>CM053790.1:22843535-23506035 GCA_028749045.1 Cupressus sempervirens
CAAGCCAGTGTAAGCCAAGCAAGACAGATCAAAACATGACTAAGCTACCTAGTGATCAGGGATAACTTTAAGGAAACCCCCCCCCCCCCCTCTCAAAATTTATAAAATTGTGGTGAATCACATGTCATTTGGGTGAAAAAAAAATTAATAGTGTTGGCGAATTATGCGTCAATGGATGGATCTTTGGTGGCGATTTTTTTAATAGTTTAGACAATTTTTATAAAATAATGGCGATTATAATTTTTTTAAAAATAAAATTATTAATATTGATGGAAAATTATGTTTTGAAATATGGATATTGGTTGGCGAATATTTTAATAATTGATACCTTTTTTATAAAAAGGTGGCGAAATTATTTTTCAAATAATTGAATTAATTTATTTGTTATGGCGAATGGTTTTCAGAAAGTTATAGTTGGTATGGCTATTTTCAAAAGATGGAAAATAAGTAGCCTAACCTAACATACCAACTTACATAAATTATTGGCAACTGGCAAGTGATGGTTTAAAGATGTGGTTGTTTGACCGTACATTATGGAAGCATAATCTTTGCCACTACCACTGTAATTATGTTAAATGTATTATTTGAGAACTCAGACCGTCTGATGATCCAAGATCAATGGTTGAGGTTTAATTTTGGCCAACATTTCTTAAAGGAAGAAGAATTGTTGAGGTAGTCACCGGAATGTTGACACGTATCAAGGTAAGTTGTATGCAGAGTACAATGCACCTGGAAAGAATTAAATGCCATGTCAGTGATAGTGACATTCTCTTGCTAGTATGCTACCAAATGTTTGGAATGAAGCCTCGACCTTGTTCAAGTGTCTAGAATGGTGACATGTTTCTGTCTAGCGTGTATCACTTAAGTTGTAGGAGATAGTATATTGATGTCTTGTCACTATTAATTACAATTTACAATTGGCCTTTTCCATCAGCTAAGCGGCTTCCCACGCATTACAGGACATGCCATAGTCCACTAGCAGTAGTACTATTAGTCTTAATTCCAAATTTACAATTGGCCTTTTCCATCAGTTAAGTGGCTTCACACGCATTATAGAACAATGGATGGTATTAGTGTTTAATTACAATTGGCCTTTTCGGCACGTACTTGCAATTATGTTCAAGATTTGAGAATACTTGCGAATTTAATGTAATTGAATTGGCATTTGGACGAAAACAAACAAATAATCCTTGGCACCCTGCCCACCAAGCTTATTTATATGCAATTGAGCTACTTCTTTCATCATTGCTCATCTCATTTTTGGTAGTCGATAGGTTTGGTTTTTTTGGAGTTAGTTTGCTAGAACTTAGAGTTTGAACTTTGCAGTAAAGATGGACAACCCTATTTGCCTGAGATGCACTTTAGAAGAGGAGCAGAAGGCCTTTCTGGGTCACGTTCCTGAGGAAAACCTCTTGTCAATTTGCAATGAGGTTGTTCCATGCTCTGGTGTGAAGTTTTTTATTGCTGCTGTCAAAATGGTTCTGGGGTGTGAGTTTTTGAAGAATGAGAATCGGTATTGTGTCAACAGTAACATTACATCACAATTTCTAGCCTACTTGCTTGACCTCAGAGAAGCAAGGGCCGAAATTCTGCTGCTCCTAAGGAAGATTTTTAAAGTAGTATATTTGGGGGATGACATTGAAATTGTCGCTCATGCAGTTTTAGGAGTGGGGACCCCTTGGGCGAGTGAAGTCCACAAGCTTCTGGAACCTGGCCATAATGTGGTCCTGCAACCATTTTTACTGGGCTTGACTGCTGGGCAGTTGCAACACCATAGGAAATGTGCAAGAATTGGGTTGAATTTTCTTCAAAAATGGTTTTTCTTGGATGAAGTGGAAGATGGCAACAACTGGCTACAAGAATTCGCAACCATGGTCAATTCTGGTGGTTTCTACGATGAATAGTACAGTAGTTCTAGAGTCTAGGGTTTTTCCCTGATTTTGTAAATTTGTAAATTTCAAGAAATATCAATGAAATTTTTGGAGTTTCAGTTCCATATAAAAGTGTATTTCATTGTTTTAACTTCTTATGCTTACTTATGCAACATTGCAATATTTTGCATTTTTGAATTTTCTATTGAATTGTTTATCAAAGCCTATGTGAATATAAAATATTATTAGTTCCTGCCTTTGGCAGAAAACTAATGGAATCACCTAGTTCCATATTAGTTCTATAATCTAAAAATTTCATTGATATACCAATGTTTGCAAAAGGTTTATTAATTTGCATTTTTTTTTGAAATTGAAAAATACAATTTTTAAAAAACTTTATTGGTTCAGGATGAAAAAGGCAATGAAAATTTCAATTTTCTTCATAAAAAATGCAACTATTTTTTTCAACACCTCTATTAATGCAAGCATTAATTGCAACCTTATATTTTCTTGTGACAAGTGGATAAACTTTTTTTAAAAAAGACAATTAGTTTTAATTGATGTTTATCTTTGTAATTTGTAAAATGTTATTCAAATATAGATATTTTAATCAAATATAGACATTTTAACTCTTTTAAATTGTTAATTTTCAAAATTATTTTTTATATAGTTTAATTTCATATTTATTTTAATTTTAATTTGTATATAAGTTTAAATTAGAATTTAATTATTTTTATTTTTACATATCTAAACCAATGCTTTTAATAAATTTTCTTTTATTATTTATTTATATATATAATTTTATTAGATTATACATTTATTTAACATATATAATTTTTACTATATTGATATTTTTAATTTATACTTTAAAATACATAATATTAATTTTGTATCAATTTTAATAAAGTTCAAATTATTTAGCTTGGTACATTATCAACTTTATTTATTATAAGTGTGTTTGGTTTTTTTAAAGCATAAATGTTCTTTTAAAATTAATTTATGTTTTTTTTTATGCATTATATTTAACCTTAAGAATATTGTCCAGCTTCTGCAATTGGATAAATTTATCACTTGAACAAGATATATCAAACAATTTAATAATTGAAATTAATCAATTTAACTCTTTTTAAAAAAAATTATACAATTTTATCTATATCTCATGTATAATTAGTTGATAAATATCTTTGGTATGATAAATGTTCTTTAGGATGTCATCTAATTTTAATTTGGCATGATACTATAATGTTTATTTATATATTCTTTTACTATTTTAATTAATATACATCATTGCAGTTATGTAATTTAATAATATACTAACTATACTTGTAATTTAATGGGAGTGGGATCCATGACCCACAGGGCCATCACACCATTCACCGGTGACGTTGGATGTTTATAGATCAATGACCGAAGTTGAGTTTCGGGATGAAAAGAAAAAGAAACCCTGTAATTTCAAATAGGTCTTGGAATCATGACACATGTCACTAAACTCCTAGGTCGACAAACAAATAACAATGTCATTTCAATTTGGTGATGACGTGACACTGACACGTCTGACTCGTGATGTGATTCATCCTAATACCTGACTAGCTTAGTTAATGGGAGTGGGACCCACGACCCACAAGGCCACCACACCATTCACCGGTGCCATTGGATGTTCATAGATCAACGACCGAAGTTGAGTTTTGGGATGAAAGGAAAAAGAAACCCTGTCATTTCAAATGCGTCCTGGGAACATGACACGTGTCACTAAACTCCTTCATCGACCAACAAATAACAATATAGTTTCAATTTGGTGATGATGTGACATTGACACGTCTGACTCATGATGTGAGTCATCTTGATACCTGACTAGCTTCGTTAATGGGAGTGGGACCCACGACCCACAGGGCCACCACACCATTCACTAGTGTCGTTGGATGTTTATAGATCAACGACCGAAGTTGAGTTTTGGGATGAAAGGAAAAAGAAACTCTGTCATTTCAAATGCATCCCAAAATCATGACACGTGTCACCGCTCAGTTAACACATTGACATAATCACATTCCACTTGCAGTTAATAGTGACGTTATGAATGACATTAATACATTATGACAGGTTAGGTAACACTAGTGGTCCACGATTCCACTTACATTTAAACTGAAAGTGTACTGTGTGACAAGTGTGATGACTATAGACTATAGAGTACAGATTGTACAGTTTTGGTGCGTTAAGTTTCTTTAATTTTGTAGCTATACATTGCCTGCAGATTTAGAAATTAGAAAGGGGTTACAAATTACAATTTACAAAGTTACAGTGCAACAAAGTTACAGATTCTTAATTTCTAGGTTGAGGATTGTGGTCCGAGGAAAGCAACAAACTATAGTCTCTCAGCTCTCTGCAAAAATCAAAACTAAGGGCAACGTGAACATGAACGGGTAAGTGTAACTACTAAAATCCTAAAAATTTACGTCCCGCATTTTAAATTTTACAACTTTACTATTTATATTATATAAAAAAATTAGTTTGTAAGGTTTTAATTTTGAATCACCCCTGTAGGCTTATAGTTGTGTTTAAATATTTACCACGATGGGCAAAACAAATACCAAGAATAACATGGGCAAAATAATAGAATTCCACAATATGCTTAAAACACCAAGTTTTAGTGATTTATTCCATGATATACATGATCCTGTTATTCATGGAAATAAGGGTATAATGGAGATAATATTTGCACTTGAAAACAAGTGGAATGATCCAAATAAGGCTTCAAAATTTTGTTCATTTAAACCTAGTGTAAATGCAATTGCAAATAAAATTGCACCGTGGCTAGCTGGGTCAGCACATATGGCGTTACCTCAAGTATTCCCTTGCCTAGAAATTGTTATGCTCTGTGCTGAAAATTATGATGAAAATAGAAAAGCAATTGTGAATAAAATTACTCAAGAGGACATTTTGTCCATAACTGAGAGTGAATTTGCTAGTCTATTGAACCTAGGATTTCAACAACAACAGTCAAACATACATATTGACCTGGGAAAGCTGGCAGATGATTATGAAAAATTAGATGCAGAATAGAGAGATTCTTATATCAGAGGAATAACAAGTGGTTGTAGGCTGAGTCCAAATCACATGCCTCCTTATGATTTTGAATTTTTTGTGTCATTGGCACAAGACAGTATTTCCTTGCTAGCATTTTGTTTGGGATTGGATAGTAACAAACAAGTCGATGCCAACATTCTTAAAATGCTTTATCATATTCATTTTAAAAAAGAACCAGTAAGATATCATTTTATTGAGCACATTGTTCGTTGCATGCAAGATCAATTACTAATGATTCAAAGAGGTTCAGAGAATACATTTAGATTCAACCCCTAATCGTGCTATCTTCTCCTAGCAAAGCATTGTGCATTATTTGAGACAAACAAGCTTTGCAGTCAGATTCAAGGCCAAAATCCAATATATGAGTGGACACCTCAAATAAGGATGATTGATAACATAAGGAACTACAACAATTTTTTAGACTTCTTTTTGGCACCAATGTACCATAAAATTACAGGCACTCCAATGCCTAGATTGCCTGTTACTTGTAGAAATTGCATTCAACTTGGAAGTGAACTACAATTGGCTAACTGGTACTTAATGGAAGAGTACAATGTGTTAAGGTTTTACGGTTCATGGGTAGAACCCTACAACCTTCCAATACATGTAACAAAGAGGGTATTTGCATTGGAATATGTACGACAAATGGAGAGCACAGATGTACTCTTTCATGGTCAGCAAAAGAAAATGATATTTCCCTCCTTGCCATTCTCCTTTGGAGGGTTCACATTTGAGAGAAGAGGATTCAAAGTGGCAAAAGCCTTTTTTTCAATTTTTTGATTTGATGTTGACAGTCACTGGTAGTATGATCCACTGAACATAATTGGAGCAAGGCTTAAGGGCATTGGGACTTCTGCAAGCAAATATCAACATGAAAGTATGCCTTTGATTGAAAAATTTAAAAACATGAACTCCTGGGAGGAGGTCAAAAAATAGATGGAGAAATATGCTGCTGAAAATAATATGTCAATACAGGAATTGTCATCACAAATAATGGCATTGCACAAATAGAAAGGAAAAGTGTAGGGCATGACATCGTCCAATTTCTACAAGAAAGATGATAAACCATCTACAAAACCTATTCTAAAAGAGCTAATGAATGATTGTATAGATGTTGGATGGAGTCGAAGCAAAATTTCTCAATTTTGGGAAATGAGGAAGAATCTCGGTGAGCCAAAGACCTCTTTAGATCGTGATGAGGTTGAAGAGGATACAATATTTGATGAATTGTGGAATAAGGAGCATCCACCTGAAGCACATCATAGTGATACTGATGATGATTACGATGACCAGGACTCTTTGAATCCCTCATCCAGTACACAAATTCAGAGAGGAGTTGATGCATCCACCAAACTTCTATATAGCAAAGGGGCAAAAATTGTAGAAAAAATGGGCTGCCAAGGTTCTGGTGGTCTGGGTCCCAGTGGAGAAGGGGTTTGGTTACCACCTCAACCACCAGTTGTAGCACCAAAACATGGTAAAAAACTAGACCTTGGGAATGGAGATCAATCATCAACTCAGTCAATTCCATCCACATTGGATTCATCTCAGTTAATTAAATTTGTTCTTGCTTCATTTACAGTTCCACTTCCAAGCACTCAGATTCAATCCGAATCAACTGTCACTCCCACAGCTGTAGATATCATGGGTACAACTACAACTAGTTGTCTGAAAAGGACATTGTGTATAGATGCAAAAAAATTTGGTCCTGAAGATCAAGAAAGTGTAAAGAAGCAGAAGGTTATGACAAGTATTAGTAGTACTACTAGTACAACAATGCCAATGGTGACTATGAGTCCAACAATTGCCCATCCTTTAGGAAAAAACCCTCAGAACAGTCCAAAAACCCCACTAATGGGTCTAGGTGTTAGTTATCCTCATGGTATTGGTGGAATCTTGTACATCAGAGCAAGTGCTACTGCTATTTCACCATTCAAACATTCAATTGTCTCACAAAATCCTGATTTTCGTTACAATGAATTTGTAACTAACTATGAAAAATCAAAAAGCAAGAATAGACAAAATAGTAAGGTAATGAAGATGGAAGCAATTGCTATAGCTCGTGATGTAGAACTTGCAACCAATAGGTTATTTCCCACATATGACCCAGATAAAGATATGATGGAATTCATGGTTTTTATGCCCCCAGCTAGAGATAACAATCCACCAGAGAGTTAGTTAGATCCATTTGAATTTCAAGTTAGCACCCTCCAAATGGATTTATCTAAAATTAAAAATGTGGACAAGATAAATGTGTCGAAAATGACCAACCAAGTGGTCTACAGTTCAATGATGAAGTTGGAGAGAGAGAAAGGAAAGCTTCAAGGCATAATAGATAAGTTAAAGGCAGACTTGGCAAATGTAAAGGCAAGTGAAAAAGCAACAGTAAATAGGTGCAAAGAATTAGAGAAAAGGATAAAAAATTCATCCTCTGACTCTAAAGAAGCAACTAAACAACAAGAACAAATGGATGCAAAACTAAAAACTCTGAGGGAAAATTTGGAAAAAATGGGAAAAAAACTCCAAGATGAAAAAGACTCTTCAACAAAGTTATATAGAAACTTGGAGAATGTTGCAAATGTAAACAATAAGTTAAATAAAGAATTAGAAAATGAGAGGGTAAAAACAAAAGAGTGGGAAGAGAAAGCAAAAGGGTGGGAAAATAAAGTAGAGCAAATAAGAAAACATAGTGAACACTAGTACTCAGAAATGAAAGAAGACCTAAAGAAGGAAAATGATACTATTAAAAAATATGAAAACGACTTGAATGACCATGTAAATAATATAGTAAAGAAAATAAAAAATTACTTCTGGGGGCAAATAAAGACTTTTTCTAATAGGTTGTGTGATTGGTTCGAACTCTACGAACCTCTTATAGATGTTTTTGGGAAGCTGAAAGAGCAACTTGAGGAGAACAAAAGTTTTGGTCAGAGACAGAAAACTGCAAAGTGAATTATGGAAGAAATCAACAGCACTGTTGACAGGCATTTGGCAAGCAAGGGAATTCAGGACCACATTGGTTCAATAATAAAGCCAACCTCTGTATTTCATAAATGTCAAAAACTAACAGAAGCAGAAGAAGTTCTTGCTTTATTTGGGCCAAAGCTCGCTAAGATGAACAATAAAACATCAAAATTGATATCTCTTGATTTACCAAGTCCTGGACCTGATTTCTCAACAACGGGTTTCGTTGGAAGAGAAGTTTATAAACAAAAGTTGGAGGACCAAATAACCTCTGATTTAGGCAACCTTCCTTAGGACAGAACTCATGAAGGCATTGCAAAGTGCATCAAAACATTCACAAATTTGCATGCACTAGTGGAACGAACATTGCTTGAAACTCACTCTTCCAAGTATGGAATGCTGATGAGAATGTAGGTCATTTACCATAACATCAAATTTTTTTTCCTTCCAACCAAAGAAGAATTGATCTGATGGACAGATCTAGACTAATTGCAATATTGAATGCTTAAATAAAATCAAATTAGCGGAAGTCTTAATACATTTATACATGAATGAAATTAAGCATCAAAGACTTTAGGTGAAATAAACAGAATTGAGAGAGAGAAGAAGATAGAAAGTGCAAACAAAGTTTGATTTCGGAGTTTGCCACAAATGTGACTACGTCTCCGGGTTGACTCCAATAGAGTACGATCGATCTGATTAATCTCTAGAAATCAATTACAAATATGCACCAAAGAAGACCATTTCTTCTAGCACTTTGATAGCATAACAATACCCTGAAGTACGAAAATGGCTCCAAAAAATCTCCTAGAAAAATGTCCCTATTCCTTTAAAAAAACCTTCACCAAGAGCAATTTCTCTCAAGTTTCCCTTGTTTTTCCAAATGACATCCTACCCCCCTTTTTATACAAAATAATTTGCTTAAATTGGCTCAAAACCAATTAAGGGTATAAAACAAAACATCCCCTTCAAATAACCCCCTTTGCCATTTTTACATTTTGGCATTTATATAATTTTAGGGGTTAATGTTGTTAAAAATAAAAAATAAATCTATTTTAAGGGGGCTTCGCTATTTGATACAACTTAAATAACACATCTGACATGCATTTAACAAGCCACATAAGTGGTGTATTGGCACATAGCTATTTTAGGGGCGGCCAGGTCGAGGGTTCAACTCCCACCTATGCATCTTTTCAAATGGCTTTGGTGGTATTCATAGTTTAAATAAAAAATCTGCTACAAAGTTGTTAAAAGCTCCATGTGGTCTAGTGGTAAGGAGGGAAAGTGGTAAATGGGAGGTTGGAGGTTCAAACCTTCTTAACAAATTTTTAAACCACCAAATTTGAGCTTGATGTGCCATGTGGCACTATTTTATTTGCTCATATTTTTGACATGTGTCATCACTTGAGCTGTTGATATCATGATGACATCATCACTATTACATTTTGCCTCCAAAATTCAAATTGCCATAACTTTTACATATGAAGTCCATTTTTGACGAAACGAACGCCATCAGAAAGCTTATGACTAGATCGTTAATTTGAAACCTATTGTTGACCACTTTTGAGGTGGTTTTATTTCACCCCTTATCTAGCCCTCTAGTCTACCTGTTGACCAAAACTTTGATCGAGCATAACTTGCACAAACAGACTCCTTTTTGCTCCGTTCAAGTTGTGTTGGAATTAGGATGCTGAGATTATTTTGATGGTGCAAAAATTTAGAGATTTGAAGACACTTCAATTTTCACTAAAATTATCCACTGGATCAGGCCTCCCTACTAAAGACCTTTTGGACCTCCAAAAGTGACATTTATTCTGACATAAAGTGAGGACTTGGCCTCCCCACTTGTCTTGTATCATCCATACATCTGAATACCTGGCTCACAAGCACAATGAAGACTACAACAACATTGTTGATCATAAACATTATTCTATCACTTCCATAAGCATCTACATCAGTTATCGTAGCCACTAAGCAACAAACATTGACTAGCATCAAGCTGAACAATAATGCATAAATGAAAGAGAATAAATCAACAACATACTGATCCTTCACAACAGGAATATTTTTACCCAAGGAACCATCAATGCTTTCAATCATCATTCCCTCATGTTGTACTGTGGGTGCATCCTGCAATATCTGACCCTGGTTAGCTACTCCAAGTTCAAGTGTAGAACCACCTATACTAGCAGACATAAGAGTTAACTCTTTACTTGCATTAACTACCCTCTTTAACTGCCCTGTGTTTGCAAAAGAACAATCAGTCTTAATCCTGTGAGAATGTACAACATACTAAATGTCATCTTTAAACAAGTGATAATGATTCTTTTCCCTATAGAAAATTGATTTTCTATCATAAAGATAAGGGCTACCAAGCACTATCCCACAGATATCTAGTGGAACCACATCAAAATGTACTTCATCCACAAATTTACTAGTGATTGTAAATCTTAAGGTGCATTGTCTTGTTACTTGCAACTTATCATTTTCACAAATCCAGCCTAGTGGATAAGGTTTCTTATGTAATGTGGTTTTCAATCCCAAGTTTCTCACAATACTCTCAGAAATCAAGTTCACTTGAGAACCACTATCTATGAGTGCATCAATTTTAGTGTTCTTAGCAACAACCCTTAAATGAAACAACTCATTCCTTTTCTTATCTTCTGGGAAATCATTAACTTTAGATGAAGAAGCACAATTATGAATAGAAACACTAGAAATAGGAGCTTTACCTTTCAAACTCATAGCTGTTATCTTAGTCTCATCATCTGAATCTGAACCAAGATCCATAACAACATTTGCGGCTTTCTCCTTACCTTTATGTTTCTGATCACATTTCTGAGCCCACTTAGGCTTCAATTCAGGATGCAACTTCCAACAATGTTCTTCATCATGACCCTTCTTGTCACAATAAGTGCAAGAAAGTTTCTCATCCTTCTTGACTGTAGCTGCCTTCTTTCCTTTCTCTGTCTCTGCAACCTTAGAAGATTATTTTACATCATCAACAAACTTATCAATAAAAGATCCTTTACACCTTGACTCTAAGTGTGTAGCTTGAACAGACACTTCATCCAAATTACAAGGGTTCAATACCAAAATAGAATGTCTAAGGTAGGAATGAAGACCTCCTATGTACTTCAACAAAGTATCCTGGGTGTACAAAGGAACACTCAAAGCAATAGCCCTTTTCTTAAATTCATGGGTGTACTCTTGGATAGTTTGGCCTTTCCCTTGCTTAAACATTTTCCAGTCCATCATTAACTATTGCATATGTCCTAGGGGATAAAACTGCTTCTTGAGAGCATTAACAAACTCTTCCCAAGTTAAACTAACTCTACCATGTTGTGAAACTTCTGCCTTAGTCTTACTCTCCCACCAGGTTAAAGTTGTACCTCCTAACCAAAGAGTAGCTAATTGAATCCTATCAACATCATCTAATAGGTTCTGGACTCTACAGTAGACTTCTACTTGCTGAATCCAATCATCTAATTTTTTAGCATTAAGTTCACCACAATACTTAGGCAAGTCAAATTTTACATCTAGTTTGATCTTAGGCTTATACCCACTCTTGAAAGGGTTAAAAGAAGTAAAATGAGGAGAAGATGGAGAAGAAGGAGAAGATGAAGAAGATGATGAAGACAGGGATGGAGGTTTAGGAGGGTCACTACCACCTCCTACTCCTTTGGCTTTGTTATCCTTTAATGAGGATTTTGCTTCCTCCTTCTTCTTAGCCTTATTTGCCTTTCTCAATTGTCGTTCGTATCTCTCTTGGAGAAGAATGTCCACCTTAGCCTTCATCTCAAGGAATGCTCTTCGAAATTCCTGCTCGCCAATCTCATTAGGAACATCCATTCCAGAAATAGACATCTTCAAAAATAATCTTTGCTTCCCGATCTCAGGATTATATTCTTCAAGCTTGCCTTCGCCATTCTAAATCCTGGATCTTGTTAGCATTCAAGAAAACAACTGCAATAATAGTCAATTGGGCTCTAATACCACTTGATTGATGGACAGATCTAGACTAATTGTAGTATTGAATGCTTAAATAAAATCAAATTAGCAGAATTCTTAATACATTTATACATAAATGAAATTAAGTATCAAAGAATTTAGGTGAAATAAACAGAATTGAGAGAGAGAAGAAGATAGAAAGTGCAAACAAAGTTTGATTTCAGAGTTCGCCACAAACGTGACTACGTCTCCGGATTGGCTCCAATAGAGTACGATCGATTTGATTAATCTCTAGAAATCAATTACAAATATGCACCAAAGAAGACCATTTCTTCTAGCACTTCGATAGCATAACAGTACCCTAAAGTACGAAAATGGCTCCAAAAAATATCCTAGAAAAATCTCCCTATTCCTTTAAAAAAAAATTCACCAAGAGCAATTTCTCTCAAGTCTCCCTTGTTTCTCCAAATGACATCCTACCCCCCTTTTTATACAAAATAATTTGCTTAAATTGGCTCAAAACCAATTAAGGGTATAAAACAAAACATCCCCTTCAATAACCCCCTTTTCCATTTTGGCATTTATATAATTTTAGGGGTTAATGTTGTTAAAAATAACAAATAAATCTATTTTAAGGGAGCTCCGCTATTTGATACAGTTAAATAACACGTCTTCCATGCATTTAACAAGCCACATCAGTGGTGTATTGGCACGTAGCTATTTTATTGGGCGGCCACGTCGAGGGTTCAACTCCCACCTATGCATCTTTTCAAATGGCTTTAGAGACATTCATAGTTTAAATAAAAAATCTGTTACAAAGTTGTTAAAAGCTCCACGTGGTCTAGTGGCAAGGAGGAAAGTGGTAAATGGGAGGTTGGAGGTTCAAATCTTCTCAACAAATTTTTAAACCACCAAATTTGAGCTTGATGTGCCATGTGGCACTATTTTATTTGCTCATATTTTTGACATGTGTCATCACTTGAGCTGCTGATATCATGATGACATCATCAATGTTACATTTTTCCTCCAAAATTCAAATTGCCATAGCTTTTACATATGAAGTCCGTTTTTGACGAAACAAACGTCGTCGAAAAGCTTGTGACGAGATCTTTAATTTGAAACCCATTGTTGACCACTTTTGAGGTGGTTTGATTTTGCCCCTTATCTAGCCCTTTGGTCTACCTGTTGACCAAAACTTTGACCGAGCATAACTTGCACAAACAGATTGCTTTTTGCTCCGTTCAAGTTGTGTTGGAATCAGGATGCTGAGATCTTTTTGATGGTGCAAAAATCTAGAGATTTGAAGACACTTCAATTTTCACTGAAATTATCCACCGGATCAAGAATAGAGCATACTACAAAAACTTATAGTCTGTATGTGAAAGTACTTTCAGTTTCAATCATCTCTATATCTTTACTATATATGAATATCTTTCATATTATCCTACATACTATAGTCTAGACTCTAGAATTGAGTTGAAAGTAACAAGTTTAAACTTTGTTTTTTGAATAGGATCAATGTTGCAGTCTTGCAAATGCCATTGCCTATGCTAAAATTGCTAATTTACTAAACTGGCTTGTCAAATGCAAAAATATACAACTAAAGTTTTAGAGATATTCTAGACTTGTAAACGTCTTATTGATTTAGATTTTGAGACTTCACATTAGGAAAATTGACCTGAAGCTATTGTTGCTCCCTTGTTTCTATAAAAGGGAATTCAGGGTCATTGGCTTACAAGAATTGTACCATATTAGCTGAATATTGCAAATGAAAACCATTAATAATTATTAATTGTGGAATTGAATCTATGATTCTATCTAATTTTCATGTTTTCCAATTCAATGTATGTTGAATAAATGAATAAAATAGAAAACAAAATTTCATTCAGGAATCTCAAATTCAAATATGAATGATCATTGATGACATGATATAAACTACACTCTATAGTAATAATACTCTTTGTTCTCAAATTTTAATGATGAAACATAATACATTCTAATTTCTTGCTTTTCTAAAATGAGCATTGAATGATAGGATATCATATAGTAGTTAATAAGTTCAAAAAATACCTATTGGTTGTCACTACTAATTTAGCAAAAATTTCCTAAATTTTCCAATTCATATCTATGTCATCATCATCATCCAATTCTGGTAGTCCAGTTGCTTCATTGTTCTCTTCATTTTCATTTGTGTCTTCTTCAACTTCAAGTTCACTCTGACCTCCACTTCTATGACTCCCAATCCCATGGCTAGTGCCACTGCTAACTATACTTGTCCCACTTGGAGATGTTGTAGGAGATTGGTTAATGGTGTTGCCCAGTCCCACCCTTCTTCTTTTGTATCTTTTCTTCCATATTTCCATTGCTTTTTGAAAAGGAAAAGTATTGACATTATACCTAGATATGTATACCCTCAAGCATGATTCCAAATTCTTGTGTAGTTTGTTTCTTAGCTTTAATTTTAGGAAGCCCAAAGCACTAAAAACTCTCTCATCCTCCACTGAACCCAATATCATGGTTTGACATAGATCAACAAGCTTGAAGTACTCTAAAATTTCTTCACGCAACAATGTGCTGTGTTTTAGTTCTGTCCAAAGCTTTGTTGTCGAGCCCTCTTCATGTGGTTTATGCATTAATTGATATTGATGCTTCATGGTCCTTGCGAAGGTGCCTGATTGCTATCTAAGAAGGCCCTCATCTAATATTCCATTAATAGTCACTCCATTGAATTCTATAGATTTGCAAAATTCCTTTATCAAAATCAATAGCCTTCTATGATAATCTTCCTTATTGTTGAAGGAGCAATATTGAGGAAACACAATTGCCATGGCCTCAAGCAGTTGATCATATGGCAATCGTGATATTATTTTAGAGGAAACTCTATAGGCTATGTCCCTTGTAGTAGATGCTATAGACTCGACGATCTTGGTAAACTCTTCCCTTGTAACTCTTGTAGCTCGCTTCTTTGGGGCACTATAGTACATTGGTATCTGAAATCCCCTTACACAAACACATAAATCTCTATTTTCAACGATCTTTAAATAACTATCAGGATCATCTAAATCTATTATTTTTTGCCAGTGATTAAATCTATCATTGGATAAATTTAGGTCAGTATGATAGAGACTATTGAGGGCTCGGCATGACATTTTACGTAACTGAGCATATTCTGCAATATACATGGCTCTTTGCTGGGCTTTTTTCATAATTAACCTCATTTCTTCTAGAATGGGAAGAAGAGATGCCAAAGTCAAAAGTGTCTCTATATTGCTTAACCTCCGAAGCAGGTCACCACATCTCTGATTTTTTGCATTGTCCTGATTTTCGTACATCAGTCCAATCGAAGATTAATATTCGGAAAATACTTGATGCGCTGGTCCATCCAAAGAGATCCATCTAGTATCAACATCTTTTAGAAGCTTGTTTCCATCGGTAATTCCATTGGAAAAGTGCTGAAATTCCCTAAAATTCTTGGGACTTCGACAAAAATATGCATACAACTCTCTTACTAAATCTTCAACCTTGTTTACTGAAGGAAACTTCTTCACAACTCTAAAAGCAAGATTCATCCTATGGTCCATACAGTGAATGGCAACAACATATGGTGAATAAGAAGCATGCATCTTTGTGCAAAGACCATTCCTTTGACTTTGCATTATTGAAGCTTCATCCACTCCAACAGAGACCAACTTCTTTGCTATTGTCAATTCATCCATAGCTCCATATTCAATTAAATTGCTCTTTACTAACTAAAATAAAATTTTTGTTGTCGCATTGTCTCTCAATTTAGCAACAGATAGTAGATGTGGTTGGCGAACATTATTCTGTACAGTATAAACATGCATGCATACCCATGACTTATTAACTATTGTCGTAACTTCATCTAAGGACAATGCAATAAAGGTTGACTCTTTTATTTTTCTTTGTACATCCTCTATTTCAACCTACGCAATACAACTTGCCCATTCCCATCAACTATTTATCGACCAATGATTGACAGGATAGTTAGGAACTTTCAGAAAGTGTAAAAAACCACTCATTTCTAGATAGTCTGTCATTGGATGCCCTTTGCTCAAAATATAGAAAACATTACTTAATTGAACAACTTGTCCACGTTCTGCTACTTCACTTTCTTTTGCAAAAATAGCATTAATAGAACCTTGAACTTCACCAGGCTTCATCTAAAATTTCTGAAACATATAATATTCTTTAGCATTCCTTTTATGTTGACATTGCTCCTTTGTTTTATATCTTACCAATTTTATTTCCTTACCATCTATAGTTGAGGTTTTGTAAATCTTACCAACATGTTTCTCTATGGTGTCTAGTTTAAGCTGCAATCGCTTTTCTTTTTTATACTTCCAACTACAAATTGCACATCTGCATTCTACTGGTGGCTCACCTATAATTGGATTGTCCACGGGCTCAATGAATGGATACTTTGTTGCTCAATCAAATTTAAATCTCCTAGCCATCTCCCACTGACGATCAATTTCTTCTTTCGATTTTCCTCTCCCTTTAGTGTCACTGTTACTATTAATTGCACCATCATCATCACCGAAGTCGATTGATTCATCCTGGTATTGGTTATTTACTGGATATTCTTCTTCAAAGTCATCTTCATTAGAGATATTAGGTTTTGCAACTCCGTCACCAGATTTCTTAGGCTCTCGAATTTGTTGAATGGACTCCTGTGTAGGTTGAGATTGTATAGGCTCCTTTGATGATGTACCTTCCTTACTTTGACCAACACTGTTGCGTCTACCCCCACCAAAGTATGAAGATATATTTTTGCATTTCGTTGGCCTCTATTGGGCATCTCCACCTTCATTAGTCCTACTCCTCTTCCTATTTAAATTTGACTATGACATCTCCATCAAATTAAGGCTGCAATAAAATACTATGGACTCATAGTCGTAGTCATTCTGGTTCTCTACTGATTGCAATACTATGAAGAAGGCTCCTTCTTTCAGCATGTTTCAATAATGAAACTCATGTCTTAAATAGACAACTACAAATAAATCATTTTCATTTTGGTGAATGGGCCAACTGCTACATATGATAAGAACTAATATTTGGCGAAGCCCACATAATTTCAAGTAATCGAGTGGGCGAATAGGGTGAGAATTTGGGACCCCATTGTGTGTGATGCATGGAAAATTGGGTCCTAGGACAAATAAAAATTTCACATAGGAAAATGGGAATTTGGCAAATGATGATCGTCGAAAGAGACACTCAATTAATTCTGTGGCGAATAAGAGTAAATATTAAAGAGAAATATGGGTGAAGAACCTGACTACCAAACTAAAATTACATAATAACAGTGGCGATCATTCCGACCACTATATGAGTATTTTATAAAATCTGGGCGAATCGGTCAACTAGTATACAGTGTTTTTTTTTGCCAATTTTTATAGCTCGATCAGGACATATTCGCCAACTGGCGACTAATCGCCACTAAAAAAATCCCTACTAGTGATGACTGAGTGTCAATAAAATAACAATTTAAGAGATCAAATTTCCATAATCCATTAAAAGTGATAATTGCTTATGGATTAGATTGTGTTGAATTTTTTACTAGCAACATTTCAAATCACACTTTGTTTTGCAGCTCTTGTTCTCTTATCCTAATGATGCATCATGTAGTGTGATTCTAAATGTTGATGGTAAAAAATTCAACACAATCTTATCCAAAAGAAAATATCAACAAAATACCAATTCATGAAAGAATCAAGATTTGAGGCCAACAAAGTTGAATATAAGAATTGGTCAAAATGTGTAAAAGATAAGGATTGATGAGTTGGACAAAGAAGGACAAAATGATGAACAAATTCAATGAATGTGATCAAACCCTAAGATCCATAGTTATGTTTAAGTAGCAAAATATCAACCTCGTCTATTTAAGGAGGCGTAAGAGATGTTTTATAGTAGTTTTTGGACTAACGAGTTTGTGAGGAACAAGTAAAGAACAAAGTTCTAGAGAAAAGTGAGAAGTTAGTGAAGCAAGATTGCTTGAAATGTTGCCAAGCATATCAGAGATGGAGAATGCAATGAAGACAAATCAATGAACTAAGAATGACTTGAATGGAGACCTGAACTTGCAAAGTGAGTTGTATTTTATCATATCAACCTAATTGTTACTTTCTAACCATTGTGGTAGTAAAATCCTTTAATCAAGGTTGACCTTAAATCATTTAATCAAGGTAACATTTTAATGGGATTTTTGAAAGACCACTAACAAGGTCACTACTAATAAGGTCACACCTAACATTGTGCTTTATAACCTTTAATAGGCTTGGATTTTAATTGAGCCCACTTCAAAAGAGTGAAAAATGGCAGCATGTTACTTGGTGGTTTTTTCCCAAATTGGGTTTCCACATTAAATCCTAGTATCATACTTGTGTGAATGTTGTTTTTAGGTTTCATGTTATTATTGTTATATGTTTCTATTATTCAACATTTACTAAACATAGAGCTAAGTATTTATATGAATGAGTTGGTTTACTAATGAATTGCAATCTAGACCAAGTGGATTTATGAGTTTGACTAAGTTGTTTGAAGTTGTTAAAAGTTGAATTAGTACATCTAGACCCAAGGATGATTGATTAAACTCCCCCAACTCCCCTCAGTTATTAATCATTTTAACAATTAGTATTAGGTATTTGGTGTTTGTAAGGAAAGTTTGAAGGGACTTAAGCTAAAGATCAAGATGTACAAGAGAGACGTACCCAAATTGAATGAAGAGAACTTCCTAGCATGACAATATTTTAAGAGATTGCATCTATTTGGAGTTGGAGATTTTGCACTTTACTACTTGGACAATGAATACATTGAAGTGCCTAGACCCATGACAATTGAGAAAATCAAAGAGAAGTGTGAGTGCAATCAAATGATGATAGATCTAACATCTTCCCCAAGTTACATTGAGATGATGATGTGAAGGATTGCACTACTACAAAGAAAATGTGGGATAAGTTGGCACAAATTCATGGAGGAGACTAGAATGTGTTAATGGCTAAAATTGAAAGTTTGATAGGCAAGTTTGATGACATGAGAATGAAAGGAGAGATTGTTGCATAGTAATGTGGCTAAATCAAAGAAGTGGTGAATTTTTGGAAATGGAAAGGAGTAACTAAGAGGGGAGGGGTGAATTAGTTACCACAAAAAAATCCAAAAGTCCCTTTAAGATGTCAATAGAATATAAAACCAATAACTTGTTGAAACTTGGTTAACACTGAATATTTTTTGTAACTCAGTTAACATTGAATATATTATTGTCACTCAGTTAGCACTAAACATGTAGATCTTAAGATATTAAATGTGATTAATCTTTATTGACTTAGTTGCAAAAACATAAAGCAAATAACATGAACACATGAGACACCAAGATTTAACATGGAAACCCATTTTGGAAAACCACCAATTGCAATTAGTTATTGTTTTTCACTCTTTTGAAGTGAGCCTTGTTAGGAGCCAACCTGGTTAAAGGTTAAAAAATAGACTGTTAAGTGTGACCTTGTTAGAGGATTTAATTCACCCTGTTGGGAGTGGCCTTGTTAGAGGTCTTCAAACACTTCAATCTAGAAATGTCACCTTGTTAGAGGATTTACCAAATAGCTATTAGGCTAACTCTGTTAGGAGATTTGATTCATTGCTACAATGATTTGAGAGTAACAATTACTTGACTTGATTGCTGATGCAACTATCTTTGTTGATTTTAGATCTTTGTTATGGTTTGAATACTTGATCCTCTTTGATCATAATGCTCTTTGCAGCTTGGCAAACTTGAATACTTTGATATCCTTCCAATTTGTAATAACCCCAACTGGTAATAACTTTGTGAAACACCAAATCCTTCTTAAATTCAATTGTTTGACATTTTGTCAAACACTTTGGAAGCAAGCTCTGATACCACTATAATGTCCCTTGTCAATTCAAACCTCAACCTATTGATTTGTAGGTCAAGGAATATTGTCAAACACTTCTAATACTATCTCTATGCTTGTTGTTTTTGAGTTTTAGACTGATTATGCTTGCTTGAAATGATATCAAAGGGAATCTAAAAGCCTATAATTGATTACTACTATATCTAAGAAAATAATTAAATGCATATGCAATTCTCTTTTGGTTTTTCAAATGCATATAGATGAATTCCAAAGGAAAAATGTGCACTTACAACCAATTGGTATTTTGTCAAACACTTGGCATGCATACTATTATGTCAATCATGGAAGATATAAATATGCACATTACATTAAATATATAGACTTGCAATTTATCACTCCTTCAATGAGATATTTTCTAATTCAATGTTTAACATAATATTCCAAGGCTCTTAGCTTTGGAACCCCAAAAAAATTGAGTAGAAATGATATTATAAATCTGATATAAAATGTGCATCTACAACTACTTATGACAACCACCTTTATAATTTTCCAAATGACCAATTTAAATGACGCAATTTGATTGTAGAACTTGATATACAAATCACCCAATGAAAGAGGTGAAATTGCAATCATAATCAAGCCAAGTACTATAGCATGGGTATTGTTCATGGCACTGTTCACATCACTATTCATGTCACTGTTCACGGTATAGTAGTGGCCAAAAATAAATATATTCTCCAATTTAAGCACAAATAGAACTCCAAAATGAAGCTCTCTCGAATGCCAAATTTAGTGGATATTTCATCACCTCAAATGGTTGCAACACTGAAGAATTGACGCTCTCCAATGGCTAACTAAAAAAAAAAACCCTTAGTTTCTTCTCATAAGTTTATATCAAATGCACTTGAAAATAATCATATGCCTAACAATGAAGCTCTCACCTCTATTTATTCTTTTCCTTCACCCTTCTAGAAGGAAATAAAATATTATTAAAATTGTACTCTCTAGAAGCTTCCCCCTTTCCAATACAATAATTAGTTGTGCTTCTAGAAACTTAAATTAATTAAATATAAAGTCACCTTTAGATTTATTTATTTATTGACTTTAATTTAATTTATTTCTCCTTATTTCTCCACTTAGCCTTTGAAGAATGAAAAGCTAAGAACCCCATTGAGGGTCTAAAAGATGGGGAACCTTACAGTCTACCATCCCTAAAATTGCTTGTCCTCAAGCAATCTAGCAACACAATAAACTCCAACCTCTACCTAGATCCCAAATGAAGTAGTATGTGACACCTCTATCAAAATTGAACCAACTACATACTACTAACATCATCAATATCAACAACATAACCTATAGTATAATGCTCAAAACCTGTGCTAATGATGTACGAGTTAGAATACCACTAGAAGAAAACCCCACAAGAAATATCTTCATCCTAGTCCCCACCCATATAATATATACTATACTAGAATCATGATCAACAATCCCTTGAAGAGATGTAGCTACAAGAGAACCATACGCACTCATGCCAACTGTATCAACAATAGGTGTAGCCACATCAAAATTTGTGGATACAAGAACATTACTAACTGTCACAACAAAAAATTGAACCAAATTTGCAATTGATGAAAACTCATAATCATCAACATGTACACCATCATCAGAACACACATCAACAATTGCATGCATACTGCTAAACTCCTTGTTGGATGGTTCAATTGACACAGAAGTGGCTGCTAATATGACAATATCGTCACATGCTCCTACTCCCACTATTGTTGGATCACCATCAAATACATGATCCAGGGAACTCATGCCAAAAAATGCATAATCTAACTTAATCAAACATGAATTCTCATCAAATTCCACCTCAATAGTAAGATTCTATAAGCATTGATCTTGGGACTCATCCAAAACCTCCTCAGAGTCGTCACCCAATATCTAACAAGGGGTGTCATACCCAATACATCTCATAGAATCATCAAATGGATCATCAGATGTGTCCATACTATCTACATTGACATCTCCTAACAAAGCCTCCACTGTGAACTCCTAACTTTGCACACATGACTCGATGCTAGGCTACAAATCAACCACATCTACTAACTTTGTTAAAACACCCACATCACCAACATCATAGCTAGGTGACTCTATACGTATCTCAGTCTCACCTGAGGAAACAACTACCTCCTGCACTATAGCAACACCATGAGATTTCACATACAAATCCTCAATAATAATCATGTCCTTGAGAGAGCTAAAAGTATCATTGGTAATAACTACATCAACTATCTCTACACTAACTATAGCAACAACTCTAGGAGCCTCAACCTGCTAAAGCTTGGTGCCACTATCCTTTGCTACCACTAACACAACCATATGTCCCTATGAAATAAGTCCATCGTCAACATAATAGATAGGACTAGCAAGTGCCATACTAAATATAAGTACATCTTCATCAAGGACACCTGTCAGGGAAAACTCAAGTTTCTTTCCTTGCAACCTCAATATTGGCCTTCTAAAGGTAGAAACCGTATACCTTGCTTCCCTTCCAATTGTCTTTGGATACAACAAGCTCTCTATCAATCTTTATTGATGAAGGTTAAGTTTCTCCATACTCTCCTACAAAGCCTTCATCTTTGCACTAACTTCCTCATTACTCCATTCGACTTCTAGAAATGTTAATCCTCCTATGTCTATCCATGGCTAGAAAATGCTAGAGTGTTGGTCACTCCAAATGCAACAACAAATATGACAATAATTAATATTTTCCTACCCCACTGGATGACAAGAAACTACTTTGATACCACTATAATAACCCCAACCGGTTATAACTTTGTGAAACACCAAATCCTTCTCAAATTAAATTTTTGACATTTTGTGAACCACTTTGCAAGAAAGCTCTGATACCCGTATAATATTCCTTGTCAATTTGAACCTCAGCTTGTTGATTTGTAGGTCAAGGAATATTGTCAAACACTTCCAATACAAACTCTATGCTTGTTGTTTTTGAGTTTCAGATTGATTATGCTTGCTTGAAATGATATCTAAGGGAATCTAAAAGCATGTAATTGATTACTACTATATCTAAGAAAAGAAATAAATGCATATGAAATTCTCTTTTGGTTTTTCAAATGCATATAGATGAATTCCAAATGAAAGATGTGTCACTTTGTTTTGCATCTCTTGCTCTCTTTCATCTTGATGATGAATCAAGTAGTGTGATTCGAAACATTGATGGTAAAAATCTTTACACAATCAAATCTAGAAACAAATCAAGATTAATTGGTATTTTGTCAAACACTTGGCATGCATACTATTATGTCAATCATGGAAGATACAAATATGCCCATGACATCAAATATATAGACCTACAACTCATCACTCCTTCAGTGAGATATTTCTAATTCAATATTTAACGTAATATTCCAAGGCTCTTAGCTTTGCAACCCCAAAAAAATTGAGTAGAAATGACATTATAAATCTGATATAAAATATGCATCTACAACTACTTATGACAATCACCTTTACAATGCCAAATGACCAATTTAAATGATGCAAATTGATTGTAGAACCTGATATACAAATCGCCCAATAAAGGATATGAAATTGCAATCATAATCAAGCCAAGCACTATAGTGTGGGTACTGTTCATGGCAATGTTCACATCACTATTCAAAACACTATTCATGTCATTGTTCACAACACTATAGCAACCAACAATAAATGTATTCTCCAATTTGAGCACAAATAGAACTCCAGAATGAAGCTCTCTTGAATGCCAAATTTATTGGATATTTCACCACCTCAAATGGTTGCAACACTAAAGAATCAATGCTCTCTAATGGCTAACTGAAATCAGAATCCCTTAGTTTCTTCTCCCAAGTTAATATCCAATGCACTTAACAATAATCGAATGCCTAACAATGAAGCTCTCACCTCTATTTATTCTTTTCCTTCACCCTTCTAGAAGGAAATAAAATATTATTAAAATTGCACTCTCTAGAAACTTCCCCCTTTCCAATACAATAATTAGTTGTGTTCTAGAAACTTAAATTAATTAAATATAAAGTCACCTTTAGATTTATTTATTTATTGACTTTAATTTAATTTATTTCTCCTTATTTCTCCTCTTATCCTTTGGAGAATGAAATGTTAAGAACTCCATTGAGGGTCTAAAATATGGGGAACATTACACAATTCACTTCTTTAATTTATCTTCTTCAATTCCATGCTTTCTCATTTCAATCCTCAACTTTAAACTTATATGAATAGACTTGTTAAGTTGGCTTGAATATACTTTTAATCAAACAATTTTCATCCCTTAAGTTGGCTTGAATTAACCAATAAATATATCAGACTCAATATGATGCCAGTCGACTAATATAGAATTGAGTACTTGGTCAACTCAGAGAAACTCTTCGTTAACTAACCCAACTCAGTCAATACTGATTCTGAACTATTCCTTTGGCAACTGACTGAACTCAATTAACACAAAATATTCCTTCGATGCCCAAGTGAGCTCAATAAGAACTATCTTTAAACTTGGTTATAATTGGAATGCTTGGCATACATAGGAAACTATCTTCAATGCCTAAGTGAACTCCACAATCATTGAATTGCACGGTAAGGCTTGACATTTTGTGTAACATTAAAGACAACATACAATTGTGTAATTGTTTTCAACAATCTCCCTCTTTGGTATTAATGGCAACACAACATGTCATAATACAATAAAATTTTAGAGTAAAATAGAAGGATAATATCCTTAGTTTTATTCTAATTCTCATCCATGAGACATCCCTCTATCAATGAGAACTCCCTTAGACATCAATCTCTTCCTCTCAAATGATCCTCTAACTGAAATTTCTCCCTCTAACAAAAAACTCTCCTTCTTTACTGATACACAATTTCTCTAATATGATAACAAACTCTCCCTCTTTGACATTTCATGCCAAAGACAAAAATCACTATGTTTTTCATGTACTTGATGTATTGATTCATTTGCAATCTACTTTGTCAATACTACATCAACTTGTCTGATCTTCAAAGTGTGGTTGATGCATCACTAAAATCTTATTATTGAGATTCAGATAGGGGAATGACCCCTATCTTACTTCTTAGAAACAAAATTACATCCTTAGGTAATGACTTGGTGAATATGTCTACAATTTGTTCTTTTATATTTACATATTCCAATCTTACCTACTTTTCTTGCACTAATTCTCTCAAAAAATGATATTTTATTGCAATGTCCTTAGTCTTAGTATGCATCATAGGATTCTTGGAAATGTTAATTGCACTGGTATTATCATAGAAGATAACTATTGGATCCTTGATTTCTTCCTTCATACTTGTCATCAATTTATTGAACCAAATGATGTTGGAATAATTAACTCTTGATGTAACATATTCTTCCTTCATTGTTGACTTAGAGATGCAATTCTATTTCTTGTTTGTCCAAGACACTAGCCTTTTTCCAAGAAAGCATGCTCCAACACTAGTGTTTTTTCTGTCATCAATACTTCCTACCCAATCAACATTAGTGAAGGCTTTCAATTCAAAGTTATCTCCTTTCTTATACCATAGACCATAATCTTCAGTACCTTTTAGATACCTCATATTTCTTTTTATTGCCATCATATGGTTTCCTTTGGATTAGCAGAAAATCTTGCCATCATACCAACTGCTAATGCAATATCAGGTCTTGTGTGTACCACATACTAAAGTTTTCTAACCATTAATCTATATGTAGTATGATCTACTTCTTTGGAATCATCATTTTTGAAAAGCTTATGTCTAGTAGATATAGATGTTCTAACTAGTTTGGAATCTTCCATTCCAAATTTCTTCAATATCTCCTTGATTTACTTTAGTTGAGTAATGTAGATACCATCTTTATTTTGTTGAATTTGCAAGCCAAAAAACAATTTAATCTCTCCAAATATTGACATTTCAAGTTCTTTACTTATCTCCTCAGAAAAATATTTGCATAAATCATAATGTCCAGTGAATAATGTATCATCCACAAAGATTTCTACTAGCACTATCTTCTTATCTGGTCCTTCCTTGATGTATAGGTTGTTGTTGTTTGAAAAACAATATTTACCTAATGACTATGCAATATTTCATACCAAGCTTTAGGGGCTTATTTGAGACCATATAAAGCTTTTTGTATTTTGCAAACCATATCCCTTTTGCTAGGATCTAAGAAACCTTTAGCTTGCTCAATGTTGACTTCTTCTTCTAGGAATCCATTCAAGAATGTTGACTTCACATCCATTTGATATACTTTGAATCCTTTATGTTCAGCATAAGCAAGTACTGTTCTAACACCTTCTAGTCTTGTAACATGAGCAAAAGTCTCTCCATAATCAACACCTTCTTCTTGAGTATAACTTTTGCAAACTAACCTTGCTTTTTTTCTTGAAACTTCTCCATTTTTATTCAACTTGTTTCTAAATATCCATTTTGTGCCAATTAATTAATTTTTCCTTGGGTCTAGGAACAATATTCCAAAGTTTGTTCCTTTCAATTATGATCAATCTCTTCATTCATTACCTCAATCCAATTTTCATTTTCTAATGCATCTTTAATAGTTCTAGCTTCAAACTTAGTAAGCAAACATGTACCTTTTAATTTTTTCATTTTCATTATTCCTTTGGACTGATCTCCAATGATTTTCTCAGGTGCATAATGCCTTCTGATGTATCTAGCAAGTATAGGTACCCTCTATCTAAATTCACTTGGTTCACCATGCTCAAAATGATCTTCTGAATCATGTTGGGGCCCCACTGTCTATGACTCGGGTCCTTCAAACTATGACTCTATTTCCACTTGCTAAAACTTGGGCCCTTCTAATTGTGACTTAGGTCCTTCAAAATATGACTCAGGTTGCATTGACTACAACTTGATTTGAACTAGAGATTTAGGGTACTCAAGTGGTGAAGACTGTTGATTGCCAATTGCATTTGCTTGAACTTCAGGTATAGTATTAGGTTCATAGTAGACAAAGTTTCTATAGTTTTCAAGTTCTTTTCTAATTTTCTCTTCATTGTTTTATGCAAACTCTTCAATTTTCACATGTGCACTTTCTATGACTTTGTGAGTAGAAAGATTCAAACATTTATATGATTTTCTCTTTTTGGAGTATCCCAAGAATATTCTTTCATCTCTTTTGACATCAAAGTTTCCTTTCCTGGATTCTTTCAAGATATAACATTTTCTTCCAAATACTTCAAAATAGAAAACATTAGGTTTATAGCAATACCATAATTCATAAGGTGTTTGATATCAATCCTTCTTCAACTGAACTCGGTTCAAGGTATGAATTGTTGTGCCAATTGCTTCCTTCCAATATTTGATTGCAACATTTTTCTCTACCTATTTATTCTTTCTGCTATGTCATTCTGCTAAGGTGTACTAGGTGTAGATACCTATCTTGATTCCTCTTT
This sequence comes from Cupressus sempervirens, assembly GCA_028749045.1. Classification (NCBI taxonomy): domain Eukaryota; kingdom Viridiplantae; phylum Streptophyta; class Pinopsida; order Cupressales; family Cupressaceae; genus Cupressus; species Cupressus sempervirens. The sequence continues at coordinate 22,870,746 of CM053790.1, forward strand.
TATTGTAGAATTCATTGAATTATTTTGAGATGAATTCTCCCCCTCTATCTCACCTTAGACACTTTAGTTTATTTCCTATTTCTTTCTCCACTCTAGCCAACTACAACTTGAATTTTTGAAATGCTTTAGATTTATCTTTAAGTACATAGTTGTCATCATCCTGGAATAATCATCAAAAAATAAAATAAAGTACTTATCTCCACAATAGCTTTCTATCCCAATGGGTCGACAAAGATTTGTATAAACCAACTCCAGAACTTCTTCAGTATGATAATTCTTTCTTTTGAAACTTGTCTTTCCCATCTTCCCAATTTGATAATTTTTGCACATTCCCATATCAGGTTTCTTTAGACTAGGAATGTCTCTCACTATTTTGTTCTTGCTAATGTTGACCAAGTTATCAAAATTCACATGACACAACCTTTTATGCCATAACCAAATTTCCTCTACTTGAGCTAGGAAACATGAACTTTTAGTTAGATCTAGATAGAACATATTACCTTTTGTTTGATTGCCAGTCCTAACTAGATTTCCTTTCCCATCTAGTAGCTTGACCTTGCCATTCATGAATTCTACCTTGAATCCAATATTGTTCAACTATGCCACACTAAGTAGATTATCTTTTAGTCCTTCTATCTAGTAAGCATTGTCACATCTGAGTTCATCAATCAATGTAATGCAACATTTTCCTTTTACATAACAAGGTTTATCATTTCCAAATTTCACACTCCCACCATCATAGTGTTCCAAGTGCTCAAATTTAGATTTATCACCAATCATGTGGTAGGAACAACCACTATCAATAATCCATGTGTCATTTTTGCTAATATGAGAAATGAGGGCCATCTTATCATTTTCATCATCTAATTAATATTTTACAATAATGTAAACCATTTCATCTTCATCATTACAATTAGAGTCTTTAGCCATGTAACAATATTTCTTACCTTTATCCTTGTAGTCTTTGTAGCTTTTGAAATCTTTCTTGCCTTTGTGCTTGTCATGCTTCTTTCCTTCTTTGCCTTCTTTTTTTGGACACCTTGCAGTAATGTGATCAATTTCTTCACAAGAAAAATAGATTAGAGGTATTTTACCTTTTTACTTTCCTTTACCTTTAGGGAATCTTCTTGCAAGTAGGGCTTCAATGACTTCAATGTCATCATCAAAATTATCTTCATCTTTATTGTCAGAATTTTTCTTTTAGATTTTCCACCTTTCTTCTTGAGTGATAGTTTAGCTTGAAATGTAGACTCAATGCTACTAGATTTAGGAACATAATTATCAAAGTTATCTAACTCAAACACTATCAACCTTCCCACTAGTGCATCCAAAGTTATATCATTTTTAGGATCACATCTCATCTCTTGAATAGCTAATACTCTAATTGTATAAACAAGAAGAAGAGTTCTAAGTACCTTGTTGACTATTGTTACATCATCTATTTTCCCTCTTGAGGCTCTGATTGCACTTACACTTGCTTTGATTCTTTCACTATATTGTGTAATGTTTTCATCATCTCTCATCTTCATCTGATCAAATTGACCTTTTAGACTTTCTACCTTAGCTCACCTCACATTGTCATCTCCTCCATAGATATCTTTTGGCTTGTTCCACATTTCATGAGTAGTAGGATAATCTTTGACTTCATTGAATTCAACATAATTGAGAGTAGAGGCAATGTCAATCATCATTATGTTATGATTCTTCTTTTCCATAATTTGATCCATAGACAAAAGTGTTGTAAGAGTCACATTTTGTTATGTAGATATTTTAGGCTTGTGTCTCCAATGGTTTCCAAATATAGCTTCACGAGTTCCTATCATGCTTGGAAGTTATCTTCGTTCAGCTTAGCAATCTCCCTTCTATAAGACATCTTAATCTTTAGCTTAGATCCTTGAAACCTTATCTACAAGCACCAAATGCTTTGATACCAATTATTGTAAATAGAAAAGAGTAAATGAGAGGGAAGGGTTGAATTAGTTACCAAAAAAAAAAATCCAAAATCCCCTTTAAGATGTCAACACAATGTAAAACCAATAACTTGTTGAAACTCAATTAACACTAAATATTCTATTACAATTTAGTTAACACTGTATATATTACTCTCACTCAGTTAGCACTAAACATGTAGATCTTAAGATATTAAATGTGATTAACCTTTATTAACTTAGTTGTAGAAACATAAAGAAAATAACATAAACATATGTGAAACCAAGATTTAACGTGGAAACTCAATTTGAAAAACCACCAATTGCATCTAGTTACTATTTTTCATTCTTCTAAAGTGAGGTCTATTAGGACCCAACATGGTTAAAGGTTATGAAAAAACTATTAGGTGTGACCTTTTTAGAGGATTTAATTCACCATATTAGGAGTGACCTTTTTAGAGGTCTTCAAACACTTTAATTTAGAAATGCCACCTTGTTAGAGGATTTACCAAATAGTTTTTAGGCTAACTCTCTTAGGAGATTTGATTCACTACTACAATTATTAGAGAGTAACAATGACTTGACCTAATTGCTAATGCAACTATCTTTGCTAATTTCATATCTTTGTTCTAGCTTGAATACTTGACCCTCTTTCAATATAATGTTCTTTGCAACTTGGTCAACTTAGATACTTTGATATCCTTCCAATTCGCTTTCTTAATTTATCTTCTTCAATTCAATGCTTTCTCATTTCAATCCTCAACTTGACTTTATACTTATATGAATAGACTTTTCAAGTTGCCTTGAATATGATTTTAATAAAAAATAAATTCATCCCTTAAGTCAGCTTGAATTAACTAACAAATCTATTAGACTCAATATGTTGTTAGTCAACTAATATAGAATTGAATTGTCGGTCAACTCAAAGAAACTCTTCGTTAACCAACCCAGCTCAATCAATATTGATTCTAAACTAACTTTTCTTTGGTAACTGAGTGAATTTGATCAACTTAGGATCAATGCCAACTTTCCTTGGGTAACTGACTAAACTCGGTTAACCCAGTCTTCCTTTGATACTCGAGTGAGCTCGATAAGAACTAACTCTAAACTTGGTTATAACTCTAGAATGCTTGAAATAAACAATAAACTATCTTCAATGCCTGAGTGAGGTCAACAATCACTAACTTGCTTGGTAAGGCTTGACATTTTGTGTAACATCAAAGACAACATACAATTGCTTAATTATTTTCAACAGTATGAAATTAGTCGAGCTAGAGAAGAAATATTTGATGAGATTATGATAAGAAAGGCATTAAGGACTTTATTTCCTATCTATGAAATTAGTGTATCTATCATATAAGAGCTAAGATGTATACTTGGTAATGATGTGACCCTGCATAGCTTAATTGGTAGACTCACTACATTTGAATTGTTAAATTTTGATAGTTATACACCTTCTATTGTTGAATGTGATTTCAAGTTTCAACTAATCCTTGATGGATCTAAAAGAATAAAAAGTTGAAAAAGTAAGCCCATGGACAATGATAGTGAATTGGGTGATGACCTTGATGATCTAGAAGCATTATTGGCAAGAAGGTTACGAAGAGGAAAATGAAAATACAAAGGTAAAATTCCTAAAATATGTTTTATATGTAATGAAGTTTTAGAATTTCTTTAGAATAACTAAGAGGGGGTGGGGGGTTGAATCAGTTATTCAAGGTCCAAATGTCCTATTCAAACTTTTTACTAAGTATAGTGAACCCATTCAACCATTCATTCATCCAAGCTTTAACTTATCTAATTAGCAAGTTACTGTAAATCAACATGCAAGTATAACACACAAGAAATCAACACATGAAATAGTGATTTACGTGGAAACCCAATTTGGGAAAAACCACCAGTAACATGCTACTCAATTCTCACTCTTCTGAAGTAATGCCCTGTGAAAGGCATGCCCTGTTAAAGGCTTACAACACACTATTAAATGTGACCTTGTTAGAGGATTTAACCACCCTATTAGAAGTGGGCTTGGTTAAAGAACTTTAGAACATTCACTTGGAATGCCACCCTGTTAAAGGATTTACAAATGGCTATTAGGCCAACCTAAGTCCATAGGATTTTTAGATCTAATACAATTTCTAGAGAGTATTAGAAAATCTTGACCTAACTAAAACATACAACTTATCTTGCAGATTTTAGATCACTTCTCAGCTCATACCCTTGCCTGGCTTTCAATCTCTGCAACTCTTGATAGCTTGCCCTCCTTTCAAACTTTTTCCCCTTGAGTCTTCATACTCAATGTACCAATGCAACCATCTCTTCATGACCACTTAAAGAAGTAGAGCCTTTATGCTCTTCCTTCACCTAGATGTCACCTCCTTGACACCCTTCTAACCACTTCACAAATTTTGGCTCTTTAGTAGCAACAGTATCAATAGCTCTTTGCTTCTTGGTCTATGACTCCTTAAATAAAAGTCTTGGAGTTCCTTTTTCTGCTCAATTATTCCTTTCTTCAATTTCAATTTGTATGTATTAGGTAGAATACATTGTATCTAACCCATATTCTATTTCCTCTAGAAACTTCTTGAATAATCCTTTAGAATTCACCCAAAAATGACTTACATAGGATTTTGTGCCAACAACTTATCATTCTTATCTTCTAACTCATTCAAAAAATTCAATGTAGCCACTATGTCAGCTTAGATTTGGTGAATCTACATCTTTTAAAGTAATGCAGTAGCTCAACACTATTGAAATATTGGTGCTCGACACATACTGTGTTACTCAGCATCAACTGTGTTTTTGCTGATGCTCGACACTTGAAGATCACTCGACACCAATTGAAAATTTTCTATTGCTCAACACTTGAGCTTCACTTGGCACTTGAAGATCACTTGACACCAACTAAAAATTTCTATTACTTGGCTCCTACTAAGAATTTTCTTGACTTCAACTAACTTGCTCGACACCCACTAAAGATTTTAGTCTAAGCTTTGCAATCAACCTTGTTACAACTTCTTCCTCCAATGTTTCTAAGTGTGGCCAACCTCTATATCTTTGAGTATGTTATCAATACATTACTTAGCTATTGTCTTAACTAATCGTTGAACTTCATTACAATAATCATAACTCAACCTTTCCCTTAGGTGCTTTTGTTACATCTTGTTCATCAAATCCTCTTCATCAATCAACTAAGTGATAGTAATTGGATCTTATAAGAAAATATCATCCTTGCAAATAACAAGTTTGACATCAATGACAAAACAATGATTGAAAATATTCTTTTACAACAATCTTCCTCTTTGATCTTCAACAATAATGAGTTTTTCAACCAAATTTCCAACAATAAAGTTGGTCATATTGATGCAGGGTGTCCTAACAGAGATGAAAAGGAGGATAGGCAAGACACCAGATACTAAGGAATAAGAAACAACATAGACCATTGAGGTACCAAACTCTACAAAGTAAAAGGTAAGAAATCTTGTTACAATTTTGAAGAAGATGGTTACAATCTTGTTACAATGTTACAATGTTAGATTCTGATGAACATGATGAAGAAATTGTTTATGTTGCAATGAAAGATGAATCTGATGAAGATGAAAATTTTGAGAAAAACTCTCTTATTTCCCATGTGATTAAGAATGATAAATGGATAATTGATAGTGGTTGCTCACATCATATGACTGGTGATACAAGTAAGTTTGAAAATCTAGAACACTATAATGGAAGGTGTATTAAGTTTGGAAATGATGCACCATGTTATGTGAAAGGTAAAGGATATATTATATTGAATGACAAGATTAGATATGACAATGCATATTGGGTTGATGGACTAAAATATAATCTATTGAGTGTGGCACAACTGAATAGTTCAGGTTACTGAGTTGAATTTGAAAACAAGAATGCAAAAATATATGATGCTACTAGTGAACTAATTGGAAATGGAGAGAAAGGAAGAGGTAACTTGTTCTAACTAGTCCTATATGAAAATACATGTTTATTTGCACAATTTGAAGATGTTTACTTATGGCATAAGAGGTTGTGCCATATAAAATTTGATAATTTGGTAAGCACTAGTAAGATGGAAAGAGTAAGAGGATTAGCAAGATTTAAGAAACCTCATAAAGTGATGTGCAAACAATGCCAAATGGGAAAAATGACAAAGTCTAATTTCAAGAGCAAGAAGTATTCTTTTGATGATATTTTGGAGGTTGTTCATATTGATTTCTATGGTCCTATTAGAGTGCAAAGTTATTATGGTGACACGTACTTTATTCTATTTGTTGATGATTTCTTTAGAATGATGATGGTGATGTTTCTCAAACAAAAATTTGATGCTTTTCAAATGTTTAAGAGGTATCTGGCTAGAGTTGAAAAGGAAATAGGTAAAACTATGAAATGCTTAAGATCATATAGAGGAGGTGAATTCATATGAGAGTATTTCAATACATCCTACAATGATAAAGGAATCAAAAGATAAATGTTAGCACTTAGGACTCTGCCACAAAATAGGATAGCTAAAAAAATAAATAGATCAATCATGGACTATGCAAGAACATTGACGATGGAAAAGAATGTTTCAAAAAAATATTGGAGAAAAACTGTAAGTATTGTTGTTTATATACTTCACTAAGTTCAATTCAAGAAAGGTACAAGGAAAACCCCTTTTGAACTATGGTATGGTTATGCATCTAATGTCAAATATTTCAAAGTTTTGGAAGCAAGTGTTATAAATTGAAAGAAAACTTGATGCAAAGAGTGATGAATGTATATTCTTAGGACATTCCACTAAATGAAAGGCATACAAGTGTTTTAATTCTAACACTAGCAAAATTGTTTAAAGTAAAAATGTTAGAGTTGATGAATTTATAGAAAAGGATGAAAAAGAGTGCAAGAAGGAACCTGAAGATTATAGAAATTTTATATACATCTATGAAGGAGAACCAAGCACTTTACCTAAATTAGAGAAAGAGACTATCGAGCATCAATAGATAGGCTTTGTCGAGTCACAATAGAGAAATTTTTTTGAGCCTCAACAAGTTTTTGAGCATTAGGCTATAGGATTTGAGTCACGAAGAGTGGAGATCAAAGACCTAATAGAGGAAGCCAAGTTACAACATGAGATACTTGGAGAAAATAAGAAAGTTGGACCAAGTAAATTACAAAAAGGAGAAAGAAGATCTAAACCTATTTTAGAAAAATATGTGAGAAGACACCACACATCTAATCAAATCATTGGAGACAAATATTTAGAAGTTATGACAAGAAACTAATTGAAGAATGATACATGTTTACTATGTGAGTTTGAGCCAAGACCAGCTAAAGATGAATTGGAGAATAAAGACTGGATTAGATCAATGAATGAGGAGATTAGTCAAATAGAGAAGAACAAAACATGGGCAATGTACCAAGGCCAAAGGATAAGAATGTGATTGTAGCCAAGTGGGTACTCAAAAACATGATGAATGAGAAAGTTGATGTCACAAGGAACAAAGCAAGATTGGTTTGTAAGGGATATGCAGAAGATGGAGGAATTAACTATGGAGAGACATTTTCCCTAGCCACAAGGTTAGAAGTAGTAAGAACATTATTGGCTTATGTTGCTTATAAAGGATTCAAGGTATACCAAATGGATGTCAAATTTGCATTTTTGAATGGAATCTTGGAAGAAGCCTACATTGAAAAATCTTAAGCATTTGTTGAACCTAGCAAGAAGAACATGGCATGTAAGTTGCACAAAGCATTTTATGGTTTGAATTAAGCTCCTAGAGAATGGTATGAAAGGTTACATAAATATTTGGTGAAATTTGGTTTTACAAGAACTAATGATAACAACAATCTATACTTGAAAAGTGAACTTGAGGATAAGATATTGCTAGCTGAAATATTTTTTTATGATATCATATTTGGAGGACATGATTCATTGTGCAAATCATTTTCTAATGAGATGAAGAAAGAATTTGAAATGTCAATTTTTGGAGATATTAAACTCTTTGTTGGTTTACAAATCTATCAAATTAAAGGAGGTATATACATTAAACAATCAAAGTATATTAAGGAGATACTGAAAAACCTTTGGAATGGAAGATTCAAGACTAGTTGGGACACTTATGGCTATTGGACATAAAATTTCAAAGAATGATGATTGTGCTGAAGTAAATCAAACATTGTAGAGGTCAATGATTGGAAAACTACAATATGTTGTTCATAATAGACCTGACATTGCATTGGCTATTAGTATTGTTGCAATATTTTTTGATAATCCTAAAGAGAACCACGTGAGGGCTGTAAAAATGATATTGAGATATCTAAAATAAATAAAGATTATGGTTTATGGTATAAGAAGAATGAAAAATTTGAGATGAAAGTTTATATAGATGTTTATTAGGCTGGAAACATTGATAATTTAGAAAGAGTACAAGTGGAGGAACTTTCTTTCTAGGAAGGAAATGAATTTCATAGACAAGTAAGAAGCAAAATTGTATTTCACAATCTACAATAGAAGTTGAATATGTTGCAATAGCAGTTAATTTCTCAAACATAGTGTGGATTAAGCAATTGTTGGAAGATATGAAGGAAGAGATTATTGAACCTATGGTGATATATTGTGATAACACAAGTTCTATAAACATATCCAAGAGTTTCATGATGCACACAAAGAAAAATAATATTTTTATTAAGTATCGCTTCTTAATGGAATTAGTACAAGACAAAGCAGTAAGACTAGAATATATGGATTCAAAGGAACTGATAGTTGATATATTCACTAAGGCACTACCCAAGGATTCATTTTTTTATCGAAGAGATAAGTTGGGGTTCATTCCCCTATTTGAAGGAAACTAAGAAGGGATGTAACATTATAATCAATTGTTATGATCATAATATATTATAGATTGATGCAGAGCTCACACTTTAGGAACTGCCTAAAGTTGTGAAAAGAAGGATAGGAGTATGAGTTGATGAAGCTATGAGAAAGAACATGGTGATATAGTCAAGGAAAATGATGGAGGGAGAGATAATTCAAAGACAAGTTTGTAAAGACACTCAAGACGGATATGATGTGTATAGTGGATGACGTCTTTGGCATTGTTATCAAAGAGGGAGAAGATGAATGTCAAGTCATTGTCAAATATCTAAAGAAGTTGAGAGATATCTCAAAGAGGGTGTCAAGTTACAATTGGTATCATAGAGGGAGAAATGTAAAAGAAGTGCAAAGAGGGAGCATACTAGAGATTGCATGGATGAGAATTAGAATAAACTAAGGATGTTAATGAAGATTTGGTATAGAACACAGAGGGAGCTATCAATGAAAATCAAGAGAACATTTTTGCCATTGCATGGTAACTAAAGGTGTTTCTATCAATGCCAAAGAGGGAGATTTTTGGAAACTACAATTGGGACGATTGTTATGTTTTTATTGATGTCAACCTTACGGATAAGATATTTGCTAATAGGGTAGAATTCCATATCTTTTGATTGATGAAGAGGATTTAAAAAGAGATATAACAAGGTGAACTAGTAAAATGGATGAGTAAAGAGAAGTAAGTATGATAAAATTAAAATGAGCACTTGATCAGTTAGTATTTGACAAGATAATTTGTTGTTTGATCATTGTATGAAGTGAAGAAGAAAGATGAGTTGAAGTATGGAAGAGATGATTGATAGAAGTTAAGAAGTTGAGTAAAACACTTACCATGATTTATGTTGGAAATATAAGAGGAGTAACTAAGAGGGGAGGGGTGAATCAGTTAGCACAAAAAAAATTCAAGATCTTTTAAGATGTCAATACTATTGAAAACCAAACTCTGTTGAAACTAAAATATTGTTGTAACTCAGTTAACACAACAAAACTCGGTTAACACTAAGAATTAATGTCACTTGGAAAACACTAAAATAATCACTTCTTATGAAATTTAGTGTTTTTAACCTCAATTAACTTAGTTGCATAATCATAAATAAAATAACATTAACACAAGAGACACTAAGATTTAATATAGAAACCCAATTTGGGAAAACCACCAATTGCAACTAGTTACAATTTTTCACTCTTCTGAAGTGAGCTATGTTAGGAGCCAATCCTATTAAAGGTTAAAAAACATAATTTTAGGCATGACCTTATTAAAGGATTTAGTTCATCCTATTAGGAGTGGCCTTATTAGAGGTCTTTATATACTTTAATCTAGAAATGCCACCTTGTTAGAGGATTTGGTGAGTAGGAGTTAAGCTAACTCTGTTAGGAGATTTGATTCACTACTACAATTATTAGAGTAGCAATGATATGATTTGATTGATGATGCAATTATATTTTCTGATTTTAGATCTCTATTTTGACTTGAATACTTGATCCTCCTTGATCAAAATGTTCTTTGTAGCTCATTCAACTTGGATACTCTAATATCCTTCCAATTTGCTTCCTTGATTTATCTTTTCAATTCCATGCTTCTTCTTTGATTTAATCCTCAAATTGACATTATATTTATATTTTTTTCCTTATCAATCTGATTTGAATACAATTTCAAATAAATTAAATTCATCCCATGAGTCAGCTAGAACTAACCAACAAAACTATTAGATCAAATAAATTGATACAGGAAAATCCTTCATTAGCCAACTTAACTCGATCAACACTAACTCAGAAGAGAATTTCCTTCAAACTTCCTTTGATAATTGAGTGAGCTTAGTTAACACTGGTTCTATGCTAACTTCCTTTAGTAACCGAGTGAGCTAACTTAACACTCATTCTATGCAAACTTTCCTTAGGTGATCAAGTGAGCTCGGTAGATAGTAACTCTAAACTTGGTTAACATTGAAACATTTGTCATACAATGGATCTTCCTTTGACTCCCAAGTGAGCTCAACATACACTTATTGCTCAGTATATACTTGACATTTTTGTAACATCAAAGACAACATTCAATTGAATGATTATATCCAATAATCTCCCTCTTTGGCCTTGATGGAAACACAACATGTCATGATACATAGAAGTTTTAGACAAAAATAGAAGTAAGGATAATATCCTTAGTTTCATTCTAATTCTCATCCATGAGAAATCCCTCTATTAGTGTGAACTCACTTTGTCATCAATCTTTAGTTGCAATGACTATAATATCTCCTTCTAACAACAAACTCTCCCTCTTTGATATCAACTCAACATTTCTAAAACAAAAAATTCTCCCTCTTTGACATCTCAAATATTCACAAAATATTTCTCTGATATATGACAAAAAACTCTCCCTCTTTGACATCTTATGCCAAAGATAATAATCAATGCAGTTTCCATGTACCTGATGTACAGATTCATATGAAATTTGCTTTGACAATACTACATCAACTTGTCTGATCTTCAACATGCTTGGTTGATGCATCACTAAAACTTGGTTGCTAAGCTTCACATAGGGGAATGACCCCTAGCTTATCTCTTATATACAAGAATGCATCCTTAGATAATGGCTTGGTGAATATGTCTGCAAACCATGTCCTTTTGGCTAGGAACAATGAAACCTTTTGGTTTCTCAATGTAGACTTTCTCTTCTAAGATTCCATTAAGAATGTTGATTTGACATCCATCTGATATAATTTGAATCCTTTGTGTGCTACATATGCAAGGAGTGTTCTAACACTTTCTAGTATAGAAATAGAAGCAAAAGTTTCTCCATAATCAATACCTTCTTCTTGAGCATAACCATTGCAAACTAATCTTGCCTTGTGTCTTAAAACTTCTCTATTCCCATTCAACTTGTTTTTGAATAACCATTTTGTGCAAATTACGTTCTTGTCCTTGGGTCTTGGAACAAGAGTCCAATTTTTGTTCCTTTCAATTTGATCAATCTCTTCATTCAGTGCCTCAATCTAGCTTTCATTTTCTAATGCATCTTTGATAGTTCTAAGTTCAAACTCAGTAAGAAAACATGTACCTTTTAATTTTTTTCCTTATCATTGTACCTTCTAACTGATCTCTAATGATTTTCTTGGGTGCATGATGCCTTCTGACATATCTAACAAGTTTGGGCTCCTTCTTTTTGAATTCACTAGGTTCACCATGATCTTATGAATCATGCTCAGGTCCTACCATCTATGACTCAGGTCCATTAGATGACACAGTTTGCACTGGCTAAAACTCAGGTCCTTCTCCTGTGACTTGAGTTGCATTGGCTACAACTCAGGTTGAACTGGGGATTTCACAAACTCAAGTGGTGGAGACTGTTGATTGCCATTTTCTTGAACTTTAGGTAAAGTATTAGGCTCATAGTAAACAAAGTTTATGTAGTTTTTAGGTTCTTTTCTACTTTTCTCTTCATATTCTTCTACAAACTCATCAATCTTAACATGTGTACTTTCTATAACTTTGTGAGTAGATAGATTCAAACATTTGTATGCTTTTCTCTTATTGGAGTATCCCAAGAATATGCCTTCATCACTTTTCACATCAAAATTTCCTTTTCTTGACTCCTTCAGAATATAACATTTTATTCCAAATACTTTGAAATAATCAACTAAACTCGGTTCAAGGTATGAATTGTAGTGTTGATTGCTTCCTTCCAAAATTTGACAACAATATTCTTCTCTATCATCAATGTCCTTGCATAATCCATGATTAATCTATTCCTTCTCACAATAATGTCATTCTGTTGAGGTGTACTAGGTGTAGATACCTATCTTTGGATTCCTCTTTCATTGTAGAATTCATTGAATTCATTTGAGATGAATTCACCTCCTCTATCTTACCTTAGATACTTTAGTTTCATTCATATTTCTTTCTCAACTCTAGCTAGATACCATTTGGAATTTTGATAAGCTTTTGATTTATCCTTTAAATACACAACTGCCATCATCCTAGAATAATCACCAACAAAAAAAATGAAGTACTTATGTCTAGAGTAGCTTTGTATGCCAATAGGTCCACAAAGGTTTGTATGAACTAGCTCCAAGACTTCTTCAGAATGATAGTTCTTTCTTTTAAAACTTGTCTTTCCCATCTTTCCAATTTAACAATTCTTGCACATGCTCATGTCAGGTTTCATTAGGCTTGGAATGCCTCAAACCCTTTTATTCTTCCTTATGTTGAATAGGTTATCAAAATTCACATGATACAACATTTTATGCCATAACCATCTTTCTTCTACTTTAGCTATGAAACATGAATTCTCAGTTAGATCTAGGTAGAATAGATTACCTCTTTTTTTATTTTCAGTCCCAACTAGATTTCCATTTCCATCTAGCAACTTGGCTTTCCTATTCATGAATTCTACCTTGAATCCAATGTTATTCAATTGTGCTACACTAAGACTATTATGCTTCAGTCCTTCAACACAATAAGAATTGTCACATCTAAGATCATTGGTTAGTGCAATATAACCTTTTCCCTTCACATAACAAGGTTCATCATTTCCAAATCTAACACTCCCACGATCATATTTTTCTAAGTGCTCAAATTTAGATATATCACTAGTCATGTGGTGAGAACAAGCACTATCAATAATTCATGTATCATTCTTAATAACTTGAGAGATGAGGGCCATTTTATCATTCTCATCATTTGATTCATCCTTAACAACAATGTAAACCATTTCATCTTCTTCACTACTATTAGAATATTTATCCATGCAACAAGATTTCTTATGTTTTTCCTTGTAGTCTTTGTAGCTCTTAAAATCCTTCTTGCCTTTGTACTTTTTATGCTTCTTTTCTTCTTTTCCTTCTCTGTTTGGACACTTGCAACAATGCGACCAATTTCTTCATAAGGAAAAAAAAACAAAGGAATTTTTCCTTTGTACTTTCCTTTTCCTTTGGAAAATCTTCTTGCAAGTAATGCTTCAATGACTTCAAGATCATCATTAGAACCATCTTCATCTTCACTGAACTAGACTTCTTACTTTTAGACTTTGTAGCTTTCTTCTTGAGTGGTAGCTTGGCTTGAAATGAAAACTTAAGGTTACTATAGTTAGGAATAAAATTATCAAAATTATCTAACTCAAATGTTGTCAACCTTCCCACTAGTGCATCCAAAGTTATATCATTCTTATGATCACATCTCATTTCTTGAATAGATGACACTCTTATTGCATAAATAGGAAGAAGGGTTCTGAGTACCTTATTTACCACTATTACATCATCAATTTTCCTAACCGAGGCTTTGATTGCACTGACAGTAGCTTTGATTCTTTCAATATACTATACAATGTTCTCATCTTCTTTCATCTTCATCTAATCAAGCTAACCTCTCAGAATTTTTGCCTTAGCTCTCCTCACATTATCATCACCTTTATAAATATCCTTTAGTTTGATCCACATTTTGTTAGTAGTACTATAGTCTTTGAATTCATCAAATTTGGCATAATTGAGAGTGGAAGCAATGTCAATCATCATTATGTTATGGTTCTTTTGTTCTGTAATTTGTTCCATAGTCAAAGTTCTAGTTGGTGCCACATATTTGTTCTCTAGATATTTCAAGCCTGTGTTACTAATGGTTTCCAAATGGAGCTTCATAAGTTCCTATCATGCTTAAGTTATCTTTATTCAGCTTAGGAATCTCCCTTCTATAGGACATCTTGATCTTTAGCTTAGGTCCTTGAAACCTTCTCTGCAAGCACCAAAAGCTTTGATACCAATTGTTGGAAATATAAGAGGAGTAACTAAGAGGGGAGGGGTGAATTAGTTATCAAGACAATAAATCTAAGATCCCTTAAGATGTTAATACAATTCAAAAACAAACTCTGCTAAAACTGAAATACTACTACAACTCAATTAACACAATAACACTTAGTTAATACTAAGAATTATTGTCACTTTCCAAACACTAAAATAATCACTTCTTAATATGTTTATTGTGTTTAACCTTAATTAAATTAGTTACAAAATTATAAATAAAATAACACAAACACAAGAGACACCAAGACTTAATGTGAAAACCCAATTTGGAAAAACCACCAATTGTAGCTAGTTACCATTTTTTACTCTTTTAACGTGAGCCCTATTAGGAGCCAACCCTATTAAAGGTTACAGAATACACTGTTAGGTGTGACCCTATTAAATGATTTAGTTCACCCTATTAAGAGTGGCCTTGTTAGAGGTCTTCAGACACTTCAATCTAGAAATGCCACCTTGTTAGAGGATTTGGGAAATATTTATTAAGCTAACTCTATTAGGATATTTGATTCATTCCTACAATTAGTAGAGAGTAACAATGATATGACCTAATTGTTGATGCAATTGTATTTTCTAATTTAAGATCTTTTTTTTGACTTGAATACTTGATCCTCCTTGATGTAAATGCTCTTTGCATCTTGGTCAACTCAGATACTTTGATATCCTTTCAATTTGCTTCCTTGATTTATCTTTTCAATCCCATACTTCTCTAATTCAATTCTCAACTTGACCTTATATTTATATGTTTTATGTTGCCAATTCGGCTTGAATACAATTTCAAAAAAATGAAATTCATCCCATGAGTCAGATAGAACTAACCAACAAAATAGTTAGATCAAATAAAATGATACAGGAAAATCCTTGTTAGCCAACCCAACTTAGTCAATACTAACTCATAAATAAATTTCCTTCATACTTCCTTTGGTAACCGAGTGATCTTGGTTAACACTAGTTACATGTCAACTTCCTTTGGTAACTAAGTGAGCTTAGTTAACACTCATTCCATGCAAAATTTGCTTAGGTGACTAAGTGATCTTGGTAGACACTGACTCTAAACTTGATTAACATTGAAACACTCATTATACACTAGAACTTCCTTTGACTCTCGAGTGAGCTTGACATACATTGATTTCTTAGTATACACTTGACATTTTTGTAACATCAAAGACAATATACAATTGAATGATTGTATCCAATAGATTTAGTGACAGGTCACTAGGTTAGTAAAGAAGTTGAAGTAGAAGATTAAGGAACTTAAGTAATAACTGAGAAAAAAGTATTAGTGGAGTGATGGTAATGGCTAAACAAGATGAATAAAAGTTGAAGTAGAAACCAAGAATAGTTATGATTGAGTAAGCCAGTGTAAGCCAAGAAAGATGCATCAGTAGTGACTGAGCTACCTAGTGATGACTGAGCTCAAGAACATAGTGATGAATGGGTGTTAGGAAAACAACAGTTTGTGAAAGAATCAAGATTTGAGGTAAACAAAGTTGAACTTAAGAATTGGTCAAAATGCATAAAAGATAAGGATTGATGAGCTAGCATATTTAATGCATGAATTGAGTTTTTTAAGTGATCTAAGGTGAGGATTCAATGATAAATTCCCATATGTTTCAAGGAAAGAAGAAGGAAAAAATGATGAAGAAATTCAATGAATTTGATCAAATCCTAAGATCTGTGATTATGTTTAAGTGGCAACAGGTCAAACCCATCTATTTAAGGAGGCATAAGAGATATTTTATAATGGTTCTTGGATTGGAAAATTTGTGAGGAATAAGTGAAGAACATAGTTGCAGAGAAAATTGATAAGTTGGTGAAGTGAGATTGCTTGAAGGATTGCCAAGAAGATTAGAAATGGAGAATGTGATGAAGGCCAATCAATGAACTAGGAATGAGTCAAATGGAGATTTGAACTTGTAAAGAGAGTTGTATTTTATTAGATCAACCTAGATGTTACTTTCTAACCATTATGGTAGTAAAATTATTTAATCAAGGTTGACCTAACAGTCACATTGTAAATCCTTTAATCAAGGTGACTTTCTAATGGGATTTTTTAAAGACCGCTAACAAGGCCACTCCTAATAGGGTGATTAAATCCTTTAATAGGGTCACACCTAATAGTGTGTTTTGTAATCTTTAATAGGGTTGTCTCTTAACTGAGCTCACTTTAGAAGAGTGAAAAGTTGTAGCATGTTTCTTGGTGGTTTTTCCAAAATTGGGTTTCCACGTTACATCCTAGTGTCATACTTGTGTGAATGTTGTTTTTATGTTTCATGTTATTTAATGTTATATGTTTATGTTATTCAATATATACTAAACATAGAGTTAAGTGTTCATATGAATGAGTTGGTTTACTGGTGAATTTCTATATACAATGAGTGGATTTATGATTTTGATTAAGTTGTAAGAAGTTTAAAAGTTGAATTGGTACACCTAGACCTAACGATAATTGATTCACCCCCCTCTTAGATTATTCCAATCATTCTAATAGTCAGATGGGTCTATTACTTCAAGAATATGGTACGTGGGATATATATGGTTTAATACTATGATCACTAGTATTAGTATATAATTTAGTATGAGAAATAATAATGCAAAGTGACATGGGTCTAGGAAGATAGTGTTACATGACATTTTTTTATGATTGAGTAATTTGGTTTAGTAAATTGAATTGGTTTAGCAATTCAATTACTTAGCTTTTTTGGGACAATGTTGATGTAAATCAAACTAAAACCCCAAGTCCACTAACTGATGAAAAGATTCAATGAACAAAACTCACTTGGAATCTTATAAGATTATGTGACAAATACCAATATATAATAGTTTTGAATCTTCAATCATTGAAACCCACCAAACATAAGAAATGGAAACTTGAATCTTACTAGAAAAAGATAATTCAAATGAATACATTCAACAAGAATTATAATAACCATTCAAAACTCAAGCACTTGGCAATAGGGTCCATCAAAACTTGATCCCTACATTATTCATTTCTTATCGACTTAGAAAACAAGAACACAATAGTTCATAATCCTAATATAGAAAACTTTAGACTTTCAATTTATTGATTATTAGTTATGCATATTTTTGTCTATACTCTTTCCCATATTAAACTAATTCCATTATAAATATAAAACTTGAAACAAAATTATGTTTATTGCAAAACATGAAAGAACTATTCATTTATTAAGACCTGTTTCATGCCCATTATCACCAAGTTCGGCTCCTAACAACTATCCTCTCTATTTCAATCAACTTTTTTCTAACTTCTCTAACTTGAGCATCCTCTTCCTTTACATCTCAAATCTTCTATTTCTATTCCCCATTTTCATGCACATTGGGTTCCCTTCTACAACTACACGTAATCTCTCTTTTTGTTATCGGGCTTTCCTCTATCTCCAAATCGAAGCTCCCTCTCCCTTTGAAACCCATTTTTTTTCTTGATGTTATTAGGTTCTACTCTAAGAGAAAATCAAGCCCTCTCCTTATCATCATACCCATCTCCTTACCTATTAGGCTCCACATTGTTGTGTTGTTTCCCAAGTATATCGAGATCCTTCAATTTTTCCAACTCATGGCCCATACCAATCAGCTCCACCATGGTGCCCCCTTTTAACTTGGGCCTCCATCACATTTTATCTAGTTTTTCCAATAGGCCCCATGCTCACTAAAAGAAAACCAACCATTTCTAACCACTAACTTTGCACCGATTTAAAACTAACTAAACTAATTCTAAATCAATTCCAATCTCCTATACTTTGTTTAGTACATGGATCATCTTTAATAAAGTTGCCATATGATTACTATTTTTTAATGCCTAAATAAGAACATTAAATGGTATATATTTTAATCCCATAATCCCCTCTAATGACCTTAATGTTCTGATTACAATGTTCTTTAGTATTGAGTTTTGGTCTCCTAATGTTCTTCCAATGCTCCTGCATCAAATGTCTACGACCTTAACTCTTTGATACCATGGTCTAATTTTATATTTTGGGTAGTCTATAGAAATGTTTAATAAAGATAGTAAAACACTTCAATGATCAAAATTAGCTGTCAAATGCATATTACTATCTATATTACCTTTCTTAAATTCCAAAATTTAAAAAGTGTTTATCCAATCTTGCACACCAAGCTCTAGGTGCTTGTTGTTAGCCCCAACTAATATTGTAATGGATGATGCTATGAATGTATGTATAAGAGTGATACCAATTTGTCATTGATGTCAAATTATTAATTGTCTAGACATTATGCTAACTCAGAAAAGTGCCATATCATTTGATTGATGAAGAGGATTTTAAGAAAGTATGATGAAGACAAAGTTGATATGTAAGGTATTCAATGGGTACTTGAATGAGATTGACAATGATCATGTAATATTGGTTTGATTTTTTTACAATCACATATTTTCATAATATGTTAAAGTTTAAAAGCTTAGCTAAGTAACAAGGTTAATGGAGGGAGACTATATTCACCAAGTGACTACAATATTGCCTGAGCAATTGCAAAGAGGAATGAAGAGCACAATGTTTCCTAAGAAAGATAGTGTTATTCAAGTTATATGTTGCATTAGTAAATGTAATATTTACTAAGAGATATCTAGATGAACACATTTGATAAATTGGAATTTAAGGCCAACTTTTGATGAAAATTTGGAAATTTCAAGAAGGTCTATTGTGAGAGTCAAAGTTTTTTGCAAGATCAACGATGGAGAAAAATCAAGAAGGATTTGATGAAGGAAATTGAAGAAGGCTAAAGATGGACAAAAGGTTATATATAAAGTTATATTTTCTATGTGTCTAAATATATTGTATGAAGGAATTTAGTTGTAAACCTAAGATCGACAATTCTTATCAAGAATCAAAAGATGGAAGAATATGGAAGCACCGATAAATCTATTTAAGGAGGAGAAAATGATAGTTTTAGGTTGGTGGTTCAAAGTGGGTGATGATCTCATTGTGATTTTTTTTGAGAGTTGATGACGTTGAAAGAGATATTATTGAAGTTTGTTGTAGAGAGTGAAGTTATTGAAGGAGAAAATAGCCAAGTGAGCTGAGCCAAGTAGAGAAAAGAGAAAGAATTTCTCAAGTGATTAAAAGATAGAGATAGAGCCATACTTGAGATTTGATTAGGAAAAGGTAGTTTCTATTTTGATAGATTGCTTTATACTATTACTATTTAACCATTATAGTAGTAAATCTTGGAAATATCGAGTGGACCTAACAAGGCTATGAAATCCTATATGGTAACATTAATTAATGGTGTTTGTAAATCCTTTAAATCAAACCACTCTTTTTGGTCCTAAATAGGGAGTGATAAGGTCTAGATGATCTTTTGGAAAAATCCTCTAACAAGGTCACTTTAAAGGATGCAAGAGCATCCTAGGTTGTCTATGCTATCTTGCTCATTTTCTTTGTTTCTACCGAGCTTACAGTGCTAACCAAGTGCTAGTATTATCGAGCTTAGTTTCAATTGAGTTTCCTTCATTGGCTAAGTATCTTCAAAGTTGAGTAGGTTGGTAGTCTCTTTGATCAAGTTGCAGTTCTGACCGAGTTTGGTGTTTACCGAGTTCTTTGGTGAATGAGCTCTTTCATGTACTGAGTTGTCTATGATTGGTTCTTAGTTTGAGATGAGTTATGTATTTAATTTGGATCATGAATTTAATGATAGGATGTTGTCTTTGGATGAGTAGAGACCATTTTTCAGTCAGCCTTTCTATTATGTAATGTTTTAAAATAATCTATCAGCTATTTTGGAAAGTATAAGTAGAGGTATTTGGTTTAGTTTAGAGGAGGACTTACAAAGTTAGAGAAGATGTTTCTGGAATTGTGCATTTAAAGTTGGATCATAGATTTTGAAGTTGTATTTTGTATTTGGTCATAATGTAGAAAGCCTTATAGCTGGGCATGTATGAGGATAATTTGATGAATCAATAAAAGTGTTTTGTTCTCTCTCTCTCTCCCCTTGGTGTTGTTCTTAATGTGTTTTCTTTTGTCTTGTTAACTGAGCAAGGTGGTTGGATAGATAGGTGTGTCCTAGGCCTTTTCTTTTCAATCTCTCCTTGCATCATTAACAAAGTGTATGTAACCTTTAACAAGTTAGTCTCCTAACAAAGATCACTTTAGATGAGTGAAATTTTTGGTTTCATAGTCCCAAATGGTTTTTACCTTAATAGGGTTTTCACATTAAATATTAGTGTCAAAATTATGTGAATATTATTTGTGTTGCAAGTTGATTTACATGATTTTTATAGTTTATTGCAACTCAGTAATAACTCAGTTGTTACTAGGTAATTGCTAGAAATTTAGTGACAGTCGGTAATGCAAGGAACAATTTGATAAAAGTTTGACAAGTTGATTTATGAGTTAAGATTCATGTTGGATATATTTGTCAAGTGATTGGATGTATTAAAAATATTGTTGTTAATGTTAATGTTTCTTTGATGGTGATGAAAATGTTGAGGGGACTGTAAGATAATTGCACATAACTGATTCACACCCCCTCCCCCACTCTAAGTTATCAAACAATTTGGTATTAGAGCACTCAGGGCTTGAAGGAAGAATTTTAAAGGAACTTAAGCTAAAGATCAAGATGTATAAGAGAGAGCCACCAAAGATGAACAAGGAGAAATTTTCATCATGCAAAGATTGAATAAAGCTACACCTTTCAAGTATTGGAGATGATGTCACACATTGGTTGGAGAATGAATATGTCACACATGTTGGTACATTGACTGTGGATAAAATGAAAAAAAAGTGGAATTTGAAGTGTCTAATGTTTCTAAAACTTTGCATTCAATATATCCACTTATCCCATGAAGATAAATTTCCATTCCAAGTCTTCCCATGAAGTTTCATTTTGAGCAATGTTCAGTTTTGCACTTTGCCTAAGTGTCGAACAACAACTGGAAGCCTAGTTTGCATTTGAATATCTCGCACCCAGCAATTTTTCATGACTCGACACTTTGGAAGTGTTAAATATGCATATCAAAGAACATATTTTTCATATTTGAAGTTGTTTCAACATGTTTTAACTAAGTTTTGAATCACTCAAAGTCAGTTATTTATTGTTGTCATGCTAATGTAAATTGTTCAAGATTTTGGGAGGCCTTGTTTGACCAGTTATAAATTTGACCTAGTTGACCAAAATGAGATAATTCCTTTTGCATTACATTTTAGAGGTTAGAGACTTGTTATGTTTCAGATTTGAGCTTATGAAAAATCTATTTGATCTATTTTTAAACGTGATTACATATGCAAATTGTAAAGTTTTACTGGTGTCATAAAGTGTAGATTGATCAATACCCTTGTTTGAGATGTCATAACTTTGATTTTGGGATAGATGAGACCAAATGAATTATACTACTGTGTTATACTATGAAAATTATTTAAGTGTGTAAATTTTCAAGTCTTGACAAATCTATCTGCACACTGTTCCAGATCCTTTCCATTTGAGAAAATCACTTTCCTGCTACTGTTTCTAGTTCTGCAAATCCAAGTAGCCCACTTTGACTGCCCGCCAAATGTGCCCAATTATTCATCATGAGCCTTAATCTTAGATTTATATTCTCCACATAAAATGAACCAATGCCCTAGTTTTCATGTCCCCAAGAGTCAGTTTGACCTATACTCAAAGCCAAAATCAAATGCGATTTATGGTTTTCTAACATGTTTGTTTGCAGGTAGTTTCGAGAAGGAAACTTTGACAACCAATATATTTTGACTTAGATATTGTCATCAGATGAAATATGATAGGGTATAAGAATATGGAACAAATAATTAACATGTCAATTTTTAGAGCCTAGTTAGTGGTTTGGTCAGTTTTTAAGGCCAGTCAGATGATCCCTTGGCAAGAAATTGACATTTCGTAGATAAGAGGTAAAATGAGTTGTAAATGATTTTTCAATGATCGAGTTCAATTTTGATCTGTACTAGATGTTGATTAGATTAGTTTGAGATGTCAATTATTTGAAAATAATTTTTTCTAGCTTGATCCTCTTTGGGGCCTCGACGAGCTGCACTAGAGCCATTGAGTGGGTGTGTGGTATCAAATTTAGTGAACATGAAGGAATTGAAAATTTTAGGGACCTAAGGATTACCTTTGTTGAGATGTACTTTAGTGTTAGCCCCTCCATTGAAGGTATTGTCTATAACCCTCCCCATACAACAATGTGGCATGGAGGATTCTATAAAATGGTTAGAGCCGAATAACATTGATTGGAGGAATCTTTGTCTTCCATGGAAAATGTAATTTGTTTGTTTCACATTCGAGTGTACATATAGATAAAGGAACTATTCTTTCAAAAGAAAAGGAGAGGTTAGGATAGAAGTGAAATAAAAAGCCCTTGAATCATTACCTTATACTTCCACTCTACTTGTTTAGTTTGTAAAAGAGGATGAAATGTTTCAAATAATTTTCATAAAAGTGTGGGAAAATAGATAAAGAATTTTGGAAGCCATTGGGTTTTTTTATTATGGCAATTGCAACTCACCTTGGTCACTTGAAGTGGCTGTTAAAATTGGAGATTGGAAATGGAAGGTCTCACTTCCCAATCCAAGTGTAAGTTGCCTTCATTTCAAAATGCCCCTGCTACCATGCTTCATTTTGGTCCTCTTTGCCATGATACAATGTTCATGCTAGTTTTTGCAGTTTGGATGAGCCCCTACTAAGATTAACCAATTTTTTTTCAATTGCCTCTCTATTGTCTTGTTTCATTCTAATGCTATCTCGTAAGACAATATTGGTATTTTAGGTTTTTGTACCTTTAAAAACCATGTAAAATATGTTTCCATAGAAAGATAAAGTTGAATTTTTTTTGCTAACCGGTTGTAGTCCACCCATTCTCTCCACATCCTACCCTCCCTAAGATTACCATGGATAACAAAGATGTTCACCTTGGAAAAAAATACCATTTACATTTATTCCCACATGGAGAATTCATGAACATATCAAACTCCACTGCCACAATTTGATTGGAGATTTTCCATCAGATGTTTGGTTGAAAAGGGTAGAAGTCAAAAGGAGACATGAAAAAAGTGAGACCATCCCCATAGTTTGTGGCAAAATTTGGAGAGATGTTGAAGGAAAAGAAAAAAGAGAAATTGGTGAGAGCGCAAGAAGGGGTAGAGTAAAAACATAGATAGGCATTAAAAGACATGAAGTTTGAGAAGGTATGGTTTGTTGAGGCATGAATATGATCTCTCTTGTTTCAAAGGAAGTGTGCAAAAAGTGTGTTGAAAATGAGAGTCAAAGATGTCCTAGCCTACTGCTTGCATAGGATGTAGTCAGGAGCAAACAAGAAGAGAGTAGTCCATGGTAATGACAATAGTAGTAAGGAGTTAAGGAAGGGTGTGTCAGTTTCAAATGTGCAGATTTGAAGAAGTAGCTCTGAAATGCCATCTATCATGCATCTACTCCTACTTGTTGCATCTGCCATTTGAAGAATTATGATGAGCATGGATAAGTGTTGTCGAGTCAAAGGCATCAAGCTTGTAAGGTGAGGCTAGTGATAGATTTGACTATCACATGGAAAATATTTGTTTTTCCCTTTCAAAAATTAAAGTGCAAAATTATCCCACATTTGTATGTTGCATGTTTTCATATGTTTAAATACTAAAGCACACAAGTGCATTGTGTCTTAAAGACACCAACATTTTTGGAAAGCCTCAAGTAGCTTACATGGTGGGCTTGTTGACTTGGTGATGTATGAGTAATTTTGATTGAATGTGTAGATGATTAGATAATGATGTGGTAGTGACTTGGACCATCAAAATGAACTGGAAGATGACATGTGGTAGCTCAATTACAATTCATAGAGTGACACATGGTAGTGGTCTTTAGAGCCTGGTATAGATTCTGA
Source organism: Cupressus sempervirens (assembly GCA_028749045.1). Taxonomy (NCBI): domain Eukaryota; kingdom Viridiplantae; phylum Streptophyta; class Pinopsida; order Cupressales; family Cupressaceae; genus Cupressus; species Cupressus sempervirens. The sequence goes on from CM053790.1 coordinate 22,895,181, forward strand.
GGCAATGAGGTGGAAAGGTTTGAGAGGTGTCATGATGTTGCTATGTTTCTAGTGACATGATAGTGTTGAGATCTCATAGTGACATAGCGACAAGCCACCATGTGGTAGGGCTAGTGAGGTGGCAATTTCAACTGGACATAGAGGATTTCACCCCGTGGCACAAAATCGACTGACATCACTGCGTTGCTGAGGAAATTTGTAAGAAAGATGGTCATAGCAATATAGTGATGTGCAAAAATGTGGTGGCTGGCCCACTTCAAAGGTGTGATAGGTTTGACCAATTAGGTGGTGCCACATGGCAAGGCATCTAGTAGGTGATGATGTGGCACAATGACCATGCATAGAAAATCCAATGAAATGTTGACACTTAGTAGTGTGTGAAAGGATAGGTGGAAGTTTGAGGGTCCAATTAGAGGGTAACACATGGCTCCTACATGGTAGATGACAATACATAATCAAACCAATCACGTGCTGACACGTAACAGAAGGAAGGTGAAATAGGTTTGATTCAGATGCATAAATGGAGAAAAAAATCAAAGTTCAAAAAATAATAAATTATTATTATTATTTTTGTTTTGAACATACAGAAGGTTTTAAAACTAGAAAAGGATATATTATATAGTTTTTCCCTTTGGGTAAAAGTTAATTTTTGCATAAAGTGTTTGAAAACAAATGCAGTCCTAAGTGTCATGCTAGAACCTAATTTTCAAATGAAGATTTTGGGAATTCTTGATAATAAAATGTGGGACTATCATATATCATTGGAACCAAGAGAGAGAATGAAATTTATATATTTGAAGTCTATTTTTGCACAAGAAGCCATTGGTTTGAGTTATTCAGGGTTTTGTACCAAGTGCATATTTTTCAACCTCGTTCAATTAGGGCAGTTCAAATCTAATTTTTGACAAAGTGGTGAACTGGGTGAATGCCATAGGTAGTAGGGATGTAGTTAAGGATGGATTTGATTACCTCCAATTCAATTTAGTGAATGATTTATTATCATTTCATATACCTATCTTATATTTTATCAAAACAAGGGTTTTTTATTAGTTAGAGGAGCTATTTTGAATTTGTTGAGATACAATGATGAGATTCCTTTTTAATTTTGGTTGTAGAGAGAAGAGAGGTACTTTTCAATAGTAGGGAATGAAGATTCAAGTGGACACATGTCACTTCTAAATTAGATCTAACTTCTTCTTTCTTTCATATATCTTTCTCTTTCTCTCTCATTGTAAGGGTTCTAGTTTTTGATATTTTTCATTGTTGTGATACCATGTTGGTTGTAGTTAATCTATGATGCCACAAGGTTGGATCTAGAACTATATTTCCACATTTTCTTCAACATATCTATCTATTATGAACAATAAATGTAGTTTCTTGTAAACAACTAGTTATTATAGTCGTCTATTATGTATATTCTAAGTTTTGCACATACTTGATGTATTGGTTTCAAGGAGATTGATACTAAGATTCATTTTCTTAGTTTCACTCTGATTCTTGTCTCCTTCCTCTATTGTTTGTAATGTTTTGTGTTTAAGAACAAAGAGCTTAAAATCATTTGCAATCCCTTAAGGTTGTATTTTTGGATAGGTTTTCTATTGGAACAAAGAGCCAAGTAAATGCTTATTTACCTTGACAGGTTTGCAAGTTCCACCAAGAGGATATTACAACAAGTATGAGAGTTTTTATGAAGATAGATGTCTATTTAAAAGGTGAATAGATAGATCGAATATCTAGATATATGAGTATATCTTAGGTGACCATGTGTATGTTTTGACTTTGCTTATGTCCAATGGATAAGGGACTGATCAACTAGGAGATTGCATGTGTTTATTGTTGCATACTTGGGTTGTGTTGATATTCAACATCATTAATCAAAATATCTTCCCTTTCATGTTGAAGAGCTAAAAAGTGTTACCCTAGCTAAGCTTGTGAATTTCATATAATTTGTAATTTGCTACTACATATCTGTGTCATTACATGTGTTAGAAACAATAGTCCACCAAGATAACTGGGGGAGGGGAGGGTGAATTAGTTATCTAATAATTAAACCACTTATCTTCATTAAAAAAATTTAACCATTAAATCAAAGTAAAAAAAAACCATATAAAGATGCACATCGATAATTATACCAGATATGTTGACTAGGGAAACCCTTGATCAGAAGAAAAACCCCAGTGGGAATTGGTGCAAGAGCACCTAGGAGGGCAAGTGAGTCAATGAAGAAACAAGGGGCTAAGGAGGAGGTCTTGACAACAAAAACAATAAATTGGAGTATCTTGAAGCCTATTATGGCCTTTTTTAATGAAGAATACAATGTAATGAATAAAGGTCCTAAAGGTCTTAATAGAGACCTTAGGTCCAAAATATAATGAAAATGGGGTTAGGAGTCTAGAAAGACTTGTCAATTAGTTCAATCAAGTAATAGGGTCAATTGAATGGTGTTAGTATTAATTAGGGGTCGGCTAGAGTCTTTTTTAAAAAAAGTTTCAAATTTGAAAATAAGCCATAACAACTAGTTAAGGGTTTTGGCTTTTTAGGATTATTTTATTCTTTTTATTAGTTGTAATGCTCTCAACCAAATAGAATAAGTTAAGGGAAGTTAAAATAAGAGTCTATAAAGCTTGGTGAGGCCTATGATCTTAATAAGGAGGGTACTGTACGAAAAATATAAATTTGAAGTGAATAAAATATAGTTTGTTCCTGTCATTTATACTATTTCATTAAATGCTTTCATTAACTTTACATTGAATAAAACATTTAAATTTTATGGGATGAATTAGGACTTTCATATAGTCATTTTATGATTTTTTAAAGTGATCTTGGAGCATCAAATCTCTCTATTTTATCATTCCTTCTAACAGTGCTATAACAATTCAAGGAATTCATTATTTTGAGAGGTCCTAATGAATATTTGATCCATTATTAGGGTATTATCTTACTATTTCCTAGAGAATGGATCCCTTATAACATATTTCTAATGCTACTAATATATTTGAGTGTATAAAGAAGCAATTAGAGGGTGATCACCATGACTAACAGTGAAAAAAAGAGAGGAAAATGCTGCTACAAGTACAATAGTAGAACATCTACCTTAATGAGGGTATTATTTTATGTTTGAATGAGTTATTTCATGTCCTAAATATGGTGTTTAACCTTTGAACAGGTCTTGGAAGTGATTGTAAGTGAGAGAACTAGGAAACCCTTGTTTTGCATCATTAAATGAGAGGGTTTGTTGGAAAGGGTACTTAGAGGAGTCAAATTGGAAAAATGACTATGAAATCCTTAGTTTGAAATCAAAATAAAATACTATGGAAAATTTGGAAGCCTGGAGATAAATTTAGAGGACACTTGCTTTGTAAAAGTGGCCTAATTAGGCCTAAATTTGAGACAAACTGCCCTATTCCATACAATCATTCCAAAGGAGTGATATCTTATTTTTGGGTATGTTACACAAATTTGAAAAGGTATCTAAAACACATATTTATTCTTCTATTTTTTTGTAAATTTTGTGAGATAAGTCAAGAAAACAAAGTTTGAAGACCTAATGGAGAGAGCAACCTAGTCAAGGGGGCAAACTTGGGTTTGTGCATGAACTTGGGGTTTGGGGTTGTGAAACCTATTGAAACATATCAACTTAAGTTTTTTAAAGAACTTTTTGGTGTTGGAATAGATAGTTGAAGGTACATTAAAAAATTGTGCATTTGAGGGCCATTGAGTGTCTTTGAGAACCTAGTGAACCTTGTGCAATCATTTAATGTTGTGAATTTATTACTGAAGTTTTGTTGTTACCTCCTTGGCTCTGCATTAGGAATGATTCCCACAAGATGATTTACTAATATAAATATTCCTTGTTAGAGGATAGATTCTATTAGTACTTTGTTACAAAATTTAGTACAATGAGTCCCTATTAGGAGATTCCAACCTTGTTAAGAGTTGTGGTATAATGTATGCAAGAAGAGCCCACTACCCAAACATGCAATTTCAACTACAAGAAGAGCTCACTGCTCAAAGAAGTAATTTACTAGTATCTTCTTCCTTCCTCTATACTTTCCTCTATCCTATCAACCATACAAATCACTGTCAGACCTTGTAGACTACGTCACAAACCTTAGATCCAAATACCAAACCTTGGATCACTTAGAAAAATCTTGGCAATGAATTTTTCTTCACTTGCACAGTGCTGTGCTGACCTTCACATCCTTTACTACTTTTTGAACATTTATAACTTGTATATCCTCATATCCATACATGTCATGATAAAGGAAAATTTCCTTCCTTTATACCAAGTCCATAAAACAATTCTTGAGTTTGTTGTTAGTCCTTCTCAACTAATTATTATAGGACCTCATTAATAACACATTACACTTAGCAATTGTTGGAGTTGAGGAAAGCCAACTCCGAAGACGCCCAAGATCACCTGCATGCAAGAACCTGTCAAAGAGAAGCCATGAAGAGGAAGAGCATGGAGCAAGGGAAAAACCCTAAATAGACATGAGAGACAATTATGCAAAAACAATGAAAAATTTATTTACAATATGCACAATGCCTTATGTGATACAATGAGGGAGAGCCCGCTTATAAAGAGCTCATGGAAGCTTGTAGAACAACCTAGAAGGTGGTAGAAGATAAGATTGACAACAAGAAGGGAACAAAATCCCCTGTTGTCAACAACTAACCACTACATGCATTAAATACAAAATATTAAATAAATGCATGATCTAAGTAAGCTTAAGAAAATAGAATAAATAATAAATAATTAATTATTCACTCTAACACCCCCCCTTAAGTGCAACTTAGGGAAATGCCTTAAGCTCACAAAACTAAGATGAATGCATAATGGGTCCCGACAATGAGGCCATGTTAGGTACCCAAGTACAATTATAAGATGCAACCTCTGAAAGCAAGGAAAGAGAGAAAACCACGTGGGAAAAACCCTCCCCCAAAAAGAGGTAAGAACCTAGTGAAGAACTAAAGAAGCCTCCAACTAGGGAAATTGTCCCCTAAAACAGGAACAAGGAGTGATCATGAAGAAGCATCACTGAAGCATGAAGAAGTCACAAATCTGCCAAACTAATGATCTGAAGAACCTCCATGGAAGAAGAAGGCATGAACCAAGCATGTCTATATGGTACATGATCCATCTCACCGAAATGCATAGGTAACCAGCCACTGCAATCGCCTTGTATATATGATCAACCACTGAATACATAGTTCACACTATCGAACCATCAAACCATGGATGCATTAGAACAACAACATAAACCCCCCTAATGCAGACGGGGTGTGATGACAGGCAACTAAGAAAGTGGGCCAAAGCATCTTGCAAACGAATCAAGAACGAGGAGAGAGGAAAAGAGGTACAAACACCGATAAAGACACGGTCAAACTAAGTCTGCATGGGGCTAATGTCGTGGAAGGGACACTCACTTGACAAAGGGAGAATTCCTAAAACAACAAACAATAATCCCCCCCATGGTGCTTTATGAAAATAGTGCATGTACAACTGACTCAAAACAATGTTCATGATTCCCGGAATACAAAAGTGACACTTTCTCTCAGTGTGAAACAAAAAAGTGCTTCAAAATGATAGCTACAATGATCAGAATGGAAAAAGAGCTACAAAAAAGGAAAGTATAGCCAAAAAGAAAACCATGCCAGGAAAACGATCTTTGGGCCTAAAATACTCAAAATATCCACCATATAGCAAAAATGCTAAAACTATGATAGAAAGAGAAGGGGCCAAAAACTAAGAAAAAGGACTACATTTCTGAAAAGTTAAGAAAACCAGCTTTCCAAAAATATAAAGTTTTCAAAAAACTGACATGGGATGCAAAAGATATGCATGCCGGAGTCAAAAATAGGATTTTGAACTTCAACAGAAAAAAGGGCAATGAAAAAGCATCAAAACCTAAAAATACCTACACCAAAATCTCCGTCTCGGAACCAGATTTTCAGTGCTTCTTTCGGATCAAAAAATACCTCCGTATGCAAAAGTTATGGACAAAAAACCACAAATAGGTTTAAAACCAAATCAGGAGAGGTGCAAGGAAGGCTGATGACATCATGCTGACATCATGCTGATGTTAGAAATTTGGCAGAAAAAAATTGACAGTCTCTGGCCTGTCGCAGCAAAAATGGATGCCACGTGGAAGTGCCACATGGCGGGAGGCTGACGTGGCAGGGGTGACATGGTGAGTCCATGTGGCAGTGTGCCACATGGCACCCAGGCCATGTGTCACCCTTGCTGGCGCTGATTGTGCTGCAGATCCTCCACATGTTGGTTGCAGAGTGGATAGGAGGAGTGAGCGGTACAGGAGTGAAAACACCGGCGGAGCGGAGCTGGAGGTGGGGGTCGGCGGGCAGAGGTGGCCGTAGGGTGGCACCGGAGTGGCCCGCGGGTGGCGCAACTGATGGCAGCGGCCGTTGGGTGGTGAGGCGGTGGCCACTTGGTGGCCACCCGGTTGATTGCTCTGATTATATTTTTTTATATTTTTTTTTCTCCGACCCTGCATCTGTACGATCTGTACGGCAGACCCTGGAGGCTTCAAAAAATCCCCAAAATTGTCCTGTGTCCAAAAACAACAAGCTTTATATGAATCCTAACTGTAAATGGCCTTCTGGATCCAATGGTGATGTCTGTTTGGGCTGAAAGTGCTTTGAAAATTTGCTAATCCCCTAATTTGAAGAAAAATTGCACAAACAAACTAGGGTTTGTGACTCCAAATCACGGCTTCAAAATTCTTCAACGAAGCAGTAGCAGGAAGGCTTTGATACCATGTTGGAGTTGAGGAAAGCCAACTCCGAAGACGCCCAAGATCACTTGCATGCGAGAACCTGTCAAAGAGAAGCCATGAAGAGGAAGAGCATGGAGCAAGAGAAAAACTCTAAACAGACATGAGAGACAATTATGCAAACACAATGAAAAATGTATTTACAATATGCACAATGCCTTATGTGATACAATGAGGGAGAGCCCGCTTATAAAGAGCTCATGGAAGCTTGTAGAACAACCTAGAAGGTGGTAGAAGATAAGATTGACAACAAGAAGGGAACAAACTCTCGTGTTGTCAACAACTAACCACTACATGCATTAAATACAAAATATTAAATAAATGCATGACCTAAGTAAGCTTAAGCAAATAGAATAAATAATTAATAATTAATTATTTACTCTAATAGCAATAACAAAAATCTTCTACCTTGCAAATTGAATAACTTTCCATACATGCAATATTATGACAAGTGAGCTTAGCCATGACATCCTTAATATGTCATCTTCATGTGCTCAACCTTGATCATCAAGATATCAACTCTTCTAAGAGATATAACAAGTTTACTATAACATGCCTCTGTAAACTCTATGCCATAACAAACATCACCAAAACATACATAAATTCTTCTAGACTTGTCCTTTCTGCTTCCAACATTAATTGCATATACCAAACACTTAGAAGTATCTCTCATAACCTCAGGTGGTTATCATGCTCAACTAGTCATCCATACCACCTTAATCCTTTTGTTGTTCTTCTGTCATATACAATAGGAGATATCAAACATGCTATGTTGACATAAATGAAAAACTTAATCATAAATATAACATATCATCATCAAACCAATCTCTCTTATCTTGCCAATCTTCCAACAATCTCCCCCTTTGGCATTGATGACAACATAGATGAAAAAATCTAGTTCCAAGAATGCCTACAAAAGATAAACATTCTTCAAATCCTCTTCATCAATCATACTCCCCCATTGATATACCTCAATGTACTTTATACCAAATTATTATTACAAATTCATGCTAAACTCTCCCATATACTCAACATAATGTTTTTCATGCTAATCTCTCCCCCAGTGTTATGTTTTTTATGCCAAATTCTCCCCCACTGACATTAATGTCAAAGGTTTCTATAACCAACATCTCTGCATCAAACTCTGCAACAACTAGTACTTGCTCAACATCAACAAGAGTCTTGAGTGACTTTTTCCATCATAGATACTCCCCCATATAGGAAGCATCAACACCTAGTCTAGACAAAAAATGGTGCTCTATTATCCTAGACTAATGCACTCTTGCATCTTCTTAATTTGATGTAGGAAGGGGAAAACCCCAAGCATTCCTTGCAAATACTCAAAAGTCTCTTTAGGAAAAGGCCTAGTGAATGTATCTGTAACTTGCTCTTTAGTGCTCACATACTCCAATCTGATTTCCTTTTCTACAAATTTTTCTCTCAACATATGATACTTAATAGAAGTGTGCTTAGTCTTTGAATGAAATATTGGATTCTTAGACATATTTACTATGCTTGTATTGTCACAATGTATAACAATAGGTTCACTAATTTCTATCCTTATATCCTTGAACACCAGCTTCATCTAGATTACTTGATTGCAATTATTTGTTGCTACAATATACTCTACTTTTGCTACACTTTGAGATATACAATCTTGCTTCTTGCTTAACTAAAAAACCAATCTTCCTCCAAGAAAGAAGGCTCCTCCATTGGTGCTCTTTCTATCATCCATACTGCCTACCCAATATGTATTAGTATTGCACTTAGAGTAAAATCATTAGATCTGTCACACCATAATCCAAATTCTAAAGTTCCTTTTAGATATCTAAATATCCTTTTCACTGCTACATAATGTGCTTCTCTAGGATCAACCTGGAATCTTGCAACAATTCTAACTACATTTGCTATATGTAGCCTTGTGTAAGTTAGATATTGCAAACCTTTGATTGTAGATCTATACTTCTTCTACTCAATAGTAGGTGTCTGATCCTTTGTAGATAACTTGTGTCTAGTTACCATAGGTGTTCCAATAGGTTTATATGTTTCCAAACCAAAACTCTTTAGTAAATCCTTCAAGTACTTAGTCTAAGAAATAAAGATTCCTTGTTTATTCTATACTATCTACAATCTTAGAAAATATTTCATCTCTCCTATCATACTCATTTCAAATTCTTTCTTCATTTCTTCAAAAAAAATTCTTACTTTCTTCACCATTTCCTCCAAATATGGCATCATCAAAAAATATCACCAAAATCATCAAACCATTATCAGTTTCTTTCCAATATAGATTGCTATCTACTATACCTTTTCTATATTTGAGCTTTTTCATATGCTTATCTAACCTTGTATACCAGGTTTTGGGCTGCTTCAATCCATACAATGCTTTCCTTAGTCTGCATACTATGTCTTTATCATCTGTCAAAGGATATCCTTCAGGTTGCTCAATGTATACCTCTTCTTCAAGTTCTCCATTTAGAAATGATGACTTCACATCCATCTGATATACTTTGAATTTCTTCTATGCTACATAAGCTAAGAATAATCTTATAGCTTCTATTCTAGCCACTGGAGCATAAGTCTTCTCATAATCTATTCCTTCTTGCTATGAATAACATTTACATACCAATCTTGCTTTGTTTCTTACAACTTCTCCTTGCTCATTCATCTTGTTCCTGAATACCCATTTGGTTCCTATCACTTTCTTATCTACTAGTCTAGGGATCAATTCCCATGTCTCATTCTTTACGATCTGATCCAATTCCTCTTTCATGGCTTTTTTCCAGTAATAATCTTTATATGCTTCATTTGCATTCTTTAGTTCAACTTGAGATATCAAGCATAGTTCTTCATTAACTTTGCTTCTTGTCATGTCATCACACCTTTGTCTTTGCTTCCGATGATTTGTTTGGATGGGTGATTCTTTATCATGTTATTTCCTAAAGTAGGAGTTATTATCTCAACTCTTGGCTCTACTAAAGGTTTTGAGCTTTGTTCCTACCTTTGCTCTCCTTCATTCTGCAAATCATTGTTAGTCTCAAGAAATACCTCATCATTCCTTGGCTTAGTAACACCATCATCATCTAAATTGTAATCAATTATTCTCTCTTGTACTTTGAACTTCTCATCAATTCTTACATTAGCACTTTCTATAATAGTCTTAGTTCTTTGATTATAACATCTATAAGCCTTGCTTTTCAATGAATAACCAAGAAACATACCTTCATCACTTCTAGCATCAAACTTACCAATGTCATCATTTCTCTTAATGTAATACTTACTTCCAAATATTTTGAAATACTTAACTATATGTGAGTGATCAAACCATAGTTCATAAAGTGTCTTGTTTGTATCCTTCCTAACTTGAACTCTATTAATAGTGTAGACTGTTGTATTCACTGCTTCTCTCCAAAATGTCTTGGATACATCATTTTTTGCTAACATAGCTTTAGCTACTTTTATTACAGACTTGTTTCTTCTCTTGGCAATGCCATTCTATTTAGGGGTTCTTGGAGCTGATAGGTGTCTTTTAATTCCATTTTCCTCACAAAACATGTTAAACTCATTTGAAGTAAATTCTCCTCCTCTATCTAATCTTAAACATTTAATGTTCACACCAGATTCATTCTCAACTCTACTCTTAAATATCTTAAACTTGTTAAATGCCTCAGATTTCTCTTTAAGAAATGGAACCCACATCATTCTAGATAAATCATCAACAAGAATCATAAAATACCTTTCACCATAGAATCCTCTTGTCTTTGTAGGACCACTGAGATCTGTGTTTACAATCTCCAACTTTGTTGTAGTGGTAAACTTCTTGCTGGAAAAAGAAGTTCTATTATGTTTTGCCAAAGCACACTCCTTGCAAATTGTATTAGTAGGCTTTACAATCTTTAGAAAATCTCTAAAAGAAAATTTTTTACTACTCCTCACAACACTATCAAAGTTTATATGATAGAATATCTTATGCCATAACCAACTGTCATCTACCTTTGCAACCAAACATGCCATTTTAGTAGGACTCAACTAAAATACATTACCTCTAGACCTGGTTCTAATTCCAATTACCTTTCCATCTTTATCTCTAATTATGCATGTATTTTCTATGAACTACAACTGATAACCTTTGTCTACTAATTGTCTAACACTCAAAATATTGTGTTTTAAACTATCAACAAAGTATACATCCTTAGTAGTAGTTTTACCATCAAGAGTTATATATCCAATATCTTTTACTTAGCATGCTATATTATTTCCCACTCTGACAATTCCTCCATCTTGACTTTTGAAATCAAAAAACTTTTTCATATCAATAGTCATATGATGTGAACAACCACTGTTAATTATCCAATTAGATTTCTTCTCAACCTGTGATACCAAAGCTATCTTCTCTAGAATTTCCTCTTTAATTTCCACAAATCCAATTTCATCATCACCAACACTTAATTCTTGATAAGCATAATCATTATCTTCATTTAAATACAAACAATCTCTATCTTTTCTAGGCTTATGACTTTCCTTATAGTTTTTCTCCCTTTTAGGACATTAGATGCATAATGACCATATTCATTGCAAGTCTAATACTTAAATATTTTCTTACTAGAAGTGCTACTAATTCATCAATCTTTCTTTCTTCTTTAGATCTGTTGTTGCTAGCAAAATCTCCTCTAGCACTTGTGCTCCTTGATGGGCTAGGTCGAATGTTCAAGGGACTAAACATTGTCTCTATTTTGGTTAATTCTCTAGAATTTCTAAGTTCATTCTCAACTACTTCAAGTATTCCAAGCAATGTCTCCTTTGTGAAATCTTTGGTACATGATATCAACAACTATATCATCTAAACTACTCACTTGAATAGTGGTGTTAGAGTTTTCAATATCTTCCATATAACCTCATCATCTTCTTTGTTTCCTCCTTGAGCTTTAATACCTATAGTAATTTCTGATATCCTACCTATATATGTTCTTATAGATTCATCTTTCATCATCTTAGCATCTTGAAATGCACAAATCCAACTTTGTAGCCTCAACTTCTTAGAATGTGCATCACCTTCAAAACTATTTTCTAAAGCTTTCAAAACCAAATGTGAAGTAGGAAGTGATTTTACCTAATTGTACTCAATTTTAGGAAGTGCATTCAATAGTGCTTCTCTAGTTCTTATGTCACACATGAAAAGATCTCTTTCTATCTTAGTGCAAGTTTCCAAATTTTTTTCTTCAATGATTATCTTCACTGATTTTGTCAAGATCCAATATCCTGGACCCATACACAATAAATGTGTCTTTATCTTTTCTTTCCAGTTGTCATAGTTTGTTCCATCAAACTTTGGACTATCATTCCTAAACATGTTCACCATGGATCTCCTAAAGCTATTAAACTTTTTCTTCAAGGATGTGATGCTTTGATACCAATTGTTAGAGTAATAATCTACCAAAATAATTGGGGAGGCGGTGAATCAGTTATCCAATAATTAAACCATTTATCTTCATTAAAAAAACTTAACCATTTAATCATAGTAAACAACAACCATACAAAGATGCACATAGAAAATTATACCAGATATGTTGACTAGGGAAATCCTTGATTAGAGGGAAAACCTCAGTGGGAATGATGCCTGGAAGATGATGTACTAATATAAATATTTCTTGTTAGAGGATAGACCCTATTAGGAGTTTTTTACAACATATAGTATAATGAGTCCTTATTAGGATACTTTGAATCCCAGTTAAGAGTTGTGGTATAATGTATGCAAGAAAAGCCCACTACCCAAACATGCAATTTAAACTACAAGAAAGCTCACTGCTCAAACAAGTAATTTACTAGTATCTTCTTCCTTCCTTTGTAATTTTGTTTGTCCTATCAACTAGACCAATCATTGTTAGACCTTGTAGACTAGGTCATGAACCTCAAATCCAAATACCATACCTCAAATTACTTAGAAAAACCTTGGTAATGAAGTTTCCATCACTTCCACACTGCTCTAATCAACTTCACATCCTTTGCTACTTTCAAAACATTTACAATTCACATATTCTCATATCCATACATGTCACGATAAAAGAAAATGTCATTCCTTTATACCGAGTCCATAAAAAAATTATTGAGTCAGTTGTTAGTCATTCTCAACTAATTATTATAAGACCTCATTAAGAACACATTACACTGAGTGATAACACAAATCTTCTACCTTGCAATTTGAATAACTTTTCATACATGCAATATTATGATGAGAAAGCTTAGCCATGAAATCCTCAACATGTCATCTTCATGTCCTCAACCTAAATCATCAAGATATCAACTATGCTAAGAGATATAAAAAGTTTAATAGAACGTGCCTCTATAAACTGTCTCAGAAAAAAGATCACCAAAACTTACATAACTTCTTCTAGACTTGTCCTTTCTACTTTCAACATTAACTACATATACAAGATACTCAAAAGTATCTCTCATAACCTTGGGTGGTTATCATGCTCAACTAGCCATCTATAACAACTTAATCTTTTTCTTCTATTAGATACCATAGAAGACATCAAACATGCTATGTTGACATCAATGAAAAACTCATCATGAATGTAACATATCATCATCAAAACAATCTCTCCAATCTTTCCAATCTTCCAATAGCATGAGTATAGAGAAATAAGGGTTTATCTACTTTGTTTAGATTTATTTGTATGCTTTTAACATAAGTTCCATATGAATAATCTATAGGTCCACCCGCCTAGGTTTTGGAGATCCTAAATTAGAAGAAGGGTCTAGCCTTATAGTTGGCCTAGTGTTTAAAAGGGTATGTTGTAGATGGGAAGTAGCTACCCCTAGATGTATTTTTTTCTCATTGGGATATTTGAAATGTGACATTTTAAAACACAAAAAAGTGCAATAAAAGATGTTGGAGGAAAAATCTTAGAGTTTGAAGTTGTAAGTAAAATATTGAGAACTCTTTTTCCTATTTATGCTATCAAAGTGTTAGTGAACAGATTGTCCTTTGAGAAAATACATGTGAATATAACCCTAAATGCCCAAGTGAGAAGACTAATCAACACCAACAGTTGGACAGGTTATCATTAGATTGATAACCTTCCTTTGAATTTTACTAGGTACAACTCCCTGTGTGTGATACATAATGAATTAATTATGGATGCTTTTAACTAGAAAGCACCAAAGGATTACAAGCATCTATCCATAAATATAGAGTAGATGTGAAAACCTAATAGCTGAAAAGGAAAGAAAAACAAAGAGCAACAGATGACACAAGGTTCATTTGTTGAATGTTGCATTACATAATGAAAACAAAAATATGTCTTTCGTCCTCATGAGAGAATTAAAAATCAAAGCTTCAAAATATATTTTGAAATGATAGCATACCAAGAAAACAATGACATTAGAATGTATTTTAGAGAAAATTGAAAATGACGCAAAGATCATGATCAGTGGAAGGAAAATACATCATGATCAAAGATGTGATGTGATTAACCTCCAGTCTCCCTTCCCTGAACGTAAAAGACCACAAAGAATCTTTTACACATTACAACCAAACCACAATTTAAAGAAAAATAGAAACTCTTTTCACAATATTACATCAACCATCAAAATCTTATCTCTATCTCAAACACACAGTTCTGAAAAAGAAAATCAGCCCATGCTCTACCTCTCACCATCTCTTAAGAAAATGGAATAATTTTGGAAAATATCCTCCCCTCTTGGAGCACATAGTCTACAATCTAAAAGTAGCCAAAGAATCAAACCCATCTCTTGGTCACTGCTAGTTTATTTATTTTCCCCTGTTGTTGATTCTTGTTCAGTTTAAGTAATTGATTCTTTGAAAGAAAACCCCTCTTTTTATCTTCCCTAGGACATTAGATCAACTCCCTTCTTTCATAACTTAACATTTCCTTTAAACTTTTGAAAAGTTTTCCTTTGCAAGATAAACTTTATCACAATTTTTATTATTCTCAATGGCCTCTCAACTTTATATTATCCATTTATGTGAAAACACCTCTAATTAATCATTGAATATTGTTTTGATATCTTTTATGTGACTACATCTGATCTAGACAAGTGTATAGGAGTTAATTGATAGATGTCAATTAATGATTTCTCCATCTCTCTTTCCTATTTCACTTTCCTATGGAATTTTAGAATTGCATCTCTGGTCAATGGCCTAATAAAGCTCCCAATCAATCATCATTTAACATTGTGAGATTAGGCCTGTAACTAAAATGATAGTGTGAAGATGATTTACAACCCATGCCACCTCAAATGCATTCTATGTTCTGATGCCTGTGAATGTCGATGTGTTTTACAATTTGCCTACATTAGGTTGAGCATTATGTCAAATATTCCATATATATATTGTTGGGTTCTTTATTGAAGGAGGATCATTAAAATTCAATCCCAATTTCTTTATTACATACAGAAGATGTCCACTATATTCCTCTATAACCCTGAGCTCCATATGTACCGCAGCTGTATGCTATGGGTGCCACATGAAACATGTCTTTTTATCAACTAAAATCAAAAATCTATTGGTGAATATATTGTCCTTTAAACTATTTAATAAATTCACTCTATGCCCAAGATTCAAAAATTACAAAATGTCCACGATAGTTGAGAAAATCTCATGTTATTCGATCTTCTCTATGAATTTTTTAAAGATACAAATCCCTTATGAAATTTGTAATGAATTCAAAATTATCCTTACACTTTAACTAGAAAGTGCATAAGGACCTCTCACTTACTCTTGGGTAGTGAGGTAAGAATCAATACAAACAACAAAAATAAACATCTATTGAACCATACTTCCACAAACATCTACTTCAGAAGAATGAATAACACCATAAAATAATATCAATCATTCAAACACCTTAATTGAAATGAACTTATAGTAAGAACAACAATCAAATATCTCAAACCAATAAACCAAAGTTCACAAAGTAACAGTGTTCTAAACACTTTGAACAACAAGTTTCCAAGTTGAATTCAAGATGATATATATATATATATATGTATGTATGTATGTATGTATGTATGTATGTATGTATGTGTCTGTGTGTGTTAAACCTTCTTCATTCACATAGTCATTCAAGAGAAAAACATCCATATACTATCCTTTGATTACTGTATAATAGTATCTACTTATCAGAGTTTCTAGCTATCTATTTTCTAACTATCTATTGCTAACCTTAAACTAGTTCAATGCCCCAACATTTATATTTTTCCATACAAATCTAAAAGGCCTCCATCAAAACCTAGCCATTTTAGTTAACACAAGAAATAGTTATAAAAAAAGAAAGCAGTTATTTTAAAAAAGGTGCCAAAAAAGTAACTAAAAGCAATGGTTTAGTTCAAGTGTCATCGCCAGTTTTCTCCTCCTCGCCAATGGTTTGATGTACCAACTTCCAGCTTTGGAAAGTATTCATAAACTCCTACATCATGTGAGAGTGTGTATTCTTTAGGCCTAGTAACTAGGTTCTACACGCATCCTTCTTCCATTTGAATTCCTTTATCTTTAAACTCTGACGTGGCATCAGGGTCCTATTGAGACAAAACATTGATTCAATACTTGCCAACACAGTGAAATCATTGAAACTTGGCAATTCACCATTCCTAATTTGTTCCACAGCTTCATTGAAGCTCTATTTTAGTGTCTCAACATCCATGTTCCCATCGTCAAACTGTAGGATCCCTATAGGATTAACTACCTTCATATCCTTAAGGAGTTCTTTGTGCATTTTAGTAATTTTTTTTCTATGCCCTGCACTTCTTTAATTGTCTCTTTGTAAACCGACTCCTTCCAACCGATGTTGAACAACATGTACAGATCCACATTTTTCATTGGGTTCTAATTCAAGAACTTGAGGACCCCAAACCTCTCAACTTTAGCCACTTGAAAAACAACTTCTTGACATCGACCTACCTCTATTTCCCAAACTGGAACTAAAGTTTGGATCTCTCCTAGGAATGATTCTCCCTTAGCATAATCATTAGTAAATTCTAAAATAAATTTATTACCTTCTTTTATGATGATGTACACCCAGTCCTTCATGGCATCAGCTAACAGCTTCCCTTTTTGCATATGCTTCATCAATTGTTGACTTCCCGCTAAATTAGGATCAAAGGGTTGTGGAACTTGAACAATCAACAATGTGCCAAGGTTCATTAAGGAATTGATATATGCAGCCATTGTCATTACCATGCCTTTTAGTTTCTTTTTCTCTTTGCTATCCTTCTTAGATTGCGTCAACATATGATTAGTAGAGAATTTAAAGAAGTGATTATTGGTGCTCCTATTAATGCTCTCCAGTTCAACAGAGGTAACTTTGAAACCTTCCTCATCAATATCCCCAAACTCCTTCTTCTACTTGTAGGTAGCTATTTTAGTAGTGCTTTTTCCTATTATTGGGTCTTTGATAAGGTGAGCATCTGTCTTAAACTTCTTTACCTTCAAACCCCTAGCTGCATATTTAGTGACGATGTCTTTCACAGGTGTGGACACTAGTTGCAAATTCCTTTTCTTGCTAAATGTGTTAGATAGCCAGGAAGGAATAGTAGGGCTCATGGAAATCACCTGGGTATCTCTAGTAGGAGTTAGGAATCTAGGCTTATCTACCTTAGGAGCCTCGATGAACTGAACATTTCCATCCACACCATCTGAGAAATTGAGGCCATCATTCAAATCTTGCCCTTGAGTCGACATTCTCTCCTGCTGAAATTTATGTTGCTTCAGGGCTTCAGACTTAGACTGATATGTCATCCTTGGAGCCATAGTTTACAAATGAAGGTGCATCTTATTCTATTTATCCTGAGCCAATATACTACCTGCAATAGGAGAAATTGGGACGTTAGATGGAGATGGTTCAAAAAAAGAAACCACCCCTGAAGAGGGTTCATTGATAATTCATTTGCTCTTTTTCTTTAACAAGTCATCTATGAAGGTAAGTATAAATCTATCCCTTAGATTGATATCATCTTCTTCATCCTTATTCTAGTCAATTGCCAGAGACTTCAATTCACTAAATTCTTCCCAGCCAAGTTCAATTATATCTGAGCCATCCTCAACCACTCCTTTGTTTTGAACTTCAACTTGAAGGAATTAATTTTCTGCAAAGTTAGCCTTGAATGATCTTTTCTCAAAACTTCTCCTTCATCCTTACAATATTTCCATAGGTCTTCCAAATGTGGAGTTGCCAGCAGGTGAACTTCAAGGCCAAGAATCTGGACTGCATACCCTTTACTGTTGAAGTTTCTCCTGCTATGGTAAAAGCCAAAATTGAACCCAAGAAAATTAAATCCAATGATAGAAGTGTTGGTCATGCTACTACAAACTAATGAACCTAGCTTGATAGGAAAAGATATTTCCCAATCCTCCTATGGTAAATTATCCTTTATAATAAAGAAAAGTTTCCTACATATCTCAGCCAAAACAAAATAGTCTAAAGCATACTATGGCAACTTTCTAGGTTCTTCTTCGAATCCACCTATCCTCAAGTAAGTGAATCTAGGGAACTATATGAAGTGACTCCCATATTGTTAAATTAACCTTTGGGATTCAGGAGACAACTAAGGCATTGACACTTTCTCTAGAGACATATAAACATTCTCTATTAACAAGTAATGAACTTTCCTAAAATCTTCCAAGACTATCCTTTTTACAATAGCAGGAAATACTAGAAAAATATTATTTCTTCACTCCATACTCCATGAGGAAGAGGGGTAAGATCAAAAGTACATGCAATGCAGTAAGTTAAATAGGAAGCCATATAAAAATCTTCCTAGGATTCCTTAGCATGTTTGACTTGAGCTCTCAGTGAGCTCTTTGTCTCCCTTAATAGCTTCTTCTCCACACTTTCAATTCTTCACATGATAAACAGAAAAAGGAAACAGAGAAAGTTTGAAGGGGAAAATACTTACGTGCAAAAGTACAGGCTCATTATAAGGCATTAATGACACATCACTCCTTGTTAACATTCACATTTTCAAAAGCCTTGTTGCATAAACTTTCCATTTAATGATTTCCGTTTTGGGTGTATTGGTAATGATTAGTTTTAATGTGACATCCAATCTCTTTTCCAGCTGAAGATTACCTAGTTTCCCCATAATGATGACTTTCCACATTGGGAATAGAATTTTTTTTTTACTCATTATTCTCTGACATGACCATCAATTGCCTTGCTAGATGATGGCACATCATGCACCAAGATTTAATATTGGCAAAACATCTCCGCTGTTGAACAACTTTGAACTACTTCGAACCGAGGTTCAAAGTGGTTCAAAGTGATTCAAAAGAAAGCTTCATCAGGTTGGTGCATATCACCTACCAAAAAAAAATGATAGTACACAACCTTTTGTTGAACTAATTTGAACTACTTTGAACCAAGGTTTAAAGTGGTTCAAAGTGATTTGAGGGAAGAGATATCAACTAGGGGCAAAAGGGACTTCAAATAATCACTTTGAGAGATGGTGAATACATGAAGTGACAAGGGAAAGACTTCAAAAAATGGATAGGAAAAAATTGAAGGAAAGACTTTTGAAAAAAAGAATGGCAACTCAAAGAACTACTAATAGGGGCTCTAATTGGGGATTGTGTACACAGAGTACACAGAGAACTTAGAAAACTAGAAGCAAAAACAAACCTAAACTAACACAAAGGAAAAAAACAAGAAAGGAAAATAGAAAAAAAAACAAAAGGCTATGTATGTGACAAGGGACTTCAAAACTCAGACCTTGATTAACTTCAAGTCCTACCCATTATAAGTAAAGGGCAGAACCATTCCATTTGGGTACTTCAGATGAAAGGTGTTTGGGCCAACAACTTCTAAAATGATAAATGGACCCTTCTAGAGATATTTGAATTTTCCATGTGAACCCTTTGGTTCTCTCCTTTTATCCTAGAGAAGCACTTCATCATTTTTGAGGAAACCACGTGGTGTAGCTTTTTTGTCAAAGATCTTTTTTACCCTCATTTGATGCTCGGTAATGTGATCAACTAGCTTGTTCCTTTCCTCTTCCAACTTGTGGGTACATTATTCTTTTCTCCAATGAATCCTTAAAGAACTGATCCTCGACAATAGATTATAGTTTAGTAGCAGACACTCTAGAGACAATGATTCTTGAGGTCCAATCCCATACACCAATTCAAGTGGAGCCATACTAGTAGCTCTTTTTGGGGTAATGTTCTTAGCCCATAATGCTTCATAAAGTTTCTTATGCTAGTCTTGGGGATTATCAGATACCAACTTTTTGGTTATAGCTATCAAGTTCTTATTGCTGGACTCTGCCTATCCATTCCCCTATGGGAAATAGTCTAAAGAATGGGCTAGTGATATGCCATGTTCATAGCAAAAAAGGGAGATCTCCTCAGATGGAAAGTAGGTTGCATTGTCTGAAACTATCTTTTGAGGAACTCCAAATTTGACAAAAATATATTCCATCAGGAAATCGCATACCACTTGGGAGTTGGCCCTTTTAGTTGGAATAGCCTCTACCCACTTGGTGAAATAATTAGTTGCTATTAATATGTATGTATGTCCAGCACTTGATGGGGGATTTAAAGGTCCAATGAAATTGATACCCCATTGCTAAAAGGGCTCATCAATAAAAACTAGCCTAAGAGGTAGTGTTGCTAATTGAGGGCAACTAGTAAAAAGCTGACATTTCTCATAGTTCTTTACAAATATATGAGCATCCTTGAACATACCTAGCTAGTAGAAGCAATTCCTAAGGATTTTGAAAGCAATCACTATGGATGAGAAGTGTCCTCCACAAGCCTTCGAATGATACACCTTTAACAATTTTTCTTGCTATTCTGCATCCACACACCTTAAAAAGGTTCCATCAATTCCTCTTTTATATAGAACACCATTTGAAATGACATACTTAGCAACCTTTAATCTGAGGCTTTTCCTTTCCTTATAGCTCATGTTTAGGAGACATTCACCATATGTTAGAAAATATGCAATATTTGAGAACCAGGGGTCTGTAAGGCTAACAAACAAAACAACAAGTTTTTCTCCAGCTTCATCAAGAGATGCATCCTTGCTTTCATCCATTAATTTAAATAAACCATGCCCTCTCACCAGATAATTAGGCCTAATAGTTACGTTATATTCTTGAACTTTAGTTACCCATACAACCCTTTATTCATTCCTACTTCTTGCTAAGTTAATATACTCTTAACTGTTGTTTCTGGCACATACACAATTGAATGAGAATGCAAGATATAATACTTAAATTGTTTTAATTCCTTTACCATAGAAAATGCATATTTTTCTACTTAAGTATAGTTCAACTCATGCTTCTTTAATGGAACACTCATAAAGGCGATTGGAGCCTCATTACCCTCATCATCCCGTTGAGTTAAAATACTGGACAGGGAATGTTTAGAAGCATAAAAATAAATAATGAAATATTTTTCAAAATTTAGGCTTATTAGCATTAGGGAATTTGTGATAGCTATGTTAATATCCTCAAAAGCCTTCTTACCTTCTTCTTGCAATCTAAAAGGGTGTTTTTCACTCATCATATTCAACATGTATCTCACCTTCTCAGAGAATTTAGGAACAAAGCTTCTCGAGAAATTAATTTGACCAAAGAAGGACTTCAAATCACTTCTATTGGTGGGTAGAGCTAGCTTTTGTATTTCTTTCATCCTCTTTGGATCAATTTTTATACCATCTTTAGAGACAATATGCCCTAGCAATTTTCCTTCTTCCACAAAGAACATAGACTTTTTAGGATTTAGAGATATGCAATGTTGTTTGCATCTATCAAGCACCTTTTCTAGGTCCCTTAAATGATGTTTCCTTTTTTTAGAGTAAACAGTCAAATCATCAAGATATATCACGATTATCCTATCCCTTAAATCCTTAAAGGATGAGTTCATTGCTCTTTGAAAAGTCACTCCTACATTAATCAAACCAAATGGCATTCGACTATAAGCAAAGGTGCCCTAAGGAGTAATGAAGGCTATTTTATGTTGGTCTTCTGGTGCAATGTTGATTTGGTTGTACCTTGAATAGCTATCAAGCATTGACCTCAAATCTAGCAACCATCTACAAAATATGATCCATAGTAGGAAGCACATAGTTGTCTTTAAGGCTCACTTTGTTTAGATTTTTGAAGTCCACACAAATCTTTATTTCACCATTTTTCTTTCTCATAGGGACAATGTTCGATATCCATGTTGAATGATGAATTGGGTATATTATGCAAGCCTTTAACATTTTCTCCACTTCTCTAAAAATAGCTTCAGATTCTTTAGGATTATAATTTTTAAGTTTTTTCCTGAAAGTGGTTGCCTCTGGTTTCAAAGGTATCTAATGGATGAACTCCCTATTTCTAAAATTCTTTAAGTCTTCATATCCCCAAGCAAAGACATCCTGATATTGAGTAAGAAGCTTAGTCAACCTATCTTTCTACCTCTTAAAATAGGTCTTAATAATAGAATCCATCTAGGATCTTCTTTGGTTCTAATATTAATCTTATCATTTTCTCCTGCATTTTTATCAGAATCAATGTTGCTTTTTAGGGCACTGTCATCCTTTCTTCCAAATAGGTGTTCCAAAGAGATCAATCCCTTGGGAATTTGATTACTCTTGAGTTGAATGATTTCCCCAGATTCAGCTAGTTCCTCTCTGATTAATTTACCCTCATGACCAGATCCTTCAAAGAAGGTATCAACAAAGTTACTAGCACATTCAATGAATTCTCTCAATTGCATATCATCATCAAAAACCTACCAATGATTAACATTTTCTGGAAACCTAGACCTATAGATCATCTCAACCTTGTAAGTATCATTTTTAAATTTTGGATGTGGCAACAACAGTGATGCTGAAATAGCTAAAGAATCAGCTTTAGTGTTTTGGGAATGAGGTATGAATTCAATAGAAAAAGCTTCAAAGGACTCAATTTCATCCCAAACCAGGTTTCTATAATGATTTAGCCTATCATTTTTAACAGAAAATTGCTTTCTTACCTACTTCACAATAAGTTCAGCATCTCCCTTCACTTTTAACTACTTCATTCCTTTTTCTTTGGCTTCTTGCAGACCTAGAAGCAACACTTCATATTCTGTAGTGTTATTGGTATTATGAAAGTCTAGTTTAAAAGAGAAAGGAAAAATGTCCCCGAAAGGTGAAATGAGAACAACACCTATGCCTGAACCTAAATTTGAATGACTTCCATCAAATTCTAGAATCCATAGGGCTTCTTCAAACCTTACTATCTCTTCTTCTTTGCATGGTTCTTCAGGCAAAATAATATAATTTCCAAACTGCTCATATAACATCTGTGCTTTGGGGTTATCTGAGGGTACTATTGTATATTTATTCTTTAGTTTGGGCTCCAACTTTATTTTGTTCTTTCCTACTAGAATATAGGCTTTTGACCAATCCATTTTAATTACCCCACCCATATCCTTACAGAAGGTTTTACTGAGTAGCATTCCATAGCTAGTTGGTATATAAGCTACAATAATAATAAGCTTTAATCTTTTTTTTGGACAAGCATAAATGATAGCTTGTACATCTTTCACTTGACCAACCAGGGGTACTTGTTTGTCATCCATAGAATAGCAATACCCAAAGGTTTTTGTGAGCTCTAGACCGAGAGCCTTTGCAATAGGCTAGTGCATAATATCATCTGATGGTCCAGAATCAATGATGTAATTACTGAGCTTCTGGCCATTAATAGCAATGATATATAAAATGGATTGGGCTTTTTCTCTTTCATTTCCTTCTAAATAGAGTTAGCAACTACCTCATGGTAAGAGGCATTGTTAGTGCACCTTTCGAACACAAAAACAAGTTCATTAACAACCTTTGAGTTCTCAGAAACATCATTGGAAAAATGTATATTAGTGATAGAACCTCCCTTTACATATTGAACTAACTTGTCCAACTCCTTAGGATTAAGTCTTAGATACTCGGCAGGAGAAATTGATATAGAAGAGGATTTGCAAAATTCCATAATATCAAATGCTAATGTACTAGCCACTAATTCCTTTCTAGACAAAATTTTTGGCTCTGTGGTTTTTGTTGGGTCAACATATATATGTTGCTTACCTTTAGAAGTTGACATATTTGGGCTAGTTACTAGATAAGGTTTTTGATTTCTTTGACCTCTAGTCATCACTATGCAAGTAGGGTCTTGAAGTGTCATAAAAAAATTTACCCCTATTTCTGAATCAGATTCGTACTCAAGAAAATAAGCACTTGAATCTCATTTTTAGGCATTTTCTCTCCTGCAAGAGCATTTTTTACTAATTGAACACAATTGAGTCAATCAAGACATTCTCATTCATCATGGTCTAAAGTCATATGAAAAGAACACATTGATTCCTTAGGAACTTCTTCAATTTGTAGTCTCATTTGAGGAGCAATCAATAGGAGATTTTTACCAAAATTTTGAGGCTGTTGTCATCTGTGAATGTCCTAGTAAGGAGTTTGATAAGGGCCATGTATTTTATTTTTCTACCTCTTCATCATTGCTACAGTATTCATCATTTTTTGTAAAATAGGGTCTATAGGTGTAGAAGATGAAATGGTTCTAGACGTTTGTACTTCTCTTTTCCATTTACTAGCATTAATAAACGCATCTTCTAATTGAATAGCTAAACTTTGAGCAACAACCAAATAAACACAAGCATCTTTAATGAGATGGAAACTTATATCTAAGGGAAAAACATTGATAAAGAATGATTTGTGGTTTTTTGCACTAGGTTTGGATGCTATGGGAATTCTTTGGATCAACCTATTAAATTTGGCAACAAACTCTCTCATAGGTTCATGCATATCCTTCTTCATCTGACTAAGTTGAGAAAATAGAGAACATTTGTTTTTAGGGGTCTTGAACCCACCTTCAAATGCATTTCTCATATCATCACATCTGGTGATGGATTGATGGGGTAAGTGATTGAACCAATCAACAATGACATCAATTAATGTCCAGACAAACAATCTTACAATGATTTCTTGGGTAGAAATGCTTATAGTAGCACAAGCTAAATGAAAGGCACTTAAATGATCATCTGTTGAAAGTTTACCATCTCCACTGAACTCAGGTAAAATTTTAGTAGCTCCTTTGGGTAATGCTTCAGGGTTAACTCCTAGATTCAAAGGCCCTATATTTTTCCCCCAAGGTTGATTGGCAGCCATGTTAGGTGGTACAACTTGTAAGGGTTGGATGGTTATATAGGTTGGGACAAGAGTATTTAACAGAAGCAATGATTGCACTAAAGGTGAAAGAGGAGATTGTTTTGGTGGTGAACTAGGTCTACTTCAAGATTTGATCTTCTTCTTCTTAGGGTCATTGAAATCTAGCAAAAACTTCAAATTCTTCAGTGGCTCAAAGTTCTCATCAAGGATTCCCTTTTCTCTTTCCCCCCTTGTATATCTATGAGTATCCAACTTTGTTTCTTAGTTTTAAGTTCAAGGTCTTGCAAGCACCTAAGCAAGTCTATTAACAACCCCTTCTTCTTGAACTTCTAGTATCCCTCTTAATAACTTGGCCCTTTCTTCTTCTCTTTCTAAAATAATTAATACTTGTTGATATTGTTGGTTACTTCGGTGTAATGTCCAAGCAGTTGAATTCAAGTCTAAGATTATGTCTTCTTGGGTATCCTCAAATATGAGATTAGGTTGTAATACAGGGAAAACCTCATTATGAGGGAGAACCATCATTATTCATAGCTTTGTAAAGACTAGGTTCTCTTCAAAAAGGGACTCTCCTTAGTAGAGTCACCAAAAATCTATTGGTGAGTAGATTGTCCTTTCAACTATTTAATAAATTCACTCTATGCCCAAGATTCAAAAATTACAAAATGTCCACAACAGTTGAGAAAATCTCATGTTATTCGATCTTCTCTCTGAATTTTTTAAAGGTACAACTACCTTATGAAATTTGCAATGAATTCAAAATTATCTTTACAGTTTAATTGAAAAGTGTGCAAGGATCTCTCACTTACTCTTCGGTAGTGAGGTAAGAATCAATACAAACAACAAAATTAAACATCTATTGAACCATACTTCCACAAATATCTACTTCAAAAGAATGAATAACACCATAAACTGATATCAATCATTCAAATAGCTTAATTGAAATGAACTTACAGTAAGAACAACAATTAAATATCTCAAACCAATAAACTAAAGTTCACAAAGTAATAGTGGTCTAAACACTTTGAACACCAAGTTTCCAAGCTGAATTCAAGATGATATATGTGTGTGTGTGTGTGTGTGTGTGTGTGTGTGTGTGTGTGTGTGTGTGTGTGTGTTTGTTAAACCTTCTTCATGCACATAGTCATTCAAAAGAAATCCATCCATATACTATCCTTTGATTACTGCATAAAAGTATCTACTTATCAGAGTTTCTAGGTATCTATTTTCTAACTATCTATTGCTAACCTTAAACCAGTTCAATGCCCCAACATTTATAGTTTTCCATACAAATCCAAAAGGCCTCCATGAAAACCTAGCCATTTTGGTTAACACAAGAAATAGTTATAAAACAAGAAAGTAGTTATTTAAAAAAAGGTGCCAAAAAAGTAACTAAAAGCAATAGTTCAATTCAAGCGTCATCGCTAGTTTTCTCCTCCTTGCCAACGATCTGACATACTAGCTTCTAACTTCAAAAAGTATTCATAAACTCCTACATCATGTGAGAGTGTGGATTCTTTAGGCTTAGCAACTAGGTTCTACACACATCCTTCTACCATTTGAATTCCTTTATCTTTAAACTTTGACGCGGCATCAGGTTCTTGTTGAAACACAACATCGATTCAATATTTGCCAATGCAGTGAAATCATTGGCACTTGGTGATTCACTATCCCTAATTTATTCTATGGCTTCATTGAAGCTCTTTATTAGTATCTCAACATCCATGTTCCCGTCATTAAACTATAGGATCCCTGTAGGATTAACTACATTCATATCCTTAAGGAGTTCTTTGTGCTTTTTAGTAATTTTATTTTCTATGCCCTACACTTCTTTAATTGTCTCCTTGTAGACCGACTCCTTCTAGCCCATTTTGTTTTTCATAATGAACAACATGCAAGGATCCATGCTTTTCATTGTGTTCTCATTTAGGAACTTGAGGACCCCAAACCTCTCAACTTCAACCACTTGAAGAACAACTGCTTGACATTGACCTAGCTCTGTTTCCCAAACTGGAACTAAAGTTTGGCTCTCTCCTAGCAATGATTCTCCCTCAGCATAAACATTAGTAAATTCTAAAATAAATTTATTACCTTCTTTTATGATGATGTCCACCTAGTCCTTTACGACATTAGCTAACAACTTCTCTTTTTGCATCTGTGTCATCAATTATTGACTTCCTGCCGAATTAGGATCAAAGGGTTGTGGAACTTGAACAATCACAAATGTGCCAAGGTTCATTAAGGAATTGATATATGTAGGCATTTTCATTACCGTTCCTTTTAATTCCTTTTTCTCTTTGCTATCCTTCTTAGAGTGTGACAACATATGATTAGCAGAGAATTTAAAGAAGTGATTACTAGTGCTCCTATTAATGGTCCCCAGTTCAATAGAGGTAACTTTGAAACCTTCATCATCAATATCCCTAGAATCCTTCTTCTACTTGTAGGTAGCTATTTCAGCAGTGATTTTTCCTGTTATTGGGTCTTTGATAAGGTGAGTATCTGTCTTCAACTTCTTTATCTTCGAACCCCTAGCCACATATTTAGTGATGATGTCTTTCACCAGTGTGGAAATTGGTTGCAAATTCCTTTTCTTGCTGATTAGTACTAGATAGCTAGGAGGGAATAGCAAGTCTTATAGAAATCACCTAGACATCTCTAGTAGGATTTAGGAATATGGGTTGATCTACCTTAGGAGCCTCGATGAACTAAACATTGTCAGCTGCACCATCTGAAAAATTGAGGCCATCATTCAAATCCTACCCCTGAGTCAAAATTCTCTCCTTCTAAAGTTTATGTTGCTTCTAAACTTTAGACTTAGACTAAGATCTAGTAATTGGAGTTGTATTTTGCAAACGAAGTGGCATTGTCTTTTGTTTATCCTAAGCCAATATACTACCTACAACAGGAGAAAGTGGGATGTCAGATGGGGATGGTTCAGAAAAAGAAACCACCCCTAAAGAGGGTTCATTAATAAATCCTTTTCTCTTTTTTTTTAACCAGTCATCTATGAAGGTAAGTATAAATCTAGCCCTTAGATTGATATCATCTTCTTCATCTTTATTCCAGTCAACTACTAGAGACTTCAACTCACTAGATTCTTCCCAGCCAAGTTCAATTATATCCAAGCCATCATCAAATAGTCCCTTTGTTTTAAACTTCAACATGAAGGAATTAATTTGCTGCAAAGTCAGCCTTGAGTGATCTTTTCAAAAAACTTCTCCTTCATCCTTACAATCTTGCCATAGGTCGTCCAATTTTGGAGTTGTCGTTGGGTGAACTTCAAGGCCGAGAATCTAGATTTCATACCTTTTACTATCAAATTTCCTCCTACTATGGTAAGAGCCAAAATTAAACCCAACCAAATTACTTCCAATGATAGAAGCATTGGTCATGCTACTACAAACCAATGAACCTAGCTTTATAGGAAAAGTTGTTTCCCAATTCTCTTGTGGTAAATTATCCTTTATAAGAGAGAGAATTTTCCTGCATATTTCAGCCAAAACAAAATAGTCCAAAGAATATCGTGGCAACTTTGTAGGTTCTTCTTTGAATCCACCTATCCTCAAGTAAGTGAACCTAGGGAACTATATGAAGTGACTCCCATATTGTTGAATTAACCTTTGGGCTTCAGGAGACAACCAAGGCATCAACACTTTCTTCAAAGACATATAAACATTATCCACTAATATGTCATGAACTTTTCTAAAATCTTCCTAGTATTCCTTAAGCACATTTGAGTTGAGCTCTCAGTGAACTGGCAATAATCTCTACCTAGTCCATCCATTGTTCACCCTTCAAAATAATTTCTATATATCTGTACATCCATTCCTCAATGAGGAGAACATTACTAGAACCTTTGACTCTATGAATAACATTACAAGGTCATGGATATGAGGTTTAAGGTGATCTTTTGTGATGACCTTGGGTAGCCTAGAACCTCTACCATACATGGTCTCGATGCATTTCATAGCCAGGGTATTGCAAAATTGGTTTGGGGTTTCTTGATATTTGGCCTAGGCTTGAACAGGGGAAAATGCATCAAAGGTACTCTCTAGCAAATGTAGCATAGAGGCAATAGTGTCTCTTGATATTGAGAGTATCATGTTGCCATTTTTACTTATAATACTCTTTCTTCTAACTTCATAGTGATTAATACAAACTTGAAGAAGTTTAGGACTCACAAAGGCTAGGGGAAAAGTAGTAGCCTCAATTAACCCACTGGTTAGGACTTCCATACAGCCATTCACATCATTAGCATATTCAAGAAATTTTTCCTATAAATTCTCCAACTTAACCCCCTCCAAATTCATATCATAAATGTCTGGCTTTCTACATTCTAAACTTGAGACATTACCAAAGAAATACAATATAGAACTCATTCTTAATCAAACAACAAGGCTTCAAATAGATAATGCTAGAAAATATAGAGATTTGTAGAACAAAACAAGAATTGCTAAGTTCTCACCTATATTCTGATGAAAAATCAATGATTTTCTCTGTCTCCCTTAATAGCATCTTCTCCACACTTTCAATTCTTCACATGATAAAGGAAACTAAGCAAGTTTTAAGGGTAAAATACTTACGTGCAAAAGTACAGGCTCATTATAAGGCATTAATGACACATCAATCCTTGTTAATGTTTACATGTTCAAAAGCCTTGTTGCATAAACTTTCCATTTAATGATTCCCTTTTTAGATGTATTGGTAATGATTAGTTTTAATGCGACATCCAATCACTTTTTTGGCTAAAGATTTCCTAGTTTCCCCATAATGATGACTTTCCACATTGGGAATAGAAATGTCATTTTACTCATTATTCTCTAACATGACCATAAATTTCCTTGTGGGATGACATCACATTGTACACCAAGATTTAATATTGCCAAAACATCTCTGCTATTGAACAACTTTGAACTACTTTGACCTGAGGTTCGAACTGGTTCAAAGTGATTCAAAAGAAAAATCCATCAAGTTGGTGCATATCACCTACCAAAAAAAATTATTAGTAAAAAACCTTTGGTTGAATTACTTTTAACTACTTTGAATTGAGGTTCAAAGTGGTTCAAAGTGGTTTGAGGGAAGAGACATTGACTGGGGGCAAAAAGCACTTCAAATAAACACTTGGGAGATGGTGAATATGCGAAGTGACAAGGGAAAGACTTCAACAAATGGTTAGGCAAAAATTGAATGAAAGACCTTTGAAAAAAAAAAATGGTGACTCAAAGAACTACTAAAACAAAGCTTCTACCATTAAAGAAGTAAGAGCTATGCTTGGTAATGATCTAACACTTGATGGTCTAGTTGGTTAGTTGACTTCATTTGAGTTGAGAAATTATGATAATAGTATGGTTACAATTGAAAATAATTTTAAGTCTTCATTAACCATCAAAAATCTAAAGAAAGAGAAAAAATCCAAAGATGAAATAGAATATAAAACTAAAGATGATCCTGATGTGATTGAAGAATTTCTTGCAAGAAGGTTATCAAGAGGTAAATGTAAATACAAAGGTAAGCTACCCTTGATCTATTTCAAATGTAATGAAGTTGGTCACTTTGCTACTAAATGTCCTAATCGAGGCAAGTCTAATAGAAATGATAAGAAAGACTACAAGTACAAGAAGAACAAAGACTACAAACACAAAAGCAAGAGGTTATGCTATATTGTTGAAGAAGATCATACTCAGACATATCCCAAAGATGAAAAGGAAGTAGTTGAAATGGTCTATTTGTTAGTATGAATGCTGATGATACTACTTTGGGGGAGTATCCTAAGCATTAGAGAGTATTGACATGTTGCATTCATGATCATATTTGTTATTAATGTCAACCTAACACTAAGTTTGTGAAGATTGGAAGAATAGAAGAAAATGATCTTAGTTGTACAGACAAGGTTTTGATTATCTGGTGATGCACATTCATGGACATGTTCAGTATAATGTCCTAATAGGAAGGTTTAATGCACAACACATAAGTCAAAGACATATAGAATTTGTACTTGATTTATAGAGAGTAGTATAAAGATAGAGTACCTAAGAGTCCATTTCTAATGTTTACATCATATACTTTAACAATGATATAATCTAGTGATGCATGGTTAGCTAGTGAAAGAGGACAATTTGATGGTGATGTCAGCAAGTGCATAGGTCTTGAAGTCGCATGTATGAAGTTTTGTATTTACTACAAGGCAAAAATGTTATTGTAATTGTAAATTAATTAATTATCTTATTATAATTAATTGGGAAAGCTTCAAGGGTGACTCAAGGAATTATTTTGAAGATATGTTATAAAGGAAAGATGTTCTCCTTGTTTTTAAAGAGTATAAAGAGTATCAAGTGTTTTATTGAGTATGAAGTGCAAAAATGAGTAGTGTTTATTGAATGTGAGAAAGAAATCCAAGGGATTATTGGACGTGAGTTTTGTAATATGAATACAAGATCAAAAGGAGTAGGAGTCCAGTTGATAGGATAGAGGAAATAAGATCCATTCATCTTTATTATTCTACAAGGAATAATATAGAGATCATTTGGACATGGGTTCATTGATGTTTCCCTTGAAGCTATTTGCAGTGGGTCTAGCTATCTTCCATAGCTTCTAATAGGGATTTAAATTCTCATAATAAGGATTGATATGTATTGAATGTTGTTATTGACTCCTAACAAGGTCCATCCTCTAACAAGAAATATTTATATTAGTACATCATCTTGTGGGTACCATCTCCACTGGGGTTTTCCCTTTGATCAAGGGTTTCCCTAGTTAAAATATCTAGCATTATTGTGCATGAGTAACTTGTTGTAGTTTCTGATTATATTGCTCATATGGTTAAAGTCTAATAAGGTTGTTAATTATGATATTAATTAGACAACTTATTCACCCCCCACCTATCTTAGTTATATTGGTGGACTATATATTCTAACAATTGGTATTAGAGCTTCAGGTCTTTGAAGGAAAACCTTAATAACTTTGGGAGATTAGTGACAATGCATTTAAGAAAAGATAGTCCATGTTGGAAATGATTGAAATGATCATAAGAAGAGTTGTTGGAATAATATATGGAACTGGTAAAGAATGTCCTCAATCATTGTTTTGTCATTGATGTCAAACTTGCTACTTGCAGGAATGACAATTGCTTTAGTGATCCAAATACTATCAATTAGTTGATTGTCAAGGTGGAGGCAATCAATAAGATGTAACTAGAACACCTAGAGAAAGGTTGAAGTTATGATGTTGTAATGAAGTACAAGGATCAGCTAAGCCATTGATGAAAAAGTGTATTTGATGGAATACTATAAGAAATAAAGAATGGGCACACTAAAACATATCGATGAATTAAGGTTTTAGCTAAGCCTTTTGTAAAGCTCAAACTAAGATCATTAGAGAGAAGGAGCTGAGCAAGCTAGTAAAGAGCCAAGAAAATTTCTAGTTAATGCTGAGTAAACTTCAGATGCCGAGTGACACAGAGTTAATCAAGTGCCGAGCAGAACCAAGTGCCTAGCAGAACCAAGTGCAGAGCAGGTATAAGTGCCGAGTAACATAGAGATGCCGAGCACCAGTAACTCAATAATGCCGAGCTGCTGCATTATTTTGGAAATTGAAGATTCGCCAGATCTAAGACGACAAGGTTGTTATCTAGAAATTTGTGAATTAAAAGGAAGATAAGAATGATGAGCTGGTGGCACAGAACACCATGTAGAATATTTTTTTTTCTTTTAAGGATACAACTGGCAAAGTTTCTAGAAGAGAATAAGATATGGGGTAGATACATTGTATCCTACCTAACCCATTTTGAAGCCCTATAATTGGAGAGGGAGAATTGAGCGGCAAAGGAAAATTAGACTCCTATTTAAGAAGAGATAAGTTAATGAAGAAAAGGGGACAGTGAGAGAGAGGTGGTCGAGCATAAAAGCATGGAGTGCTGTAGAATGTGCTAAGGAGAAGAAAGCACTGGAACTCAGTTTGAATAGATGACCACAAGGATGATTGCACTGGTAGAATGAGTAAGAAGACTCAAGGAGACGAAGCTTGAGAGGGAGACAAGTAGTCAGAGCTGAAGTGATTGAAGCCAAGCATAAGGATTGAATTGAAAGTGTGATTTGAAATCTACAAAGTATATTGTAAGTTATATCAGATCAAAAGACCATTATCGTTACTTTCTAGCAATTGTAACAGTAAGTTTAAATCCTATGGACTTAGGTTGGTTTAATAGCCATTAGATAAATCCTTTAACAGGGTGGCATTCCAAGTGAATGTTCTAAAGACCTTTAACTAGGCCCATTCCTAATAGTTTGGTGAAATCCTCTAACAAGGTCACATTTAATAGTGTGTTGTAAGCCTTTAATTGGGCAGGTTTTTAACAGGGCATCACTTCAGAAGAGTGAAAATCAAGTAGCATGTTACTGGTGGTTTTTCCCAAATTGGGTTTTCACATAAATCATTGTGTCATGTGTTGATTTTGGATGTTTTGTCATTGCATATTGATTTACAGTAACTTGCTTATATGATTGATTTAAGTATTGGATGGATGAAAAGTATATGGATTCATTAAAAGTAGTAAAAAGGTATTAATAGGGAATTTTGGACCTTGAATAACTGATTCACCCCCCCCCCTCTCAGTTATGCTAAACAATTCTAACAATTGGTATCAGAGCCAACTGCTGATTCAGTTTAAAGGGACTACAAGCAGAAAAGATCAAAATGGCAAAGAGAGAAGTTCCCAAGTTCAAAAAAGACAACTTTATTGCATGGAAAAGTTTGATGAAGCTACATCTTGGATCCATAGGAGATTATGCCCAAAATTCAATTGTTACTAAACATGTAGTTCCAACAGGTGCTCCTACTGTAGAGGACATGAAAAACAAGCAAGAACACAACCAGACAATGCTGAAAATTGCCTCTACACTCAGCTATGCTGAATTTGATGATATCAAAGGATGTGACACTACATACAAAATGTGGAAAGCCCTATCAAACATCTATGGAGGAGATCAGAATGTACAAAGAGCAAAAAGAGAAAGTCTCAAAGGAAAGTTTGATGACATGAAAATGGAAGAAAATGAGAATGCTGCTTAGTATGGTGCAAGAATAAAGGAAGTGGTAAGTGCAATAAGATGCTTGAGTGGTCAACTAGATGAAGATACTGTTAATAGTAAGTTCTTAAGAACCTTGCTCCCTATCTATGCTATTAGAGTATCAGCAATACAAGAGCTAAGATGTATACTAGGAAATAATCTAAGTTTTGAAGGTATAATAGGTAGACTCACTGCATTTGAATTATCCAACTTTGACAACTACAAAACTGAAAATGTTGAATCTACTTTTAAGGCCAAGTTATCACTGAAAGATGCCGAACAGGTGAAATCAAAAAAAGGAAGAAAAATGAGTTATGTATCTAGTGATAGTAGCACTGATGAGGAAGATGTGAAACAATTGGAAGCATTGCTTGCTAGAAGATTTCACAGGGGGAAAGGAAAATTCAAAGGTAACATGCCTATCATTTGTTTCAATTGTAATGAAGTAGGTCATATTGCTGCAAGATGTCCATAGAAAAAGGATTCCAAGGAAGGCAACAAATACAAGAACAGAAGAGATGATGACAGGAGAGATTACAAATAAAAAGGTAAGAAGTGTTATATTGTTGAAGAAAATTTTGATGATAATGATGATGAAGTTGTTTATGTAGCTATGAAGGACCAATCTGATGAAGAAGAGACCACAACACTGGTAACATGTATAAAAAAGAATAACAGATGGATCATAGATAGTGGATGCTCACATCACATGACAGGAGACAAAAGTAAGTTTATTAACTTTACTCAGTATGATGGAAACAGTGTTAGATTTGGTAATGATGCTCCATGTCAAATCAAAGGAAAAGGTTCCATTAAGCTCACAGAAAAAATTTCATGTGACAATGCGTACTATGTTGAAGGATTCAACTACAATTTACTGAGTGTCTCACAGTTAGGCAATATAGGCTGCAAAGTGGAATTTGGAAACAAAACTACAAAAATCTATGATACTGATGGTAAACTGATAGGAAAAGGAGATCAAACAAAGAGTAATTTGTTTGATCTTAATATGGATGATGTTTCTTGTTTATTTGCAAAATTTGATGATGAATGGTTATGGCATAGAAGATTATGTCATGTCAACTTTGACAATCTAGTTAACATCAGCAAAATGAAGAAAGTCAGAGGTTTACCAAAATTGAAGAAGCCTGATAATATCATGTGCAAACAATGTCAGCTAGGAAAGATGACAAAATCAAGTTTCAAAAGAAAAAACTATACATCTAAAAAGATACTTGAATTAGTTCACACTGACTTATGTGGTCCAATAGAAATACAAAGCTATAGAGGAGATAAATACATAATGTTATTTGCTGATGACTATTCTAGGATGATGACTATTATGTTCTTAAAACAAAAATTTGATGCTTTTCAAATGTTTAAGTGGTATGTGGCTAGAGTTGAAAAGGAAATTGGAAAAAGCTTCAAATGCCTAAGATCAGATAGAGGTGGTGAATTTACATCAAAGGAATTCAAGATATTCTGTAATGACAAAGGAATCAAAAGACAAATGTTAGCTCCTAGAACTCCCCCACAGAATGGAATTACTAAAAGAAGAAATAGATCTGTGATTGACTGTGCCAGAACATTAATAATGGAAAAGAATGTTGCTCTAAAATATTGGAGAGAAGCAGTAAGTGTAGCTGTTCATACACTGAACCGAGTACAAGTCAAGAAAGGTACAAATACAATACCTTTTGAATTATGGTATGGTCACTCACCCAATGTAAAACATTTCAAAGTGTTTGGTTGCAAATGCTTTATCCTTAAATATGTTAAAAATGGAAAATTTGATGCAAAAAGTGATGAAGGCATATTTCTTGGTTACTCCACTAGAATTAAGGCATATAAGTGTTTGAATATTAACACTAACAAAATTGTGGAAAGTGCAAATGTAAATTTTGATGAGCACACAGAAGTCCAAGCTGAAAAACCAAAGAAAATGGAAGAGTATAGAACCTTTATGTATTCTTATGAAGGAATGACTGTTGATGAAAATGATGTCAATCAAATTGGAAATCAACAATAGGTATAAGTTTCAGCCGATTTACAACTAGTGAATGCTGAGTTGCATTCAGAAGCCGAGTTGCAGAATGAAGAAAATGCACAATCTGATTCTAAAGACAACATACATGATGAAGAACAACCTGACAAAAAAGTGCATAGTGATCTTGAATCTGAAAGATAAAACATGGAAACAAGGACATAGCCAAGATTATCCAAATATGTAAAAAGACATCATCCTTCTTAACAAATAATTGGTGACAAAGATGCAAGACCAATGACAAGGAATAGACTAAGATATGAATCATGTCTGATCAGAAAATTTGAACCCAAGACAGTATATGGTGCATTACAAGATGATGATTGGTATAAAGCTATGGAAGAAGAAATTGATCAAATAAGAAAAAACAAAACTTGGAGTTTGGTTCCCAGACCAACTAACAAGAATGTGATTGGCACCAAATGGGTATTCAGAAACAAACTAGATGAGAATGGTGAGATTACCAGAAATAAAGCTAGACTGGTATGTAAGGGTTATGCTCAAGAAGAAGGAATAGACTATGGAGAAACATTCGCTCCTGTTGCTAGAATGGAAGGAGTAACAACTTTACTTGTATATGCTGCTTATAAAGATTTTAAAGTCTATCAGATGGATGTAAAATCTACTTTCTTAAATGGTATACTAGAAGAAGAAGTCTACATTGAACAACCAGAAGGATTTGTTGATGAAAACAATAGGGATATGGTGTGTAAGTTACATAAAGCACTCTATGGTTTGAAACAAGCACCTAGAGCATGGGATGAGATACTTCACAAGTATCTTGTGCAAATTGGATTTGAAAGAACTGATGATAACAACAACATGTACATCAAACCAGAAGAAGGTAAAGACATTATTGTATCTGAAATCTTTGTGGATGACATAGTGTTTGGTGGTAAGGAAGTACTTTGCAAAGGCTTTGATGACAAAATGAAACATGAATTTGAGATGTCTATGTTTGGAGAAATCAATTTTTTTTTTGGATTGCAAGTACATCAACTCAAACATGGAATATTTGTTACACAATCAAAATACATCAAAGAAATTCTTAAAACATTCGGATTGGAGGAATCCAAACTAGTCAGCACACCAATGGACACAGGAAATAAGATGTCCAAAAATGATGAGTCAGCTGAAGTTAATCAAACAATGTACAGATCCATGATTGGAAAACTACAAAATGTTGTACATAGTAGACTAGACATAGCATTAGCAGTTGGAATAGTTGCTAGGTTCTCTGCTAATCCTAAAGAAAATCATCTCATAGTAGTAAAAAGAATAATGAGATATCTCAAAGGAACTGATGACTTTGGTCTATACTACAAAAAGAATGGAAAATTTGAGCTCAATGCATATACAGATGTAGACTAGGGAGGAAACATTGATGACAGAAAAAGCACAAGTGTAGGTACATTATTTCTAGGCAAAAGGCTTGTTACCTGGACTAGCAAGAAATAAACATGTACATCACAGTCCACTATAGAGTTAGAATATGTGGCAGCTGTAGTCAATTGCACAAACATTGTATGGCTCACACATTTATTGAATGGAATGAAAGAAGAAGTAACAAAACCTATGATATTGTATTTTAATAATACAAGTGCCATAAACATATCCAAAAATCTAGTGATGCATGCAAAAACCAAGCATATTGCAATCAAGTATCATTATGTCAGAGAATTGGTAGAAGACAAACAAGTGAAGTTGGAATACATTCACACAAAGGAACAAACTGTAGATAT
The DNA here is from genome assembly GCA_028749045.1 of Cupressus sempervirens. NCBI lineage: Eukaryota > Viridiplantae > Streptophyta > Pinopsida > Cupressales > Cupressaceae > Cupressus > Cupressus sempervirens. The sequence goes on from CM053790.1 coordinate 22,932,987, forward strand.
CTTCACCAAACCATTGCCCAAGGATGCCTATGAATATCTTAGAGGCAAGTTGGGGGTCATACCCCTAACTCAAGCTATTTAAGGAAACAAGTAAGCTGCCTTGCATCAACAGGAATAAATCATTGAAATATTAATAGGTTGATGCAAAGGATGACAGCAGGAACAAAAACTCCAAATCAGTCACAAGCATGGTGATAGAGGGAGCAAATCAACAAGAAGCCAAAGCTTATATTTTTCATGATAAAGATGCTACATCTTTGGCATTTATGTCAAAGAGGGAGAAATATGCAGAAAACTGATCCATACAGAGAAAAGAAGGAGATATATATGAAAGAGGGAGATATATGAGATCAGTAGTAAACATACAACAAGACAACACACACAATCTTGGTGGTAACTAAGTTGATCAATTGATCAGTTTGGTTTGCCATCAATGCCAAAGAGGGAGATTGTTGGAAATGATTGAAATGATCATAAGAAGAGTTGTTGAAATAATATATGGAATTGGTAAAGAATGTCCTCAATCATTGTTTTGTCATTGATGTCAAACTTGCTACTTGTAGGAATGACAATTACTTTAGTGATCCAAATACTATCAATTAGTTGATTGTCAAGGTGGAGACAATCAATAAGATTTAACTAGAACACCTAAAGAAAGGTTGAAGTTATGATGTTGTAATGAAGTACAAGGATCAGCTAAGCTATTGATGAAAAAGTGTATTTGATGGAATACTATAAGAAATAAAGAATGGGAACACTAAAACATATCAAACAATTAAGGTTTTAGCTAAGTCTTTTGTAAAGCTCAAACTAAGATCATTAGAGAGAAGGAGCCGAGAAAGCTAGTAAAGAGCCGAGCAAATTCCTAGTTAATGCCGAGTAAACTTCAGATGCCGAGTGACACAGAGTTAATCAAGTGCCAAGTAGAACTAAGTGCCAAGCAAAACCAAGTGCCGAGTAGAACCAAGTGCCAAGAAGGTATAGGTGCTGAGTAACACAGAGATGCCGAGCACTAGTAACTCAATAATGCCGAGCTATTGCATTATTTTGGAAATCGAAGATTCACCAGATCTAAGCTGACAATTTTGTTATCTAGAAATTTGTGAATTAAAGGGAAGATAAGAATGATGAGCTGGTGGCACAGAACACCATGTAGAACATTTTTATATTTTCTTTTAAGGATATAACTGGCAAATTTTCTAGAAGAGGATAAGATATGGGGTAGATACATTGTATCCTACCTAACCCATTTTGAAGCCCTAAAATTAGAGAGGGAGAATTGAGTGACAAAGGCAAATTAGACTCCTATTTAAGAAGACATAAGTTAATGAAGAAAATGGGACAGTGAGAGAGAGGTGGTCAAGCATAAAAGCATGAAGTGCTGTAGAATGTGCTAAGGAGAAGAAAGCACTAGAACTCAGTTTGAATAGATGACCACAAGGATGATTGCATTGGTAGAATGAGTAAGAAGACTCAAGGAGACAAAGCTTGAGAGGGAGACAAGCAGTCAGAGCTGAAGTGATTGAAGCCAAGCATAAGGATTGAATTAAAAGTGTGATCTGAAATCTGCAAAGTATGTTGTAAGTTATATCAGATCAAAAGACCATTATCGTTACTTTCTAGCAATTGTAACAGTAAGTTTAAATCCTATGGACTTAGGTTGGTTTAATAGCCATTAGATAAATCCTTCAACAGGGTGACATTCCAAGTGAATGTTCTAAAGACCTTTAACCAGGCCCATTCCTAACAGTTTGGTGAAATCCTCTAACAAGGTCACATTTAACAGTGTGTTGTAAGCCTTTAACAGGGTAGGCTTTTAATAGGGCATCACTTCAGAAGAGTGAAAATCAAGTAGCATGTTACTGGTGGTTTTTCCCAAATTGGGTTTCCACTTAAATCATTGTGTCATGTGTTGATTTTGGATGTTTTGTCATTGCATATTGATTTACAGTAACTTGCTTATATGATTGATTTAAGTATTGGATGGATGAAAAGTATATGGATTCATTAAAATTAGTAAAAAGGTATTAATAGGGAATTTTGGACCTTGAATAACTGATTCACCCCCCCCTCTCAGTTATTCTAAAGAATTCTAATAGTCCAAAGTTAGATAGAGGAAATTTTGACACCCAAAGGTTAGAGCTTCTTAGCAATTTATCAGATTTGTGTAAAGAACTGAGCATCACATTTCCAGATCCAAAATCCTTTTATTACATACAAAAGAATAGAAGAAGAAGTAAACATAGATCCAAACTTGAAGAAGACAAAAAAAGAGAAGAAGGTATTTATTTGCTTATGGAAAGAGAACCAACAGGTATGAAATTTTTTATTTGTTGGAAATGTAAAGAATTTGGTCATTTTTCATCTAGATGTCTTAAGAGAGTAATAAAAACTATAAAAAATATTCTCTCTAATGAAGGTGAATAATTTAAAGCAAGTATGGAAAGATTCTTGAATGATTGTGATGATAAAGATAATGAGCTTCAATTGGTTACAAAAGAGGAAGTTGTAGAAGAGATAGCTTTAGTAACTATTGTTGATCCAAAGGATAACCATGAAAATATGGAAGTTATAATTGAGACTAACAATGATTTTCAAAATGGGAATTAGATTGAAGAAGAGAGATCTGAGCCTAGAGTAAAAGAAAGAGTTGAGTTGACAACTCCTAGCAGAATTATATCAAATAAGATGAATGAACAAGGTGAAGTTGTGAGAAATAAGGATAGACTTGTATGAAAATGATATTCATAGTAAGAAGGTATAGACAATGAGGATACATATTACCTTTTAGCTAGAATGAAATCATTGAGAATGTTCTTGGCTTATGCAGCAAATAAGAAATTCAAAGTGTATCAAATGGTAAAATCAACCTTCCTGAATGGAGAATTTGAATAAGTATAAATTGAGTAGCATGAAAGTTTCCCTCTAATAGAAGAAAAATACATGGTATGAAAACTAAAGAAATCTCTATATGGTTTGAAGCAAGAACCTAGAACTTGGTATAAAAGGTTGGACATCTATTTGGAAAAAGTTGGATTTGCTAAAGCTATGACATATAGTAACTTGTATTTGAAAGAAATTAAAAATGGTTTGTTGATAATAGTAATATTTGTTGATGACATCATATTTGGAGGTAATGATGAAGCAAGTGATAAGTTTGGTGAAGAGATGAAGAATGAATTTGAGATGAGCATGATAGGAGAAATGAAGTTTTTTTCTAGGATTGTAGATTGTGCAGAACTATGATGGTATTTCATTTCACAAGCTAAGTACTTGAAAGATTTGTTGAAAAGGTTTGGATTGGAAAGTTATAAGCTTTTTGGTACAACCATGATAACTAGTCACAAGTTATCTAGCAAGGATGAGACACCTATAGTTGAGTAGAAGAAATACAAATCCATGATTAGAGGTTTTCAATAGCTTACTCACACTAGACCAGATATAGTAAATGTAGTTTGGATTGTAGCTAGATTTCAAGATGATCCTAAGTAGTATCATTATGCAATAGTGAAGAGGATATTCATATATTTGAAAGGAAAATCCAACTAATGAACTTGGTATGATAGATAGAATGATTTCACTCTATGTGCATATACTAATGCATATTGGACAGGCAATATGAATGATAGAAAGAGCACTAGTTGTGGATCATTGTTTTTTTGGAGGAAGGTTGGTTTCTTGGCTAAGAAAGAAAGAAGATTATATTTCACAAAGTACAACTGAGCCAAAGTATGTTTCAAGAACAAACAATTATAATCAAGTAATGTGGATGAAACAAATGCTAAAAGATATCAGGATTAAGTTTGCAGAACCTGTTATCATATATACTATGATAACACAAGTAGAGTAAGTATGTCTAAGAATATTGTATTGCATTCTAAGAATAATCATATATCTATTAACAATCATGTCTTGAGAGAGAAGGCAATAGAAAAAGAGATTAGATTGGAATATGTGAGTACTAAAGATTAGATTGTAGATATCTTTATGAAACCCTTACCTAAATATACATTTGAGTATTTGAGATCTATGCTTGGCATTATGCATTGGCCTTCTTTTGAGTAGATCTTGTAGAGATTGCATTAGTCTAGTGCTACAAAGCACTATTGTTAGACTAGACTGAATGCTAATGCTTCCTGTATGGGGGAGTATTTGTGATGAGATGAGTCATTGATGACTCTTGCTATTTGGTCTTGAATAGTTTCTTTGGACACTTGAGCTAGTTAAAGACTTGGAGTAGTTAATTAACATAATGAGGCTTTTTTCATTAATATCAATGGGCGTGAATATGCATCAAAAAAAAATCCTAAGTATGTATGGGGAGACTACATGGAAGTCTCTACTTTATTGGGGAGATTTAGAAAGATTTCATGTAAAGAAGAAGGAGGAATATCTTTATGGGGGAGATATGTAGCATAAGGAATTTTGATGTATGGTGAATTTTTTACTATGAACAACTATTGCTGATCCTAAAGAAGAAGAAGAACAGAGTAGTGTTCTAGAGGATTTCAGATTTGATTGATGAAGAGGATTTGAAAAGAGAAGAATAGAAGCAATAGTAACAAACTAATATTTGGTAATCTTGGAACTTAGATATTTTTCATCTATGTTGCCATCAATGCAAAAGGGGAAAATTGTTAGTATGAATGCTGATGATACTACTTTGGGGGAGTATCCTAAGCATTAGAGAGGATTGACATGGTGCAATGATGACTGTGTTTGTCATTGATGTCAACATAGTAGTAAGTTTGTCAAGACTTGTAGAGTAGCAAAAAAATATCTTAGTTGTATAGACAAGGTTTTGATTGTCTCATGATGTACATTCATGGAGATGTTCAATACAATGTCCTAATGTGAAGGTTTAGTGCACAACATGTAAGTCAAATATATATAGAAGTTGTACCTAATTTACAAAGAGGAGTATAGAGACATAGACCTAAGAAGCTATTTCTAATGTTTTCATTATATCCTTTGACAATGATATAATTTGGTGATGCATGGTCAACTAGTGATAGAGGACAGTTTGATGGTGATATTAGCAAGTGCATAGGTCTTGATGTCGTACATATGAACCTTTGTATATACTATGAGCTAACAATGCTATTGTAATTGTAAATTAATTAATTATCTTATTATAATTAATTAGGAAAGCCTCAAGGTTGACTCAAGGAATTATTTTGAAGACATGGTATAAAGGAAATATTTTTTCCTTATTTATAAAGAGTATTAGATATTGTATTGAGTATGAAGTGCAAAAAGTAAAAGAGTGTTTATTAAATATGAGTAAGCAATCCAAGAGATTATTGAATGCGAGTTATGTGATCTATTTATAAGATCATAAGGAGTAGAGGTATGGTTGATAGGACAGAAGAAGGAAGTGTAATTCATTTCTATTATTTTCCAAGGAATAATATGAAGATCATTTGGACAATGGGTTCATTGATCTTTCCCTTGAAGTTGGTTGCGTAGTGGGTCTGACTATCTTCCACAACTCCTAAGAGGGTTGAAAGCTCCTAATAGGGATTCAGATTCTCCTAACAAGGATTGATATGTATTGAATGTTGTTATTGACTCCTAATAGGGTCCATCCTCTAACAAGGAATATTTATATTAGTACATCATCTTGTGGGTGCTATTGCTACTAGGATTTTCCCTCTGATCAAGGGTTTCTCTAGTTAACATATCTAGTGTTATTGTGCATGAGTATCTTATTGTGGTTCCTGATCAAGGATAACTTTAGTGGATAATATTCGCCAATTAGCTAATCTCATTCATTGGGGACCCTACATTTGGCTAATCTTTTTTGCACTTTTGGGATTTTCATGTCACCTGTACTTTACCAAAATTGGGTCCAATGCTTAGCTAATCACCAATAATAATACATAAATATTTATTTTTTAGTGACGACTTCACCAATAAAATCTAATTTTTATATGTAGTAAATTAAATATTTTTGGCTACAATTTTCAAGGTTTGTCTTGATGATCATATTCACCAATATTTGGTAAAAGATTAAATTAAATTACAAATTAAGTATGTATATTTTACATGTTTCTCTATTCTAGAGACTTTTCATGAAACTTTTTATCCTTTCTCACTTTGCCACAAAATAGATTTGATTGGGGACATGTGTCTTTACTTTGGAAACTTTCTTTAAAATTTTGGCTTGAAATAGAGTTTAGGCATTTGATTTAGGATCATCTGACATCTAAAAATAATAGGGGTGCTTCCCCCATTCCACCATTCAATAATTTGGATGAAAACTTCAATGATAAAAGTGGGCTAAATTTAACCTTAAAGTTTGATAATTAACTAGGCTCCATATAATAATAATAACAACAATAACAATAATAATAATAATAAAATCATTGTTTCTAGGTATGTGTACTTTTTTCCATGATTCTCATCAATAATGAAAGATTTGCGAGGATTTTATAGATTTTTCATATGATTGAAAAACAATCACCAATAAAATTAAAAAAAATTCTTACTTAAAAATAATAATTCGCCAATAGAAATTACATTCCCCCCCTGAACTTATGTTCGATTCGCCAAAATTTTATAGTTTTTTCCTAAAGGGGGTTTCTTGAAGTTATCCCTGTTCTTGATTATATTGATCATATGGTTAAAATCTAATAAGGTTGTTAATTGTGATATTAGTTGCATAAATTATTCACACCCCCTCTCAGTTATATTGGTGGACTATATATTCTAACACTATGTTACAATCAAGGAAGAGCCAAATGGTGAAAGGTATGAGAATAAAACTACCCTTATTTGACTTTTTAAAAAGAATTATTATTAGATTATTGATAGTGATTGTTCACATCATATGACTGATGATCTAAGTAAGTTTGAAAAAATTGAAGAAATTGATGATGGTGGAACTGTAATGCCTGCCCCTAGGTTGCATTTTTGTTATCATTGTCAAACTCTTTTAGGGCTAATTTTATGTTGATGGTTAGCAGCATTGTTTTGAGACCATCAGATATTGTGCTATGGATTCAGTTGATATGTGATGAGATTACTTAGACTCTACATTTCATGTATGCATGATGATTATTTTTAGTGTTTGCAGTTATTAATGATGATTAGTAAGATGATTTATTATCATATGTGTTTTCTTATGGATACTTACCCCATACTTGCATGTGTATGGTGTGCATGTTTGTTCTTATGTATGGCGTGTCTAATGTGGTTAAGGAAGGGAGTCGTAGTCACCTTCCAGTCGGGATCTACATGATGCACCACTTCCTGCCATTGCCTATTTAGTTAGTATATATTGTGCTTGTACATGCATGGATTTTATGTAGGTTGCAGGTACCGGGTATCAACTTTCCTGAATTGTCAGGATGAGCATACCCTATCGCATTATCTCAATGGTAAGAGAGGGGAGATAAATTCTCAAGTCCAAATCCCAACCCTTTAAGCCATTTGTCCTAATTGAAAATTAAGAAAAGTATTTGAGTTGAGTACCCTCCGAATGCGTCAGATGTCGTAATTTGTGATATTAACCCTTGGTTGGATTTTGTATGTATTTTGGCTATGATGGATTTTCGTATTTTAACTTGTGAGTCTTTGGTGTATTTTCTATTAATTAAGCCTAATTAAAAGATTTAATTTAATGGAAAATTAATATGGTATTTTAAAATTTATTTTATTTAATTAATTAGGAAATTAATTAAATAAAATAATTAAATTTGAAGATAAAAGTTATAATTCTAAAGTTGGAATGAGATAATATTTATTTAAGTTAATAAATATTTTATCAATTAAGTCTCAAAAATGAATGTATAAGTGGAAAATATATTAAAATTATTAAAAGATTCTAGATTTTATGTGATTAAAATATAAATATATTAAGGTTAAAAAAGTGGAATTATTAAAGTTAGTGCATAATAAATAAATTAAATTGAAAAGAGTAAAGTGAATATTATATTAATTAATGTGCATTATTTTAATATTTTCTCACATAGGAGTTTGCAAATTCTCAAGGTTGTCATGTAGACAACACAGGAGTTTGCACTCTAAGTATGCAAAAATTGTCTACACTTAGGAGTTAGCATATTATTTGAGCACATGGTGTCTACAACCTTATGACTCATCTAGAAGGTTGGAGAAGACTCATGCTTAGTTGTCATGCTTATCTTCTAGTTGTTTCTAGAGACATTCTAGATGCATCTTAGAAGCCTTTAAATAGAGGCTCTCCTAGTGTGTTTGGAAAAGCTTCAAAGCTTACATGTATTTGAGAAGCTCATATGCTTCTATATGATCATATGTTCCTACATGCTCCCATGCTTCTTCAAGCACTTCTAGTTACTTGAAGGTTTCGGTTAGCTTGGATCTTGGAAGAATTGTGAATGTTGGAGAAGGAAGGGATTTTTCTATGGACTTATGAGGCATGGAAAATTAGCATCAGTGTCTAGGTGCACTCATGATTTTTGCGTATTCTATTTGCACTCTTTCTCTTCCTGTCTTCATCGTGTCTATTATATGTGTCTGAATACTCTCTATCATTGAATCTAAAATTTGAAATTGGAATCTAGATATGTATGTTTTTTGGTTGAGAAGAAAATAATAGAAAACCCTAGATTCAATTTAGGAAGGAAATTAGATCCCTCGGCGGGGCATTACATGAACTATTAAGTTTGGTAGTGACATTCTATACTCAGTGAAAGGTAAAGGATCATTAATATTTAATCATTAAATTAGATGTGATCATGCATCTTGGTTTCAAGGACACAAATATAATATTTTTAGTGTTGCATGGTTGAATAACTTAAGTCACAAGCTTGAATTTATGAAAATAAAGGTCAAAATATTTGATGATTAAGGTAATATTTTTAGAACAAGAGTACAAATGAAAGGTAACTTATTCTACCTTAATCCTTTGGTTGATACAAGTTTATTTTCTAGAATTGAGGATGTATGTGTTGTTATGGCATAAAAATTTGTGTCATGTAAACTTTAAAAACATGGTGAAAATCAATAGAAAGAAAAGAGCAAGAGGCTTATCAAATCTGCAAACACTTGATAATGTTATGTGCAAATAATGTTAGCTCAATAAGATGAAAAAGTATAGTTTCTCTAGAAAGTCACACACTTCCAATGATATTATGGAATTAGTGCATATTGATTTATGTGGTCAAATTGGAATTGATAGTTACTATGGGGACATATACTTTATACTATTTGTGGATGATTATTCAAGGATGATGGCTGAAATTTTCATGAAAGTGAACTCACTGGTGCATGCTTTTGATATGTTTAAATGGTACAAAATAAGAGTTGAAAAGGAAACTAGAAAACCTTTGAAATGTTTAAGATCTAATAGAGGTGGTGAATTTATGTCTACAAAATTCACTAACTTTTGTGTTGAGAATGGTATCAAAAGATAGTTATCTGCACCAAGGACTCTACAATAGAATCATATTGTTGAAAGGAGAAATACATCTCTATCATGGATTACACAAGGACACCAATGATTGAAAAGGAGGTCCCATAGATATTTTGGAGAGAAGCTATCACCATTTTTTTTTTACACACTCAACCAAGTTCAACTAAAGAAACAAACAAACAAGACACCTTATGAGCTATGGTATGGTCATACACCTAGTGTAAGTTATTTCAAAATATTTGGAAGGAGATGTTATATTCACAAGGATGCTAGGAATGGTAAACTTGATGTTAAATGAGATGAAGGTATATTCCTAGAATATTCATATAAGAGCAAGGCCTACAAATGTTTGAACAAGGATACTAACAAGATGATTGAAAGTGAAAATGTAAGATTTGATGAGTTTGTAGAAAAGAATGATATAGAAAGAAAGAAGGAACCTAAAGACTACAAGTTTGTTTATGTCTATGATGATGCACTAGATACTCTCCCTAAATTATAGCACAAGCCAACCGAGCATCATATAGTAGGACCTGTGTCATAGACAGTTGTACCAAAACATTAGATGGTTGCACTTGAGCATCAGATAATGATTATTGAGTCTCAAAGTATCATACATGAGTACTAGACAATACAACCCAAGTAGGAAGTTGAACTCCCACCAAGTGAAGGAAATGTTGAGAATCAAATAACTAAATCTATATTAGCCAAATATGTGAGAAATAACTATTAATCTAAATAAATAATTGGAGATAGAAGTGTTGGAGTAAAAACACAAAGTAAAATAAGAGAAGTTACAAGTTTACTAGATGATTTTGATCCTAGATCAGTTAAAGTTGCATTAAATGATGATTGTTGGATTAGTGCCATGAATGAGGAGATTGATCAAATTGAGAAGAAAAACACATGGACACTTGTACCAACACCTATTGATAAGGATATAATTGGAACAGAGTGAGTTTTCATAAAAAAAAAATTTGAATAAGAATATATAAGTGGTAAGAAACAAGGCTAGATTGATTTGCAAAGGTTATGCACAAGAAGAAGGAATTGACTATGGTGAACTTTTTTCACCTATTGCAAGATTAGAAGGAATAAGAACTCTATTGGCTTATACTACATACAAGAAATTAAAGGTATATCAAATGAATGTTAAATCTATATATTTGATTGGAATAATTGAAGAGGAAATCTACATTGAATAGCTACAAGGATTTGTTGAACCTAGGAAGAAGGACATAGTCTGCAAGTTGAACAAAGCATTGTATGGACTGAAGCAAACCCCAAGAGAATGGTATGAAAGGTTACTCTCTTATTTGATTAAGATAGGATTTTCTAGAACAAGTCAAAATAGTAATCTATATTTGAAGAATGAATCACAAGACAAGTTGTTGATAGCTGAAATATTTGTTGATGACATAATATTTGGAGGAAATGATATATTGAGTAAGTAATTTTCTAATCAAATGAGTATTGAATTTGAAATGTCGATGTTTGGAGAGATAAAAAATTTCATTGGTTTACAAGTTTGTCAAACACCTGGATGCATCTATTTTACTCAATCCAAGTATGTGAAGGAAATATTGAAAATATTTGGGATGAATGGGTCCAAATCTGTTTGTAAACCTATGGTGAGTAGAGTGAAATTGTCAAAGGAAGACACTACTAGAGAGGTTGATAAAACTCAATACAAATCTATGATTAGAAAGCTAGTAAATATTGTACATAGTAGACCAGATATTGCCCTAGCTATTAGAATTGTTGCAAGGTTTTCATCTAATCCAAGGGCAATACATTTGACTATTATGAAATGATATTTAGATATCCCAAAGGAACTGAAGATTATGGTCTATGTTATATACAAGAAGATTACTTTAATCAAAGTCTACATAGATGTTGATTGGGTAGGAAATGTTGATTATAGAAAAAAAAGAAGTGGAGAAGCATTCTTCTTAAGAGAAAAGTTGATCACATGGATAAGAAAGAAATAAAGGTGTATTTCACAATCTACTTTTGAAGCTAAATATGTTATTGATGCAATCAATTGTTCAAATATTGTATGGATTAGGAAATTATTGGAAGGAATGAAAGAATAAGTAACTGAGCTTGTCACTATTTTTTTTGATAGCACAAGTGCTATAATTATATCAAAAAAATTAGTGATGCATGCAAAGAAAAATGCAATGGAGTTCAAGAAAAGAAAGTGAGGCTTGAGTATGTAAAGTCTTAGGAGAAAATTGCTAACATATTTACCGAGCCATTGCCTAAGGATGCTTTTGAGTATTTAAGAGGTAAACACCAGGTCCTACCCCTATCCAAAATTCACTATGTGAAGCTGTATGCTGCATCAATTCATGAAATAATTGAAATATCTTATGGAGTTGATGCAAAAGTGTTCAAACTTTAGGAGTATTTATGAAGTTGTGAAGTTAACTCTGATGAATTTGATATAACATGTAAATGCAAGGTACAAAATTACAATGTTTTATAAGTTTCCTTTGAAATTTATAATGACCTTTGGAATTTTTGTCAAAGGTGGAGATAAATTAGAAGATGTATGAAGGGGGAGAACATACCCAAAGGGGAGAGCATATCGAATTCTGAATATAACCAAAAGGGGAGAAGAGTAACAAAGGAGAGAATATATTGAAAGGGGGAGAATACAATGAATAAAGAGAAGAATCAAATGAAGAAGATAGAAGACTAGATCTAAAAAAGAGATCATAATCAAAGGAGGAGCAATGTTCAAGAAGTTGAAGTTTTGTTGTTGCTGAAGATATAGACCAAGTATCAATTTGAAGAACCAGAATTGCAAAGGTGTGTTGCTAACAATGCATATATTTGATTATCTTATGTAATGTAAAATCTTATGTTATGTGTTTCCATGAATGCCAAAAAGAAAGGTTGTTAGCCCCAACTAATATTGCAATGGATGATGCTATGAATGTATGTAAAAGTGTCATATTAATTGTTATATTGTCATTGATGTTAAAGTATTAATTGGCTAGACATTATGATAACTCAGGAAAGTACCATATCATTTGATTGATGAAGAGGATTTGAAGAAAGTATGATGAAGAAAAAGTTGATATGTAAGACATTCAATGGGTACTTGAGTGAGCTAGACAATCATCATGCAATCTTGGTTTGATTATTTTACAATCATGTATTGTTGCGATGTCTTGAAGTTCACAAGCTTAACTAAGTCTCAAGGTTAATGAAGGGAGATTGTATTTATTGAATGACTATAATATTTCCTAAGTGATTGCAAAGAGGAATGAAGAATACAACATTGCCCCAACAAGATAGCATTACCTGAGTTATATGTTGCCTATATAAATTTAATATTTATCGAGTGATACCTAGATTAAAATTTTTGATAAATTGGAATCTGATCCCGACTTTTGATGGAAATCAATTTGGAAAGTTTGAGAAGGTATTTTGTGAGAGTCAAAGTTTGTTGTACCATCAATGATGGAGAAAAATTAAGAAGGATCTAACAAAGGAAATTGAAGAAGGATAAGGATGGACACAAAGTTCTATGTAAAGTTATATTTTCTATGTGTCTAAATTCATTATATGAAAGAATTCAGTTGTAAACTTAAGATCAACAATTCTAATTAAGCAACGAAATATATAAGGATCAAGAAATGTTGAGAAATATATTTAAGGAGGAGAAAATGACAATTTTAGCTTTTTGGTTCAAAGTGGTTGACAATCTCATTACGATTCTATTTGAAAGTTGATGAAGCTAAAAGAGATATGATTGAAGGTTTTTGTGGAGAGTAATCTGTTGAAGGAGAAAAGAGCCAAGCAAGCCAAGCTAAGAAGAAAAAAAGAAAGAAGTTATCAAGTGTGTAAAAGATAGAGATAAATCTAGAATTGAGTTATGATCAAGCAATTATAGTTTTTATTTTTACCAATCACTTTATACTATTATTGTTTAATCATTTGGCTCAAGAGTACTTAAAGGAAAAGAAAACAAGGAGGTTAAGAGTCCTTATATTAGATATCAAAATGTATCTATGTCATTTATAATATATTTGAGTCCTTTGAGTCAAGATGTGAAAGCTAGAGAAGCCAGTTGCAACAAGTTATCAAAATTGTGCAAGGAGGTCTTAAAGTGGTCAAGAATGTCAAAATATGAAAGAATGCCTTATAAAGGCTAAAATTGATGTAAAATGTCCATTTAAGTCCATTTTAGGGTGATTAAAGTGTCTGGTGTAGGAGCACCTAGGATTTAGGTCCTCTAGACTGTTAGTAAGAAAATAAGAGACTTTGATAGAATTAGGAGTAGTCCTTCCTTAGTTTTGAGGTCCTTATGCATGTGGGGAAAACATGTAATGCATTCTACACAACTTGTTCTCAAAATATTGTCAACTAGGTCAATTATTGCCAAAAGTTGTCTTAGAGGGCTAGTTTAGAGTAGGAGGGTAGATAGGAGTAGAAATGGCCTAATCATGGTCTAAATATTTTCCATATTTGATTTGGTTTCAAGTTGGTTAGATCTATAAAAGTTAAAGTGTCAAAATGCAAAAATTGTCAATGTTGTAAAAGTTGCAAAAAAACAATTTTTGCAATTTTACAAATTTCTTGTCCAAGAAGTTGCAAAAGTGGTTGTAGAGGAAAAATAGGTTATATATGAGAAATATTATGTTGATTTAGTTTCCAAATGAATTTTTAAATCCCTCCAAAATTAAATGGAAGAGGTTGGAAGTGTAAGGAGTACACATGCTAGTTAGTTAATGGTGAAATTCTGAAAGATTTGAATGAAAGAGATTGGATTTTATGACAATATTATTCAACTAGCATATTATGTTTTTGATTAAGATTTTGCATAATTATACCTTAGTTTTTTCATTTTTTTGGGACTTCTAGTAATCTTTTTGTGTTTTCAATAAATGTTTTTGTGAACTGCTTGATCACTGGCTAGAACTGGGGTAGACTTCACAAAATGGTGTCTACCAACATTCCCCATAGTTAGAAACCTCTTAACCCCTAATATATGTTAGTAAACACCTTGTACATTGTAACTTATCAAGGATGGAGCAAGAAAAGTAGTTCTATGAATTTTCCTCTGAAGCCCTAGGCACGACTATGTAGTTCTTGGCTAGAAATTGAAACAAGGAATGCTGATAACTTGCAAGGGTAAACTATTTTGAAGGAATTGGTGTATTGACTGGTGAGATAATAAGGAGAAGCTTTTGTGGTTTCAAGAAGAGGTGATCCAAGATATAGGTGAGTGAGAGGGGTAAAATACCCTCACGATTATCAAGAAATGTTGCAAAGCCTTAGAAAACCCTTGAAATTTGGGTTAGGGCATCTATTGAACCTTGGAAAACCAAGACCTCAAAAATCTTAAAGGTATTTGAAAAGGGTATCTGAACTTGAGATTAGTTAGGAGCCTTGTTAAGGAAATTTTAGTACAAACCAAGTTCTAGTCCAACAGGAGGGCTAATTGAGGGCTATTAGACCTAGAAGACATTTCTCTTTTTTTGGAGAGATTGTATAGGAGCTATTGAAAGAAATTGTGGAGATGGATGTGATCCTATCCTATACACCATAGGAAGAGCCTCTAACCCTTGAAAGACAATTTGACTCATAGGGAGGCCTAGAAGAAGTTGCAATCTAGAAAAAAAAGCCTAAATTAGTAGGTTGGTCTATTAGAAAATTATCTCTTAATGGTTAGAGTTAATCTTTGTGAGGGTAGAGATTATCCAAGGAGTGTGCATTGTCTAACTACACCTTAGACTATTCCTATAAAATTAGTATTAGAATATAGTGAAGATGAATCAAGGGGCTAATGCAAGGAAAAGAGATGTGCAATTTGTAGTTAGGGACTATGTCATGGTTCACCTTAACAAGCACAAGTTGTCTAAAGGGGAATCTCACAAGTTACAGATGAGGAAGGTGGGATCATGCAAAATTTTGCCCAAGTATGGAGATAATGTCTATAAATTTGACTTACCAGAAGATATGGGTTTATCCACTACTTTTAATGTTTCATATTTGGTATCTTACAAGGGTCTTATTCCACCTTCCATTCGACTAGGGAATATATATTTTCAAGACCTTGTAGCTACCTTGCCAAAACCATCTACAACTAGGTTGCAGGTAGAGAAGATTTTGAGCTCTAAAGTGGCTAAGGTGATTAGAAACAACACCTACATGAAGCATCTTGTCAAATGGGTTAGAAATCTAGATAGTGAAGCCACTTAGGTTGCAAAAGTGGACTTCAAGAAACATGGAATTGATTATTCTCTGATTCCCAAGTGCTAGAAGGACTTTTAGCTCATTAGAGGAGTATGGTGCATGAGCACCTAGGATTTAGGTCCTCCAGAATATTAGCAAGAAAATATGATTCTTTAAGAGACTAAGGAGTAGTCCTTCCTCAGTTTTGAGGTCCTTATGCATGTGGAGAAATAATGTGATGCATTCTAGACAACTTCTTGTCAAAACATTGGGTTGTCAAAATATTGTCAACTAGGTCAATTATTGCCAAAAGTTGTCTTAATGGGCTAGTTTAGAGGGTAGGTAGGAGTGAAAATGGCCTAATAAGAGTCTAAATAACTTCCATGTTTTATTTGGAGTCAAGTTGGTTAGATTTATAAAAGTTAAAGTGTTAAAATGCAAAAAATGTCAATGTTGTAAAAGTTGCAAAATAACAATTTTTGCAATTTTCTTATCCAAGAAGTTGAAAAAGTGGTTGAAGAGGAAAAATAAGTTATCAATGAGAAATATTTGGTTGAGTGGGTTGCCAAATGAATTGTTAAATCCCTCCAAAATTAAATGGAAGAGGTTGGAAGTGTAAAGAGTATAGATGCCAATTAGTTAATGGTGAAATGCTAACATATTTGAATGAAAGAGACTAGATTTGATAAAAATATTATTCAAATAGTCTTTTTTGTTTTTGATTAAGTTTTTGCATGCTTATACCTTAATTTTTGCATTGGTTTGATACTTCTAGTGATCTTTTGGTGTTTTCAATAGATGTTTTTGTTAACTGCCTAATCACTGGGGCATACTTCACAAAATGTTGTCTAGCAACATTCCCCATGGTTGGAAACCTCTAAAATCCTGAGAAATCATAGTTGACACCCTATAAATTTTAACTTATCAAGGATAATGCATGAAAAGTATTTCTATGAATTTTTCTTGGAAGCCTTAGGTGAGAATGGGTAGTTCTTGGCTAGAAATTGAAACAAGGAATGATGATAACTTGCAAGGGTAATCCATTTTGAAATAGTTGGTGCATTGGGTGGTGAGAGCACATAAAGAAGGTGTTTTGGTTTCAAGGAGAGGTTATCCAAGTCATAGGTGAGTGAGAGGGCTCCAATTTCCTCTATACTATCAATAAATGTTGCAAAACCCTAGCAAACCCTTGAAATTTAGATTAGGGCATCTGGTGAACCTTGGAAAATGAATACCTTAGAATTATTAAAGGTCTTTGAAAAGGATATTTGAAACTGATATTAGTTGAGATCCCTGTTAAGGAAATTTTAGCACAAACCAAATTCTAGACTAGCAAGAGGGCTAATTAAGGGCTATTAGGCCTAGAAGAGTTTTCTCTTGTTGTTGAGAGATTGTATAGGAGATATTGAAAGAAATTATGAAGATGGATGTAATCCTATCCTATACACTCTAGGAAGAGTCTTCAACCCTAGGAAGACAAGTTGAGTCATTGGGATGCCTAGAAGAAGTTGTAATCTAGAAAAGCAATCCTAAATTGGTAGGTTGGTCTATTAGCATATTATCCCTTAGTGGTAAGAGTTAATATTTGTGTAGGTAGAGCATATCCAAGGAGTTTTCATCATCTAACTAGACCTTACACTATTTGTATCAGTGTTCATGCAAAGATTTGCCAATTTTAGAGTTAAACTTGTAAAAGTTGTAATGCAAAATGTATAAAAGGCATAAAATGTTGTCTAAAATGCATAATGGTTAAAAAAATGTAAGGAGATGGTTTCAAAGGTGGTTTGGAAGTTATAACCAACCACAATCACTATAAAAAAATGATGTATGGTCAAACCAAAGAAATAATGGAAGGAAATATATACATTTGAAATCAATTTGGAGCAATTCATAGTTGTTATTTTGATTAGTTTTTTAGTTATTGTGGTGGTTCTAGGTCTTGTATGACCATGTATAGCTTGGAAACCATGTATAATATGTATATTTTGGATAGTTTAGTGAATTAATTTTATTTTGGATTTGACTTCAATTTATTTCACGGAGAAATGAATAAGTTATGAACATTTTGGTAAAATTTGTAATTTATGGATCTGAGGATATCCGACTATAGTTAGTTTGAAATGTTTGGTATAGACACATTTGGATGAATCAAAACATATAATTATACTCAATGTAAATGTATTTAAACTAAATTTATTTTCCTATTGGTTTGAGTCATGTTGATGAAAATGTGTGAAAGTTATGATAAGTTTGGTGAAAACTATCTTTTAAAGATATTAATTGAAGTTATAGTCAAAGATTTGTTCTTGTAGAATGCTTTATGCATTGAAAAAATTATTGGCTTGCATATTTGGAAACTAGATTCACAATTAGTCAATTTGAAAATGGTTTTGTTTCATTTTTTTTTGAGAATGATATCAGATTCGCTAGTTAGGGTTGTTAGAAATAGGGAATACTGAGAGAGGGGGTGGGGTGAATCAGTATTCTATAAAATTTTGTTACCAACTGGATATTATTTATTACTTTTAACCATACATAACACCATATTTTGTTAACTAGGGAAACCCTAGCCAAGGAAAACCCCAATGGGAATAATTTCCACAAATAGATACTAACATGTATGTATGTATGTATGTATGTATGTATATGTATATATATGTATGTATGTATTTATATTCCTTGTTAGAGGATAGACCTTATTAGGAGTCTATAAACACATTTAGTACATAACAATCCTTGTTAGGTGACTTTGAATCCCTTTAAGGAGATTCCAACCTTGTTAGGAATTGTGGTACAATTTATGCAAGAAGAGCTCATTGCCCAAACATGCACTTTCAATTACATGAAGAGCTCACTTCCCAAACAAGTAATTTATCCTTTAAGTTCCTCAAATTATCAAAAAATCAGATCAATTTTGGATCAAAAAATCAAGTTATCAAAAACTCTCTTGTTGCATATGATACAAAACTTTGCATTGATAACTTTCGTGCATAACTTCACGAATAACCTTGCAAGATGTCTTTGCATAAATAGCATGCCTTTTCACAAATTTCTACTAGGTCAACTAAGACCAAAATAAACTTTCCAAATTAGAGTAAAAATCTAAGATGTCATCCCTAATTGGTTAGGTAATTATTTTGCAAACAAAATAATTACTTTACCTTACATTTTGCTATTCTATACATAGTTATACTGGTAAATCTTAAATATCTCTTTTCTGTACTATCTGTACTGGTGTTCATGATTATACACATCATCATCAACATGTATAATATTTCAATATAACTTCTCTCTCAAAAATAACATCATATAAACAAGTTATACTTCAAATACTATTCTTTGTTCATGTCTAATAAACCCATAACTGCATTCACTAGAACTTGTATAGTAAGTGTCAGAGTTAGTATTCCTACAACTAACATTAACTACATGTTCAAATCACTTAATTCTTCTTCCATGTAACCTTGCTAGTCATAGTATGACATCAACAACAAGTTGCATCCAAAACAATACATTTCTATAAACCATTTTCATACTTAGACAATTTTTTGAGTACCAAAAAGCCAAGTATCTTTATTTCTAAGGTTTTCTACAAGTGTATACATCATGTGTTGCCATTAATGAAAATATTCACATATCTACATATAGCTAATTATCAAAAATCTCCCCCTTTGGCATTGATGACAACAAAGTAGGAAAATTGACTAATTATCAAAACTTTTCCAAAACTTACAACATTACTATACTTACCATCTATTACGAATGCTCCATCTTTATTTAATACAAATGCTTTCCCTTTTGATATGACTGCAAAATGCATAAATTACTTAAAATTTTCTCATACAACTTCTCCCCCTTTGAAATCAATGGAAAAGGTCAGAATGTCCAAAAAAAACTATCAAAAAGTTTTGTCTAACTACTGTCAAAACCTATCAAAAATTTCTGTTAACTTGTCAAAAATTTCTGTCTTGCTACCTCAAGTTGATATCATCTTCATACAATCATCAAAATTTTCCTGTAGAATGTCCATACGTTTCTCTCATGTGTCCTTGGCTACTTCAACAGTAGTGAGAATTGTACATAAGGCATATGATGCAATCTCAACTACATTAAGGTTAGAATATATGAATTTGGAATGTGTCCTTTGTTTTAACACATTCCTCCAATCGTCTTTTAATGGATGATAGTTTCAGAGCTATAGATTCTCTAAAATATGATATGTTGGAAGAATTAATGCTAATGATACCCCTATGGGGGAGTATTATAGATATATTAATATGATGATATATTAAATTCATGACTGAGTTTTTCATTGATGTTAACATAGTAGTTTTCTGTGGTATTTGACATAAGAACAATAGAAAGATCTAGTTGGTACAAATGACTAGTTGAGTGTTCTCACTATCCAAGGTTATGAGAGATAATTCTAAGTATATAGTATATGTAGTTAATTTTGGATGAAGAAATGATAAATCTGGAAGAAGTTATGTAAGTTTTGGTGATGTTTGTTTTGAGATAAAGTTTAAAGAGGCATGTTTTGGTAAACTTGTTATATCTCTTAGCAGAATTGTTATTTTGAGAATCAAGGTTGAGGATGTATAGAAGACATGTTGATGATGACTTGGTCAAGCTCACTCATCATAATATTGTGTGTACAAAGATTTATTCAAGTTGCAAGGCGAAAGATTAATGTTATCACTAAGTGTAACATGTTCTTAATGTGGTCCTATAATGATTAATTGAGAAGCTCTAACAACTAACTCATGAAATTGTTTTATGGACTTAGTATAAAGGAAGGATATGTTCCTTTATCATGAGATATGCAGATGACATGAAGAAGTAATTTTTTAGCAGTACACGAGTGGAATGCAAAGTTGAGCAGAGTAGATCAGAAGTGAAAGAAACTTCATTGCCGAAGTTCTATTGTGAGATCCAAGGTTTGATATTTGGATCTAAAGTTTATGAATTGGTCTAAAAGGCCTAATAGTGTTTGGTTCAATTGACAGAATAAAGGAAAGAAGAACATAACAATAAATTGCATGTTTAAGCAGTGATCTCTTCTTGTAGTTGAAATTGCATGTTTGGGCAATGAGCTCTTCTTTCATATATTGTACTACAACTCCTAATAGGGTTGGACTCTCCTAATAGGGATTCAAAGTCTTCTAATAGGTAATATATGTGTAGAAACTTAAATTTGATTACATCGCTTTGATAATCTAATTTAGCCATCTCTAAAGGCATCATTAATTAAATTCTTATTTAATCCTTTGCCATCCCTAGCTGATTAGTTTAATTAATCATCTATAGTCCTAATTGATAAATAAAATAATCTATTATTTATCAATTAAATCCTATTCTTCTATCTAATTCCAAATATCCCCATTTATTAAATAAATCTATTTGATAAATAAAATCCTCAAATCTAAAAACCCCTAACTTATCCCTAATCCTCCATTTAGCCTAATCCACCCCATCCACCCATACTAACCTAGCTTAGCCACTAACTCACCCATCCTCATTAATGCCATCCACTTGCACATCTCTAACATCTCTAATCTAATCCTAAACCCAAGCCTAATCCACCCCCTAATGTTGTCACATTCCCTAAGCAAGTTTAAGACTTTCCTAAACCAAACCAAAGTCTCCCCTCAAAAATCCCAACCACCAAGTCATGAGTGCTCTTACAAACCATAAAAGACTCTTACAAGCCCACTCATGACTCTTACATCCATCTTCCACACTCTTCCTTCTTCCACACTCATTCCTCTTACATCTCTCTTACATACTCAACCCCACTCATCATGCCTTTAACCAACCCTTTACCCTACCCTCTCACACTCATCCTCCTTGTGACAAGTGTCACCTTCCCATTGGTGCTAAACAAGCACAATACATGTGCTCTCCTTTGAGTGCATCCTAGCCCTCCTTAAGCCTTCATCTCTCCTTGCATCTTAGCCCTCCATCCCTCAAGCCCTTAGCCTACAAATTGAATCCCCTCCCAAGTCATTTCATCGCAATCCTTGAGATAAAGTTATCATGCCCTTTTGAGAGCCAAAATCCATACCCATACCCTTATAATGCCAAATTGAGAGCGCACAAAGCTACCAATTTGCTATTACCCATCTCCATTTGAAGCCATTTTGAGCACTTGAGCATACATCCACATCAAAGGAAACATCTACAAAATCAAGAAAGCATGGAGTGTTTTCTCTTTTGAGGTTTGCACTTCTTGTTTTCTTTTCTTTGTCTAAACATATGTGTGAATTTAGTTTTAGTTTGTGAATTTTTACTTTATTGTTAATGTTCTTTGCATACTAAATCTTGTTCTACAATATGTACTAAATATTGTAATAGACTCCTAACAAGGTCCATCCTCTAACAAAGAATATTTATATTAGTAAATCATCTTGTGAGAATCATTCCCACTAGGCCTTTCCCTTTGATTGAGGGTTTCCCTAGTTAACATATCTAGTGTAATTGTCTATGTGCAACTTATAATGGTTGTTGTTTACTTTGGTTGAATGGTTAAGTTTGTTTAAAGAAGATAACTATTTTAGTTGTTGGATAATTGATTCACGCCCCCCCTCCCCCTCTTGGTTATCTTAGTGGACTATTGTTTCTAACAATTGGTATCAAAGCATTAGGTTCTTGAAGATAACACTTAATAACTTTGGGAGATCCATGGTGAGCATGTTCAGGAAACATAGTCCTTGAAGATAATGTTTAACCACTATGACAATTTTATGAAGACTAGTATCTTACATATGTTCTTACAGATTCATCTTCCATCATTTTACCATCTTGAAATGCACAAATCCAACTTTTTAACCTCAATTTTCTAGAATGTGCATCACCTTCAAAGCTAATTTCCAAAGCTTTCCAGATCAAATGTGAAGTAACAAGTGACTTTACCTGATTGTCATATAAACTTTGATAGTATTATGAAGACTAGTAATATGTTTGTAGTTAGAGATTTTCCTAAGATTGTAAAAAATACTAACACAATTTGCAAGGAGTGCATTTTGGCAAAGTATAAAAAAGCTTCTTTTCCTAGCAAGAAGTTTACTACTATAGAAAAATTGGAGATTGTACACACAAATATTAGTGGTCCTACAAAGACTAAACGATTCTATGGTGAAAGGTATTTTATGATTCTAGTTGATGAATTTTGTAGAATGATGTGGGTTGCATTTCTTAAAGATAAATTTGAGGCATTTGATAAGTTTAAGATATTCAAGAATAGAGTTGAGAATAATCTGGTATGAAGATTAAATGTTTAAAATTAGATAGAGGAGTAGAATTTACTTCAAATTAGTTTAACAAGTTTTGTGAAGAAAATGGAATCAAAAGACAATTATCAACTATGAGAACCCCTGAATAGAATGACATTGTAGAGAGAAGGAACATGTTAGTTACATAAGCAAAAAGAGCTATGTTACCTAAGAATGATGTATCCAATATGTTTTGGAGAGAAGGTGTGAATATAGTAGTCTAGAATATGAACATAGTGAAATTCAAGAAAGACACAAAAAAGATCCCTTATGAAATGTGGTTTGGTCACTCACATAGAGTTAAGTATTTCAAAATTTTTGGCAGTAAAAAGAGATGATGATATTGGCAATTTTGATGCTAGAAGTGATGAAGGTATGTTTCTTTGTTATTCATTAAAAAGAGAGCCTTATAGATGTTATAATGTGAGAAAAAAGACTATTATAGAAAGTGAAAATGTTATAATAGATGAGAAATTTAGGATACAAGAAAGAATAATTGATTACAATTTAGATGATGATGTTGTTAATAAACCAAGGAATGATCAAGTATTTCTTGAGACTAATAATGATTTGTAGAATGAAGGAGAGCCAAGGTAGGAACAAAGCTCAAAACCTTCAGTAGAGCCAAGAGTTGAGATAACAACTCCTACTTTGGGAAAGAATATGAAAAAGAATCACCCATTTGAGCAGATCATTAGAAGAAAAGATAAAGGTGCGATGACAAGAAGTAGAGTCAATGAAGAACTATGTTTGATATCTTAAGTTGAACCTAAGAATGCAGATGAAGCATGTGAAGATGATTACTGGAAACATGCTATGAATGAGGAATTGGATCAAATAGTAAAGAATGAGACATGGTAATTTGTCCCTAGACCCACATACAAGAATGCGATAGGAACTAAATGGGTATTTAAGAAAAAGATGAATGAGCAAGGAAAATTTGTAGGGAACAAGGAAAGATTGGTATGTAAAGGTTACTCACAACAAGAAGGAACTGCCTATGATGAGACCTATGCTCATGTATATGGAATAGAAGTAGTAAGATTATTCTTAGCCTATGCAACACAAAAGAAATTCAAATTATATTAGATCGCTATCAATTCAACTTTCCTAAATGGAAAACTTGAAGAAGAGGTATACTTTGAATAGCCTGAAGGTTATCCTTTAACTAATGTTAAAGACATAGTATGTAGATTGAAGAAAACATTTTATGGCTTGAAGAAAACACCAAGAAATTGGTATGTGAGGTTGGACAAGCATTTTACAAAGCTTGGATATAGCAAAGGTATGGTAGAAAGTAATCTATATTGGAAAGAAATTGATGATGTTTTAATGACTTTGGTAATATTTGTTGATGATATCATATTTGGAGGAAATGATGAGAAAAGTGAAAAGTTTGCAGAAGAAACGAAGAAAGAATGTGAAATGAGTATGATAGGAGAAATGAAATATTTTCTAGGATTGTAGATCATACAGAATAAGGAAGAAATTTTTATTTCTCAAACTAAGTATTTAAAAGACTTACTAAAAAGCTTTGGTTTGGAAACATGTAAACCCATTGGAACACCTATGGTAACTAGACACAAGTTATCTATAAAGGATGAGATACCCACTTTTGAGTAGAAGAAGTACAGATATATGATTAGAGGTTTGCAACATCTGACTCACACAAGGCTAGATATAGCAAATGTTGTTTGAATTGTTGCAAGATTCCAAGCTAATCCCAGAGAAGCACATTATGTAGTAGTCAAAAGGATATTTAGATATCTGAAAGGAACATCAGTATTCAGATTGTGTTATGATAGATCTAATGATTTTACTCTAAGTGCTTATATTGATGTTGATTGGGTAGGAATTATGGATGATAGAAAGAGCACCAGTGGTGGAGCCTTCTGTCTTGGAGGAGGATTGGTTTCTTGGTTAAGCAAGAAGCAAGATTGTACATCATAAAGTATAGCAAAAGTAGAATATGTTGTAGTAGAAAAAAATTGCAATCAATTTGTTTGGATAAAGTAGATACTGAAGGACATATGGATAGAATTTAGTGAACATGTTGTCATACATTGTGATAACACACGCATAGTAAATATGCCTAAGAATCCAGCGTTGCATTCAAAGACTAAGCACATTTCTATCAAGTATCATATATTGAGAGAGAAAGTTGTAGAAAAGGAAATTAGATTGGAGTATGTGAGCACTAAAGAGCATATTGCAAATATATTCACTAAGCCTCATCCCAAAGAGACTTTTGAGTATTTGCGAGGGGTTATGCCCCTTCCTACATCAGAGTAGAAGATGCAAGAGTGCATCAGTCCAATGTAATAGAAAATCATTATTTTTCTAGACTGAATGTTGATGCTTCCTATATGGGGGAGTATTTGTGATGGATAGAGTCATCTAGAACTTTTATTGGATATAGTTTTGAATAGTGTCGTTGGACACTTGAGCTAGTAAGAATCAGTTGTTGTAGAATTTGATGGTTGCTAAAACCTTTGACATTGATATCAATGGGGAGAAGTACAACATGAAAAAAATCATATGGGAGAAGTAAGAAGATCACAAGGAAAAACAAGTTGAGGAGATAATTCAAGACGAGGATAAGATTAGCATGAATGATTGATGAAGAGGATTTGAAAAGAAAGATGAACAGTCTTTTGTTGGTATTCTTGGAACTAGATGTTTTTCATCTATATTGCCATCAATGCCAAAGGGGAAGATTGTTGGAAGAATGAATGCTGATGATATTCCTATGGGGAAGTATTGTATATATGGTACATTCATGACTGAGTTTTTCATTGATGTCGACACAATAATTTTCTGTGGTATCTGATAGAAGAACAATAGAAAGATCTAGTTGGTATAGATGACTAGTTGAGTATTCTCACTTGCCAAGGTTATGAGAGATACTTCTAAGGATATAGTATATCTAATTAACATTAGATGAAGAAATGATAAGTCCATAAGAAGTTATATAAGTTTTGGTGATGCCTATTCTGAGATAGAGTTTATAGAGGCATGTTTTGGTAAACTTGTTATATCTCCTAGCAAAATTGTTTAAGAATCAAGGTCGAGGATGTGTAGAAGACATGTTGATGATAACTTGGTCAAGCTTGTTCATTATAATATTGCAAGTACGTAAAGTTATTCAAGTTACAATGCAAAAGATTAATGTTATCACTAAGTGTAACATGTTCTTAATTTGGTCCTATAATTATTAATTAGAAGGTCTAACAGCCGACTCAAGGAAATTTTTATGGACTTGATATAAAGGAAGGAAATTTTTCTTTATCATGAGATATGTAGATGAAATGAAGAAGTGATTTGTAAGCAACATAACAATAGAATGCAAAGTTGAGTAGAGTAGAGTGAAAGTGAAGAAAACTTCATTCCCGAGGTTCTATTGTGTGATATGAGGTTTGATATTTGGATACAAGGTTCATGACCTAGTCTACAAGGTCTAATAGTGTTTGGTTTAGTTGATAAAACAAAGGAAAGAAGAATATAATATTAAATTTCATGTTTGTGCAATGAGCTCTTCTTGTAGTTGAAATTGCATGTTTGGGTAGTAGACTCTTCTTGCATACATTTTACTACAACTCCTAACAGGGTTGGAATCTCCTAATAGGGATTCAAAGTCTACTAACATGGACTCTATGTACTAAATGTTATAATAGACTCCTTACAAGGTCCATCCTCTAACAAGGAATATTTATATTAGTACATCATCTTGTTGGCATCATTCCAACTAGAGTTTTCCCTTTGATCAAGGGTTTCCCTAGTCAACATATCTAGTATAATTGTCTACGTGCATCTTATTATGGTTGCTATTTACTTTGGTTGAATGGTTAAGTTTGTTTAAAGAAGATAAATGCTTTAATTATTGGATAACTAATTCACCCATCCCCCCCAGTTATCTTGGTGGAATATTGTTGTCAACATGATAATCTTCTCAAAATTTTCTCTTTTTCAAGTTGTCATTTCCTGATGTCAGTGTGAACATTGATAACTTGTCCATCAAAATCATCAACTCTACTAGAGGGTTGTTGTAATTGACTTGTCAGAGCTTCTAGCTCACTAAGCTTCCCCTCAATCTTATTATCCAAATCTTTAGTCAACTTTTGAGATAAATTACATTTGATGTATAATACCTTGCCATATTATTGGCATCTTTGAAGTTCCTAGATATATGTATCAAGTCTCATCAAATCATTCTTTATGTTTTGACAAAAAGTGCTAAAAATATTAGCATCATGAGAAATTTGAGCCTTAGACTCTACAACACTTAACAAATTTATAAATTCATCATCAAAAGATTTTACTATATCTTTGGCTCATTGTTTGGGGTCTATTTCTATATGTTTGGCTACCAGAGTGCTATGCAATCTGTCAGTCACCTCCATTAATGTCCTTTGTAGAATCTTGACTTTCTTGTTCTTCTTAGTCAAAATTGGTCAAAGATGAGATCAAGTCAAATTGATCATCATCATCACCTATAAGGTTGGCAAGAGATAGTGGAATGGATGAGCTAGATGCTTTAGTCTCATCTTCTTTTTTATTCTTCTCTGCTATCTCCCTTATTTTTCTCTCACTTTCTTCCTTTTCCTCTTTTTCCTTCCTTTCCTATTCTTTCTTTTCTTCTTCTAGATTCTTCTCTTCTTCTTCTCTCCTCTTCTTTTCTTCTTTCTACTTCTTTTCCTCCTCAAGAAACTTCAACTTGGCCTCTTCAATATTTTTCCTTTCCTCTTCTAACTTCCTTTTATCCTCAATCAGTTATAACTGATCTTGAATGTTTTTGGAATGGGACTTAGGGTGATTAAAACTTACAAAAGGATCATCATCAATATTAATAGTAACATTTGTTTGATCAAATTGCATATTATCACCATGTTTTGATACTGCCAAAATTTTCTCTACAATGGTAGGTGCTACCATTAACTCAAACATCATCTGGTTGATGGCTACAACTATTGGTCCATCTCACAATAGGTGTGTGATAATCATGCCCAAGGCCTTACTTAGAAAATAGTACATTCAATCTAAGGATTACTTCCCCCACCATTAGTTGCATTTAGTTTTTCAACCCAAGGATGTATACTTGAAACATTTGGCATGATATGTGCACTAGGTTTCTTAAGAAGTCATTATGCTTAAGCTACATGAAAGTAAAAGGCAAAGAAAGAACCTACACTAGTGTTGCAAGAAAGTAACACACTTAACTCTTTACTGAAATGAATGTTGGAAATACAATTATATGTTAACTTATATTTCAACTAAGAAAATCCACTATAACTACTCTTGTAAATGCTATAGGAACACTCACAAAGTATGATGCTATAGGAAGAAACTTACAACTCCTACTTGAAGTACTAGAAATGCTAGAAGTAAATCTACACTACTCTAGTCTAATCCACCTCCCAAGTGGGAAACCTTGGTTGGATTTTGTTAATCTACTAACACAGAATGTAAATCAAGAATTACTTCGTTATATTCCAAAACTCAATACATAATAAAAATACATAAAACTATGAAACAACTCACTATGAGAGTCAACAATGTTTTTCCATAAACTTTTCTCTAAGCACAAAAACTATTGATCCAATCCTTATAAATAGAGGATCGATACTTATTCTAAAATAGGAAAGAAAAAAAACTAACTAAAAATTTGCTAAAGAAGAAGAAGGAAATATAATAGTTCATGGTACTAACAATAAAGTTTGGATAACCAATTCAATACAATAGTAAATGTAGAGGGAATATAGCAATACTTCATCCCTAAATTCTTGGAATAATAGCTCCGCCTTTGTAGCAGTCATGTCTCCTAATACTATTATGGTTCTTCCACCATGACTGGACTTTAACGTTCCTTCTTGAATGATGTCGATCATCCTCCAACTTCTTCCCTAACATGTTAGTTATGATGTAAAAATATTTGCAAATAAGCATAATCAAATTAAATCCAAATATTAGAACATACATTCTGATGGTTATATGAAATACTACATTATATGTATAATATTGGAAAAATATTACATACTATCTACTTAATCGTAAGTTCATCTAAGCATAAGTTCACAAATGTCTTCGCAGTATTAAAATAGAGTATTTAAATTTAACATAAAATAGAGGCAATAATTAGCCTCATCATCTGCCCCCTGATAATTTTAATACTTGTCCTCAAGCATTGTATCTTCTAGCCATTGAAGAAAAAAATTTGAATCTAGTCCTCCCTTGATTGCTACTCTTGAAGGTGTAATAGAATCCTTGTGTTCTTTTCTAGACTTCCCTTCTATGGTCCTCTTGCAACCTGTCAAGTCATTCAGAGTTGATATAATATAGGCCCACATGAACATTGATGGTTACATTGTTAATGGGCACCAAAGTTTTGGTCTACTTTGTCTTCCAGCTGTATGTATTTTGGAGCTTGGTGAAGGGCTACCTCTAGGTTGATAGGACTATGTGGCTTTGATCTTTTGACTCCCTCAGGTAGTCTATCCCATCTTCTTTTAACACCAGCCATGGCTTTCTGAAAGGTAAAGTAAGACATGTTATCATATTCTCCATATACCTCTTTGTTTTGGCCTCAAAGATTTTCTTTCTTATCTCCTTATGAAAATTCCCATAAGTCAACTGAACCAATCCCTAAAGATTTCTTTTGGTTTATTGCTCTCTACTCTTAATGGTAGGGCTTATGTTCTTTCCTCATCTTGTAGTTGTTCAATTGTCTGTCATAATTAGCTTCATTGTGCATCTAGGACGTTAGGTCCCTAAGGTGTATGTCCCCTATGTAAGGTAAAGGATTCCATTGAGTTTCTATAGGGATAATAAAATTATGCACATACAATTCACAAAGTCAAATTTGATACTAAGATGGAAGAGTTTGTACAAACCATAAAATTCTTGAGCTGACTTGAATTTTTCATTTATGTCTTTGAGGGTCATGTTGTCACTTAGATTGTGTCCTTATGCTGAATATTAGCTTTTAGCAATCTAGTGAAACATGGGATGATCCTTGGCCTATGGATATGCCATGTTAAGGATCAATCTTCGATACAAAGGGCCAACTTCTCTTGAATGACCTCTCAAAACTTGAACTAAAATTGATGGGAAAAGAGATAGAGAGAATGCCTTTAACACAACTTTAACTTAAACTAAGGTGATTCACCAATGTTATGAAGGTAATGCAATTTTGAAACAAAAACTCACAACTGAAATGAATGTAACAACTTGATCACAGAGAGACCCTACTAACATCAAGTGCATGAAATGTAAAAAGGTATAGAGTTTAAAAGAAGGAAACTTGTTCACAACTTTTAAACCAAGATTACACACAAATTACCCTTATTTTCTAAAAACTATCTCTCACATGCCTCATAAATACTTAGCTTTTAAGCCAAGGATTTGTAAAAAATCACACTAACTTAAAGCTAACAAGACTTAGAAGAAAAATGAAAAATAATATATAAGACCAAAGAGGACCATTGCTGCATATTTATTTAGAAGTCAAAATGCTCAAAATTGTTAGAGTAAATAATTAATTATTAATTATTTATTCTATTACTTAAGCTTACTTAGGTTAACGCATATTTAGTATTTAATGCATGTAGTGGTTGTTGTTGACAACTCGGGAGTTTTCTCCTTTTTTAGCATATTCCACTTTTTGAGGATATGTGTTGAGTTGTCATTTTTGTCCTCTACCTCCTTCCAGCTTGTTCTACAAGCTTCCATGAGGCCTTTTTAAATGGTCTCTCTCATTGTAAATCATTCCATTCACATAGCAATCCCATTTTCCTATTGTGAAATATTTCCTCTTGCATTGTTTGCTTCATGCTCTTGCTCTTTCGGTTTCTCTTCAGCAAGCTATTTGCATGTAGGTGATCTTGGCGACTGCGGAGTTGGATTTCATCAACTCCTACATGGTATCAGAGCCTCCCTGCTGCTTCTTGTTTGAAGAATTTTTGAAGCCGTGATTTGAAGTCACAAACCCTAGTTTGTTTGTGCATTTTTTCTTCAAATCAGGGCTAGAGCAAATTTTTGGAGCACTTTCAGCCCAAACAGGCATCACCATTGGATCCGGAAGGCCATTTACAGTCAAAATTCATATAAAACTTTTCGTTTTTGGAGACAGAGCTCCGGAAGGAAATTTTTTTTTTTTTTCGTTTCAGGGTCTGGCCGTACCATTGTACGGATGCGCGACAGTGCAAAAATTTAAAAAAAACTGGGCACCGCCGCAGCAGCGCCAACGCGCCATCGCGGGGCCACCCGATCTCCGCCCGCGCGCCTCCGACACTCCGCTCCGCCAGCGCCTCCCACCGCGGCACCACCCTGAACATCCGCCGCCTGGGTGCAGCTGCCTCCGCCATCGTAGACAGCGGCGCCGCCGGGTTTTCCTCCCGGGCGCCACCGCCACCGGCGGTTTTCGCTGCTCCGCTGCCCTGCAGCCTCTCCAACCACCGACCGCCACGTGGCTGCTGACAGATTTGCTGACATCATATTCTGGTCCGCTGACATCACTTTCTTGGCATGTGACATCACCTTGCCATGACGGATTTTTTTTCCGGCGACAGGTTTGTGACGGGCATACGGCCGTCAAATTTATGCCACTGTCTATAATTTTCCAGCAAGTGTATTTTTTTTGAGCAGCAGTCGGTTTTTTGGCTATAACTTGAGCATACGGAGGTCTTTTTCTGATCCGAAAGAAGCGTCGGAAAGCTGACTCAGAGACGGACACATTGGTGCTAGTTTCACATGATTTTGAGTTCGTTTGAGCTTCCATTTTTGGTGTCAAAGTAGAGGCTTTTTCTGCACAACAAATCCAGGTTCCTTTCCAGTTTTTTGCTCTCCTTAGTTGTTTTTTTTTGGTATTTGGGAGATATTTTTGTACGTTTGTGGGGGGGTGTCTTTCTTTTCTGTAATTTACTTCAGTTAAGACCCTTCTACTTCCGTCTTCTTCTCTCTCTCAATGGCGGATCCATCTATATCCCGTCTCACACCACACAACTACCACACATGGAAGGCACAAATGACTAGAATTCTAATGTCAAGAGGTCTATGGTCTTGTCTGGATGAGCATCAGCCTAATCTCCAATGACCTTATGAGATTCTACAGCACAGGCACAAGATGGATGAAGCCATGGGGCTTATTGCACTCAACATTTCAGACAGCTTGTTGTTTCACTTGGATGGTTTGACTACTCCACGGGCTTATTGGCTAAGATTTCAGACTTTGTTTGGACAAGTGAATGAGTTTCGGGCACTTCAACTAGATGCAGAATTGACTTCTTTGACACTTGATCACTTTCCCACCATTGAGGACTTCTTGATGAAGTTCAAATCTCTACGTACACTTTTGCAGAGATGTGGGAAGAACAAAACAGATGATGAGTGTATCTTTTTGGTACTCTCAAAGTTAAAGGGACAGTATCAGATCTTCTCTTCCACTTTCTACTCCACTATGGATGCCTTGGGTGATAGACATAGGATGCCTTCATTTGAGATATTTTGTAATCGGTTAACCCGTGAACAATCGAAGATTACTCAAATGGATTCACTTTCAAGTTCTCAGTCACAGGCATTGCTTTCCAAGGTTACACAGGAACAGAAGTTGAAGCAGCTATCAGATCCCTCTTCTACTAGTTCATCATCTTCTAACAAGAAGGAGAAAAAGAAGACCGCAACTCCTACCTGTTCCTATTGTGGGAAAGGATCTCATGATGAGGCACGTTGTTTTCAGAAGAGATGTGATGGCTATGAGAAACAGATTGCTGATTTGCACGCTCTCCTTCAGAAGAGCACTATTTCCTCTCCATCCTCTTCTACCTCACAAGGGTCTTCTTTTCAGGCTTCTTCCACCTCTTCAACATCTACATCAGATCTTGGAAAGGGTCATGCATTACAGGCTTCCATTGCATCTTCTTCACAGGTTCCTTGGATACTGGATTCAGGTGCTTCTCACCATATGACATCTTCTCAAGGTGTCTTCTCCACTCTTGAGGCTTCTCCTATTCCTCACATTCTCATGGGGAATAACACTGCATTACCAGTCTGTGGGAAAGGTTCAGTTCCCATCCAAGATGGTATATTCAATGATGTATTGTATGTTCCATCTTTGTCTGCCAACCTTCTCTCAATTTCTCAGATTACACGCAGTGGATCAGGGAAGACAGTTGAGTTCACTACTGATTCAGTCTTCATTCGAGATCGTGCTACAGGAGATCTTATTGCTACAGGGGCAGTTGATCCTTCCACTCATCTCTATAACTTCTCACACTTTGGTCCACCATCTCCATTGTTGGAGCACACTACTTCACTTTCGCAGGAGCATCATGTGGTGCAGTCAGGACACTTGAACCTTTGTATTGTTCCTGAGATCCCTATTTTGACTGCCACACCACAACCAGATGAGGGCTTTTCCTCTCTACAAGATTCTCCTTCCGCTCTACCTGATCTTCCAGCTTCATTTATTGAGACTCCAGGTACACTTGTTGTAGATACTTCAGTGGAAATTCATGACAATGTCATCACACCTGCCTTGGGGATTCCCTTTTCGATTCCTCATACATTCTCTTCTGGACATCAACTAGGCTTTCCAATTGCTCCTCTCACGCAGGGATTTCCTTGTTTCATGCCTTTGTTCCTTCCAAATTGGAATTTCATTGGTTCGATCATTTCTACAGGAGCTCCATCATTATGGGGGGGGCTTGGTGTCTATTCTCATGGGGGGGCTGGTTGTACTTATGGTTTTGAGAGAGTCTCTTGAAACATTTCTGGCGGAAGTTGTCCTTGGGGGGATTGGTTGAGGCCTTCCTTCCTTCACTTCATGTTTTTTTTAGCATGTTGTTTTTACCTCTTTTTTGGGGGAGGGTTTTTCCCATGTGGTTTTCTCTCTTTCCTCGCTTACAGAGGTTGCATTCTTCTTGCATTGTACATGGGTACCTAACATGGCCTCGTTGTCGGGACCCATTTTGCATTTCATCTTAGTTTTGTGAGCTTAAGGCATTTCCCTAAGTTGCACTTAAGGGGGGGTGTTAGAGTAAATAATTAATTATTAATTATTTATTCTATTACTTAAGCTTACTTAGGTTAATGCATATTTAGTATTTAATGCATGTAGTGGTTGTTGTTGACAACTCGGGAGTTTTCTCCTTTTTTAGCATATTCCACTTTTTGAGGATATCTGCTGAGTTGTCATTTTTGTCCTCTACCTCCTTCCAGCTTGTTCTACAAGCTTCCATGAGGCCTTTTTAAACGGTCTCTCTCTCATTTTAAATCATTCCATTCACATAGCAATCTCATTTTCCTATTGTGAAATATTTCCTCTTGCATTGTTTGCTTCATGCTCTTGCTCTTTCGGTTTCTCTTCAGCAAGCTATTTGCATGTAGGTGATCTTGGCGACTGCGGAGTTGGATTTCATCAACTCCTACAAAAATTGCATTACAAAAAGATTTGAGCTGCAAAACACTATCTTTCCAAGGAGGTAGAATTCAAGAACTCACAAGGAGATGGAATGTAAGAGCTCCTAAAACAATACTCAAGAATGAGAAATAAATAGATTTGAATCCCACAAATTCATTGTCTCCTCAAAATGGAAGCATATCCATGATTTCTCTTAAATCAGCTGGTAGGTATAATTTGTCATTTGCATGGATCATACTGAACTCTAAAATTTGAAATCTCCCTCAAATCAGCTGGTAGGTGACTACAACAAAGGAAACTAATCACCAAGCTTCCATGACTTTTGCATAATCAAATAAAATTAATTCCTCAATTTTTGCATTGCAAAAATACATTTAAATGAAATGACTTATAAGAATATCATCCATTTAAATATTTACATTAAATGCAAATGCAAAAATTAAATGCCCACCTTCTACACTTCATGTTTTATCTTGCCAACTTCCCCAATTTGCATTTGAAGATAACATAAAAATAAAATGATTTATAAAACAACATTTTATTTAATTTTTTATAATAATGTTCAATCCATTAAAACTTCTTGAGATTTGGGCTTTTACAATTCAAGTACCTAGGCATTTTTAAAAAACATGCTTTAGCATTCTTTTTAATAGGATAAATTTTAGAAAATAGATTAGATGACACCCTAAATGTACATAATTTTTTTTTTAGAAATAACAAAATTTGTTTCTAACATCAATATCTAACTCCTCACCAATTTATAGAGTCATATGAATCCATATGTGGCCGTACCCAAGTTTTAATTCTTGACTTCAGGCTTAGAACAAATTTTTGGGCAAAATTACTGTTACTAAAAAGAGCACAACTCTTTCATTTCTTCATGAAAATGCCTGAAAATTGATTTAAATGAAAGAAAAATCAGATATCTTTCAATTGAGTATGATTTTTCATTATCAAATATTCATATATAGCTGTACCATTTGTGCAAAGTGCTGCAACATTCAAAATCATCAACTAGTAAAACTTGTACACCTCCTATAGAAATTGACAACTTCATATTTCTTCATTCTTCAAGTTGCAGATTCCTTACAACATATGATTTTATTGATTATCTAATTTACTTCATATGATTCACTTATATTTCACATTGAATGTAACCTCTTGTAGCATTCATCCTAATTGAGCTTGCAAGGTGAAAATTAGATAACAGGTCATCATGAGCTAGAGTAAAAGGAATTATTCTTTTAAAAAAATGGCATAGATCCTAGGTGGTGGCCTACAAGTAATTATTTGATTAGCCAAATTGAGGGCATGATCCATCTTTTGCTTCTATTTTTCCAATTGCTCTTTTAAGTCTACAATTTCTTCACCTTGATCTGTTATTACTGTCTTCATTTTCTTTTTCTCCTCTTTCCATAGGGTTGTTGTCAACACATGTTTGTTATATAACTGAAAAAGAAGCATTTTTAAGGTAATTGGGCCACTTTCCCCTTCATAGTTATTTTTCTTCCTCTATTCCCTCCCTGAATGTTCCAATAAATTTGTGAAGCATGTTTGCTTGTAGGGAACTAGGGTAGTTTTTTAATAGGTTAACTGATGTATTATTTGAGCTTTCTCTTATTTATGGCCTAGAGTATCCTATTGGCTTGCTAGGGGGATTATCTTGTCTTTCATTCATCCCAACCTTACATTCCTCATCAGAGTTTTGAGGAATGTCTATAATTTTAAGTTGATTGGGGGAATCATCTAAGACAACTTGTACTGGGGATTCTTCATTAGATGGTTTGGGTGAAGTGGACTGAGTTTCTTTAGACACTTTAGAAGTTTGACCTTTCATTAGAGGGCTTCTTTGCATAAGGGTTTCTTCAAGCACCATGACCATTTTCCTACTAACCCTTTTTGGTGTCTCTGGTGTAGGAGTAGCTACTGTACCACCCGATTTTGTTTTCTTTTTTTGAGACTATAGGGTTTTAATTTTCTACTATCAAAGCTAAGGTTTCTTCTTATAATTTCCATTTCCTCTTTGCTCAAGTAGAGGTAGGTACATTTTTATTTTGAGTAGGTAAAGGCACATTTTCTTGCACATTTTTGGTTTCTGCACCTTGGGTGCTTTGCTCAATAGTTGTGTCAATGGTTGTAGGGTTTTATGTTGAAAAAATTCTTCCCATGACATGGGAGAGGCATCC
This sequence comes from Cupressus sempervirens, assembly GCA_028749045.1. Taxonomy (NCBI): domain Eukaryota; kingdom Viridiplantae; phylum Streptophyta; class Pinopsida; order Cupressales; family Cupressaceae; genus Cupressus; species Cupressus sempervirens. The sequence continues at coordinate 22,969,446 of CM053790.1, forward strand.
CTAAGAGATCTCTCTATGAGAAATTTGATTAGGGCATGGAAAGTAATAGAGTTTTCCTTCCCTTTCTGGGTTTCCTCAGCACTAATGCATAACATATTGTATAATAAATTGGGAACATTCAATGGAAATTTATGCCTTACATAATTGAGCAACCTAAAATGATGTGCATACAAATATGAAAATCTTCCTTCAAAGGTAAAATACTTGACAATATGTATGGCCAACTCATTATATGGTGGTGGAAGATACATTCTTTTGTAACCCTATTTGATTATATCCAATGGAGAGTTGGTATGAAAAATTGGGCCCTAGCTGATCTAGCATCATGTGCATTGTGGTAGTGTTCTCCTGTTGGATACAATTGTTCAATTGTGTGTTGTATTTGATGTCACAAAAATGTCATATCAGTCATCAGATAGTGCCAACCAAACTCAAAAGGTCAGCAAGGCAATAGACATTGTCTACCGAGCTCAGAAGGTCAACGAGGCAATAGACAGTGTCTACCGAGCCCAAAAGGTTAGTAAAAATAGCTTGCAGTGTCTATCGAGTAGACAATTGATTATCGAGCCTTCAAGGTAATCAAAGAAATTTAGTTCTTACTGAGCTCACTCGGTAATCGAAGAAAATATGACAAAAGTAGTTCTTACCGAACTCACTTGGTAATCAAAAAAAATGACAAAAATAGTTCTTACCCAGTTAACTCGATCATCAAAAGTAATTTTGTAAAAGGAGTTCTTACCAAGTAAACTCGGCAGCCAAAGGATTTTAAGATTTTGTAATGTTAACCGAGTCAAGAAGGTTAACTCTGGAAATTCCTGAAAGCAATATTTATAGAGTAGGGTCAGCCAGTAAAGGACATTTATTTTTTTAAGAAAAATATCTGTAGCCAATAAATGAATGGTTTATTGGTAAATATAACATATAAATGAGCCAACTTGACAATCTAAATTGTATAAGTAAGAAGTTAAGTTGCAAATTCAAAGGAGCATGGGATGGAGAAATGAAAAGTTAATGTGATATGAAGACTGATTATTGTGGAAGCAAATTTGAAGAATGATTAGAGATCATTAAGGAGTAGTAGAGCCATATTTGATCAAGGAGGATCTAATGATGCTGAAAAAAGACCTGTATCAAGAAAAATTTAGTTGCATCTTGTTCAGGTCAATTCATTGTTGCTTTCTAACCATTGTAGCTATGATTTCAAATCTCTTAAAAGAGTTGGTTTAACAGCCATTTTGTAAATCCTCTAACAAGGTGATAGTTTAGTTGAATTGTTCTAAAGATATCTACCAAGGCCACTCCTAATAGGGTGATTAAATCCTCTAACAAGGTCACACCTAACAGTGTGCATTGTAACCTTTAACAGGGTTGGCTCCTAATAGGGCTCACTTCAAAAGAGTGAAAATTGGTGACTAGTTACTTGGTGGTTTTTCCCATATTGGGTTTCAATGTTAAATATGACGTCTCTTGTGTTCATTTTGTTTTCAGTTACATGTATGAATGCTAAAAGATAAATAATAGCTTAATTTACCGAGTTGCAGCATTTGTTTACCAAGTATCAGCAGTAACTAGTTTATTAAGACATCTAAAGGATTTGCGGATTAATTTTTGTAAGTAACTAATTCCCCCCCCCTCAGTTACTCTATCTTTAATTCCACCAATTGATATCAGAGCTTTTGGTGCTTACAGGAAAAGATTTCAAAGGTCTAAGCTAAAGATCAAGATGTCTTATAAGAGGGAAATTCCTAGACTTAACAGGGACAACTTCTCAGCATGGCAAGGGTTGATGAGACTTCATCTAGCTTCTATTGGAGACACAGGACTAAAATACCTTGATGAAAAATATGCAGAACCAGTTGATACACTATCTATCAATAATATTGCTGAAAAGAAGACCCACAACATTATGATGATAGATATAGCATTTGCTCTAAGTTGTGAAGAATTTGATGACATCAAGGACTATAAATCTACCTTTGAAATGTGGGAAAAGCTAAAAGAAATCGATGGAGGAGATGATAATGTAAGAAGAGCCAAATCAAAAAGTCTGAGAGGACAATTTGATCAAATGAGGATGAAAACATTGCAAAATATGTTGAAAGAGTCAAAGCATGTGTTAGTGCAATCAAAGCATCTGGAGGAGATATCAAGGAGGAGACAATCATAAGTAAAGTTGTTAGAACTCTACTTCCCATTTATGCAATTAGAGTCTCTACAATTCAAGAAAGAAGATGTGAAGCAAATCATAAGATAAATCTAGAAGCCATAGTTGGAAGATTGACTGCATTTGAGTTTAACAACTATGACAATTATGTTTCAGCTGCCAAAAACATCGAATTAGCATTTGAAGCCGAGATTTCAATCAAAGAAAAAGGGAAAAAGATGAAAGATCTACAATCAGATAGTGATGAAGAATCAGAAAAAAGTTTAGATAGTGATCTTGAAGTGGTTGAAGCTCTGCTAGCAAGGAAATATTCTAGAGGCAAAGGAAAATACAAAGGTAAGGTTCCTTTAATCTATTTTTTGTGTGAAGAAATTGGACATATTGCTGCTAGGTGCCCAAATAAGAAAAATAAGGATGAAAAGAAAGGTAAAAATTACAATGGAAAAAGAGACTTCAAATCATTCAAAGATAAAGGTAAGAAAACATGTTTTAAGGCAAAAGATTCCAATGATTCTGATGATGACAAAGAAGATGAAATTGTCTACATTGCTATAAAAGATGAGTCTAATAATGATGAGGAAATGGCACTCATTTCTCATATGAGCAAAAATGATACATGGATCATAGAAAGTGGTTGTTCTCATCACATGACTGGTGATAAAACTAAGTTTGAATACTTTGAAGACTATGATGGTGGCAGTGTAAGATTTGGTAACAATGAACCTTGTTGTATAAAAGGAAAAGGAAGAATCTCACTAACCAAGGAACTTGTATGTGATAATGCATATTGGGTAGAAGGACTAAAGCACAATTTGTTGAGTGTAGCATAACTACTCAATAATGGATTCAAAGTAGAATTCATGCATGGAAAAGTAAGATTTCTGGATGGCAAAGGAAAGCTAATTGGATCTGGCACTCAAACAAAAGGTAACTTATTTTATCTTGAACTTGGTGAATCTTCATATTTCATTTCTCAAATTGAAGAAATTTGGTTATGGCATAGGAGGTTGTGTCATGTAAACTTTGACAACTTAATAAAGATCAATAAATTTAAAAAAGTAATAGGTATTCCTGACATAAAGAAACCTAAGGTTGGTCTATGCAAGAATTCTCAAATTGGTAAAATGGGAAAGACTAGTTTTAAAAGCAAGAACTATCAGATTGAAGAAGTTTTAGAAATTGTGCATATTGATTTGTGTGGACCTATTGGCATTGAAAGTTATATTGGTGAAATTTTTTGCATTCTGTTTGTTGATGATTATTCAAGAATGATGACTGTCATGTACCTTAGAGAGAAATCAAAAGCATTTGAAAAGTTCAAATGGTATTTGGCCAAAGTAGAAAAGGAAACAGGTAAAAGACTGAAATGCTTAAAGTTTGATAGAGGTGGTGAATTTATTTCACATGAGTTCAATAACTTTTGTATTGAAAGAGGAATCAAAAGACAGGTTTCAGCACCTAGAACTCCTGAACAAAATGGAATAGCAGAAAGAAGGAACAGATCTATAATGGATTGTGCAAGAACCTTCATGATTGAGAAAGACATTGGTATCAAATAATGGAATGAAGCTATCAACACTGTAGTTCATACCTTGAACTGAGTACAGCTGAAAAATGACTCATTCAAAACATCCTATGAGTTGTGGTATGGCTAAAAACCCAATGTAAGTGATCTAAAGGTATTTGGAAGCAAATGTTAAATTTTGAAAGAATCTAGAAAAGGTAAATTTGATGTTAAAAGTGATGAAGGAATATTTTTGGGATACTCTTGCAAAAGAAAAGCATATAGATGTTTGAACTTATCTACTCACAAAGTTATAGAAAGTTCACATGTGAAAGTTGATGAATTTGTAGAAAGAACAGAAGAAGAAAGAAAAAAGGAATCTGAAGACTACATAAGATTTGTTTACATTGAACTTGATACAATACCAAGTATACCTATCAATCAAGAATCTTCAACTCTCGAGTCTTCGTAACCGAGTCACAGGAAGTTCAAACTGAGTTAGCATCTATCGAGCTGCAAGAATCGAGTTGTAAAGAGAAGCTACTAAGTTAGCATCTACTGAACCTAAGCAACCAGTATTAGAACCAAAAGTTGAGATGCAGAAGGATAACAATGCAGGTCATTCAAAAGGAAAGGAGCCTGTGTTAGCCAAGTATGTTAGAAAGCATCATGCACCAGATTAGATCATTGGTGATAAATCAAAAGGAAAAATGACAAGAAATAAGTTGAAAGGCACTTGTTTACTTGCTGATTTTGAACCTAGAAATGTTAAAGATGCACTAGACAATGAAAGTTGGATTGAAGCTATGAATGAAGAGATAGAACAGATAGAGAAAAATAAAACATGGACTCTTGCACCTAGACTCAAAGATAAGAATGTGATTGGAACAAAGTGGGTATTTAGAAATAAACTAAATGAAGATGGTAAGGTATCAAGGAACAAAGCTAGACTAGTATGTAAAGGATACTCTCAAGAAGAAGGTGTAGACTATGGAGAAACTTTTGCTCCTGTTGTAAGATTGGAAGGTGTCAGAACCTTACTTGCATATGCTGCATACAAAGGATACAAAGTTTATCAAATGGATGTCAAGTTAGCATTTCTCAATGGCATATTGGAGGAAGAAGTTTACATTGAGCAGCCTAAAGGTTTTGTTGATCCAGATAAGAAGGACATGGTATGCAAGTTGCATAAAACATTATATGGTCTGAAACAAGCCCCTAGAGCATGGTATGAAAGATTGGATAACTATCTTATTTAGATTGGTTTTCAAAGAACTAATGACAACAACAGTTTGTACATTAAGGAAGCACCAGATAATAAGATTGTTTTGGCAGAAATATTTGTAGATGATACTTTGTTCACAGGAAATGATGATCTTTGCAAAGAATTTTCAAAACAAATGAACAAGGAATTTGAAATTCAATGTTTGGTGAGATAAAATTCTTTGTTGGTCTTCAAATTCAATAGAATAAAAATGGCATCTACATCACTCAATCTAAATACATCAAGGAGATACTAAAAAAGTTTGGTATGGAAGATTGCAAACTAGTTGGGACTCCTATGTGTACTAGATTAAAACTCACCAAGGATGATGAATCAAAGGAAGTGGATTAGACATTGTATAGATCTATGATTTGAAAATTGCAATATGTAGTGCACACAAGACTAGACATTGCCCTTGCAGTAGGAATTGTAGCAAGATTCTTAGCAAAACCAAAAGAAAACCACATGATGGCAATCAAAAGAATCATGAGATACTTGAAAGGAACTAAAGAATATGGATTATGGTATAAACTTGGAGGAAAATTGGATTTAAAGGTGTTTACTGATGCAGAATGGGCAGAAAATATTGATGATAGAAAAAGCACAGGTGGAGGAGCTTTCTTTCTCGAAAAAAGGTTGGTTTCTTGGACAAGAAAAAAGTAGAATTGTACATCTCAATCCACAATAGAAGCTGAATATGTTGCAGCAGCAAATTGCTCAAACATTGTGTGGTTTAAACAATTATTGAAAGGTATGAAGCAATAAATCATAGAACTAGTTGTTATGTTTTGTGATAACACCAGTGCAATTAATATCTCCAAGAATGTAGTGATGCATTCAAAAACCAAACATATTGTCATAAAGTATCACTTTGTTAGAGAATTGGTGCAAGAAAAGGAAATAAGATTTGAATATGTGCATACAAAGGAATAAATTGCTGACATAGTCACAAAACCTTTACCTAAGGATGCATTCTTGTATCGAAGAGGTAAGTTAGGGGTCATTCCCCTATCTGAAGCTCACTAAAATATAGTTTTAGTGATGCATCAATAGAAACAAAATTGAAGATCTATCAGTTGATGTAGCAAACCAATGGAGACATTGCATATGAATCAATACATCAGGTACAATGCTATCTTTGGCATGTGTTGTCAAAGAAGGAGAATATATATTTCATATCTTTTTGAAATTTGAAAATAATAAGAGTTTGTATAAGAGGGAGAGATTATATGTAAGAGGGAGTTTTGTCATTTAAAAGACTTGTTTTCAAATTTCATTCTGCTATGATATGTTGTGTTTCCATCAATGCCAAAGAGGGAGATTGTTGGATACAATTGTTCAATTGTGTGTTGTCTTTGATGTCACACAAATGTCATATCGGTCATCAAATAGTGCCTAAAATGAAAATCTTCCTTCACAGGTAAAATAATTGACAATATGTATGGCCAACTCATTGTATGGTGGTGGAAGAGACATTCTTTTGCAACCCTACTTGGTTATATCCAATGGAGAGTTAGTTGGTATGAAAAACTAGGCTGTAGCTGATTTAGCATCATGTGCATTGTGGTAGTGTTCTCCTGTTGGATACAATTGTTCAATTGTGTGTTGTATTTGATGTCACAAAAATGTCATATCAGTCATCAGATAGTGCCTATCAAACTCAGAAGGTCAACAAGGCAATAGACAGTGTCTACCGAGCTCAGAATGTTAGCAAGGCAATATATAGTGTCTACCAAGCTCAAAAGGTCAGCAAGGCAATAGACAGTGTCTACTGAGCCCAAAAGGTTAGTAAAAATAACTTGCAATGTCTACCGAGTAGAAATCTGATTACTGAGCCTTCAAGGTAATCAAAGAAATTTAGTTCTTACTGAGCTCACTTGTTAATCGAAGAAAATATGAAAAAAGCAGTTCTTACCAAGCTCACTCGGTAATCAAAAAAAATATGACAAAAATAGTTCGTACCAAGTTAACTCAGTCATCAAAGGTAATTTGGTAAAAGGAGTTCTTATTGAGTAAACTTGATAGCCAAAGGATTTTAAGATTTTGTAATGTTAACCGAGTCAAGAAGGTTAACTCTGGAAATTCCTAAAAGTAGTATTTACAGAGCAGGGTCAACCAGTAAAAGACATTTATTTGTTTAAGAAAAATATCTGTAGCCGACTGATGAATGGTTTATTGGTAAATATAACATATAAATGAGCTGACTTGACAATTTGAATTGTATAAGTAAGAAGTTAAGTTGCGAATTCAAAGGAGCATGGGATGGAGAAATGAAAAGTTAATGTGATATGAAGACTGATTATTGTGGAAGCGAATTTGAAGAATGATCAAAGATCATTAAGGAGCAATAGAGCCATATTTGATCAAGGATGATCTAATGATGCTGAACAGAGACCTGTATCTAGCAAAATTTAGTTGAATCTTATTTAGGTCAATTCATTGTTTCTTTCTAACCATTGTAGCTATGATTTCAAATCTCTTAATAGAGTTGGTTTAACAACGATTTTGTAAATCCTCTAACAAGGTGACAGTTTAGCTAAATTGTTCTAAAGACCTCTAGCAAGGCCACTCCTAATAGGGTGATTAAATCCTCTAACAAGGTCACACCTAACAGTGTGCATTGTAACCTTTAACAGGGTTGGCTCCTAACAGGGCTCACTTCAGAAGAGTGAAAACTGGTGACTAGTTACTTGGTGGTTTTTCCCATATTGGGTTTCCACGTTAAATCTAGTGTCTCTTGTGTTCATTTTGTTTTCAGTTACATGTATGAATGCTAAAGGATAAGTAATAGCTTAATTTATCGAGTTGTAGGATTTGTTTACCAAGTATCAGCAGTAACTAGTTCATCAAGACATCTAAAGGATTTGTGGATTAATTTTTGTAATGATTCACCCCCCACCCCCCCCCCTCTCAGTTACTCTATCTTTAATTCCAACATCTCCTACCACTGGCAACCCAGTTACTTTTACTATCCACTCTTCTGTGGAAACAACTGTCAATCCCCATACTATTGCTTCAGCTTCTTCAAATGTACATATAAATTTAGTAGCTACTTCTTCATCAAACTCTGTTAGTTTCAAGAAATATCCTAGCTGACCACATGCATTAAATATTCTCACTACTTCTATATCAGAAAGTAAAACACTATGTTCCACTAGTTCTCGTCACTACAACTATCCTTCCATTTATACTTTGCCAATTTCTATCTCTATTCTATTTGGGCTATTACCTTCTTCCCTTCTACAAATTCAGCCCTTCTTTTATTTTTTAAAACCTCTGACCCTTTTTACATTTCACATTCTTTTCTGTGAATTTCTATCATGAATAATTCATCATGAGCAATAAATCGTAGATATGCAAGAATCATCCCAAAATTGAATTTGGGTCACATCAAAATTGAATTTGGGTCATATCATAGCCTAACAATGAGGAATTATTTTTGAATAAGGGTATGGCACTTAACACTTGTGTACTATGGCTGCTAGGTTTTAATCAAACAAAGAGAGAGTACAGATTTGAGGATCTTTAATGAATAAGTATAAATGTCATTGGGATTTAGTAACCTTCCCTACCCCCTATGAGAAAAGGACAAGTATCCTCACTTGTCATACTTGGCACAAGGTATAGAACTAGCATAATGCTACAACAATATATTTAATGTAGTAATAGATATAACCAACAAAATCTATGCGCTAAAAATGAATAAAATTTGAAAAGCTTATACCTACTAATTGATCATTGCACATGCCAGATAAAGGCGATGAGAGTCAAAGGTCACCAGTGACAACATACGTCAGTAAACTTTCTATGTTATTGAAAGCATTGTAAAATGATGACGTGGAAGATGGGTGGGTGGTAGAGAAAGAAATGAGATGAGTTGAAAAAGAAGAAATTAGAAATTGAATGGAGAATTTGAACTTAATGTGGACATAAATTTTTAATAATGGGCATATTCAAAGGAATTCTTATTGAAGAGTTGTAGGTAGAAGGTCATCACCTTCTACTATATGAAGTGTTACCTGTTGTGCATTTGAAACTAGTTATTGAAATTGCTGCAAAAAGTCTTATTTTGTTTGGGGCTGTTTATACAACTTTAGTCAATGTCAATTGACTTATAACTTGAAGTGTACTAGATCAATTGTGGTTAACTGAATGACTCCATTCTCAAAGACATGGCTTATTTCATAGGGGCCTAGCCATCTTCTCTATAGCTTGCTTGGTGTGTCTTTAAATCCAGAATCATAGAGCAATGCCCAACCACTAATTTGAAATTTCTTACTCTTAATGTGGAAGTCATGCCATTATTTCCTTTGATTTGTTTAATTTCAGTACATTCTAGGGTAGAATTGTGCATCTCATCCAAAGAATTAAGATGCAGTAGGCATTCTCTTTGTGTTTTAGGAAGTTCAATGTTCAACTCTAGTGTTGTTCTTAAAGTTTTGTGTTCAAACTCAATGGGTAGCATTACTACTTTTCTATACAATAGTCCAAATGGTGTAAACCGTATGGTAGTCTTCCATGTTGTTTGGTATGCCCAAACAACTTCTGGGCTTCTAGTAGTCTATTGCTCCAATCCCTATGGTGCAAATGAACTATCTTTGTCAAGATGGCTTCTATCTCCTAATTTGTAACTTCTACTTGTCCATTAGTTTGAGGGTGATAGGGGCTTAATTTTTGGTGTCTGGTATTATATTCCTTCATGAGTTTTGTGATTAGATTGGAAGTGAATTGAGCACCCTAGTTAGTGACAAGTTCTCTGTGTATGCCATATTGAGTAAAGATTTCTTCATACAAATTTTTGGTAACTTTATAATCATGAGCATGCTTCATGGATTTGACTTCAACCCATTTTGTCAGGTAGTTAGTGCATACAAGAATATATGATTTCCCATTAGATGGAGGATCTATTGGACTAATGAAGTCCATGCCCCATTTGTCAAATGGTGTTAACACTAGTTGTGGATTAAGAGGCATTTCATCTATTTTTGTTGGTTGGGCCATCCTCTGACATTTATCACACTTCTATGTATAATTAGCTGCATCTTTATGAAGTGTAGGTCAATAGTAACCAGTTGTTAAAATCTTTGATGATATTCTTTTTGCTAAAAAGTGCCTCCCACATGGTTCATTATGACATGCATGTAGAATTTTGTATGTCTTATCTTCTCGTACACATCTATGCATAACTTGATCAGGTCTAGTGTAAAATAGTGTGTTATCAATCCAAGAGAAATGGAAGCTTTTCTCTACAAGCAGTGTCGAGCCAATATAACACCTTTTTAGTTTTAGGATTGGAAATCCTTTACTACCAAAGTACTATGTTGATCTACATTAAATATCAATCTGAGAGCGTGAACTTGAGATGATGTCTACAAAGTATATGTTCTAGTTTTCACTAAAAGTCACTACTACCTTGAATGCAATAACCATTAAGAAAATCTAGTTTATCCAAAGGAAAGACAACTATCAAATGCTTGGAAGGAAATTCTAATTACTTAATTGTATATCTATGCACCTACTACTACAGGAACAGTGATTAGTCCTATTTCCAGTGGCTACAGGAACAATAGTTCTAAACTTAACTTAGAAAATTGAGTCTAACTCCTAATTACTAAAGTAAACTCCACCTTCTATGTGGGCCCCCACGGAAGAATGAAGAAAAGATCAAATTAGATGAAATTTGTCATGAACCAAAATTAATAGAGTTCTTCATTAATGTATTTGATTAATATTCCTTGAAATATTCATGCATTATAATTATTTAATTAATTATGTATTTGAAATTATTATATGTGGTGTCTTTCTAATTAATTCTTATCTTATAAATTAATTTCTTTCTTCAATATATATTAAGAATATATTAATTAAACCAAACATCATAAATTACATATTGAATTTAATACATTAATTAATTCTTTACTATACTTTATGAATATTTAATTAAAACCCTAAACCTAACCCTAAAACATTGAAGTTGGCAGACACGACTTTCCATCCTGACAAACCCAAAATATATTAATAATCATAGTGTGTAGTACGTAAAGACAGAAAAAAGAAAAAAAGGAAAAACCATAAATTAAAGCAGAGGTAAGACTAAATAAGGAGTAATAATATTATATCACACTCCCAGTAATAAAATTATTGGACGATTGGTCATCCACACAAAAAACACTTTATAACTATGCCCTGAAGTACGAGCACATCTGTTCCATTGTCTTGATGTTGCCAAACAATGCCCCTGCACTAAAGATCAGGTATACCTAACCCCGTATGCTTCAAACATCAAATGCAATAATATTAAAATTAATCACTATTGATTCGTGACATATGGTATTAACATTGAATGATATGTATATCCTATGACTTATGTGGTTCAAAATTTAGTTCATGCTATTTCAATTATAGTTTTGAATTAATAAGATTTTTGCATGGATATGAGAATGCATATTTAAATAGAATTAAATTAATACATGTTATCAAGCATTATAATATATATATATATATATATATATATATAATGGTAAACATTTCAAAATGAATGCATGAACTATATATAAATAAATATTACATTTAAACACTAAAACATTATAACAAATATGTGTGTGTGTGTGTGTGTGTGTGTGTGTGTGTGTGTGTGTGTGTGTGTGTGTGTGTGTGTGTGTGTGTGTGTGTGTGTGTGTGTGTGTGTGTGTGTGATGATATAGGGTTCAAGTAGACATTAACACGTGATATACTAAATATTAAATATTACAATCAAAAGGATACTGGTACATTATAATTATATATGTTCTTAAGACTTAAATAACATTGAGATGCATTTCAAATTATAGTACATAAAATCTTATCCTCACCTGAGTTATGAAATCTTGAAATAGGGAGTTGGTGAAGGGAAAGGCGAAGTAATTTTGAGCACTTGTCAGAATCACTTGGAGCTTGTTTCACGCACCCTCTGCACCATGATTCTACTATCTCGAGATGATCGTCACCTGATGAGAGAAGATGATCTGGCACTATGAGGAGAAATCTTCCAATAAACCAATCAATTGATTTTTAATGCTCAACTCCTCCAATATTTTAATAATAGTAAGGATCATAGGTTTTTTAATTTGAATGACTTCCTAATTTATGCCTAAAATTTTATTATCAGGTTGAAGATTAAAAAAGAGGTCATTACAATTGGTATCAGAGCTCGATCCTACCATCCTAAAATATAGTAAATCAAAAAGGGAGCAAAAATGAGCAAACAATTATCTAATGAAATTAGAAATATTATGGAATAGACAAACCAAACCTTAGCAAAGAAAATAGAAAGATCAAATCAAGCACTTCTTCAAGCACTGCAAAACATGGGAAATTCCATAAACAATTTTAAAAACAATAATTCTAGTGGAAGAGACATAAGGTCAAACCATTCAAAAAATAATGGGGTTTCACGATCTCAAGTACCCAAACCCCCTTTCTTACCTAGGGAAGGTCCTACAATGGAAGAAGAGGGATAGGCAACCAATATTGCTATTGAGAATGCAAGAGCTTATGCCAACCTTGAACTAGAAATTAGAGAGTTAATAACATTCAGAGAATTCTATGAAGCCAATAGGCAAGAAGCTCATAAGAAAGAAAAAAGACATCAAACTCAAGACTTTATAAGTAAAATAAATTAAATAACATTACCAAATTTTGATGGATTAGAAAAGCTTACTACATGCGCTTGGTTACAAAAATTGAACACTTATCTTACCCTTAGTCCAACGACAGAAGAAGATGCACTTCAATTCGCAATCCTTCACCTAGAAGACATAGCACATGACTAGTGGCATCATGGTCTTGTTACTCAAGGACACCAAAATATTACTTCCTATGAAGAATTTTCTCAAAAACTCATTAAGAGATTTGATAGAAGGCATCCTCAAGAAAATTTTAAAAAATTAACTCAGATAAGGCAGTAAGGAACAATAGAGGATTATATTAAAGAATTCCAAAAGATATCAGTCCAAGTCACAAGAGTAGATGACGAATGCTCTACCTACTTGTTCATAGAAGGATTAAGAGATTCATTAAAAGGTCTAGTAAGTGCCCTAAAACCTTCATCTTTAGATGATGCTTTTGAAACAACATTAAGATTGGAAGTTTCAACCACAAACAACAAATCCTAGAATAAACCTAATACAAAAAATCATAAAAAAGATAAATCCTACCAAAAGTTCATTCTTACGAAGGATCAAGTAGAACTAAAGAGGAAAAAATTATGCTTTAAATTCCAAAAGACATGGGAACCAGGCCATAAGTGCAACCAAGAAAGAAATACTTGTCACCATTGTGGAATAGATTGGGTACCCGAGCATAGATGTGAAAAAAGAGGCCACATCTAAAGAATGAAAGAAGATCTTGAGGAAGAAAAAGTAAAAAAAAAGGCAAAATATGAAAAAAGAAATGAAGAAGAGATAGAGGGAGAAGAATATGGATTGATAGCCACTATGAATCAACCCTCCAAAAATTGAGTCTTAAGAATTAGATGCATTCTTAATGGATAGAAAGTCATTGCACTGGTTGATAGTGGAGCATCCCATAATTACATTGATGAAAAATTTGTTAACAGAATGAAATTAAAAACTGAGAAGTTCAAAGGTTTTACTACTGTTCAAGCCACATGACCATTAGTGCAATGTATAAAGGTGATTCCACAACAAGAAATCACTTTAGGAAGAAAGCACACCATTAGAGAAGACCTACATGTGGTTCCACTAGATTTAGATATATTTTTGGGAGGTCCATGGATATTTTCTTTGGGATGTTTTAGGTTTGACCTTCCAAACTTGAAAATCCATTTTGAGCACAAGGAAGAAGAAATAACATTGGAAGGAATACCTGATGATTCTACAAAACTAGTTTCATGCAAAAGAATAGAAAGAATACTATAGCATGGTCGAGGAGAATGGGTTGCACAATGTTTAGTATTAAACAAATCCACAACACAATATAGATATTGAACCTATCATTAAGAAACATCGGAGGGTGTTTGAAGAAATTCCACCAGGATTGCCACCCAAAAGAGGATTTGAACACATTATAGAATTAGAAAAGGATGCTAAACCAGTGATCACCACCCCTTACCAACATCCTCAAAAGTAAAAAGATGAAATTGAAAAGGAAATCCAAGAACTCCTAGCAATGGGGCATATTCAACCTAGTTCCAGTCCTTTTGCATCTCCAGTAGTACTAGTGAAAAAGAAGAATGGGACAATGAGAATGTGTATAGATTATTGGGCACTAAATAAGAAAACTATTAAAAATTGCTATCCCATTCCTAGGGTGGATGAACTCATAGGTGAACTTCATGGAGCAATACATTTTTCTAAAATTGATTTACATTCAAGAGACCATCAAATTAGAATGAGGAAGGAGGATGTTCCAAAGACAACATGTAGGTGTCATCATGAACATTTTGAGTTTCTAGTTCTACCTTTTGGCCTCACTAATGCCCTAACCAGCTTCCAATCATGTATGAATCATATCTTCCGGAAACAACTCAGGAAATTCCTTCTTCTTTTCTTTGATGACCTACTTATGTATAGCAGATCATGGGTAGGACATCTCCAACACATCAAAGAAGTTCTAAGCATATTGGAATCTAAATCTTTATTTGCCAAAGCATCAAAGTGTGAATTTGGATTAGAAGAAATTCTCTATCTTAGTCATAAAATTAGTGCCAAGGGTGTACGCATGGATGAAGAAAAAGTTAAAGCAATAAGGGAATGGCCAAAACCCAAAACCCTAACACAACTTAGAGGATTCTTGGGCTTATGCAGCTATTACAGATGGTTTGTGAAGAATTTTTCCAAGTTAGGATCGCCTTTAACAGAATTAATAAAAAGGGGAATTTTAGATGGAATGAGGTAGCACAAGAGGCTTTTGAAGAGTTAAAAGAAAAAATGAGTTCTTGCCCAATCTTAGCTATTCCAGATTTTTCCCAACCTTTTGAATTACAGTGTGATGCTTCTGGTGAAGGAATCAAGACCGTACTAATGCAAAACAAACACCCTATTGCTTTCAAAAGATAGAAACTATAAAAAAAAGAATGTCACTACGCAATTTATGATAAGGAAATGTTGGCTATCATGCATGCATTGGCAAAATTCAAACAATACCTAGTGTGTGGAAGGTTCAACATTAAAACAAACCATAATAGCCTGAGGTTCTTCATGAATCAAAAAGACCTTAATGATCGCCAGCAAAAATGGGTAAGTAAAATCCAAGCATATAATTTTGATATTAAGTACGTCAAAGGAACTCATAATATGGTAGTAGATGCTTTATCCAGACAGGGCCAATTGAATACCTTTACTAGTATCATAGGTGACTGGAAAAATGAAATTGTTGTAGAGTATGCTAAAGATCCAAGGACTAAGGAGATCATGGAGGGAAACATAACCAATGATGAATTTAAAATTGTGGAAGAACTCATACTATACAGAGGAAGAATACTACTAGCAGCAAATTCCAAAGTTAAAGGGAAGATTATGAAGGAGTACCATGACAACCCCTTATTTGGACATACTAGATTCTACAAAACTTAAAAGAAGATAAGGGATAAATACTCTTGGAAAGGCCAAAAGAAGGATGTTGTGAAATATGTCCAGGAATGTATAACATGCCAAAAAAATAAATTTGAACATAATTACCCAACTAGTTTATTACAACTATTACCCATTCCAAATAAAAAATGGGAAAGCATTTCCATGGATTTCATTATAGGATTACCTAAGGTACAAGAAAAAGATTCCATCTTGGTAATGGTAGATAGGCTAACCAAATATGCACATTTCTTTCCCATATCCGTACATTCTAAGGCACCACAAACAATAGAGTTATTCTTCAAAGAGATTTTTAGACTACATGGGTTGCCAAGGAATATCATAAGTGACAGGGCTAGAAAATTTCTTAGCTTATTTTGGAAATAACTCTTTAGGTTAGCAAGAACTGAATTATCCCCTAGCACTAGTTATCATCCCCAAATAGATTTTCAAATCGAAATCGTTAACAAATGGATAGAAGGTTACCTTAGAAAGTATGTAACAGGACAAAAAAATGCATGGACCAAATGGTTGTACTTGGGTGAATACTGTTATAATAATACCCATCACATGTCAATTGGGATGAGTCCCTTTAAGGCATTATATGGATATGAGGCCACTATATTCGGGGATCTGATCGCTCAAGAGAACAGGGTACCAGGAACCAAGGACTTCATTCAACAAAGCATTGATATTATGAAAATTCTCAAAGACAACCTACACCATGCTCAAAACCAATAGAAGATATAGGCTGATTGAAAATGAGTGTAAAAGGTCATTCCAAATTGGGGATATGGTATTTTTGAGATTACAACCCTACAAACAATCTTCACTCAAAGTCAATGGAGTAGAAAAACTAAAACCACATTTCTATGGACCATACTAGATCCTAAGGAGAATAGGAGAAGTAGCCTATGAGATAGAACTACCTAAAAATAGGTAGATTCATAATATTTTTCATGTATCCAGACTTAAGAAAGTCGTTGGAAGGCATATAAATCCTTGTGTTGATCTACCACCATTAGACAATGAAGGAAAGCTCATTTTGGAGCCTGAGATTATTCTTGAAAGGCGTGACAGGAGACTAAGGAACATGATCATTCAAGAATATTTAGTAAAATGGAAAAATCTTCCCTATTACACTTATATTTTTCTTCAGCCTTAAAGTCAAACATTTAAGTCATGAGAGTGCCCAAGTTGAACTTGAAGTTGAACCTTCAGGTTAGTTCAACTTCAAGTTTAGTAATTTCATATATACTTTCAAGTGTCGGAGTCGAAGTTGAAGCTTTCAGCCAGTTCAAGTTCAAGTTTAAGTTTTGTCATTAGCACAAAATGTTAAAAATAGGCTAGTCATTCTCCTATTTTTCAGCATTCCTATTCACATATGGGGAGGTTGAAGTTGAAGTTGAAGTTTTAGGTTAGTTCAACTTCAACTACGAGTTTATGTTGGAATTAGTGCAAAATGCAGTGTTCAGTTCAAAGTTTTAGTTTTAGCCCTAGCAATTAGAAGTTCGAGAATCATTATGATTCAATCAAGATTGGGAGATTAAAAATTGTATTTGAAATGGTGAAGCCTGAAAAGAATCCACCATTCTTAAGTTCAAAGCTCATGGACAGTTTCAAGTATGCAGTTCACAGATCAATGGCCCACATTCAGCAGTTGGAATTTGTGGCTCAAATTCAAAATCAAGCTCAGATCCTATTTCAAGGTTCCAAGTCTAAGACCTAAGGCTAGAAGAGGATGGTGGATAATGAGATGAGATGGAATTCAAAGGAAATCATTGTTATCTGCCATGAAAGATGCATTGATGAGAATGGAGGATATGAATTCAAAATCAGGCCTTATTTCATTATTAGTAATATATTTTGGCTTTCTAGGTGCTTGATAAATTCGTAAATGAATATGGGAATTTATGGTGGAGACATAATAGGAAGGCTCTTATGCAACTTACAATTAAATTCCAACATGTGATTTATGTGCAGGTGTTGATGTATATACTATTATAAGTTTTAATACAGCCAGTAACCACAGATTTTTGACAATATTAAAATAATAGTGACAATATGGGGGGTATAACTTTTAGCGCCACCATCAGATCTGGTTGAATTTTGGATATGTTTTGCAAAATCAAGTTTTCTAAATCTTCACTAAAGAGATCTTCAAAATTTGGCCAAAGTCAAAAGTTATAATGAACTATATGTAGGTTTGTCAATGCACCAGCAAATGCAAATATTCTGAAGTAAGAAAAATAGTCATGTTGCGGGGCCCACAACTTTTAATCCGACTATAGGATTGAGCTGAATTATGGATATGTTTGAGGAAACCTAGTTATCTAAATCCTCTCTAAGAAATTTTGCAAGGTTCTTGACGGATCAAAATTTATGACTGTTTAAGTGCAGCAGTATATTAATGACAGTTACAAGATTATGATTGCAATCTGTAACCAACACATGCCATCTGTTCAAGAATGCACAAGGAATTCATTTTAAATTTGGTAAAAAGATTTGTTATAATTTATGAAACTTTAAAGTGGCCTAGCTATTAAATTTCAAAGGGGTAAAGAAGAAGAGGAGTCATGAGAATGATTAAACTGATTTTTCAAGAAACGGTTATGGAAACCAAAAGACAACTCAAAATGTTATTTATTGCAAGATTCAGATGCAGTAGGGGTTCTTCTCTTCACTAGAAGTTCTATAGCTACAGAAAAGAGAGAATACATTTTATGTGCAGTGATTGTAATAGGGAGGGGAATAGCAGTGTTATTTCTATTTTTCTACAACTTGATTGTAATGACAGAGATAAAATAATATTGTTATTATTTTGTTATGCATCTGAAATAAAAGAGAGTTTCATACATCAGATTCTAAAGTCTAAATATGGTTTGCTTGGATTGAAAATGATTTTACAGTCATTTCTTTCATGTTTTAGGTATATTTTTTCATTATCATTCATATTCAACAAAATAAGGTAATGCTTCTTTGTACTTTCCTTGTTATACGAGAAACTAGATAGGTAGTCCTGTGGCTATTTGTTCATTTTCTTTCTTCATTGTACAACTTTTAAATCTTATAATCGTATTTATCCCATAGTGATGGGTAAATGCTATAAAACCTTTATGTTAACTAGTTATTTAAATTCTTTGAATATCTTTCTAAGAGGGAGTTGTACCTCTCAATTCAGAGGAAAGCTATCAATCTCATGATAGTATTTCCAATTGTAGGTGGAAATTGTTCTTCTATTTCGGTGTCTTGAGTCATTCTTTGTATTTAATTTTGGAAGGACAAAAATGTTTACTAACAGTTTTTGGCAACTCTGCTGGGGAAGAAAGCAAGTTCTAGTGCTTTTCTTTTCTTTGAAATCTGAAGGTTACCTCCCTAAGGATGGAGGTTGGGGACTCTATATTTCAAACCTACTGAATCTTGATGTTGGAGTTCTAGTGTTTATTATGGTTGTGGTTGCCACTCAGCCATGGGGGGCTCAAATCAGACTATTTGCCTTGTTCCAATATTTAGCCCTGCCTAAAAGATCATGGGAATACCTTCCCAAGTTTTGTGGAGATAAGACTCAGGATCCAAATGACCACATTAAAGCAATTATTGTTGCATGTGGTATTCTTGGTGTGCAAGAAGAAAATGTATCCATCAGGTTGTTTGTTCAAAGCCTTGTGGGAAATGCTGCTGATTGGTTTCAGAATTTACCAGATAGTTGCATCACTTGCTAGAATGATCTTGAGGTAAAATTTCTATAGAGGTTTATGCCTACGGTTGATGTTGTTGAGTTGCTATTAAATTTATTTCAAATTAAGATCAAAGAAGGGGAATCCATGAGAGATTTTGTTGATAGATTTAATAGAAGTGTTGGTAAGATTCCTCTAGCTAGCCAGCCAAGTGAGAATAACTAGTTGTGTATATTCATTGCTACCATGCAATTTAAAGTTAAATTCTTGCTTCTACGATTAAAGTTGCAAAGGTTGCAAGATGTGCAAAGGGAGGCTATCAGTTTAGATGATGACACGATTCTAAGTGGGATGAAATGTGCTAAACCCTCATAGGCTGAAATATGCCTCCAAGAATAGCGGTATTATCCAAAGATAAAACTCACACAAAAAAGGTTGGTTCTTAAAAAAAAAAAATCAACACCCCCTATTTCTGTTTGTCAAAATCTGACAGTTTTTAATGAAGAGGATTTTCTAACGCCTTCTTTCACTAGTACATTTGAGACCATTCTTTGACCATTAATGGTCAAAATTTTGACCCAATTTTCGACCAAACTTTGACCAACTTCAACCAACCCATTGGTCAGAATTTTTTCGATCGAAATTTTGACCAACCTTATGTTGGTTGAAATTTTGACCAATACGTTGGTCGAAAAACCTCAATTTCCATTTGCAAGTTCTGACAGGAATTAGTCGAAATTTTGACCAATAAAGGTAGAAATTTCCACAAATAAAGGTCAAAATTTTTGACCAAGCAAGGTAGAAATTTTGACCAACGAGGGTTAAAAATTTCGTGGATTAAGGTAGAAATTTTGACCAATGAAGGTCAAAAATTTTGACTAGTGAAGGTCAAAAATTTTGACCAATGAAAGTAGAAATTTTGACCAACGAAGGTCAAAGAAGTTGAACCAAAAAAGGTAGAAATTTTGACCAATAAAGGTCAAAAATTTTGACCAACGAAGGTAGAAATTTCTACCAACAGAAAGGTGTAAATTTATTTTCAGGCATTCTATAAAATAGTCACATGTCTTGCGTATGATATGACATTTTGCATGCATCCTGCACTCTCTCATCCGACTGATGATGGATTACGGAGAGTGATCTGAAACCATGATGCTAAAAAACACACACAATCAAATCCAAAATGAACTTGCATTACAAATGGATTGTGGAAATCTGATATTGTTAATTTTGCATGCATGTCTACCAGGACAAATATATGTTTAAGTTGTGATTGTCCTGGTAGACATGCATGCAATTTTACCAATATCAAATTTCCACAATCCATTTGTAGTGCATGTTCATTTTGGATTTGATTGTGTGTTTTTTAGTATCATGGTTTCAGATCACTCTACGTAATCCATCATTAGCTGGATGAGAGAGAGTGCAGGATACATGCAAAATGTCATATCATATGCAAGACATGTGACTGTTTTATAGAATGCCTGAAAAAAAATTTACCAGTGAGTTGGTCAAAATTTCAACCAGATAAATTTTGACCAATGGGTTGGTCAAATTTGGTCAAAAATTTGATCAATGAAGGTCAAAAAATGAACCCAAATGCACTAGTATGCTCGCCAAGTTGACTCTTTGAGTTCGGTCATCAAGTCACCCCACCAAAGTGCCTCAACAAGGTCAATCTTTAGGTCTTCTCATCGAGCTTACTCACCAAGTCAGCTCGCCATGTCACATCTCTAAGTGGCCTTGCTAAGTTAGCTCGCCAACTTGCCCCACCAAGTTGCCACTTTAAGCCCACTCACCATGTTAGATCGCCAGGCTGACTCCTAGCCAAGTTAGCTCACCAAGCTGACAATTGAAGTACGCTCACCAAGTCGACTCTCTAAGTTTGCTCACCAAGTCCACCCCCTAGGCCAACTCTTCAGGTCAGCTCACCAAGTCACCCCCACCCAGTCACCTCAATGATTTGACTCATTAAGTCAGCTCACAAAGTCGACTCACCCAATGGTTTTACCACCTTGCCCCACCAAGTGGGCTCACTTAGTGTGCTTACAAAGTTGCCCCATACAGTTGCTTCTCTAAGCTCACTCACCATGTAAACTAACTTGGTTGGCATGCCAAGTTTTGTCATCAAGTCACCCCACCAAAGCACCTCATCAAGGTTAGTCTTTAAGTACACTTAGTAGGTCAGCTCACCAAGTTGCTTCGCGAAGTCACCTCACAAAGTGGCCTCGATAAGTCAGTTCACCAACTTGCACCACCAAGTTGCCACTTTAAGTCGACTCACCATATCAACTTGCCAAGCCGACTCTCATAGTCAGATCACCAAGCTGACAATTCAAGTATGCTCACCAAGTCAACTCTTTAAGTTTGCTCACCAAGTCCGCCCTAGGTCAACTCTCCAGGTCAGCCCACCAAGTCACCCCCACTGAGTCACCTCAAAGAGTTGACTCTTTAAGTCAGCTCACCAAGTCTACTATTCAAGTACGCACACCAGGTTGGCTCGCCAAGCCCACCAAGTCATGTCACCAAGTTGATTGTTCCAGCTTTGTTATTTTTATACCAACTAAAGCTTGTGCTTGGACTATTGACTTGACCTATCAGAGGCTCTGCAAATGATTCTTCTTTTACATTTACTGAAGGAAGTGTATAGCCTGAAATTTTTTTTGTACTTGCAGAGTTAATGGCACTACTGAAAAATGGCCCAATTCCTGATGTTGATGGTTGAACTTCCTAAAATAAGAAAAGAGGACATCAATGCATCAAGCAAATTGTTATGTGCTCTACTTTTTCTAACAGAAATATTGGAAAAGCACCCAAATGCTATTGTAATAATCAATAAAGAACACAAAATAATAATATGAAAGATTAAATTGTATAATGAACATATAACCCAGTCAGACTTAAGCCAAGAAATATGACATTACTTCACATTTCATTACTTTGTAAGTCCAATAAGCAGGAAAGCCAACCTAGTTTAATATAGTTTTTCCAATTATAGTTACCTTTTGGTCAACTTAACTAAATTGCTAATATAATAATATTTTTAGCTCAAAAAAGGGACATGTCCCCTTCTCAGTCTTAATGCATATTAAAAACTTGGTGCATGCAATGTAAAGGCAGAAGGCGATTCAATGATCATTAGCCATGCCATTCAAGGTAGGAGATTTTCAAATTGGACAAGCATCAATATTAAACAAAAACATTAACTTATCCTATATCCTCAGAGCCCTTTCCCTACACCATGTATATAGACTTTAGAGAAATCAATGATGAAGAAACTAATCAACTAACCATACCATTAATAAAGAAGTGGAGTGCGTAATTGACAAACATGTAGATGCGTAGAAATATTTTGATACTACGAAATTATAAAAAAGTTGTTGTCTCCAGCATTGATCTTCAATCATATAGTTTGGCAAAGGGTAAAATTTCATAGGATTTGGCCTTACACGATAAATTATTGATGAGCAACATTGGTGACTTGAGAAGCATGCAAATAAACTGATTTCATAAAGAAACATAATGGGTGAGTACAAAAACTGTAATGACATTTATGTAGGAAGAATTATGAACATTAAGTTGAAAGTGACATCTATGCTAGTTGTGATATTCATATCTGTTGATATATGATAGCTTTGGTCAGATTATCTTCATAACAAGTCTAAAACTATACTAGCTTCATATCTAAGTAAGTTCAATCATGCGCATAATATATATATTCAATATCTTGTATATGGATCAATTATATTGGATTCAGTGAGTTACCGAACACCAACTAATCGTGACCTTTCACAATTAAGAGCCATGACCGATCCTAAAGTTGCTATTGAATATAATATATATATGCTTTCTTGATGGGAAGATACACATTGAAATCAATAAATGTGACATACTTCCTACAGTTCGAAGATCATCATATTTGCAGAACAATACTTATCATCTTAATCAACTATCTCATTTTAGCTGGTATCAGAGCAAAATCTGGAAGACATAAAAGTTACAGTAGGATAGTCAATTGGCAGGTGAAAAGGATTCTAGTTGTCCTATATGAAAATAACTTCATGAAGCAATAATGGAAGAAGGGCGTTAACATTAGAGGAAGTATTTCAACACCACCTTAAAATTGCAATATTAGAGCTACTCGATCTTAGGGGTCTTTCGAAGGACTAAAGTTGAATAAAAAATGGATTGCTGATAAACTTGAACTTATTATGAATATTTGGAGCACATGTGGTGAGACAAGGAAGTGAGAGCACATGTCCCAAGTTTCAGATCTCCTGCACAGTGTTGTGAGATCAATGTTTGGATGTGTACTTGTGTAGGTCATAGTATAGGATGGAAAGCTTCAATGATGAATCAAAATTCTATGTCACTCATGAATGTATATACAATGCTTCTTCACTCTTCGCATGGATTTCTTAGCATCTGTGGCACATTTTGGGACCACTTGTAGCTCCCAATCCATGTTCAGGTTGTTAGAATGCCAATGGTTGATTAATGTCAGTGCTCAAGTTCTAATGTTCGATGTCAATGCTCATAGGCACCACGACTTGGGAATGTTAGAATGCCAATGGTTGATTAATGTCAGTGCTCAAGTCAGCACCAAATGTGGGCACTGTCGATGTTTGATGTTTGTTCTGGCATTGCAGATTAATCAAAGTTTGGATCACATGATGCTTGAATATGGTTGCTTCAAGGAAATTTCACATGATGTGCTTAATCTACTGATACAATGTTCTGCCTGCACATCAAATGTCTATTACAATCAACATTGAGATGATTTCTTTCAAGGTGCAGTAGAATATATTGAGCACTCCCTATTTAAAGATGAGGATTTGCAATGAACATGGTAGATGCTTGCAGATGATGAAAATTTAAGAGAAATACTCATCTTTCCAAGCACTTGTTGAATGGACTTTAGGGATGACACGACAGTGCTGAGCTGGAGATGTATCGTTGGGTTTGATGGATCTATATGCTATTGGGGGATTGGGCTTGCTGGGTGGATGTGCAATGCTATGACAAAGCTCTACAATAAAATAATTCTCTAGATTGAAGATAAAGATTCATGGTGGCTTGGTGTAGATAGCTCAGCCATGATATGAATGCTACCTATGTGACTCAGCTGATCGTTTGGAGTAGATTGGGTGGTTGCCAAGAGAGACATAAAGTAATAAACTTTGCATCAAATCAACCAGAGCTCTTGATTAATATCTTTCTTGTGATGTGATTGATTGCATTTGTACCTACTGAGAAATCACCATAACATATGAGGCAATCATTGTTGGGTAGTACGAGCAGTCATCTAAGAAATTATCGCCATGCAAGATTATAGAATCATAATCAGAAGAAACAGTTTCATTTTTCAATAATGTTGTCCAATCTGCAAACTTAGTGTAAGAGAGGTCGCAGGGAAGGACTTCCATCAAGCCAACTAGCTTGGAGGAGAAGTAGGAAATGAAACTAAGACAATTCTTGAAGAAGCATCTGATGAAAACTTTCTTTCAAAATCACAGGCTCCTGTGGCATTGAATGAAGAAGAAGTCACTGTTGTAACTTTGAGGGGGTTTGGGATCTTGCATTTGAACACCCTCATTCATTTGAAGGCCCAAAGATATTTTTTTATAGGCACTGTACTTATGAGGCCTATGCCAAGTTCAAGATGTATCCAAAATTTTATAGTACAGAGGAAGTGAATGAGATCAAAAATGATGAGTATGGGTTATCTAGAAAAGACTGAAAAGACTTTGAAGAGTTACTTGGCTTATTGTGGATTTGGACTCTTTTCTTACCTAAAGCAGTTGCAGCATTGGGAATCTTCTTCATTTGGTTTTATCAGAAATATCTACAAACTTGAGCTCACATGCACTAATTGAGCTGCCTAAGGAAGGAATTGTGGAGCATGATATCAGTGATAGGATAATGGATTATCTTAGTATTCCTCAGATGAATCAATTAACTGGATGGCACAAACTACAAGGGAATGAGCCTCATGATAATGGAAAATTAATGATAGTGTGATAGGGAAGAGAATTCAATAATAGAGGCTAAGTATACTTTATTTTCTAAGTATACTAACTTCTGCTAATTCTACTAATTGCTACTGATAATGGGGCTCGAGGACTGCCACTCCTTGTCCATGCTTGCATTGTATTATTCTTAATGAGAAGGGTTCAAAAAAGAAGACATTCCATCCAGGCAGACCAAAAGGTCAAAGGAATAACCTCCAACTCGAGCACTTGAAACAACACAAACAAAACCGAAGTAACATAACAAAGTAGAAAGTCTACATGTAAAACTGAGCAAATAGAAGCTAGCAACAAGTATGTAAGGAAGGGTTGGGTACTCCTAAAGCAATCTCTCCATGTAGATAAAAATGTTCCTAGTCTAAAACTCATGGACATGTAACAAAGATTTTGGAACTATTATCCCTTGCTTAGCCACCTCAAAAGCATTCATACAAGTGGCTTTGTCAACTGGCCTTTTCCTTCACTTGATCGTACACTCTTTGTATTCTTTTCCTTTTATGTTCTTGGCTATTTGGATATCTATGATAGCTTGAACTTCTTTTCTCTTTAGGGGCAGTTATCATACCCAACTTTTCTTGTAACCTTTTGAAGCTGCTC
The DNA here is from genome assembly GCA_028749045.1 of Cupressus sempervirens. Classification (NCBI taxonomy): domain Eukaryota; kingdom Viridiplantae; phylum Streptophyta; class Pinopsida; order Cupressales; family Cupressaceae; genus Cupressus; species Cupressus sempervirens. The sequence goes on from CM053790.1 coordinate 22,995,252, forward strand.
CTTGTTTTCACAATTTTGTTCTTGCTAACAATAATATGAATCAATATAATGATCATTAGAAAGGACTGAATTCACTAAATCATATTAACGAAGTAGAATTTTCTAAAATACAATGTTGTTTCACATGATGATACTTTATATAAAAACCCTACTCAAATTATATTTTCATCTAATACAAACTAATTCAACTCTCTCTACCTCAAGAAACTTGAAGTCTAGTTGAAGAGTGAAACAGATTCCTTCTTGAGTCAGCAATGAGCGAATAACAAGAGAAAACCTTTTAGGTATGCATATTGGATACTGGTACATGAGTCTGTTGAATTTTTTTGCAAATAGAGACTACACATTAATTTCATTAAAAATGAGATTGCCAATAGGAGTTACAACACATGAAAATTAAGAGAATAAATATAAGACTAAAGAGTGGAGGACATGAGGATCACTCTTTGCAATTCTAAATAATATCTTTTGAATTAAGAAATTGATCTCCATGCTGCTGACATCAACAAGGAATACAATGGAAGAGGACACATTTGATGTCCATGCTGCTGACATCAACAGGCATATAGTCTGGCATTGACACAATGTCCATATTGGTGTGCATCTAAAACCATTCACATTCTATAAAAGGAGATTCTGCATCACTACATAGAGTAACTCAGAGAAACTAAACTAAACAAATCCAAGGGTCTTTTTTAATACATTGAAGAGAATAGAGACACTCCAAATCTATTCTGTTATTGAAGAGTACAATATAGACAGAAAATGAAGCTAAGGTGCAGAATTTATGTAGAAGATACTGACCTGATGTTAATTATTTATTAACAAAGTGCTCTAGTCGTCAATATCCTTAAGACTGAATCATAAGCATTTTTGTAGTAAAATCATGCATCTAGAATTAGAAACAAAACAAATTAGAGAAAATGTCTTGTACCCTAGATAACTATGGTGCCTATTTGCAAAAAAAAACATTGTAAATTACGATTTTGTACTAGACCATGTTGATTGTTGCATAACAAGAGAGTTTTTTGAGTTTCTATCAGCGCTCTAGACTGCAAGTTTAAGTCAAGGAATTGCTCATCTATCTCATATAATTCATTTGATGTCATATTATATATCATAAACACAATATTATATACCCTTGTATTATTTACACATTTCTAGAACTAAGAAGTTTTTCAGTGTCTTGAGCTATAGACAGAATCAATTTTTATCATGCATCAGACAATCAAATTTTAGTTGAGCCATGGACAAAAGCTAGTTTTATTCACAAATCAATCTGGATATTGTGCCAGATATCTTTTGAATGGAAACCATTTCCATGAAAGAATTTGAGCATACATAAGAGTTGCACAGGGGAAGCTAAAATGAAAAAATCTAGTTGATGCTTAAATGTTTAGGGAATAATCAATGGAACAATGAAAGCACCCACAAGGCCAGAAAATTGATACGGGCATTTGAAATATAGGCTACCAGATATCTTGGTTCTCACAATGTAAACCACTTTAATGAAAAAATTTAGCAGTCATTAAGTTTTGCAGACAGAAAGATGAAAAGAATAATATAATTGATGTATAAATGCTTGCAAAGTCGAAGGATCAATAAAGAACATACAGAGTCAGAAAAATCATAAATGATAGAATAAACATTAGTAATAAAGGCATGATTAAGTAAAAATTTTCATTACATCTCATATAGTAGATTTAGAATTACAGCCCATTGATATATCAAAGACTTCAAAAATAATTTGGCATCAACCGTACAAATTATTTGGGTCACTAGCACAGAAAACAATCTTTTCATTAAAAGAGTTATTTGAGCTTAAAAAGGCTAGTTATGAAAACATCAAAAGATATAAATGAGTTAAGGTCTCTAATAAAACAACTAGTAGAGATATCTGTTATTAAATATGAAGATATTCAAATTGTATAATTGAACAAGTTAATCCTGAATATAATAATATTACATTTCACTTGGTATGCTTATTTCAGAATTGTTCAGTACTATGGTTTCTACTCTCTAGTAGAAGAAAACAAATTACTTAAGATGAAATCCAACAAGATGTAGGTTTTGGAAGAGAAACTAGAAAAAAAGTTGGCAAGAGTGGGCATTAAACTTGCACCATGAACACTGATAGTATTTACCATAGCATGCTAATTCAGAGATTATCAAGAGTCAAGGGCAAGTCAAATTATTACCAAAAATTGCATAGAATTGTCTCTAATTTACAGTGAATACTGACTAATATTCTTAAGCTTAGTTTGAGGCTTGAGCATTAGAAGTATTAAAAGAATGAAAACAAACTAGGAAAATTGATGATCTACAATAATGAAAATTACTCAGAAGCCAAATGAGACAAATTGCAGTAAATTGAAAGGGTTGGAATAAGTGTTGATAAGTTTACCAGTAACAATCCTAAAATTAAAGTCAGCGAGTCCTTTCCCAACAGAATTCTGCCATATCGCTTCTAATGCTAGAACAATAGGAGCTACATATGTACCAGGAGCCAAAAATCCCAGCCTTGTAAAATCATTTGCCATTTCTACATAATCTTCATTCACAACATGGACAACTGCATCGATCAAGATACAATTTTTTAATATGTCAAGCTTACAATTTTCAATTTATGACCTCACACCAATACACCATGTCATGATATCTTAGCTCTATTATTTGAAGCCCCTGATCATATGGAATGTCATGACATTGTAATAGTCAAACTCTATCCTTCTGATCTTATGGCTATAGTGTAGCATCTTACATCTTCCTCCTTAGTGTCCTAACCTTATGATGAGCCTCCTGTAGATGCCACATGGCACTTCCTACTGCAAGCATTTCATTGGTCAAAATAATCATTTAGTCACTGCCATTCAATTGGCTAGAAGGGTGGGCCCCTCCACATGTGGGCCAAAAATCATGATTGTCACTATTTTTCAAGGGTAAAACATGAGGTTTTACAAAGCAACTATGCAGTATACTTATCCCAACTCCACCAAATTCATAGATTCATCATATTTTGTGCCTAATTAGACAAATCCATCATCAATTTCATCCTACGAGGACTTTTGATATGAAACCCCCAAGGGTATCACCAATCTAGGTCAAGAACACACTTCCAGGATCTAAAAATTAGGATTCACCATCCACTCATCATGTATTCAAAGAATGTCAAATAAAAAGTATACCTTGTTAAGCTAGATGTACGGCTACATAACACCTAGCACTCATTTGGGTACCCAAATTAGTCGTTCTAGCACTCAACTTTGCATTTCTTTCACAATAACCTACAAATCTTCACTTTTCTTGCATATTAGAGGTTAGTTGGGTATGTTAGTGCTATGGGTTCCATCCCAAGAAGCAGTTAAGAGTACACATTGGATGGAACCCTCATTTCTTCATGTTAAACTAGGCAAAATTGTGACTTTTGGCGTGACAGCTGCAATAAAGATTTAAACCTGTTAATAAATGTATTAAATCTGATTCAAAGTCTCTTGATAACACTTTCCCAACATGAATGAAAGATTACACCACCAAAATATGCTTCAAATGTGCAAGAAAACTCAAAAATTTTATTCAATTCTTGGTTGTCCATACAATTTCTATACTATTCTGTACATACCAATATAGACACTAGTCATATTAAAAGTAATTTACTTCAAGATTGAAGATGATTGGTGATCAAATGCATATGGGGGGATCAATTATGAAGTTTTTATGCAATTATTTTGTTCTGGTGATATGGTTAGAGGTCCTGTTGAACAGGCCCTAGATTAGTGACCCCAAAACCAAGGGTTTGGTGGCAAATGTGTTGTGTAAAGGGTAGAACCTTAAAATCTTGAAAATCTATTGTTTCTCAACCCCTAGAAGGACTGTTTCACCCTTTCAAATCATAGGGTTCAATGGAGTTGTGGGTTGCTGTGTAAAATTGGAGAATTAGTCCTAGTGTGGATAGGCTAGGGGTATCGGATCTTGGGTATGGTCCAAAAGGGTTGATATTGAAACTTAGGGAGGATGTATAGATCCAAAAAGGGTATCTTAATCAGGTTTTAGTTTCCATATTTTTTTGGGAACTATTGGAGAGAAATCCAAATTAGTGACTGGTGAGGGCTACTAGCTTTAAGGCTAGATATGAATGTTGGGTAAGAGATTAGTTGTCCAAAATGAATGGATGGATGGAACATGATGGAAAGGCCACGAGGAGATGATTCACAAAGGAAGAATGAAGGTTGAAGCCTTGGAAGAAGCTATGGTGTTTGGGAAACTCTAAGTGCACTTGGTGTAGCGTGGAAGGTAAGTCCTTGAGGGGACATTGGAGTAAAGAGTTGTTGCTAAATGAATGGATTTTCTATCTCATATGAAGAAGATGGATACCACACACCACCTCTGCATCATAGAGTAAGAGTGCATTGCACTTTTTATGGCACTTGGGAATGTAGTTTCTTCATGTGATGCATTAGTCTTGGGGATCAATCTCGATTGGGTGTCAATGTTGGGATTTCTCAACAAGAAGCAACAAAACTGGTTGGGATTCACTAGAGTGACCTTGGAAGATATAAAGATGAAAGTTTCAGATGTTTAGGTATATTCACCATTTGACTAGTCACTTTGTGTCCCTGTTTCATCTAGAGATTGATTGGGAAAAGATTCTCAATAAGGATTGGAGCATTGATCAAATTGGTACACTTGAGATCGTTGCTTGGCAATCCTTGGTGAAGGAAGGCTCACTCCTTTAATTATGAACTTATTGGTTGGTTGCAGACCAACCACGCCACTCTATAGTTTGCCATAATAGTAGAGAGTTGGCAAGTTCTTCTTGGCCAAGGCGGGGAGAGTTCATAGTCTCAGACTTGTGTAGGCTTCTTCCAGCCACTTCTGAGGCAATCTAGACTGAGGCATTACTCAAAATTCATGCTAAGACTATAGGCCACTCCTATGCTTCAAATAGAGTGTTGAAATTGGTGATATCAAAATGTATTTCACAAATTCATGTTATGGGCAGTAGTAGTCATTGATCATTTTAGACCTACCACATGCGAAGTGACCATTTTATGTTAGTTTGAGCTTCACTTGGTTTCAAGAATACTATAATATTCTCTACTTAACAAGGCCAACCAAGTGAAGGTGGAAGCTCGTCTAGCCTCACCCCCCTCCCCCTAACATCAATCTAAAGTACCCATTATCATCTAATTACGTACTTCATTGATTCATTCATCCATTTATGAACCATAACATTCAATCAATACAATCACATAACATTCATTAATATGATATAAAATTAATTAATACACAATACTAATCAAAACTTCATTAAGACATAACAATATTCATTAACATAAGATAAAAATTAGTATTAATACGCATCATTCATACATAATTACTTAAAAAAAAGTTCTTTCATTATCCAACAAGGTTTTTGAAAGAAGATTTTTAAAACATCATTTCTTCTTTTTGTTTTTATGAGCTCTCTTAAGAAAAGTGCTCATAGGAGCATCCATATCTGCATCATTCTCCTCCTCTTCTAGCACGTGTAATGTCAAATTATGATGGCTCCTTCTCTTTGCAGGAGCAGGAGGCTGCTGCACTAAAGGGGGCTCTGTTGCAAGAACAAGTGAATGGGATAAATTCGCATACTCTTTTTCTTTTTTCTTTTTTGTATAAGGGCTCGTGTGCCTTCTCAAGCAAAGGTATATCAAGACCATCTTCATCATCATTATCAGATTCACTAGTACCATCATTGTGAGCCTCTTCATCACCTACCCCAATACCATCTTCTTCAATCATGTCCTCTGGCACATTATCATCTTCTTCCATGAGAGTGTTATCCTCAGCTTGGATATTCACACCTCCATCTTCCTCCAGTAGGAAATCCACATTCAGTAATGGATGAAAATCGTGGCCCCCTTCAACATGACCATGTTGCCTACAATGACTCTGGGCTGTTGTGATTAGAATTCTTCGAGTCTTTAAGCCTTTACACTTCTTGCAAGGACAATAACATTTATTAGGTTTTCTTCGAAACTGAGCCCACAATGCATCCATTGTCTCATTTTGTTCAGTGTTCATATTATCAGGTGTGGTCTTTCTTCACAGGAAAATATATCTACAAATAAATTGGACATCATGTGATTAATGTTTATATCTGCACATATGGTTTTTCTTGATTAATGTTTTCAAATGTAACTAAAATGATCCTATAATTTCTAGAAGGCGTAGATGTTTGCAAAATGTGTAGTACCACCCTTCTACCAAAAAAACACACCTAGTATAGAATAATGGATAAGATCAAGACAACAATAATACTGGTCCTTCTATTGATACACCTTTTGAAGGTTGAATAAGGTCATAATTTTGCTAACCCACTCTGTTTTATCTGCTATACTTTCTTCTTTCAGCACAATTGCACTATGTGCTGGAATAGAAAGCCATGAAACAAAGATTAGCAACCATTTGAGCATAGAAGGTGCCAATTTAATATACAAATATGTGCACTTTTAGTTTGAAACTTGAACCCCAAAAAGACACACACCTTTTAGTACTATTCTGTATGAAACCTTGTTGTTGATTTTGAATGTAAGACTTATAGCTACAGCATCAGAACCATTTGCCTTTTTTGAGTTTTTAGAACTTGATTTAGCTAGAGCTGGAGAATCAAAAGTACCATCATTAATTCATTTATTCAAAGACATTAATTCATTAAAAAGTTTTGTGGTGCTTTCTAGATAATGAAGAAAACCAAATACTCCATATAAAATTACACAATGGATAAACAGACAGAAATAGTCAATCTCATTTTTTCGTTACTTGATTTAGAAGTTTAAAGGTTCCAATTACAAAACAATTTTTGTATCCTTCAGGGAACTTTTGCAAAAGACCAAAAGCCTTTACAATCACAAGAGATCAACTTATAGTATACTTAAATGTTAGTAAAGATCTACATTGTAAAGTTTCCTGGAAGTGACTGGCGCACATTACAATTACTATGCCACTTAGGCACCACGATATTGCCACATAGGCACTACGATAAACTTAACCATTTCAATTACTATGCCACTAGCATAAGAGTCCTACACCTTATCAGTCAAATCCTACAACTCTTGTCATCTTGGTGTGACCCTTGACTAGAGGTGTATCCAACATCTTAGGATTGTCCTACAGTTGAACTAGTGTACCTAGGAGAAGGATTTCAGAACTATGAAGTTAACCTCTCATCCTATCCCACTTGAACTTAAGTCATGTTAGATCATGGGGTTACTAAGGAATAAGATTCCCTCCTTTGGTATTCGAATCCTAGAGATACATGAATTTATCTTCTAGTTACAACTGCTGAAGAACATCATCTCATAAATTATAATGATTCTTGTCCATGGATTAGTTTGGTAAGTGTAATTGTAATTTAAAACTTGGCTCCAATGGATCAAATGTCACTATACTTGGAATTGCCCCACATCTTGTCCATTTGTAAGTTTGATTTGATAATTTAGAATTCATAAAATAGTTGAAAGTGTTATAATTTTCTAAATAGAAGAAATATCTTCTACCATCATGCTACATGCTAGAAGGGAGAGAGAACATACAAAATTTAGTTGTGTTACTGGGAGAGTCCTTTGACTGTTAAAGTATCACTTTCATATGCTTTGACTTTTGAGACACAAAAATTCAAAGCTCATTGTTAAGATAGTTTCATATTATAGCAGATGATTTTTTTTCCATTTACATATTTTATTTTCACATTAAATTCAGTCTCTTTGGTTTTGTCCATCCTATTGTCAACTGATGCAATGGTTTCTTCTTCTAGAGTATTTAGTCAGTTTTCTTATTTAAAAACTATGGTGATTAGCACTACCATTTTTTATTAACAAAAAGGATATACAACATACTAGTAAATGATGTCATTACAATTTTCTCAAGGTTTATTATTTCTAGGTTGTGTATGTTACTATCTAGGCTCAAAAGTTTAGTCTTTTTGAAGATTATCTTATAGGAAGAATTATTAATGTTTATATTTCAAGAAGAATGTAAAGTAAAAATGTAGACATGAATACCTTCTTGGGCATGCTATAACTATAGAAGATTCAAGATCACATATGGAAAGTTTTAAAGTAGAATAAAGAATTGATAGTCTCTAGGGAGCTACAACTAAGAGGTTAGGAATTTTGTACATTCTAACTATATATGTTAAGGAATCTTAATGGAAAGATCAAATTAAAGTAAGATTTTAGAGAGATTGGCTACAATTAACATGCCAAAACCTTTGAGAGTTATACGAGGCATAGGTGACTTGTAGATGGAAATGTATGCCAGAAAACTTGGTGTAGTTCTTTATTACTTGAGAGGGGATCTCAGTGATAGCAATCAGTCACTACCTGTGCAGTATTTTACATTAATGCAAACCTACACCGAACACCAGCAAAAGGAAGGAAATAGAGCTGAATTTGCATAGTCTACTCACAACACCCACCTGTAGACACTTGGACCATTCTTGGCTCAATTTGTAAATCTCATTAAGAATGGTTCCAATTTTTGCCATCGCTAGATAACAAAGAGGGATGTCAGAGTCATTGCCAGTTTTTTCACCATTCTTTATGTTGAAACAGAGATTCAGAAATGCCTGTAATAAAATCTATCGGATCGTACGTATAAAATTCAAAATAATATACATCCACTATTCATGTCATGTCATCCCCAAAATAAATGAAGATGCATAAAATAAATGCAACAATACTAATAAAAAGAGGATGAGGATAAACTAAACATAGAAAAATGCTTCTAAATTGTCTAAAAGGATCACTTAGATATAAACAGCGGGGAAAGACTTCTTTTGAAGGCATGGAAGACTGGATAATCATAAGATAACCATAGTAAATTTTGGCCTAAGATATAAGACAGTTCTGATATGCATAAAGGGAGCATAGGAATTAAGGAAGGATTGATGGAAGAAGGGAGGGGAAGATAGTAAGGAAGTACCTTCATTTGGTCAACAATGATGAAGAGTTTGACCTTATTTGAAGGGTGGTAATTGTGAAAGGCTGTGACCAATGCAAGGGGCACATGTGGTGAACAGAAGTGACTCTTACATTCTAAGATATAAAGAACATGTTTTTTTTGAGGAGGGCATCCAAGGGAGATAAAGTTGGGGAATAACATATTAATTTAAAGTGGTGATTCAATTTTTATGACAGGTGTTGAACCTTCCACGAATAATATATAAAAGAAGAAATTTTTTCATGATCATTTATCATTCATCACTTCCAAATACATTAAATCAACACACAATCATCACTCCTCAATTTATGAATTACAACATTCATTTAGTCATCATTCACTAACTATCAAATTGTCAAATCAAAGGAAATAATTCTATCATTCATCAAACATCAGTTGGGAATAAAACAGACTTGCAATCAATTCTTCAATTAATTCAATCTATGTGCCTACTTTATGTAGCTTATCTTGCAAAGCCCGTTCATAAAAGGAGTGTAAGCAATAACATCAAGTGGAATTTCTTTCTTGTCCATTTCTGCCCATAGTTTAAAAGCTTGTTCTACATTACCATTCGTGAGATGTTCATCAATCAATACACTATGTACAGTTTTGTCATGAATCAAACCTTCTCCAAACATTTCCCTCAAAAGCAAATGTGCCTCCTATATATTACCTTCCTTGCATAACCCAATTATAAGAGTAGTATAAGTAATCACATGAGGAAAAATACCACTCTTTACCATATTATCAAATAGTTTGAATGCAACACTTGTGCAGGCAACCCTGCAGTTTCCAGCAATAATGATATTATACGTAAAGTTTTTTGGAGCCAGACCATTTAGAATTAGTTGGTTTAAGAGTCTGACTGCTTCTTCTAGCCTGCCAGCTCTACAATGACTTGAAATGAGCTATAAGTGCACATATCAGGAGGTATGTTCCTTTCAAGTATGTAATGTAATATTTGATTGCCTAGCTTTTCTCTGCCAAACTTGAAATAACAAGCAACGAGAGTGTTGATCCCTAGAGAAACCTAGCTAATGTTGACAGAGAAATGTGCTTGGACATTGCAGGAGTGGATTGAACTTCAAGAAATTAATTTATATTGTGTTAAGTATTTAAGGAAGATGAGAATTCTATGATAGTTGAGCAGCTATATGTGCTGATGAAGATTTCTCTATTTTTTATCAGAGTGTTGAGCATTAGCATTGATGTAGCCCTACTCTCTCGATAGAGAAATCAATTAACCAAGATAAAAAGGAGAGTAGTGTTAGGATTTTGTTATTTTCTTGCCTAAATTTTTGTCTTAGGCTTCCTTTGGCCCTTACAGCTAAGAAATTTTGTGCTAGCAAATCAACTTCTGAGCATCATACCTGTCAGGAGGATATGCTATATTGCAGCTTGTGTAATGTGGAGGTATGTTTAAGATATGTAAAACTTTTCTAAATTGAATTTGCTTATCAGAATATGTAATTAGTGTGGATATTAAATGATTATCACCTAACATACCAATACTAATCTTCTTTAGTTTCAATATATTTTGGTTAAATAATATGTCGTTGCCTATGCAAGTGAAGGAGAAATGGATCCCAACTCCATCTATTTACAATCAAGTCATATTTTCTAGCTAAAAAATCCTTGTAGAACATTTTTGATGGATGCAAACACTTTTGATCAACAAGGTTTAATAATAAAGCATATGACAAGACTGCATATTAATTTAATGTGAGCATATATATACACAACCATATCACTAAAGAATCCCACTATCTATGCCCTAAATGACATGATGCAAATCCTTTCACTATATGCTGAATATAAAAAATATATCAAGAGACTGCACTCTACGCTTTAGATCTAAAGAATTTTGTTGCCTGCTTCAAAATTATAGTGGTCGATTACTTGGAAATAATGGTACAATTGAACAACCACCACTAGAAATTATGTTCGAAATAACACAACTTAGAAGGAAAATACCATCAAATCACCTTTTGTTCAAAATACCATCAAGTTAAACCCTTTTGCCACGTACTCCTGGCCACAAATTGTAGTGGTAGGCCCGTACCAGCCTAAAGAAACAATAGGCTGCTAGAGTAGTTGTTTATCTTCCACCAGCCCAAGAAGTTGTTTACCTTGAATCCGCGGCAGAATAGCAGAGACAGTTGATTGGGTGGACCGGGAAGTGGTGTGCACGAGTCTTCTGGGTGCAATACAATAAGATTAGGGTGGAAAACATAACGTATTTCAAGTTTTCATTAAAGATGAACTATGAAGTTGTTTACCTTGAATCCGCGGTGGAATAACAGAGACAGTTGATCGGGTGGACTGGGAAGTGGTGTGCACGAGTCTTCTGGGCACAATACAATAAGATTAGGGAAGAAAACATAACGTATTTCAAGTTTTCATTAAAGATGAACCCGTGTTGGTCAAAATTTTGACCAACACGGGTTCATCTTTAACCAAAACTCATCACAATTCGACCAAATTGACCCCAAATTTTCAAATGGTCAAAAATTCGAGTCAAATGTACTAGTGTCTGCTCTTCTTCCTATTTTTATCATAGTCTTGAGCACCATCTTCTGATCCACAGACCCAAAAACTATTATCTTGTGCATGCTCATCTCTATGTCCATAGTTTGCACACCTGCAGAGTTTTATGACAAAATTATCAGCTAAAGTTTGAATGATTTAACATATCTTATTTAATACCCTCCTTCCTTAGTTTCTCCATATTGATATTTTCTTTGGAAACAATTCAAACAACAAAAATTTTCATTCCACACATTGTAGCACTTGCAGGATTCATTCCATGAGCTGAGACAGTAATGATAGAAGTTTTGATGCCCATCTCCCCTTGCTTAATGATAAGCATATAACCTTTACAATATAAAGGAATGGAGCATCCTCAACATTAACAGTGCCCAATTTCTTTAATCCACTAATAAATGCTCACGCCAAACCATGTACACATTCTACATTTTTTTTCAATCCTTCCAAACCATGATAGATTGCATACATAGAAGATATATTGTAATTAATGCCTGTATCATGTAGATATTTCTAGTGGCATTATCTTGCCTGATGTGTTGCTCCCTTTTCTACATTTCCATCCTTAGCACAGGATTCCTATGGGAATCCACATTAACTCCAATAATCCTCCCAGACATCATTCATTTTTACTCTTAAGATGTAACCAAGAAATATAAATGAGGGGCCCCCATAGTCCAGGGGGACACCAAATCTTTGAGAAGACCCAAAGATGATATCCACCCCAAATTGTTTTGTGTTGGTCTCATTTTTAGCTTGTCGCATGTTTCACTAGTAAGACTCTGTGTTGCCTCCCATTATGACTCTAGTGCCCATCGGATAATGCATTGGTTTCTAGGAGATCTTGGGTTCATTCTTTACTTCCTTTGCAGTCCTTGACCCCAGTTAGAATTAGTTGTGCAATTGTTTCACCATACTAAGTATTGGTTCTATCTTATATCTCGTCTTAAACTATTGTAAAAGACTTAGCGGAACAGTAGTTGAAGTCATCGTATAGTGATCCATTATGTACAATGTGAGTCATATGGGTACAAAGTGGAGAGTGTCACCACTCCATACATTTATGGGTGTCTCATACACTATGAAGTGGCAAGCACGTGCAGGTTGAGGTGAGTCCTACGAGGCATTGTTGTATACTATGAAGTAGTCATACAAGAAATATCACCCACCAGTACATCATATATTGCATTGGACTACCAGGTTCAATTATTCTTATGTGCACAATACATCAAGCAAATTTAAAAAGAAAAAGACCCTTCACCCTTTTTTCTAGTAAAAAACTGGCATAATTGTTCATGATTTTCTTGATATTGGATTTGTCTAAAAAAGAAAAATACTTCTTGGGCTTTGAGGTCAGGCTGAAGTTTTATGTAGTTTCAAACAAACAAAAGTCTCTTAAAAGAAGAAATCCCAATTCGTGGCCAAGGAAGAAATTAGAGGATGGAACCTGGTTTCATGTGCATGTATTTTATTTGTAGCCATCGACTCGCAGATCTACAATAGAGTAAGTTCTCCCTAACTGTGCTTTCTTAATCATCATTGAGATTTTGAGTAGAAGATTTTGACAAGGAAAAAGTGGATCCAAGGTACAGAACTGTATATTCATTGTGTATTAAGCAGCTTCAGACAATGAGTAACCTTCAGTTCCTTAGCTATGGGAGAATGCATGCGAAATGGGGAGCCTGAATGCTTCAAATTAATATGATATGCTTCAAACAAACTTTGAAAAATATAATGTTACATTCTTCCTTACTGAAATTTAAAGGCATCTATCAGTTCATTGGAAGAAATAGAAGTTTCAAGCTTAAAAAATGACAAACTAGGGCACGCCCACGACTTCCACTATTACAACAAGTCATTCTTCCTAAATACTCCACCAATCGATCTTAGCTCAGAAAGAAAATGGATGAATGAAGACAAGAGAAACTTACAAAGAGAATCTACTAGCGTTTCATAGTGAGGACAGATCTTTGGCATTCAAAGGGCAAAAATCATTTTTGCAAGAAGCTCCTGCATGCGGGCAATTTCATGACAATGAAATGCGAAAGCCCTTTTTGAGTTTTGCATTATAAGCCCGTGTTGTTCGAAATTTTGACCAACACGGGAATGGATTTAAAAAAAAAGATGTTTTCCTTTCAGATTTTGACTAATGTAAAACATTTTAATGGATGGTCGAAATTCTTGGTCGAAAAATAGGGTCAAATGTACATGTGTTTGATTGAAGATAATCTTTGTGATACGGCTGGAGCATATCATTTACATGTTAAGTATGATGATGAAGATTTTCAAGAAACCCCATCAGCTGAAAATAATTTTTTTATTATGTCAAAAGATTGTTTGCACATTGAGAATAATAATGAGCACATCTCTCCAACATCAAATATAATGGCTTGCCTTGTTATGCCTCTTGTTGAGGAAAAACTTGATGGTAATAAATTAAGTATGAGTTTACCAATGGCCTCTCCATTTTTTGAATTTGAGTCTTTTTCTTTTGGATCCTCTAATGCAATTTTAGCAACTAATATTTTTCAGGAAGGTATGACAAATTAGCAAGACCAAGAAAGGTACAACAGGGATAATGGTAAAATAGAAAATCCCTTGCAAGCTGATTATGAATATTTTCAATTTGAGTGCATAAAAAATGAAGAATCTAGTTTGTATGCTGAAATGAATGATCAAAATCTTCCTTAGTCATATAATATGATGACTTGCTTTGTTGGGCTTTCCACTAAAGAGGAACTTGGTGATAATTAGCTGCATGAAAGCTCATTACTAACTATGCCCTTGCAGGAATTTGAATCTTTTTCTTTTGAAATATCTAATGCTATCCTAGCCATTGGTGATAATAGGGAAAATGTGATAAATTAGCATGAACAACTAGGCAACTATTATCTTGATACACGCAGGGAAAATGAAATTTTCCATCTTCATTATACCTCTCAAGGAGAAAGATCAAATCTTGAATTACCATAGGAGCAAGAAGACCCTCTGGATGGCATTGTTGATTATGAAATGAGTAAGAGCTTACTGTCAAGTGTTTTCTTTTCCAAATTAGAATCTTTTAGATTTGATATTTCTGATGTATATTCAGCTGACCACTTTAATCAAGAAAGTGTAATGGATCATCAAGATCAAGAAAAACTTAAGGGTGATAATGCTGAAATTTAAAATTTCTTGCATACTACTTATGATTGCTTCTATTTTGGTTACATGGAGATTAGTGAAGAATTTCTATAGCCCAAAGCATCTCAAGATCTTGAGAAGACTAACATGCAAGAATCATTTGGTTTTGAAGCTGATATGGGTAATGAATTATTTCAATATGAAGTTTTTCATTTCCATGAAAGAGGAAATAAAGATTTCTTTGAAATTCTAGAAGATTGTGATCAGCCTATTCTAGAACATGTTTACTTTGAAAATAGGCTTGGTGTTGATATCAAAGAGAAATCATATTTCAAAAGTTATTCCCATTCTGAAAATCTGATCAAAAGAGGAAGTCGTGAAATAAATTTTCAGCATCATGTCAGTTAAATCAAAATGTTGCAGCCATGTGGAGGTCAAGCATTGAGGGAATGTGAAAAATCAGAATTCTATGGGGTTGTATGGCTATTTGGAATTGGCATAGTGATTCAAAGGTTGGTCCAAAACATGATATTCAGATCCATGCTTTTATCAGCTTCTTGATGGTTGCTCGGAGTGGTGCATCTCATTTTTCAGCCACTTTTCCACACTGGCATATATTTTTCTAAACCAGTTAATGGTTTTCCATGAGCAGTTAGGTATATTCTTTTGAGTTTGGGCTGTTTGCCCAGTTCTTTGTACATAAAGTTTTGGTTGTGCTTAGTTTTAGTTTTTTGGTTTTTGGCTTGCTGTTAGCTTTGTGCTTTGGTGTTCTCTCTGTTCTTCCCTCTTCTCTATAGGAATTCCCTCTATCCTCTATGCTTTGATGACTTTGTTTCCAATGGCTAGACACTGGTCTTTACCAGAGATTACTGGATTCTTCATGCACTTTATAGTCCATGTCCCCTGTTAGAGCCAATTGTTACACTTATATTTTTCTTTAGCCTTAAAGTCAAACATTTAAGTCATGGGAGTGCCCAAGTTGAACTTGAAGTTGAACCTTCAGGTTAGTTAAACTTCAAGTTCAGTAATTTCATATATACTTTTGGGTGTCAAAGTCAAAGTTGAAGCTTTTAGCCAGTTCAAGTTCAACTTCAAGTTTGTTAATTAGCACAAAATTTTAAAAATAGGCTAGTCATTCTCCTGTTTGTCAGCATTCCTATTCACATATTGGGAGGTTGAAGTTGAAGTTGAAGTTTCAGGTTAGTTCAACTTCAACTTTGAGTTTATGTTGGAATCGGTGCAAAATGTAGTGTTCAGTTCAAAGTTTTAGTTTTAGCCCTAGCAATCAAGATTGGGAGCTTCAAAATTGTATTTGAAATGGTGAAACCTAAAAAGAATCCACAGTTCTTAAGTTCAAAGCTCATGGACAGTTTCAAGTATGCAGTTCACAGATCAATGGCCCAGATTCAGCAGTTGGAATTTGTGGCTCAAATTCAAAATCAAGCTCAGATCCTATTTAAGGGTTCCATGTCTAAGACCTGAGGCCAGAAGAGGATTGTGGATAATGAGATGAGATGGAAGTCAAAGGAAATAATTTTTATCTGCCATGAAAGATGCATTGATGAGAATGGAGGATATGAATTCAAAATCAGGCCTTATTTCATTATAAGTAATATGTTTTGGCTTTCCAGGCACTTGATAAATTCATAAATGAATATGGGCATTTACAGTGGAGACATAATAGGCAGGCTCTTATGCAACTTACAATTAAATTCCAACATGTGATTTATGTGCAGGTGTTGATGTATATACTATTATAAGTTTTAATACAGCCTGTAACCACAGATTTTTGACAACATTAAAATAACAGTGACAATGCGGGGGGTATAACTTTTAGCTCCACTATTAAATCTGATTGAATTTTGGATATGTTTCCCAAAATCAAGTTTTCTAAATCTTTACTAAAGTGATCTTCAAAATTTGGCCAAAGTCAAAAGTTATAATGAACTGTATGTAGGTCTGTCAACGCACTAGCAAATGCAAATATTCTATAGTCATAAAAAATAGTCATGTTGCAGGCCCACAAATTTTAATATAACCATTGGATTGAGCTGAATTCTAGATATGTTTGAGGAAACCTAGTTATCTAAATCCTCTCCAAGCCGTTTTTCAAGATTCCTGACAAATCAAAAGTTATGACTATTTAAGTGCAGTAGTATATTAATGACAGTTACAGGATTATGATTGCAATCTGTAACCAGCAGATGCCATCTATCCAAGAATGAACAAGGGATTCATTTTAAATTTGTTAAAAAGATTTGTTATAATTTATGAAACTTTAAAGTGGCCCAACTATTAAATTTCAAAGTGGTAAAGAAGAAGAGGAGTCATGAGAATGATTAAACTGATTTTTCAAGAAATGGTTATGGAAACCAAAAGACAACCCAAAATGTTATTTATTGCAAGATTCAGATGTAGTAGGGGTTCTTCTCTTCACCAAGAGTTCTATAGCTACAGGAAAGAGAGAATACATTTTATGTGTAGTGATTGTAACAGGGAGGGGAATAGCATTGTTATTTCTATTTTTCTGCAACTTGATTGTAATGACAAAGATAAAATAATATTGTTATTGTTTTGTTATGCATCTGAAATAAAAGAGAGTTTCATACATCAGATTCTAAAGTCTGAATATGGTTTTCTTGGATTGAAAATGATTTTACAGTCATTTCTTTCATGTTTTAGGTGTAGTTTTTCATTATCATTCATATTCAAAAAAATAAGATAGTGCTTCTTTGTACTTTCCCTGTGATATGAGAAATTGGATAGGTAGTCTTTAGGCTATATGTTCATTTTCTTTCTTCATTATATAGCTTTTAAATCTTATAATCATATTTATCCCATAGTGATGGGTAAATGCTAGAAAACCTTTATGTTAACCAGTTATTTAAATTCTCTGAATATCTTTCTAAGAGGGAGTTGTACCTCTCAATTCAGAGGAAAGCTATCAATCTCATGATAGTATTTCCAATTGTTAGTGGCAATTATTCTTCTATTTGGGTGTCTTGAGTCATTCTTTGTATTTCATTTTGGAAGGAAAAAACTGTTTACTAACATTCCCAAGGAAGATGCTACATGGGTTGGAGAGGAAGCCAACTCTCACTTGACATTGCTTGGGGACAAGAAATTTCAGGAAGGGGGAACTCTCATGAACCAAAATTAATAGAGTTCTTCATTAATGTATTTGACTAATATTCCTTGAAATATTCATGCATTATAATTATTTAATTAATTAAGTATTTGAAATTATTATATGTGGCATCTTTCCAATTAATTCTTATCTTATAAATTAATTGCTTTCTTCAATATATATTAAGAATATATTATTAAACCAAACATCATAAATTACATATGGAATTTAATACATTAATTAAATCTTTACTATACTTTATGAATATTTAATTAAAACCCTAAACCTAACCCTAAAATGTTGAAGTTGGTGGACAAGACTTTCCATCTTGACAAACCCAAAATATATTAATAATCATAATGCATAGTATGTAAAGACAAAAAAAAGAGAAAAAGGAAAAACCATAAATTAAAGTAGAGGTAAGAGTAAATAAGGAGTATCAATATTATATCACACTCCTAGCAATAACATTGCCGAATGATTGGTCATCCTCATGACAAACACTTTATAACTGTGCATTGAAGTACGGGCACATCTGTTCCATTGTCCTAACGCTGGCAGACAACACCCCCACAGTAAAGATAAGGTATACCCAACCCCGTACGCTTCAAACATCAAATGCAATAATATTAAAATTAATCACTATTGATTCATGACATATGGTATTAATGTTGAATGATATGTACTATGCTATGACTTATGTGGTTTGAAATTCAATTCATGTTATTTCAATTATAGTTTTGAACTAATAATATTTTTGTATGAATATGAGCATGCATATTTAAATAGAATTAAATCAATACATGTTATCAAGCATTGTAATACATATATGTATGTATGTATGCATGTATGTATGTATGTATGTATGTATGTATGGGAATGTATATATATGTATATAAATATATAGATATAAAATGGTAAACATTTTAGAATGAATGCATGAACTATATATAAATAAAAATTAAATTTAAACAATAAAACATTATAACAAATATATGTGTGTGTGTGTGTGTGTGTGATGATATAGGGTTCAAGTAGACATTAACATATGATATATTAAATATTACAATCAAAAGGATACTGGTACTATTGGATACAATTGTTAATTGTGTATTATCTTTGATGTTACACAAATTTCATATCAGCCATCAGATAGAGTTTACCCAGCTCAGACGGTCGACAAAGCAATTTACAGTGTCTACCAAATATTCCTGTACATTACATAGTAAGTTAGCTCTTACCGAGCTCACTCCGGCATCAAAGGATCTTTTAGCAGAAAGTTAATGTTAACCAAGCTCCCAAGGTTAACAAAGGGAAAGTCAATGTCTACCGAGTTCACTCAGTCATCAAAGAGAAAGTTAGCTTTTACCGAGCTCACTCGGTAAGCAAAGGAAGGTTAGCCTTTACGGAGCTCACTTGGTAAATGAAGGAAGGTCAGTGTTTACGGAGTTAACTCGATCTCCAAAGAAAGTTGCAAAGTTTGCAATGTTTACCAAGCTTCACTTGGTTAACACTGTGGATACCATTCTGGAGAAATGGTCACCGAGCTGGGTCGGGCAGCAAAGAATTTTATTGTTCTAAAGAATTAAGTTTAATTGTCTTGTGAAGCCGACTGCTTTAATAATTTTTTTTAGTTGTTGTAACTTGTAATTGAACTGACTTGACAATCTGAAAGGTATATATGAAAGGTCAAGTTGTGAATTCATAAGATGTAAGAGTGTGGATGCATAAGAGTGCAAATGTATGAATAAGCAGATATATGAGCGAATGTTGAGGAAGGATTAGACATCCTTATAAAGCTACAAAGTTGTGTTTGATTAGTAAGGATCTAGTGAAGCAGAACAGAGATATGTATTCAGCAAAGATAAGTTGCATATATTTCAGATCACTTCATTGTTGCTTTCTAATCATTGTAACAGTGATTCATAACCTCTTAACAGAGTTGGTTTGATAGCCATTTTGTAAATCCTCTAACAAGGTGACAATTCAGTTGAATTATTTTAAAGACCTCTGACAAGGCCACTTCTAATAGGGTCACACCTAACAGTGTGTTTTGTAACCTTTAATAGGGTTGGCTCCTAATAGGGCTCAATTAAGAAGAGTGAAAATTGATAACTAGTTACTTGGTGGTTTTTCCCAAATTGGGTTTCCACGTTAAATATGGTGTCTCTTGTGTTCATGATTATTTTTTTATGCATGCATGTTAACCATTTTAATGCTTAACAAGTTAACAAAACATCTATCTAGTTTCAACATTTATTTATGTGGTTACCGAGTGTTAGTAGCAGCTTTATTTTAAGACATCCAAGGATCTATGGATTTATTTTTGTGGTAACTGATTCACCCCTCCCCTCTCAGTTACTCCATCTCTATTTCCAACAATTGGTATCAGAGGTTTTGGTGCTTGCTGGAAAGATTTCAAGGATCTAAGCCAAAGATCAAGATGTCTTACAAGAGGGAAATTCCAAGGCTTAACAAGAATAGCTTCTCAGCATGGCAAGGGTTGATGAGACTTCATCTAGCTTCTATTGGAGATACAAGACTAAAATACCTTGATGAAAAATATGCAGAACCAGCTGGTACACTATCTGTCAATGATATTGCTGAAAAGAAGACTCACAAAATTATGATGATAGATATAGCATCTGCTCTAAGTTATGAAGAATTTGATGATATCAAAGACTGCAAATCTACCTTTGAAATGTGGGAAAAACTGAAAGAGATCAATGGAGGAGATGATAATGTTAGAAGAGCCAAAGCAAAAATTTTGAGAGGAGAATTTGATCAAATGAGGATGAGAGAGGATGAAAACATTGCAAAATATGTTGAAAGAGTTAAAGCATGTGTCAGTGCAATCAAAGCTTCTGGAGGAGATATCAGTGAAGAGACAGTTATAAGTAAAGTTCTTAGAACTCTACTTCCCATTTATGCAATCAGAGTTTCCACAATTCAAGAAAGAAGATGTGAAGCAAATCACAAGATAAATCTAGAGGCTATAGTTGGAAGATTGACTACATTTGAACTGGACAACTTTGATAACTATGTTCCAGCTTCCAAGAACATTGAATCAGCATTTGAAGCCAAACTTTCACTCAAGGAGAAAGGAAAAAAAAAATCTTAGTCAGAAAGTGAAGATGAATCAAACCAAAGTTCAGACAGTGATCTTGAAGTAATTGAAGCCCTTCTAGCAAGGAAATATTCTAGAGGCAGAGGAAAATACAAAGGTAAAGTACCCCTAATCTATTTTTCATGTGAAAAAGTTGGTCATATTACTGCTAGGTGTCCAAACAAGTAGAATAAAGATGAAGAAAAAGATCACAAATGGAATGGCAAGAAAAATTTCAAATCATTCAAGGATAAAGGTGAGAAAACATGTTTTATGACTAAAGATTCTAATGAAGAAGAAGAAGATGAAATTGTCTACATTGTTGTGAAAGATGAATCTGATAATGATGAGGAAATGGCACTCATTTCTCATATGAGCAAAAATGATACATGGATCATAGATAGTGGTTGTTCTCATCACATGACTGGTGACAAAACTAAGTTTGAATACTTTGAAGACTACGATGGTGGTAGTGTAAGATTTGGTAACAATGAACCTTGTTGTATAAAAGGGAGAGGAAGAATCTCTCTAACCAAAAAAATTATATGTGATAATGCCTATTGGGTAAAAGGACTAAAACATAATTTTTTAAGTGTGGCACAGCTACTCAACAATGGATTCAAAGTAGAATTCATGCATGGTAAAGCAAGATTGCTGGATGGCAAAGGAAAGTTGATTGGATCAGGTACTCAAACTAAAGGTAACTTGTTCTATCTTGAACTAGGTGAATGTTCATGTTTCATTGCTCAAGTTGAATAAAGTTGGTTATGGCATAAAAGGTTGTGTCATGTAAACTTTGATAATCTAGTAAAGATAAGAAAATTCAAGAAAGTAAGAGGCATTCCTAACATAAAAAAACCTAAGGCCGGTCTATGCAAAAGCTGTCAGATTGGAAAGATGAGAAAGACTAGTTTTAAAAGTAAAACCTATCAGTCTGAAGATATATTAGAAAGTGTGCATACTGATTTATGTGGCCCCGTTGGAATTGAAAGCTATACTGGAGAAAAGTTCTTCATTCTTTTTGTTGATGATTATTCAAGAATGATGACAGTCATGTATCTAAGAAACAAATCAGAAGCATTTGAAAAGTTCAAATGGTATTTGGCTAGAGTAGAAAAGGAAAAAGGGAAAAGATTAAAATGCTTGAGGTTAGACAGAGGTGGAGAATTTTTTTCACATGAGTTTAATAACTTTTTCATTGAAAGAGGAATCAAAAGATAGGTATCAGCCCCTGGAACACCCTAGCAAAATGGAATAGCTAAAAGAAGAAATAGATCCATCATGGATTGTGCAAGAACTTTAATGAAGGAAGATATCAGCACTGCAATTTATACCTTAAACTGAGTATAGCTGAAGAAAGACTCATTCAAAACCCCCTGTGAGTTATGGTATGGCTATAAACCTAATGTAAATTACCTTAAAGCATTTGGAAGTAAATGTTATATTTTGAAAGAATCTAGAAAAGGAAAATTTTATGTGAAAGGTGATGAAGGTATATTCTTTGGATACTCATGCAAAAGTAAGGCATGTAGGTGTTTGAACTTATCTACTCACAAAGTCATAGAAAGTGCACATGTGAAAGTTGATGAGTTTGCAGAAAGGATTGAAGAAGAAAGCAAAAGGGAACCAGAAGATTATAAAAGGTTTGTCTTCAGTGAACCTAATATAGTACCAGTTACATCAAAGAATCAAGAATCTTCTACTCCTGAGTCATCTGTAACCAAGTTATAGGAAGTTCAAAATGAGCCACAACAAACTGAGCAAGTGTCTACTGAGCAAGTGTTTACCGAGTCTGAAAAATCCAAGAAAATATCTACCGAGCTAGAACAGATAGAACCTAAAGTTGAAATGCAAGAAGATAATAATGAAATCCATTCAAAAGGCAAGGAACCTGTATTAGCTAAGTATGTTAGGAGACATCATTCAGCAGATCATATCATTGGAGATAAATTTGAAGGAACCATGACAAGAAATAAGTTGAAAGGTACTTGTTTACTTGCTGACTTTGAACCTAGAAATGTCAAAGATGCATTGGAAAATGATAGTTGGATTGAGGCTATGAATGAAGAGATAGTGCAAATAGAGAAAAACAAGACATGGACTCTTGTACCTAGACCTAAAGATAAAAATGTGATTGGAACTAAGTGGGTATTTAGAAACAAGTTGGATGAAGATGGTAAGGTATCAAGAAACTAAGCTAGACTAGTATGCAAAGGATATGCTCAAGAAGAAGGAATAGACTATGGAGAAACTTTTGCTCCTATTGTAAGAGTGGAAGGAGTCAGAACCTTACTAGCATATGCTGCTCACAAAGGATTCAAAGTCTATCAGATGGATGTCAAGTCAGAATTCCTCAATGGTATACTGGATGAAGAGGTTTACATTGAACAACCTAAAGGTTTTGTTGATCCAGATAAGAAGAACATGGTCTGCAAATTACACAAGGCATTGCACGATCTGAAACAAGCCCCTAGAGCATGGTATGAAAGATTGCATAACTATCTTATTTAGATTGGTTTTCAAAGAACTAATGATAATAGTAGCTTGTATATTAAGGAAGAGCTAGATAATAAGATTTTCTTGGCATAAATATTTGTAGATGATACTATTTTCACAGGGAATGATGATTTGTGCAAAGAATTTTTAGAACAAATGAACAAGGAATTTGAAATTTCTATGTTTGGTGAGATCAAATTTTTTGTTGGTCTTCAAATTCAATAGAATATAAATGGTATCTACATTACTCAATAAAAATACATCAAAGAGATATTGAAAAAGTTTGGAATGGAAGATTGTAAACTAGTCGGGACTCCTATGTGTATCGGATTAAAACTTACCAAGGAAGATGAATCAAAAGAAGTAGATCAAACAGTGTGTAGATCTATGATTGGAAAGTTGCAGTATGTAGTTCATACTAGGCTAGATATTGCCCTTGCAATTGGTATTGTAGCAAGATTTTCAGCAAAACCAAGAGAAAATCACATGATGGCAATCAAAAGAATAATGAGATATTTGAAAGGAACTGAAGAGTATGGTTTATGGTATAAGTTTGGAGGAAATTTGGATTTGAAAGTATTTACTGATGCTGATTGGGTAGAAAACCTTGATGACAGAAAAAGTACAAGTGGAGGTGCATTCTTTCTTGGAAAGAGGTTGGCTTCTTGGACAAGAAAAAAGTAGAATTGTACATCTCAATCTACAACAGAGGCAGAGTATGTTGCTACAGCAGTAAACTGTTCTAATATTGTTTGGTTTAAACAGTTGTTGGAAGGCATGAAGATAGAAATCAAAGAACCAGTTGTTATGTTCTGTGATAATACAAGTGCAATCAACATATCTAAGAATCCAGTGATGCATTCCAAAACCAAACACATTGCAATAAAATATCATTTTGTTAGAGAATTGGTGCAAGATAAGGAGACCAGATTGGAATATGTTCATACAAAGGAACAAATTACTGTCATATTCACTAAACCATTACCTAAGGATGCATTCCTATATCTAAGAGGTAAGTTAGGGGTCACTCCCCTATCTGAAGTTCACTAAAATAAAATTTTAGTGATGCATCAACTCATACCAGATTGAAGATCTATCAGTTGATACAACATAACCAAAAAATACTGCATATGAATCAGTACTAAAGGTACACTGAAATTCATTTGAGTTAAGTTTTCTTTGGCATGTGTTATCAAAGAGGGAGAGTTTTTATTGTCATATCATATCTCTCTAAAATTTGTTCAAAATATAAAGAATTTGTTATGTAATTCCTTCATAGAGGGAGATTACTATAAGAAGGAGAGTTTTCTATCTTAGAGGGAGAATTTTTATGTTGACATGTGGTGTTGCCATATAAGAGAAAGACTTGTTTTCAAATTTCATTTCTACTATGACATGTTGTGTTGCCATCAATGCCAAAGAGAAAGATTGTTGGATACAATTGTTAATTGTGTATTGTCTTTGATGTTACACAAATTTCATATCAACCATCAGATAGATTCTATCGAGCTCAGACGGTTGGCAAAGCAATTTATAGTGTCTGCCAAACGTTCCTATACATTACATAGTAAGTTAGCTCTTACCAAGCTCACTCGGGCATCAAAGGATCTTGTAGTAGAAAGTTAATGTTAACCAAGCTCCCAAGGTTAACAAAGGGAAAGTCAATGTCTACCGAGTTCACTCGGTCATCAAAGAGAAAGTTAGCTTTTATCGAGCTCACTCAATAAGTGAAGGAAGGTTAGCCTTTACAGAGCTCACTTGGTAAATGAAGGAAGGTTAGTGTTTATCAAGTTAACTTGGTCTCCGAAGAAAGTTGCAAAGTTTGCAATGTTTATCGAGCTTCACTTGGTTAACACTGGGGATACCATTCTGGAGCAATGATCACCGAGCTAGATCGGGCAGCAAAGAATTTTATTATTCTAAAGAATTAAGTTTAATTGTCTTGTGAAGCTGACTGATTTAATATTTGTTTTTAGTTGTTGTAACTTGTAATTGAGCCGACTTGATCTGAAAGGTATATATGAAAGGTCAAGTTGTGAATTCATAAGATGTAAGAGTGTGGATGCATAAGAGTGTGAATGTATGAATAAGCGGATATATGAGCGAATGTTGAGGAAGGATTAGATATCCTTATAAAGCTGCAAAGTTGTGTTTGATCAGTAAGGATCTAGTGAAGCAGAATAGAGATATGTATTCAGAAAAGATAAGTTGCATATATTTTAGATCACTTCATTGTTGCTTTCTAATCATTGTAACAATGATTCAAAACCTCTTAACAGAGTTAGTTTGACAGCCATTTTGTAAATCCTCTAACAAGGTGACAATTTAGTTGAATTGTTTTAAAGACCTCTGACAAGGCCACTTCTAACAGGGTCACACCTAACAGTGTGTTTTGTAACCTTTAACAGGGTTGGCTCCTAATAGGGCTCACTTCAGAAGAGTGAAAATTGGTAACTAGTTACTTGATGGTTTTTCCCAAATTGGGTTTCCACGTTAAATCTGGTGTCTCTTGTGTTCATGATTATTTATTTATGCATGCATGTTAACCATTTTAATGCTTAACAAGTTAATAGAACATCTATCTAGTTTTAGCATTTATTTGAGTGGTTACCGAGTGTCAGCAGTGGCTTTATATTAAGAAATCCAAGGATCTATGGATTTATTTTTCTGGTAATTGATTCACCCCTCCCCTCTCAGTTACTCCATCTCTATTTCCAATAGGTACATTATAATTATATATATTCTTAAGACTTAAATAACATCGAGATGCATTTCAAATTATAGTACAAAAAATCTTATCCTCACCGGTGTTATGAAATCCTAAGATAGGGAGTTAGTGGAGGGAAAGGTGGAGTAATTTCAAGCACTTGTCAGAATCACTTGGAGCTTGTTTCATGCACCCTCTGCACCATAATTCTACTATCTCGAGATGATCATCACCTGATGAGAGAAGATGATCTAGCACTATGAGGAGAAATCTTCCAATAAACCAATAAATTGATTTTTAATGCTCAAATCCTCCAATATTTCAATAATAGTAAGGATCATAGGTTTGTTAATTTGAATGACTTCCTAATTTATGCCTAAAATTTTAATATTAGGTTGAAGATTAAAAAAGGGGTCACTACAAAAGTGTAGAAACTCAGCAAAGTCATGCATTCATTCAAATATGTAGTATTACAATAGCTTAGAAAAACAAGATGTCTATCAACTCTATCAATTTGCTTACTACCTAACCTTATAGATATAGACAAGGTCTTATTTAAAAGGAAGAAAAATAACAAACTCCTACAATTATGACTTCCTCATGAGGGATAGCCAGTTACAATTCAAGACTTATGAAAGCATGCAATCATAAAGACATTAGTTATCTCTTTAAATTCCCATAAATATAGAGCATAGCGGATGCTAGATTTTCTCTTCTTTCTAACTTAAATAGCTTTTAGGAATCCAGGTATCGTGTAATAGTTCTTTGCATGTCCAACCTATCACTTTGATGCTTTAATTCCTGCTTAGCTACTTTATTAGGTTTCACTTGTTATTCATTAAAACAAGTCCTTTTTGAATTTTCCACCATGTCTCCAATTGCAATGGTGTCATAATGTTTCTCTTTAATACCAACAATTCCTCAGTGCTAATCCTTCGTAGTTGTTTTTGATCAATTCTAGCCTGGCTTGTATTCCTGTGATCAACATTTAATGTACACACAAATTCCTACAAACATTTATTTATATTTATTAACTTATAAAGAAAAAGCATTAAATATTCAACTAACAATTTTTGCAATCTCTTCAGCTAGAAGAAGATCTACCCATGTCAAACATTCATGAAGAAAGATTTTTATGACAAAATGAACCCTTTTTAGATATAATTTTGATCATCATTCTTATGCCATATGTTCATACTTTATACATCAAAAGTTTGAAATACTATACTTAAAGGATGATAAAGTTTAGTATGTTATGGACAAATGTTCACAAAAAGGGCCAAAAAGACAACTATTTCTTCATGCCATCATTTTCCCCCCAACCATCCTGATGCTGGTCCCTTCAGCATCTATCGATTTCTAATCCTCATCCGCAGCCTGAGATCATTAGCAATCTTCTCACCTAATTCATGAGCTCTATAATTAAAATATCCATGATTCTGTTTTAACCTTTCCCATTTCTACTCTTCAATGACCATGTTATATTCAACAAATGAATCATACTTTCCAAGCATAGGATGCAAAAGTATTGGTGGCTAGAAATGAAGAGGAACCCAATAAATTTTTTGATTTCTACCTAACATCATATACTTGGGCATTGTGCTGATAGCCAAATCCAAATTTTGAGGAGAGTGCAATTCCCTTTTTTTTAGATCTTTTGATAATTGGATCCATCTTTGAGTAGAGGCTCATATAGCACCAGGGGAAATCGCAGAACAATGCTGCTCCCAATCCAAAAATGCCTATTCTTGGACAAGGTGAATTTTAGTAGCAATACTTTTATTATTGTTAATAGAGAGCCAATCAAAGAATACCCTGTGAGTGTTTTTCACCTTAGGAAGAATGTATAATGGTTCTAGCATTTCTTTTTCCCTATAAGGAGTGGCCTGATTATCTCGCGCATGTAACAGTGAATTCTAATACTTATCATCTGGAACAACAAGGTTATGAACATATAACTCATAGAGGAGATTCTATAGAGCCATTGAGACTGATTTGAATGCTGCATAAAATTCTTGGGGAGTGTGCAAAGAAGGGTTCAACCCCTGACTAATTCAAGACAATTGAAAATTAATCATTTTCTCTTTAAGGAATAGTGTATAAACTAGAGATGGTGACCTACAATTTACAAGCTCTAGAATGAGATCTATTACCTTTATGACATGTTGTTATAGGACCATAATTTCACTATCTTTCTCTTCAATTTTCTGTGTTTGTTCCTTGATAGTTCTGAGAAATTGTTTCCTTTCTAGGTCCCAATTTGCTTTTTCCCATTGAAACTGTTGGTATAAACTAAAGCTGGTTGTTAATGGAGTAGAAATGTTCGATGGTGTATGATGATGGACAATAGGGCTATTATCTTCAAGGTGGTGCTTAGGATGATGGTGGGTAGAAGGGTTGACACTTGGACTAGCAATAGTGTTGTCATCCTCAAGATGGTGATATT
This sequence comes from Cupressus sempervirens, assembly GCA_028749045.1. Taxonomy (NCBI): domain Eukaryota; kingdom Viridiplantae; phylum Streptophyta; class Pinopsida; order Cupressales; family Cupressaceae; genus Cupressus; species Cupressus sempervirens. The sequence goes on from CM053790.1 coordinate 23,023,783, forward strand.
CAACAAAGCTATCATTTTGACGGGCAATAGTATTGTCATCTTGATGAGCAACAAGATTGTCAACCTTTCCTAAAGGCACAATGGCTGCAAGATAGAGCACAATAGCCATTTTTATTTAAAATGTTTCAACAATTTCTTGAACTATTTCTTGTGCAACTAATGGATATTCCTCTGGTGGTAAATTATCAGTTTCTTCCACTAGCTATTCAAACCCAAACACTATTTTCTCAGAGGACTCTGTGTCACTATCAATGTTAATAGGGCTATTTGGCTTTTTAGAAAATTCCTCAAGATCACTTTCATGTTCAAGAGTATGGGTTGTATGCTTTGAGGATTGCGCAGGTGTATGTACTAGAACTTCTAAATCAATAGGTGGAATGGGAGGTTCAATTTTCAAGTCCACCCCAGATAGTCTAGTAAATCACCATGGGGTAGAGATTGTTTGTTTACCCTTATCAACATATTTCCCCTTATTAAGGTTGGGAACAACTTCTTGTGACACTAAAGATACATCTTCTAAACCTTCCTTTGTTGTAGCTATGTGTGATTTTCTCTTTTTAGAGGTCGAGGCTTTTGAGAGCGAAATTTTCCTTTTCACAATTTTGGGTGCAGACATAGAAGCTAAAGCTTCTTGAGCCATTTTATATACTACTTTTTAGATTCCTACAATAGTTTTCTCTCTTGTCCCCATTCCTTGCCCTTTATGTCCACCCCTTTGGGGTCCCACTGTTTTGAGTTTCACAAAATCCTCCCATGTCTCCAAGTGCTGCCTAGTCAATTCCCTTTCAACTATGGTCCTAATTAGGAAATGGTGGGATACTGACTAGGTTTTTCTTTGCTATACATAGGTAGCTTTCCTTTTGATAATGTTATAAAGGAAACTCAGGAGATTTATGGGACAATCACCATGTTGCAAAACACTCAAAATTTTGAAATGAATAGCATGCAAATAGGAATATCTCCCCTCACAGGTGAAATACCTTATGATAAATTTAGTAGGGTGGATAAATTGAAGCGGGAGAGATAACCGTAATGTACCTTGCTTTTTGTTTTCCTCCACCCAAGGACCTCCATGTACTGAAAATTTCTCTTTTTTTTCTTGTGCATCCATGTCCTCTATCCATCGTTCCCCATTTGTAGGCAAACCTAAAACTTCTACCACCACCTCCTCTATAAATTCTATCTGGATACCTTTAATAGTTGCATATCCATCCCTTTATGTATTATGAAATTGGAGCACAATTTCCTGATCAAACTACTTTAGACTGAGACAGTAAGCCAACCAACCTCATTATTGAAACAAGTTGCATGTTGATGGGTTTGCCAGTAAGAATATGTGATCTACTAGTTCATGCTACTAAGGTTCTCCACCCATGTTTTCTTTTGAAAAATAAAATGGTATAACTGGAAAATTCACTATAGGTGATTGAGGGTGTGGGTGGAGATGGCTAAAGGGGTTTCAACAATGGTGTTTGGAAAAGGAAATAAAATCTTTTAAAATACTTCAACACTTTTCAAACATCACATCCTTTAGTACTTCATGATGACATTTTAATCACCAAAACATAACGAGGAAAAAGATCATGCCCAAAAAATATGCCATATTAATGAGGGGTTATGTGTTTGCAAAATCATAATCTAATGGCTAGCTTTTTTAACTATTTCACACAAACTTTAGAAGTACAAAGGGGCGCCAACTCATTATTGAGATGACCTTACCCTGTACATCCTACATGCCAACTTAAGATTCACCTTGATTTTTATTTATGATTTCAATTTTCCCTCCCCCCAACCTATCAGAGACTGAGTCCCACTAAACCTAAAAGATTGCAAATTCTGAAAATCGAAATAACATTCTTTTCTAAATAAATAATAAATTAAATAAATATAGAGGGGTCAAGTGTAACTGACCTAAAGTGTGATAGGAAGGGTGCTCCAAGTAGTATCATACTATAGAAAGAATATGGGATGGAGTGATGATGGAAAGATAAGAAGATGAGATGGAATGACATGGAAAAGAAACAAATTTCACATAAAATGCAAAATTTTTATTATGAAGGCTTGAAATAAATTCAAGGGGCTACAAGAAGCTAAGTGGAAGACTCAAATGGATTGGCTGCAGGAAGAGATGTTTTTGTTATGTTGAACTATTGAAGAAATTTCTCCTGGGTTGTTGGTTTTTGATATAACTTCAGGTGATGTCCATAAACTAGGAGTTTGAATTTGACCAGACAAATTGTTGATAGTTGAACTACTCCATTGTTAAAAATTGCAATAATTTCATACAGTCCAAGCCATTTGGTCTAAAATTTTCCTTGGTGATGCTAATATCATGAGTCATACATGAGCACCCAATCACCAACATAGAATTCTCTATCTTTAATGAATCTATCATGTCATTGCTTTCGCTAACTCTGAATTAATTTTGTGTTATGAAAAGTTAACTTTCACCATTCATTCAACTCATTCAGATGCAAAATGCGATCCTATTGTGTTATAGGAAGAGTAATTTCAAGTTCTAAGGCTATCTGTAGAGTCTTGTGTTCAAATTCAATGGGCATGACAGTTGTCTTCCCATATAGGAGCTCAAAAGGTGTAAACCCAGTAGTGGATTTCCATGCTATTCTATATGCCCATAAGGCTTTAGGAAGTTGAGCTATCCAATCTTGCCAATGCAAGGACACTATTTTAGTGAGTATATTTTCCAACTCTCGATTTGTTACTTCATCCTGTCCTTTGGCTTGTGGATGATATAGAGAAGATTTACCATGCCAAATTTTGTATTCCTCCATGAGTGTAGCTATCAAATTAGATGTAAAATAAGGCCCTTGATTTGATTGTAATTCTCATGGAATGCCAAATCTGATAAAGATACACTCATATAGAAAATTTGCAACATTATTGTCACGATGGTGCTTTATGGGCTTTGCTTCTGCCCATTTAGTAAAATAATCAATGCAAACCAAGATGTAACTCTTTCCTTCTGATGGTGGTTCAATACAACCAAAAAAATCAATCCCCCATTTATTAAATGGTGCTACTACTATCTATGGCTATAGGGGCATTTCATCTATTTTCATTGGTCGATCCAATCTTTGACATTTGTCACATCTTTTTGTATATTGAGTTGCATCCTTGTGAAGTGTGGGCCAATAATAACCTGTATTTAAAATCTTTAATGTGGTTCTTTTTTTAGCAAAGTGGCCACCATAGGGTTCATCATGACAAGCATGAAGAACATCATAAGTTTCATCCTCTTTAAGACATCTTCTTGTCACCTGATCTAGTCCAGTATAAAACATGAACTTTGAGATCCATGAAAAGTTAAAACTCTTTTCTGCCAACAATCATTTTTCCTTTGTAGAGAAATGTGGAGGTGTTTTACCAGTGGTTAGGTAAGTGACAATGTTAGCATACCAAGGTTTTTGTGCTAACAAAAAAAAGAGATGTTCATCAGGAAAGCTATCTTCTATGGTTGTAGGATCATCAAGTGTTTGAAGATGAGACAAGAAATTAGCTACAACATTTACCTTGCCTAGTTTTTTGATAGTGGTAATGTCAAATTCTTGCATCAATAACAACCATTGAGCCAATCGTCTAGAGATTTCCAATTCGTTCATCAAATATTTGATAGCAGAGTGATCTGTATGCACAAATATTTGGTAGCCTATAATATAATGTTTGAACTTATTTAGAACATAAATTAGAGCAAATAGTTCTTTCTTTGTTACAGTGTAGTTATACTCAGCTCCTTGAAGATTTTTGCTGATATAGTAAATTGCATGTTCTACTAAATCTATTTTTTGGCCAAGTACTACTCCAATGGCACAATCTAAGGCATTAGTATGTATGTGAAAAGGTAACTCCCAATTTGGTCCTTAGAGAACTGGTGCTATTGAGAGGACTTCCTTAAGTTGTAGGAAGGCCTTTGTACAATCAAAATCCCATACAAACTGTACATCTTTTCAAAGCAATTTATATAGAGGTACTGCAATTTGACTGAAATCTTTGATAAAGCACCGATAGTACCCTACATGTCCTAGAAAACTCTTGACTTCTTTCAATTTAGCTAGTATAGACAATGTGCATATAACCTCTATCTTTGTCGAATCTACTTCAATTCCTTTGGAGGAAATAAAGTGTCCCAACACCACTCCTTCTTGCATCATTATGAAACACTTTTCACTATTTAAAGACAAGTTGTAGTCTTTGCATCTTTGCAAAGCCCTTTCCAAGTTTTCTTTGGCTTTTTCAAAGGTCTACCCATATGTGGTGAATTCATCCATATACACTTCCAAACAATCTACAAATATGTCAGAAAAAATGCTAATGATAGCTCTTTGGAAAGTTGCAAGTACATTGCACAAACCAAATGGTAGGACAACATAAGCAAATGTTCCCCATGGACATGTGAATTTAGTATTTTCTTGATCCTTTGGTGCTATCTAGATTTGATTGTAGCGACTAAACCCATTCAAGAATGAAAAGTATTTCTTTCTTGGTAGCTAATTTAAGTTCTCTATAACCTATGTAGACTCACCATTTCCCCACCTTCTTAGGAACAATAACCAATGGTGAAATCCATTGACTATCTAAAATAGGATATATGAAGCCAACATTGAGTAATTTTTGTAGTTCATTTTTGACAATATCCCATAATGTTGAATTTATCCTACGCTAAGGTTGTCTCATAGGTTTGCAATCAAGATTTATATATATCCTATGAGTACAGAGTGTGGGGTCTAAACCTTTCATATCTATATACTCCCAAGAAAAAGCATCTTGGTGCTTTTGTAATAGCTACATGATATCATGATGTTGTGTCTGAGATAAGGATTTGCTTAAGTTTAATTCTCTCCTTGGAACAATTGCTATTTTGTCTACTTTTTCAGACATTAAAATTTGAGAAATTGGTTGTGAGTCTATTTCATGTGGCAAGAGTGAATGTAGAAGCTATGCAGACTCAGAATAATAAAGTTTAGATGGTAAGGGGAGAATGCTTTCTAAAACACAGTCCTATTTAGAAGATGTCTCAGATTATGTTCCATACTCATTTAGTATGATAGAAGAAATGACAACATCCTCTTCTTTAATGTTTACAAATGAGTCCCTTGAGATCATCATCAATTATTTAATAGAATCTATGTCCATGTCAGAATCACCTATATTTGGCTAGACAACTTGGTCATCCTGCAGCAAAGGCTAAGCAAGAGAATGCAAGATTAAGTTTTTAGTGTTTGTACCATCTAAAATAGTTATTTTTCTTGATTGACATGCAATATAAGCATCTACTGTTGCTAACCAAGATCATCCTAGAATGATAGGATTGCCCCCAGTACTTGTTTTTGGAGAGAGTACTACAAAATCAACTGGATAATCTCATGTATGTAATGTGATAGTGGCATCTTCTAACATGCCATTAGGAATGATGGTAGAACTATCTGCTAGCTACAAGATTGTTGGTGTTTTTCTGAGACCAATGATGTTTAATTTGGACACTACCTCCTTGGTCATTACATTAATAGATGCTCCTAGGTCTATTAAGACATTTTACACTTGTAGTCATTAATGACAAGGGTTACTACTAGACTTCCAGGGTCTGCATACTTAGGCATCTTGAGGTTATCAAGCATAAGATCAGAAAGCTAGCCAAGGATATGGATAGTCTTTGGGTCTTTTTTTTTCCTTCCCAAATTTTTAATACAAGCTTCTTTGATGGATTTTGAATATATGGGTACTTCCTTTATTGCATCGAGTAAGGGAATTTTTACCGTCATTTTCTTGAGTTGTTCAAGCAAATCTAGTGCAACTTGATTTTCATTTGGCAAGATTTTCTCTATTAACCTACTAGGAAATGGTGGTTTCTTGGCTATAGGAGAGATAGTGGTTGTAGGTTCTTGAACTGACTCAACATTTGTATCATCTACTTCTATTATAATGGGATGTTGAGGTGATGCAAGTGTTGTTCTAGATTGTAGATGAATATCATTCAAGGTGATGGAATAGCTTTATTGTTGGGCTGAAGGTTTTGCACTATTGGGATTAGACATAGGTTGTGTAGGTAACTATGGCTATTTTGGAGGGGCTATATTGGCTGCAGGAGGCATTAAGGCTTGTTGTTGAGGAGGCTGAGTCAAGGCTGGTTGATGCTATTGCTATTGCCAATTTTGGGGTTGCTGCCAACCTTCCTGAGGCTCCTGCCAACCTTGCTAAGGTTGTTGCCAACCCTATTGGGGTTGTTTCCACCCTTGGTTAGGCTGCTGCCACCCTTGATTAGGCTGCTACCAACCTTGGTTAGGCTACTGCCATCCTTGATTAGGCTGTTGCCAATTGTTATAATTACCATGCTATTGTTGCCATTGACTATTACCACCATAATTATGGAGTGGGTCTTGAGGAATACTTGATCTTGGAGCCCATGACCTTCATTGAGACACATAGAAGACTTCCCCATCTTCATCAATTACCTTGAATTTAGTAGGCACATGCTATGATTTTAGACTAGTAATAGGCTTACATCAGTAGTTGTGTTTCTTCTCTCTATAGTGAGGGCAATATTTAGCTAGCATAATATCAACATCCTCCTTCTTCCTCCATGCTTGCATGGTGTCCAGTTGTGTAGCAACATCATTAATGATGTCTTGCTTGAAATCTAATAGGAGGTTTGACAGTTCTATCTTAGATACTCCAACACCAAGCATTTTTTGGAGTAATTCCCTCAAACCTTGCCCCTTTTTTATTATTTCTTTGGAATAGTTCAAGAAAATGTTCTAGATTTCAGCCCACATCTTCTATGTAATGTCACCTCTAGCCATTAGGTCTAAGGCTTCCATACTACTGTCATGCACTCCTTTCAAAAAGAGATACTTTTGGGACTCCTCATTTAGCTAATTTTTCTTGTTGCATTACAAGTTAAACATGAACCGGGCAATATAGTCCTCCAAAGTCTCATCCTCATTTTGTGACATTTTAAAAATGTCATCTCCCTTCAAGTCATGGCCTCTACAATATTCCTTATATTTATTAAGGAATAGGTTACTCATAGTTGGCCAATCTATCACAACATTGACACCTAGACTCATAAACCATCTTAAAGCAGCTTCTTTAAGAGTTGAAACAAATAGTTTTAGTTTATGAGAATCTATGGTGTAGTCATAACTTCAACAAAGAGTTTAAAACTCAAAGAGAAAGGTTTATGTATCTTTAGTAATAAGGCCATAGAACTTGGGCAAGGTAGCTGAGGGTATGTTCTTCAGATTTTGGTTACCCTACTGAGTAGAGATTGGAAAGGGAAAGGTAGGCTAAGCAATTTCCATTTGTGGATTTCCTAGTGGTGGCTGATAAATTATTAGATCTAATGGATTATCTTTATATTCTAGGTCAACAAAAAGATTATTCAAATGGAAGGATTCTTCAGATGTGGTTGATGATTGAACTTGATTCAATACTTCTGCAAATACATTCTCAAACAGTTCTTCCTCTTCTTCTCTTTCTTCCTCTTCAAGGTCAAGATAAAAAGGATCTTCCTGATTAAAGTTGGGAAGAAATCTTCTAAGGTGGTCTCTTCTCCTATGCATGCAAAATACTAAAAATGAAACTAACTAGGTGACTCAATAGTGAATACTAGACTAACACCATCCTTAGCAACAATGCCAAAAATGTCGAGCCAATATAACACCTTTTTAGTTGTAGGATTGGAAATCCTTTACTACCAAAGTACTATACTGATCTACATTAAATATCAATCTGGGAGTGTGAACTTGAGATGATGTCTGCAAAGTATATGCTCTAGTTTTCGCTAAAAGTCACGACTACCTTGAATGCAATAACCATTAAGGAAATCTATTTTATCTAAAGGAAAGACAACTATAAAATGCTTGGAAGGAAATTCTAATTACTTAAACCATACGTCTATGCACCTACTATTGCAGGAATAGTGACTGGTTATGTTTCCAGTGGCTGCAGGAACAACAGTTCTAAACTTAACTTAGAAAATTGAGTCTAATTCCTAATTACTAAAGTAAACTCCACCTTCCATGTGGCCCCCCATAGAAGAATGAAGAAAAGATCAACTCAGACGAAAGCGTAGAAACTTAGCAAAGTTATGTATTCATTCAAATATGCAGTATTACAATAGCTTAGAAAAACAAGATGTCTATCAACTCTATCAATATGCTTACTACATAACCTTGTAGATATAGACAAGGTCTTCTTTAAAAGGAAAGAAAATAATAGACTCCTACAATTATGAATTCCTCATGAAGCATAGTCAATTACAATTCAAGACTTATGCAAGCATGCAATCATAAAGACGTTAGTTATCTCCTTAAATTCCCATAAATATAGAGCATAGCGGATGCTAGATTTTCTCTTCTTTCTAACTTAAATAGCTTCTAGGAATCTAGGTATCGTGTAACAGTTCTTTGCATGTCCAACTGATCAATTTGATGCTTTCTTTCCTTCTTAGTCGCTTTATCAGGTCCAGCTTATTATTCATTAAAATAGGTCTTGTCTAACATTGCCGCCAAGTCTCTAGCTACAATGGTGTCATAATGTTTCTCTTTAATACCAGTGATTCCTTAGCGCTAATCCTTCACAGTTGTTTTTGATCAATTCTAGCTTGGCTTTTATTCTTTTGATCAACATTTAATGCACAAAAAACTTCCTACAAACATTTATTTATATTTATTAATTTATAAAGAAAAAGCATTAAATATTCAACTAACAGTTTTTGCAATCTCTTCGGCTATAGGAAGATCTACCCATGTCAAACATTCATGAAGAAAGATTTTTACCACAAAATGAACCCTTTTTAGATATAATTCCAATCATCATTCTTATGCCATATGTTCATACTTTATACATCAAAATTTTGAAATACTATACTTAAAGGATGATAAAGTTTAGTATGTTATAGACAAATGTTCACAAAAAGGGCCAAAAAGACATCTATTTCTTCATGCCATCAAGCAATAATGCTAGCTGCATGTAATTAGCTATGTTTGCATACCATGGGGTTTGGATAGAAATATGAAATAAATTCTCATCTAGAAATGTATCATCTATCAAAGTAGTATCTTCTTCAACATGGTGGATTCTGGATAGATAATCAACTACCACATTTTCTTTCCTAGGTTTGTCAATGGTTGTGATATCAAATTCCTGCAAAAGAAGTAGCCATCTTGCTAACCTACCTATGATGATAGGTTTGTTCATGAGATACTTAATTTTTTCATGGTTAGTATGAAAAAATATGGGATAACTAGTTACATAATGCCAAAAAAAATTTAGAGCATAAACTACTGGTAATAGTTCTTTTTCAGTCACTATGTAGTTTAACTCTAGTCCACGAAGGTTCTTATTGATATAGTAGATTGCATTTTAGAGGTTTTGATATTTTTGTCCTAGGACTACACCTATGGAATATTCAAAAGTATATGTATTTATTTGAAGAGGAAAATTCCAATCAAGACCCCTAAGTATCGTGTAGTTGTCAATAGTGACTTGAGCTGCCAGAAGGATTCATCACATTCCTTTGTCCAGGAAAATTCAACCTCTTTGGTAATAAAAGTATATAGAGGACTAGTTACTTGACTAAAATTTTGGATAAACCTCATATAATATCCAACATGTCCTAGGAAATATCTAACTTCTTTTTTCTTTGTGGGAATAGGGAGTGTGAGGAATTACCTCTATTTTCATAGGGTCTACTTGGATTCTAGCTTTAGAGATAAAATAGCCCAAGACCACATGTCCCAAGACCACACCATCCTGCATCATCAAAAATAATTTCTCACTATTGAGAGATAGGATGTGTTCTTCACATTGGATTAGTACTTTCTCCAAGTTCTTCATGGCTTTCTCAAATGTGACACCAAATGTAGTGAAGTTGTCCATGTATATCTCCCCGTAATCATGTGATATCAGAAAAGATGATAATTAGAACTCTCTAAAAAGTAGTACGTGCATTGCATAAGCCAAAAGGTAATACAAAATAAGCATAGGTACCCCAAGGACATGTAAATCTGGTCTTTTCATGATCTTCTAGAGCAATACTTATATGATTGTAACCATTGTATCCATCCAAAAATGAGAAGTATTTCTTTCTAGCCAAAGTATCCAAAACTTGGTCAATAAAGGGCAAAGGAAAGTGATCCTTCTTTGTGGCATTATTTAACTCTCTATAATCTACACATATCTGCCACTTACCTCCTTTCTTAGGTACAATAACTAATGGTGATACCAATTTGATATCAAAGATTTGATAGATGAATCCATCATCCAACAACTTTTGTAACTCAGTCTTAACTATCTTGCACAATTCTAGATTTATTCTTCTTCGAGGCTAATCGAGTGGCAAGCTTCCATCATTGATGTAGATCCTATGGGTTTAGAGTTTAGGGGTTAGTCCTACCATATCCCCATAATCAAAAGAAAATTCTTTTTCATGTTGATTGAGGAGCTTGGTTAACAATCCAAATTGTGATTAGGACAATTTGTTGTTTACATGGAGATTATTACTAGGAGAAAGTTCCATACTAGTTGTTAACTCTACCATTGAAACTTCTCATACTATACTTGTAGCTACTTCACTTGGCAGTAATTGATCAATTATCTCAGGGCTTGTTGGGTAGACACAATCTTTGTAGGTATATAGCATTAAGACAAAACTCTTAGCAATATCTCTAGCCACTATACATTCATTGGTAAGAATGCTCTTTATTACATCATCTTCCTCCTGCATTTTCAGAAAAGAGTGCCTATGCAACATCATGAGTTGGGCTATAGAATTCAGCTCTTCCTCTTCTTCCCCTAAATTTGGCCAAATAGTTCTAACTTCCTTATGGATTGACCATTTGAAATTGTCATATTGCTTAATCTATAATTAATTTTAGCATCAGTGGTGGTTAACCAGGGTGTCCCTAATATGATAGGATAACCAACAAGTTTTACTTTAGGTGATAGGATAAGAAAATCAACACAATATTCCCATGAATCTAAAGTCACTATCCGATTTTCTATGAGACCATCTAGAGTGATAGTTGAACTATCAACAAGTTGTAACAGTGTGGGAGTTGTCCTTAAGCCTTCTATGCATAACCTGTGCATTATATCTTTGCTCATCACATTTATTTCTACTCCCAAATTAACTAAAGCATTTGTCACAACTTGTCCATTTATGATGAGATTAACTAGTGGACTACCAAGATCTAAATACTTTGGTATCACTACCTTCCCTAACATGATATCTACTAATTGCTCAATAACATGGATTGTTTGAGGATCTTTCTTCTTCTACCTTGGATTCTTAAGGTATGCTTCATTAATAGCCTTTCTATAAAGAGAGATTTCCTTGATAGATTGGAATAGAGGGATTTGGATGTGTATATATTTTAGCTAATCAATAATATCAAATGTCTCTTCCTCTTGGGATATATATTTCTCTTTATTTAGCCTATGCAAAAAGGGAGGATTCACTTAGGTGTGGTTAGTAGTCCTACTAGGTACATTAGTTGGAAGGTTCATATTTGTTAGTATAGCTTCTGGAAGTGATGTTATAGGGGTGTCTACCACTTTTGTGATAATAGGATATTCTGGCATAGGCAGAGTTGTTCTAGATCTCAAATAGATATCAGATATCTCTATTGAATAAGTAGGGCACTACTAAGTATTAGTAGTGTATGTTTGTTGTTGTTGTTACTTGTTGTTTGTCTTTGGTTGAGATTGAGTAGGAAATTGGGTTCGCTTAGGATTAGTATTATTTTCTACAAGAAGTGGCATTATTGTTGGTGGTTGCACTAGAGGCAGTAGTTCTGGGTTGTTAGAATTTTGGTTAGGCCACAATGGAGGCCCTCTCTATTGGTTATTTTGCTAACAATTTCCTTGTGGTGGTTGCCATTCATTCTACTGATTAGGCCACTAGTTATTTTTCTGATTTTTCCATTGAATATTTTGTTAATTAGGCCACTGGTTATTTTTCTAGTTTTTCCATTGATTATTTTGTTGATTAGGCTGCTAGTTGTATTTCTAAATTTTCTAGGGAGGTTGGAAGTATTGAGAGGGATTTTGATAACTTTGGTTTTGCCACTAATTATTGTAAGGATTTGAAAATTGTAGAGGATCTTGAGGCATACCTTGTCTTGAAGCCCATGGTCAATGTTGAGCAACAAAGAACACTTGATCATCATCTCCATCTATCTTCCCCATCTATCTTCATGTACTTAGTTGGAAAATGTTGATTCTTTAGGTTGGCTACCAACTTACATCTACAGTCTTGCTTTTTTTGTGTAATGAAGAGAGTACTTCACCAATTGTGATTCAGCCTTTGCATTCTTCTTCTTTGTATTCATGGTATCAAAATGTGTAACGACATCATTTATGATGTCCTACTTGAAATCTAAGAGTAAATTAGATATCTTGAGCTTTGAAATGCCTTGACTAATCCCTTTAGTGACTCTGGACTGGTATCCTCTACCTTTCTTCACAATTGACCTTTAGTAGTTAAGATAGATTTTCTTGAGGTCATCCCAAGAAGATTGGTGTATATCATCACCAGTCATTAGGTCTAATGCTTCTAGACAATTATCATTTACCCCTCTCAAGAAGACTAGTTTCAATGAATCCTCTGCCAGTACATGTTGGGGTTTCTTCTATATTGTGTACAAAAAATATGAAACATAATCTTCCAAAGTTTCATCCTCCTTTTGTGACAATCTAAAAATGTCATCTCCCCTTGGATCACTCCCCTTGCAGTAATCTTTGTATTTCTCCAAAAATAGAGTCTACATCTCATCCCAGGTACCTGCTGCATTGGCTCTTAAGCCCATGAACCATCATAAGGTTGATTCTTTTAGTGTTTATGGAAAAAAATTGAGCTTGTGGAAATTATTTTTATAGCCAATGCTATGATAGAGTATGTCAAACTCAAACAATAAAGTATCAGGATCCTTAGTTAGAAGGCCATTAAACTTCAAAAGAGCTATTGTGGGTATATTTTTGAGATTAGCATTGTTTATGAGGCTCAGGAGAGGAAATTGAAAATTAGGGTGTGCCATTATTGGAGGTATTTGATTATGGGGTTACTACTAAAAGGAGCATTAGCTACAAGATTGTTAACAATAGGTGGATTTGGACTAGAACTATCAAGAAAGATGACCACAATTTTAGCAAAAGACTGAAGACCACTTATATCCAAAGATTTTGTTCTAGAGGAATATTCTAAAGGAAAATTAGGACTTGTGTCCTCAAAAGGAAACTCAACTTCTTCAACTTCGTCATTTAAATTAATAGACCCTAGTGGAAGAAATCTGCCATATTCATCTCATCATCTTCCCGTTTGATGCATGTAATTTAATTCTTCACACTTGTGAAGCAATTTTTATGATTGCAAATCTCTATTTAAAAAAAAACTAGCTATAAAAGATACTATGACTCAAAAAGATGTTCCTAGCTTGACACCATCCTTGACAACAACCCAAGGACATATAATTGAAATGGTCCGTATGATATGTGCACTAGGTTCCTTGAAAAGTCATTGTGCTCATGTTGTAAGAAAGTAAAATGCATATAAAGAAACTTCATTAGTGCTATAGAAAAGTAACACACTTAACTCCTTACTAAAATGAATGGTAGAAATGCAACTCAATGCTAACTTATATTTCAACCTAGACCATCCACTATAACTGCTCTTGCAAATGTTGTAGGAAGAAACTATAGTTTTTCTATCTGAAATACTAGAAATGCTGGAAGTAAATCTACACTACTCTAACCTAATCTAGTTCCCAAGTGGGCCCCCTTGGTTGGATTATTCTAATCTACTAACATAGAATGTAAACCAAGAATTACATCATTATATTTCAAAAAATCCTTGCATAAGAACAATACATAAAACTATAGCTAACTTGCTAAAAGATACAATAACATTTTTTCATAAAAATTTTCTAACCTTTTTAAACTATTGATTCAATCCATATAAATAGTGGATCAACACTTATTCTAAAATAGAAAAGAAAATAAACTAACTGAAGATCTATTAGAGAAGAAAAAGGAAATATAACATCCTGTAGAATAAGAAATAAAATTTGGGCAACCAATTCAGCACAATAGTAAATGTAGAGGGAATTTAGCAACACTTCATCCTTGTATTCCTAGAATAATGGCTCCTCCTTTGTGCTAGCCATGTCTTCTAGTTCCATAATGATTCCTCTACCATAGCTAGGCCTTGATGCTCCTTCTTGAAAGTTTTTGACCACTCTCTAGCTTCTTCCTTTCCTAGCAAGTTAGTTGCAATGTAGAAATATTTACACAAATAAGCATAATCAAACTAAATCTAGATATTAGAACACACATTCTAATGGTTATATGAAATATTGCATTATATGTATAAAGTTGGCAAAATAAGACATAACTATCTACCCATGGTTTAATAGTTCTATTTGGACTTTATCATAAGTTCAACTAGCTATGAGTTCATGAATGTCTTAGCAATATTAAAAAAAAAGTATTAAAATTAATATAAAAATAGAGTCAATAATTGTCCTCATCATTTGGTCCAAAGGATTCATCTAGACTGATATAATTATTAGAGAGTAATAACAAGACTTGATCTGATAACAATAAAAACTCACTTGGAGATTATAGATCTCACATTTAGTCCTTCATTCTACTTAGCATTTATCCTATTCATCTCTGACAACTTGTCTAGCCTTCAAGCATTCATCATGTTAAGCCTTCTATCTTTGTATGCTAATTGCAAACTCTTTCATTTAGCCACCATATGAAGAAACATTCTAGACTTCTTGACTTTCTCATGTTCTCAAACATGACACTAGTTGCTTCTAGCTTTCTATATCCTTATATAGAGAATTTAGGTCTTTTTCCACTTAACCATAACCATCCATTCTAGGGTTAGGTTAGATTCATTGAATCTATGCATCTTTCCATTTTGTTCCCTTCTAGAAACTTCCTCTTCAATCCTCTTTGAATTCACCTCAAAATGGTTTATCTTGAATTTTGTGCCACTAGCTCATCACAGTTATCATCCACATGATTCACATAATTCAAGAAATCAACTTTATCAACTCAATTTTTTTAAATCTTTGATCTAACACATTTTACTGTCACCCAACAATAACAGACTATTTTCTTAGTAAACACTATCTTCTAATGCTTGTCCAACACTGGGTTTCTCGACATCCATTAAGTCTTTATTGGTGCTCGACACATACTAACTTTCTTCACTCAGAACCAACTAGATTTCTCTACTCAGTACATACCGAACTTACTGCTCAACTTCAATTAATTTTCTACTTAGCCTACACTAACTTTTATCAGCTTGCACTATTTTCTTAGTTAGTCTTGGTAGACACATTTTTTTACTTTCACTTAAGTAGATAAATAATACACTATATCATCAAACTCTTTCTTGGTCTTAGTGCTCCTTTTATACACCTACAACTCAACTCTTCTCTAGGTTCTCTTGTTATCCTTTCTTTTCAAATCCTCTTCATCAATCAAACAAATGATATAATTCAAAACAAAGTAAGAAATTGTCTCACCAACAAGTAGTAGGTTTGACATTACTAACAAAATAATGATCATTCCATGATAGGTTCATCAATCTTCTTCATTTCAACAGTCTTGTTTTAATGATCTCCTTCTTTTGCATTGATGGAAAACTAATACCAACAATAATATCAAAATGAAACTTAATACCTTGTATTGAAATCTCCATCTTTATCAGTATGTGTTCCTTCCTTTGATTTCTCCTTCATCTAGTCTTGTCCCACTTTGATAATCTCTTTGATATCTACTTGATTCTCTTATATCTCCCTCAATATATTCTCAATAAAATTTATATCTTTGTCCCTCTTTCACAATAATTCCAAAGACTTATCATCTATACATGCATATATAATCAATTTAGTTTCTCCCTTTGTCACCTTGCATGTGACTGTAAATCTTTTATTTCAACTCCTTCTTTACTCCAACCAGATCCTAAAGTAATTTCTGGTGCATCAAGTTGTAAGATATTTCAATCAACTTTGTTGATGAAGGGCACTACTCTTACTTCTTAAGTAGATTTGGATAGGGGTATCACCCCTAGTTTACCTCTAAGATATTCATGTGCATCCTTAGGTAAGCAGTTGTGAATATATCAGCTAACTATTCTTTTGTATTTACATATTCCATTCCCACTTCTTTGTCTTGAACCAACTCTTTTAGGTAATGATACTTTATTCCAATGTGTTTTATCTTCATATGCATCACAAGGTTCTTTGATATGTTTATAACACTTGTCTTGTCATAGTAGAGTACCATAGGTTCAGTAATTTCCTCCTTCATTCCTTTGAGTAACTATTTGATCTATACCACATTTATGTAATTCACTAGAACAACCACATATTCAACTTCAACATTAGATTGTGATATATAATTTTGTTTCTTGCTAGTCTAGGTGACCAATCTTTTTTTAGGAATAAGGTGTCTCAACCTTGGATAATTCCTATTCTTATTATTTTTTTTGTAAATGTATTTTTTGCAAATAATGTAATTAAGTGTGAGTGTACATGTCTAGTTGGCATGTTGATGTGTCAATCCACTTGTATGTGTTAGCATCTTGAATTGTGTGTAAGGAGATCATGGCTAAAATGGTTATGACATATTCCTATAATACGTAAGAGCTATCTTTGCAAGATTTGATGATGGGTGAAGATGTGAAGACATGTGGCAATTAATCATTAATTATTGTACACTTGAGTCTCCAACTCACATGCATGATACGGTTGTTCTTTTGAAGTTTCCCTAAAAGGGAAAGCACATGATATAAGCATTTTTCATGGTTGTAGATTGGAGAGTGAGAAAGTGTATTGTTGGTATGGTATGTTGCTACTAGTTTTGACCTTTTATGTCATTGTTATATTGAAAGAACTTGCATTGCAAGTGTGTTGTAACCTTCTATGTTAAAGATAATACATTGTGTAGGTTTTAGAGGTGTGGGGTTGTTCTACTGAAAGTTTTTTCTCCACTGGCATATCTTTGTGTTTATGTGTTTTCTTTCTCTATATATTTTCTATATCCATGGTTGACTATGCTATTATTGTTTACATAATATTGAATCCAAAATTGTAAGGACTTAATAGGAATTTGCACAATACTTTCCTTAAGTGATTAGTGTAGGAAGCTATTTCCACACTTGAGTTTCCATACATCTTTTTCCTAAGAAAAATGCTCCACCACTTGTACTTTTTTTTTCATCAATGTCTTCATCGCAATTAGCATCTGTATAGGCTCTCAATTCAAACTCGTCATTTTTCTTGTAGTATAGACCATAGTCTTTTTTTCCTTTTAGGTATCTTATAATCCTTTTAACAACCCTTAAATGATTCTCCTTAGGATTTGTATAAAACCTTGCAAAAATCCTAACAGCTAGTGCAATGTTAGGTCTACTATGAACTACATATTGTCATTTTCCAATCATAGACCTATACAATGTTTTATTTACTTTAGTAGAATCATCATTTTTGGATAGTTTGTGTCTTGTCACCATAGGAGTACTAATAGGTTTTGAATCCTCCATACCAAAAGTCTTTAATATTTCCTTCACATACTTGGATTAAGTGATGTAAATACCATATTTTATCTAACATACTTGTAGTCCAACAAATAAATTTATTTCTCCAAACATAAACATCTCAAAATCTTACTTCATTTCATTTACAAATGTCTTACACAATACATTTTTTCCTCCAAATATGATATCATCAACCAATAGTTTAGCTAGTAAAATTTGTTTAACTCCTTCTGTCTTCTAGTACAAATTGTAGTTGTCATCAATCTTCTCAAAACTAGTCTTCACAAGATAGTTATGTAATCTTTCATACCATGCTTTGAGAGCTTGCTTTAAACCATATCAAGCTTTGTGTATTCTTCACACCATGTTCTTATTTTTTGTATCAATAAACCCTTTAGGTTGTTCTATGTAAACGTCCTCTTCTAGTATACCTTTTAGAAATGCAGACTCAACATCCATTTGATAAAATTTGAAACCTTTGTTAGTAGAGTAAACAAGTAGAGTTCTTACACCTTCCAATCTTGCAACTAGGAAAAATGTCTCTCCCTAGTCAATTCCCTCTTCTTGTGCATACCCTTTTCAAACTAATCTTTCCTTATTTCTTGTGACTTCACCATTCTCATCTAGTTTTTTTTTGTACACCCACTTGGCTCCAATCACATTCTTGTTCTCTAGTCTAGGTACAAGTGTCCATGTTTTGTTCTTAATCTGATCAATTTCTTCTTTCATGGCTTGATTCTAGTCTTCATTTTCTAATGCATCCTTCATTGACTTAGGCTCATGCATTCTTAAGAAACATGTGTCTTTTCTTAACCTATTCCTTGTCATTGGTTTGTGTTATTAATCTCTAATAATTTGTCAAATAGGGTGATGTCTTCTAACATAATTTGAGAACCTTGTCCTAGCTTTCCTTTCTACATTGGATATTTCATGAAGTTCAATTTTAGATTTGCTGTGCACTTCTCTATTAGGTAACTCAACATTCCTTTCATGTAAACTGATCTTAGTATTAGAATGTACCTCAGTGTCTAACTGCAACTTGGCTCTTGACTACAACTTGGCATCCATTGTATGTGACTCAATAATCACTGATTCTTGTTGATTAATAACTTGGTTTGTAAAATTATCTGCATCAACATACATGTTTTCACTGTAGTACATAAGGGTTCTTTAATTTTTAGGTTCCTTCTTTGGTTCATCTTCATGCGCTTCTGTATATTCATCAAACTTTACATTTGTACTTTTCACAACTTTGTTAGTGTTAGTATTTAAACACTTATAAGCCTTACTTCTCGTGGAATAGCCTAGGAGTATACATACTTCTCTTTTAGCATCAAGTTTACCATTTCTATTGTCCTTAGGAATGTAACACTTTCTTCCAATTAACTTAAAATATTTCACATTGGGTGAGTATCCATATCCTAATTCAAAATATGTGGAGTTCATAATTTTCTTGTCTTGTACTTGGTTCAAGGTATAGACATCTATACTGACATCTTCTCTCCAGTATTTTAAAGTAACATTCTTCTCCATCATCAGTGTAATAGCACAATCCATTACATATTTATTCCTCATTTTAGCAAACCCATTTTGTGGAGGGGTCCTAGGTGTAGAAGTTTGTCTTTTGATTCCTGCATTATATTTTTCTTTTAAAAATATTACTGTCATCATTCTTGAGTAATCATCAACAAATTGAATAATATATTTGTCACCTTTGTAGCTTTTCACATCAATTGGTCCACATAAATTAGTATGAATTAATTCCAGAATTTCTTTTGAAGTACAAGTCTTACTTTTAAAACTAGACTTTATCATCTTGCCTAACTGACATTATTTGTAAATCATATTATGACATTTATTTAATTTTGGTAAACCTCTGACTCTTTTCATCTTACTGATGCTAACAAAATTAACAAAATTGACATAACATAACCTTTTGTGCCATAGCCACAGATCATCATATTGTATAACAAGACAAGTAGCATCATTCATGTCAAGATAAAATAGATTACCTCTAATCTGATCTCTACTTCCAATTAGTTTTCCATCAGTGTCATAGATCTTAGCCTTTCTATTATTAAATTCAAATTTTCATCTTGAACTATTTAATTGTGACACACTCAATAGATTATAGCTAAGTCCTTCCACATAATAAGCATTATCACACATAATCTTTTCTATCAACCTTATTGATCATTTTCCTTTTATAAGACATGGTGCATCATTACCAAATTCAACACTATTTCCATTTTAATACTCAAGGGTAATGAACTTACTTTTGTCTCCAATCATGTGGTGTGAACATCCACTATTAATGATCCATCTATCACTTTTGTTGACATAAGATATCAATGAAGTTGCCTTATCTTCATCAGAATCATCTTTAATAGCAACATAGAAAACTTCATCATCATGATCTTTAGATTCATCATTGGACTCTTCTTCAATAATGTACCAAGACTTCTTTCCCTTGTCCTCATAGCATTTTTTATTGTCATCTTTTCTTCCTCTGAATTTGTCTTCATTCTTGTTGTTTGACTTGTGAGGACATCTTTCTATAATATGACCAACCAAATTAAAGTTAAAGAATATGATAGGTAACTTACCTTTGTATTTTCCTTTTCCTCTATGAAATTTCCTAGCCAGTAGTACTTCTAGTTCTTCTAGCTCTTCATCATTTGTATCACTATCACTAGCAATAGGTTTGACATTTTTATTTTTCTTATCTTTAGGTTCTTTTAGTGTCAGCTTAGCTTTGAAAGAAGGTTCAACATTCTCATATTTGAAATGATCAAAATTTTAAAGTTCAAAAGCAATGAGTCTATCAACTAGTCCTTTGGGGGTTAAATTACTACTAGGAGTACACCTTAGTTCTTGTATAGAAGAGTCTCTAATATCATAAATAACCAATAGGGTTCTCAATACTTTTCTAGCCATAGTCTCATCTTCAATCTGTCCATTAGATCCTTGAATTGCATTACAATATCTTTTATCCTTGCACAATACTAGACTTTAGTCTCACCTTCTTGGATTCTCAATTCATCAAATTTCCCTCTAAGAATTTTAGCTTTGGCTCTCAGCACAATCTTGTCTCCTCCATATATATTTTTTAGGGCATCCCACATCTTCTTACGAGAATCACATCCTTTGATGTCATCAAACTCTAAGTAGCTTAGGGAAGATGCAATTTCCAACATTGCATGATTGTGTTCCTTCTTCTATTTCAATTGTTTAGTAGTTGGGGCTCCATTTGGATCAACATTCTTAGTGGTGATAATTGACTATGCATAATCTCTAAGACCTCCTAGATGTAGCTTCATCAAACTTCTTCATATAGTAAATTTTTCCTTGTTTAACTTGGGAACCTCCTTTGTGTACATCTTGATCTTTACCTTTAAGTACCCTCAAACTTTCTCTCAAGCACTTGATGCTCTGATACCAATTGTTAGAATAATTTAAAATAACTAGGAGGAGGGGGGTTGAAAAAATTATCCAAGGTCCAAATCTACAAATAATAAATTTTCCATATCTTAACTTATACTTATCCATGCATTGATCATTCAATGTTTTAAATATATGCATATTACTATCCTAGGTCAAAATAAATTTGCAGAAATGTAAACATACAATACCATAAAATCAATCACACATTTTAACAAAATGATTTTATGTGGAAACCCAATTTGGGAAAAAACCACCAGTAACATGCTACCAATTTTCAATCTTATGAAGTGAGCCATGTGAGGAACCAACCCTATTAAAGGTTACAATGTACACTATTAAATGTGACCTAATTAAAGGATTTCAATCACCCTTTTAGGAGTAAGCCATGTTAGAGGACTTTATAACATTTCATTATAATTCTACCCTATTAAAGGATTTACTAATGATTTTTAGGTCACCCTTAGTCCAAAGGATTTATCCAGACTGATACAATTGTTAGAGAGTAACAATAGGAGTTGATTTGATAACAATAAAAACTTAGTTGTAGATTACAAATCTTACATTCAGTCCTCCATTCTACTTGGAATTCATCCTCTTCATCTTTTACAACTTGTTTACTCTTCAAGCATTCATCACCTTAAGCCTTCTTTCTTTGTATGTTAATTGCAAACTCTTCCATTATACCACCATATTAAGCAACACCCTAAACTTCCTATCTTTCTTAGGTTCTCCCACATGACACTAGTTTCTTTTAGCCTACTATATCCTTATATAGAGAATTTAGGTCTTTTACCTCTCAAACCACAATCATCCATTCTAGGGTTAGGTTAGATTTATTAAACTTACCCATCTTTCTATTTTGTTCCCTTCTTTAAACTAACTCTTCAATCCTCTTTGAATTTACCTCAAAATAGTTTATCTTGAATTTTATCTAATACATTTTATTGTCACTTAGCAATAATACTCTATTTTCTAGGCAAATATTGTCTTATGATGCTCAACCAACACTGAATTTCTTAACATCCACTAAGTCTTTATTGGCCCTCAACACTTACTAACTTTCTTCACTCAAAACCAACTAGATTTCTCTTGCTTGGCACATACTAAACTTATTTCTCAGCTTCAACTACTTTTACGCTCAGCTTGCACTATTTTCTCAGTCAGGATTTGTAGACACATTTCTTTACTTAGCTTTAATTAGATAAATAATACACAATATCATCAAAGTCTTTCTTGGTCCTAGTGCTCCTTTTATACACCTATAAATAAACCTTTCTCTAGGTTCTCTTATTATCCTTTCTTTTAAAATCATCTTCATCAATCAAACAAATAATAGCATTCAGACCAAAGTAAGAAATTATCTCACCAATAATTAGTACATTTGACATTAGTGACAAAAAAATGATTGTTCTATGATAGGTTCATCAATCTTCTTCATTTCAACAATCTCTTTTCAATTTTTTTTGTAGAGATCATTAAACTTATTAACTAAGACAAGTTACCTTCATTAGTTATTGCACTCTTTAGTTTCTCAACCTTAGGCTTCCATGGTTTCCTTCCTTTGCTTGCAAACTACTTTTCCTTGCTTTGTAGGCTCTTTGTATTTGGTATTCTCAAGTGACTCTACTTGACATCACATCATTTTTCCTTCATAGGTCATCAAGACCTTTTATTTCTTTCCCAATTTGGCTACCATCTACTTTACCCTTTTGTGTTTCTATGGTTCTTCTGGTTTCTACTTGATCTCAACTAATCTAGTTGACTTCCTCTTTCTTTCCATAATTTTTATTTCTTCTTCCTCTTCACTAGACTCCACTGATTGAATAGTGGGTGATTTTTGTGGTTTCTCTTGTGACACAACTATGTAGGGAATAGCTAATGCTTTTTCTTGAGATTTTTAATATTTATTCCTTCTGATGTTCCTTCTATTGCAAGTGGTGGTACATACGTGATACCTTATTGATCACTTTGCTTCATTCCAACAATTGCCTATCTAACTGTTACTTCTTCTTCTAGGGTCATTTGTACTTCCTCCATGATCTTCCTCATGGTGGTCTCTACCTTCTTCTTTGATGACTTTTCAAGCTAAGCTTGATTAGTCATTTTCATGATTTCCTCATAGGTTCCAAACCTATTAAAATATTGATGCAGTGCAAGGTAAGAGAATCCCTAAAGGAGATGTCCTAGCCCCCAACAAATAACCACACAATAGAAGATAAACAAAAATGCAAGATCTTATATCAAATAAAAAACTATTTATTCATACAATAAATTATTACATGCAATGTGGTAGGCTATAAGGTCTACTTGGTTACAACCAAGTAAAGCAAGTAATAGTTCTACAAGATTCCTCAATATCCAATCCAAACCCTAGCTAGTTCAGATCCACATTCTGGTAGAAACCCTCAAGGAAGATCCAATTGGTACTCACAAGCCCACCAAGAAATATCTTTATTTTCCAAGCCTCAACTACTAGCCCTTCTCAAAATTTTCTCCTCTACAACCTCCTCTTCTCCAAGATGGATGAATAACTACAATCCTATTGTTAACTGCCTTACATTCGTTGCTCTATCCAAAGACTCAAGAGAAAAACTCTCTTCAAGCACTCTCTAGACTCACTCCTCTAAATAAATGAATTAATAATGACTAAAGACTTCATAATACCCCCAATTATACCCAACTAAGACACAAGTCTACCTAGTAAGCTCCAAATTAAATATCCCTTATATTAAATACTTGAAGACCCACAAGTCAGTCTCCAATAGAAATTAAATACCAAATGCCTTTAAAGGCTTACAATACTTATTAAATACATCAAAATTAATTACGTAAGACCCAAACAGGTCCACTCAAATCCACAAAAATCCTTTAATCATGTAGAGTAGATAACTACCCCAGGATGATCTTGCATTAGACTCCCTAGGTGTGAAAAGAAAAGTGAGTGACAAACTTTGATGCCTAATACAAAATCCACATCTATCTTCATCTTCACCAAAGGCTTCCACTCCAATAGGGACAAGAAAACCAACATGCACATCATCCACATCTAGATCACTCTATCAAACACTAGAATCTCAACCATCAAATCAACATGCTCACTCCCAAGAATAAATTGAACATAATGCTTCATCAACAAATCAACAACTAGTGAATCCACACCAATAGAAACAAACTCCATATAAAAAATAAATATGTAGATCTCCATAAATACATTCCAAACTCACAACACCAACAATCTCATTGCTCATAACAAGATGCTCTGCAACATACAATTCACCATCAATAATAACTGGATCATCCATGACTGAGTGCTCTACAATCTCCATGTTAGACTCAACCAATTGATCATGAAAACCAATATCCATCCCAACATAAAAAAGATTAAGAATATCCTTAGCAATAACCTCTATTTTTTCTACAAGTTCTATATCAAGCTCTACAAGATTATTAACAAAACCAAACTCTTCCACCTCAGCCTTACAATGACACCTTCTCTCTCTAACAAGTCTTCTAACTAGCTAGACAACTCTCTTTTAGATCAGTAGACTGCATCTCCACAAATCTCTATGAAAATCAACCATCCCTTTCTTAATTCAATCAACCAAACTAGATTCAAATTGAGCAGACATCTCTAAAAACCTCTTCTCCACCACATCATTGAGATTCACAATCACCTTAGGGTCCAATCCTCTTAGAGCCATCTTCCAAGATCTTTGCAAACCCTCTACAATAAATCACCAATAGATCAATCTTCCCAAACAAGATCAATCTTCCATCCTTGCAACCATAGATTCATTTACATGTCTTCCCAAGGTCTTGGTGCAAACTGCCTCAACTTTGATGATCTATCTACACACATAGGAACAACCTTCACTCTAATACCACCTGATGTAGTGCAAGGTAGGAGAATTCGTAAAGGAGATGTCCTAGCCCCTAGTAAATGACCACATAGTAGAAGATAAACAAAAATGCAAGATCTTATATCAAATCACAACTCTTTATTCATAAAATAATTGATTACATGCAATGTGTCAAACTATAAGGCCTTCTAGGTTATGGCCAAACATAAAACAAGTAATAGTTCTACAAGATCCCTCAAGATCCAATCCAAACCCTAGCTAGTCTAGATCTACACTCTGGTAGAAACCTCCAAGGAAGATCCAATTGGTACTCACAAGCCTACCAAGATTTCTCCTTATTTACCAAGCCTCATCTATTAGCCCTTCCCCAAATTTTCTCCTCTACCCCCTCCTCTTCTTCAAGATGGATGAATAATCACAATCTTGCTATAAAATGCCTCACATTCGGTGCTCTATCCATAGACTCGAGAAAAACTTTCTCTTCAAGAACCCTCCAAACTCACTTCTTTGAATGAATGAATGAATAATGATGAAAGACTTCATAATACCCCCTACTTATATCCAACTAGCCACAAGTCGGTGCAATAAGCTCCAAATTAAATATCCCTTACATTAAATACTTGAAGAGCCACAAGTCAATCTTCAACATAAATTAAATACCAAATGCCTTTAAAGGCTTACAACACCTATTAAATACATCAAAATTAATTACCCAAGACCCGAATAGGTCCACTCAAATCCACCAAAATCCCTTAATCATGCAGGGTAGCTCCAACTACCCCAAGATGCTCCTACTCCAAATATTCATCTCTATTTGTCTTTAGTATAACCTCCACGTATTCTTCAATTTTTTCCTTAGTAACCTCATAACCAAGAGGTTCCACATACAAAATTCTAGATTCAACTGGTTCTAAGTAACTAAAGTTACTATCCACCATAAAACGTATGTCATTTTTGCACTTCTTTACAGTTGTAGGTGGGATCCTGTACCTTTGTTTCATTTGACCCTGAAAGATCTTCACAGCTAAGTCCACATTACTCTCAATCTTGTCAATATGATATCTTTTGTATAAGTCATTTATCTTTTCAATAGTGCATTTATCATTATTAAGTAATTTAGTCACTAATAAAAATAGAAATATCCTAATCAAGTGGAAGAACATGTAAGTTATTAGTGACCTAAATCTAAATTGACTATTCTTAACTTTCTTTATCCTATTCAGGCTTTCTATCAACTACACTCCTAAGATCTCATGCATATTTACCTTTACTTTCTCTACACACATCTTATAGGATATATGTATAAAACCTAATGCCATGTCATCTTCTCTAGAACTTGCACAAATCTTGGAAGCCATGATTTTCCATTTGAATCAAACATCATGCTACTTAATTTTTCTTATCATGATTCCTCTCCTATTGTACTCAGATTTAGTGTTCTCTAGCACAAGCTTCTTCACATTCATTTCATTCACTAGAATCAAACCTTCATTATACAATATAGTCACTCCATGAATTAGGTTAACTAATATGTCCACTACATTATCTCCCAACCATAATTGTCCATCATGAATTTGGCTCAATATTATCTTCACCCAATCCTCATTGTCAAAGTCATATGAAATAAAGTACTCAACTCACTCATTCTATCCTAGATGCTCATAACCATTCTTAAAGCTCATATCTTGGTTTTAAACATGATCAAATTCCTTTTTTATGTTTTCTTCTCCTATTATTTCAAACTTAATCTTAAGGTAATTGCCTATATTTGTTGAATATGGAACTCTATCTAAAATCACTGAAAGTGCCTCCATAGGGTCTTCTTTCAAGGGTTGAATAAGGTTTATCTTAATCTTATGTTTTGCATCTTCTTCAAAACCATGAATCAAAGTTTTATCCATGTATTCTACAAATTCTAAACTTAAAATCAGGGATTAAACTTTTAAAATTTGTAAAGTACCTCAATTATGTGGAAATAGGGTTTGCTCGAGAATGAGCTTTAATGTTTCTTGGATTTCCTTAGATTTTCTCATAATTTTCTCTTTAACTCTTCACACATTCAAATGATATCAAAATCTTAAATGTGATCCTTTAATCCTTTTTATTTACCTACTCCATTAATTGTGCACATACACAATCTTCAAAAAGTTGTTTCTACTAACTAGGAGACTTACTTTCTTTCGTGTGTCCTTATAAAAATTCCCAAACCTTTGTGCTCTTAAAAATATCTTAAAAAAATCATATTCTACCTCATATTAACTTCTCAAATATTAACTCACTTTATTTCATCATTTCTACCTTCCCAATGCCCGATCTCTTATAAAAAGTACTTAATTCAAATACGATGAATCAAATACAATTTTTGACTTCACTCTACTTTCAAGTGCTTCATTTGACTATTCTACTAGTACCACATGTGAACTAGATGGATCTTTATCTTTGAAAAATACTTCTTTGAACTCTTACACATGTTCCTTTATGTTGTCTTTCTGATTGTCATTGTTGCTATCAGTTCTTATGTCATTCCCATTCATATTTCTTCTAAATTTCAGATTCCTTGTTTTTTTCCTCATATCCATTCTAAAAAATCTCTCTATATTAATAATTTTTTTACAAAATTGGCATACTGGTGCATTAATTCCAAATCTGGGTCTTGGCTAGTTTATAGATGCTTTGCAATTTTTGGCAATATGTCCAAAGTTGTTATAATTGTAACATACAATGTTATTCCTTGCTCCATTGTTTCCTTCTTTAGATCTTCTTCCTACAATGTTCATACCTCTAAACATTTTACTATTGCTATTGCTATCATCAAACTTAGGTTTCTTACAATTTACTGCTCTATGACCAAAACCATGACAACTATAACAATAAAAACTAGTTACTAGATTGAATGACTTACCTATGTAGTTTATTTGAACATATGATCAACTTCATTACATGCATAGAATCTACCTTTGAGTTCATATCTTACTTCCTTAGGTGATTCCATTTTCTCATATTTCTTACGTTCATCAATTTGTTTAGGTTGTTTACCTCTTTAGGTGCATCAATAGATTGATTTAGCTCAATCTTGTTTAGATTTTATTTCTCTTGTATAGGCTCATGAATTTGAGGATTAGGTTCCTTTCTAACTTCATATTTCTTAGTTGAATTTTTTCCAATGAACTATCTAGGCAAGTCTTATCATAATAATGTCCCTAAAAATATATTTTTTCATCAATCTTCTCACTTCTAGAATATAATCTCTCAAGTTATTTCTTAGATTGGGTTAACTCTCTTTTCAAACTAGTATTGTACTATCAGCATGAATTATAATGATACTAAATTTGGGGAGTATCGTAAGCATTGGAGACTATTGATATGTTGCATTCATGATTGTGTTTGTCATTGATGTCAACATAACAGTGTTTTTGTTAAAGATTGGAAGAATAGAAGTTACAGATCTTATGTTGTGTAGAAACTATAGAAGGTATAGGTAATGCAGAGTTAAAGACATGTCCTTGAGAGTGTCTTAATGATGTTGGTAAGAAGACAAAGTCTAAGTCAAAGGTGTACAACAATTGTGTTTGATTTTGTGAGCAGTGCAGAAATAGAGCATCTATTTTGCAGTTTCTAATGTTTTCATTATATCTTTTAGCCAAGATATAATGAGGTGATGTGTAGTCAGGTAGTGATAGAAGATAGTCATCTGATGATGTCAGTGAGTGCACAAGACTTAGTATTGCACGCATAAAGTTTTGTATAGACTATGAGATGACAGTGCTATTGTAATTGCGAATTAATTAATTATCTTATTTTAATTAATTGGGAAAGCCTCAAGGATGATTCAAGGAAATATTATGAAGATATGATATCAAGGAAAGATCTTTTCCTAAATTATAATATGTATTCAAGTATTCTGATCATTATATGAAGTTGAAGTGTGAAAATAAGCAAAGTACTTGAGGAATGCACACATAAGTGATCCAAGGGATTATTAGATGGGTAGTTCATCATCTCATTCACAAGATTAGAAGAAGTAGAGGTTTGGTTGATAGGATAGAGGAAGAGGAAAGAACAATATAGTACCAATTTTATTATTAAGTAAGGAATAATACAAAGATCATTTAGACAGTGGGATCATTGGTCTTGCCCTCGAAGTTATTTGGGCAGTGGGTCCAACAATCTTCCACAACTCCTAATAAGGTTGGCACAACTCCTAATAGGGTTGGAATCTCCTAATAGGTATTCAAAGTCTTCTAATAGGGACTCATATGTACTAAATGTATTCATAGACTCCTAACAGGGTCCATCCTCTAACAAGGAATATTTACATTAGTACATCATCTTGTGGGTACCATCCCCATCGGGGTTATCGTGTATGAGTATCTTTTTGTGGTTTTAGTTTACATTACTCATATGGTTAAGATTTTTTAAAGATGGTATTGATGTTAATAGTTGTATAACTGAGTCACCCCTCCCTCCCCACCCCCCTCGGTTATATCAGTGGACTATATATTCTAATATGTACTTCTCAAGTTCTACATATTGCATCTTAGTAGATTCAAGTTTAGATGTAACTTTTGTAAGGTTGGATCTTAGATCTACATTCTCAAATTTTAGATCTAACTCAAATTTTCTATCATCTTTCTTTAGGTCCAATTTCAAATCAGTAATTTTCAATTCATGCTTCAAGATCTCATTTTATTTCTTTAGTATAGAAACTTCATCACTGTCCTTGATTTGATATTTAGAATCTTTCTTGGATTTGAGATGATCTATCTTATTGTCTAACTTCCCATTGTATTCCTTTGTACCCTCATATCTTCCTTTCAAAGAATCCCTTTCTTCAATAAGAATATCAATATGCTCAAGAGATTCTTCTAGATTTTTTGTAATTGTTCCATATCCATAGGGATACTACTCAATTTGTTAAGCCTCTTTTGAGTAATTGTGCTTTGATACCAATTGTTAGAAATAGGAAATATTTGTAAAGAAACTTGCAAGAAAGGATATAACTGTTTCCGCATAACCCATAATAGATCTAAAATAAATATGTAATTGATATCCACATGCAAGAGAATACACAACATACCCACAACAGTTGTAACATAAGATATACCCTAGGAAGCCCTCATTGAAGGAAAATCCTAGCCTCCAAAAGCATCCATCACCATGTATTTATTTTGCAAAAACACAATTGCAATACAACCATGGAAGCCTTCAAAACCATAGCCACAACCAAGAAATCCATGTGAACAAGAATGAATCCACACATCCCATAGCATGCTTCCAACCTTCACAAATGCTCTCTTGGCTAACTTGTCAAGCCCTGTCCCACTCAACTCTTGCCTTTTCACCTTCTTCTTGTCTCTACAACTACCCTTGTGGCTAGTTATATAGTAGCCAGTCCCATAAAACCACCAAGTGGTATTACATAAAATCATGTGCTACCTAACCCATTTACCCCACATTAATATTAGAAATTTAATTATTTTCCTCTATATTAAATAATTATATAAAATATTATCAAAATTTTACAATGCAACTCATCAAGTATATCCCATGGGAATCTTTACATGCTACACATCCATCTAGGTTATCCTAGATACAACATGACACAATAAAATAAAAATAATACAATATAAAAATATTATGCAATGTGTGCAACACCCATTATCTCAAAAATCTCCCACTTGTTGTATACATTGTATAGGGTCAATTTGTAGCCACATAAATGAACAACCTAGCACATCCACCATCATGGATCAAAGTACACCATATGCTCCATCCTAGTACCTACAACAAAATCAAAGTATCCAACACCTCAAACATGAATGATCTCACCTCGTATTATGCCACTACCATCCAACATACATAAAAGCCATCCAAAGAGAAAGCCACCCAACCTGTTGCATTAGAAGATCTTAAAATCCTATATGAGCTGAAATGTCAAGCACAAAAAACCTAATCCAAAGGTAATGACATGTATCTATAGTTGTCAAAATATCCATAGCTGAAATAGCATGCACAAGAAGTGCCAAACCCATCAAACTAACCATACCTCCAATGGTATACCAAGATAATCTCACATTATCAACATATCTATTCTATAACCTACAATCACAAGCCTCAAGAGAAATACCTAATACATATATACCATGATGCTCCCATTGAAAAGGATAATGTCAAATATATAACCAATCCACTCACAAAATCTCAAAGAAGTGAACCCGTGTAGTCTCAAGGACATACACAACACAAACCAATAACTTGAAAGAAAAACACTCATAAAAAAGTCTCCAACACTCTTTGAAGTTCTCCATAACCAACAAAGGAAAGAGATAAAAGAATAATAATGTCATCTCTCACATGACATAGATAAGCACAAACTAGTGATCATAATCTCTAACCAATCTCAAATCCAATGTAAGTGAAACCAAACATCTAGGAAGACAACCAAGACCAAGAGAAACCATGCAAATCATAACTTATATCATGTCCTTCTACACACACTTCTAGATGTAAATTGTGCAAGTATGATCTCCTCCATAAAATCCCAACAAGAAGCCACAAAAACACCCAAATCATACCATATAACTAATCATGGATGTAAGCCTCTCACAAGAAGATCAAACTCATAAGCCATTCATATTCCAAGGAATATGCCCAACATAAAACCATCTCCAAAACTCAACCAACATAACAACATATGCAAATGGAGATAACCAATGCCAAACCATCTCTCAAATGAATGCTCTAGAACTAACTCATGTATTGTAGCTTAAGATCCATATCCATGAAAGAAAAACATGAACATAATGCACCTATGAAAAAAAATGGGCTATACCTCTCAAGTAGTAAAACTGTCGAGTAGACCAAGAGTGGGAAATGAAAATGCTCATCAAGATATCCAAATCCAAGTCTCCAACCAAGACTCATCTAAGAAAAATCTCCTCTCAAGTCCATATAAGGTGAATGCCCCTTAGAATTCCTACTGAAACCATCAACCATCATAATAAATACTTCTCTAATCCAAGAGAAATCAGCATCACCACCATCTCTAAGTATCCATGAGCACCTGTGACCAATCAATCTATGCCAACTCCAAATGCAACACAAAAATATCATGAAGTATCCAACTTATGATCAATGTACTCAATACCAAGAAACTAAACCAAAATCAATGTCAAAGTTCCAACCATGGCCTAAGGAACATAAACATGACAACATGATCTAAGCCATCTCAATCAAAGAGCTAGCATGCTCCATATAAACATACTGTAACATGTCAAAAATCTAAACATGTATCAAGAGTATACCATGACATAAAAAATGAAACCATCCTAACTCCAAGGATAACATGTCAATTGAAGCATAAATCACACCTTTACCAAGAACCTTATGAGTTCTCAAGATGCAACCTTCTCCACACACCATGAAGAAAAATCATCTCCTTACCATGAAGAACCATCTCCACACACCATGAAGATAACAAAGAACTCCAAGAGTCCTCAAGATCTAACCATCTTCACACAAAATGAAGATAGCAAATGCACCATGCAAATGTCAAATATGCTTCTATAGCAACAAGATGTAAGACAAACCTCCCACATCTACAAACACAAAATAAATATATCAATGCCAAAAACTCCTACTCAACTATGGTACCAATGCATCATAAAATCCATCTCCTACATGAAGATCCTCTAGGTCTACACTCACATAACTAAAGTGTCACTACCAAGTGAAATTAAGATCTCCAAACCAAGAATATACAAACCAAACTAAAAAATAATCCTGCACTGTCACCTCATCATTGTCACAAGATCCCACTAAACTATGTATCCAAGCTATCAATGACACCATGATGAAAAAAATATCCTCTAACCATGAGAATCAACCAAGGTATCAAATCATCAAAGAACTCAAAGTGCACAGCATGAGCTCCTCAAAAGAAACTAATCAACCATGATCCTCAACCAAGAAGATATACCACCATAACAAAGTTAAGAATCCAAACTAATGAACATCAAGGATGTACTTGTATATCCAATCATGTCATGCCAAAACTCATGGCACCACGATCACATACATGAACTGAGAAACTAACTCTCAATATGTCCAATCTATCAACATAAAATAGTCAACCATAATCCTCCACCATGACTATACCTAGTAACAACATCCGATCCCTTCTATAAGAATAAAAATTAACAAATTATGTGACTTAGGTCATAGAAAACATAAATCCAAGTCACCAATTTGAAAATGCATAATAATGAAAGATCAATGGGCAAAAAAAATCCATAACCAAGCTATAATTGCAAACTTGTAAGTATAGACTGCTTCCAACACTACACAACTTGTAGACCCAACAAGTCATCATACATATCCAAACTAAACATTGATAACCATATCATCACGAGACCAATCTAAAATATGAACTAAGTATACAATGACATCAAATCTTAAATCTTCAAACATACAATGTCATAAACTCACAATGCTACCATAGTCAAATATACCATAAACTGTTTAGATTATTATATTACCAAATAAACCATGCCAAACCTACACCAAATTTGAACCAATGTGTAGAGATCTCTAAGGGCTTTCCATTAACTACTTGAAGTAAAAAATTTGACTCCATATGCTCAAGTTATGCCCCAATCGGTGCTTAAAATAAACAACATCTAACTTTCAAGCTCTTAAAACCTAACAAATGTCAAAATCATAGAATCAAACCCACACCAAGTTGTAGTGCTTTAAATTATCTTTCCAATGCCTATAAGAAGTTTGAAATCTAATATCTTGAGAGAAAGTTATGGTCATTTTACTAAGATAGTATTTTTACCATTTTCACTGCAATTTTTTTTTTGTGATGAAAATTCTAATGGGATTAAATTTGATGATCATCATGGGCTGAAACTAAAAAACTCTTTTATTTCCTCTAAACATGGCCAAACTAGGGCATATTATATATCAAAATTTATGGAAACATTGACCCCAATCCAATGGTGAGGTCTGTTTTTGTCCAAGAGGTCATTTATGCAAGCCCCCCCAAAACCCTCATTTAAATGAAACATTAAAAAAAAACCCTTTTTCCAACAATCACATTCCCATAATCTACCAACATCTCATCATAATAGCAAACCCAAAACCCTCGTATCTACAATAAACAACTCATATATCTTGCCTTTTCTTTTATCCTCTCATGCATTCCCATGGATTTAGTCTAGGGTTACAATAATAAAACCATAGCTCTGATACCACTTATAAGGAAACTTGCAAGAAAGAATATAATCATTTCCACATAACCCATGATAGATCTGAAAAAAATATGTAATTGAAATCCACATGCAAGAGAATAGACAACATACCCACAAAAAATGTGACATAAGATATACCCTAGAAAACCCTCATTGAGGGGGAAACCTAGCCTCAAAAAGCATCCATCATCATGTATTTATTTAGCAAAAAAAAATTGCAATACAACCATGGAAGCCTTCAAAGCCATAGCCACAACCAAGTAATCCATGTGAACAAGCATGAATCCACACATCCCATGCCATGCTTCCAACCTTCACAAATGCTCCCTTGGCTAACCTATCAAGTCTTGTCTTGCTTGACTCTTGAGTCTTGCCTTTTTGCCTTCTTCTTGCCACTACAACTACCCTTGTGACTAATTATATAGTAGCAAGCCCCATAAAACTGCCAAGTGTATTACATAATACCATGTGCTACCTAACCCATTGACCTCACATTTAATATTAAAAATTTAATTATTTTCCCTAATATTAAATAATTACATGAATTATTATCAAAATGTTACAATACAACTCATTAAGTATATCCCATGAGAATCTTTATATGTTGCACGTCTATCTAGGTGCTCCTAGATATACCATTACTTAATAAAATACAAATAATACAATATATAAATATTATGTAATGTGTGCAACACCCATTATCTCAACAATACTAGGCTGGGGGAGGTGTGAATCAGTCTTTTACAAACTTTGTTTCAAAACTAGATATAATTAATGTAGACACCTAAATTTGATTACATTGCTTTAGTAATCCTATTTAGTTATCTCTAAAGGCATCATTAATTAAATTTCTATTTAATTAATCCTTTGCCATCCCCTAGCTGATTAATTTAATTAATCATCTATAGTCCTAATTGATAAATCAAATAACCTATTATTTATCAATTAAATCCTATTCTTCTATCTAAATCCAAAATCCCCATTTATTAAATAAATCTATTTGATAAATAAAACCCTCAAATCTAATAACCCCTAACCTATCCTAAATCCCCCTTTTAGCCTAATCCACCCCATCCACCCATACTAACCAAGCTTAGCCACTAACTCACCACCCTCATGAATGCCATCCATTTACAAATTTCTAACAAGCCTAATCTAATCCTAAACCCAAGCCTAATCCACCCCCTAATGTTGTCACATTCCCTAAGCAAGCTTAAGACTTTCCTAAGCCAAGGAAAGTCAACAATCTCAACTCCCTCCAAAATATCCCAACCACCCAACAATGAATTCTCTTACAAAAGCCATAAAGACTCTTACAAGCTCTTACAAGCCATAATGAAGGGTCTTTATGAAGATATTATCCTTTGAGCCTACTTTGTTGACTCATCCTTCCTCTTTCCTCCATCCACTCACCTTGTGACATGTGTCACTCCCTGATTGGTGCTAAACAAGCACAATCCATGTGCTCCCCTTTGAGTGCATCCTAGCCCTCCTTAAGCTTTCATCTTTCCCTGCATCTTAGCCCTCAAACCCTCAAGCCCTTAGCCTATAAATTGAATCCCCTCCCAAGCCATTTCATCACAATCCATCAAGTAAAGTTATAATGCCATTTTGAACCAAAATCCATACTTTTGCATGCATCCACACCAAAAATCCCAAAAATCTCCATTGAAGCTAGTTTGAATCTTGAGCATACATCCCAAATCCTATCAAATAGACTCATCCCTAAATCAAGTGACTATCCTCATTGGGAGAGCCATTCCATGGTTCATATTCTCATTTGAGGGTTTCACTTTGTCTCTCATATATGTTATGTCTTTTATGCTAGTTAATGCTTTTATTTTTGAAAGATTAGTATTACTTGCTAACATATTTCTCATATACAATTAATAGTCTTATAACTTGCATATAAAATTAAACTGACTATGTTGAATAGTAAACATAACCATGTAATAAGAGAACTCATACCACCATATGTTGTTAACTAGGGAAAGCTTGGCCAAGGAAAAACCCTGGTGGGGATGACACCCACAAAATTATCCACTAATCAAAAGTATCTTGTGGAGGATATTGACCCTATTAGGAGTATATTACATCCGTATAGTGTGTCAATGAATTAGTCTTGGTGGGGGTGTGAATTAGTCTTTTTAAAACTTTATCCCAACACTAGATATAATTATTAGTCTTATAACTTGCATATGAAATTAAAATAACTATGTTGAATACTAAACATAACATGCAATGAGAGAACTCATACCACCATATGTTGTTAACTAGGGAAATCCTAGCCAAGGGAAAACCTCGATGGGGATGGTACCCACAAAATTATCCACTAATCAAAAGTATCTTGTGAAAGATATTAACCCTGTTAGGAGTATATTACATCTGTATAGTGTCTTGGTCCTTGTTAGAAGACTAAGCCTTGTTGGAAGCCTCAACCCTATTAGGAGTTATAATATACAAATAAAAAATGTATGCAAGATGAGCCCACTACCAAAACATTATATACAATGTAGTTCCTTAATACAAAGAGATAGATAGAAAAACCTCTTTTACACTTCTACTAATATCTTTAATATCTATTACTATCTTTGCTAGTCATCAAAAAATTCACATTCCTATGACCATACATCATACTTTTCCTACCACCTACTACATACATACTTCACCAAAACTTAGCATTCACAAATTTTCCTTTATACCTTTACAATTACAATATTATTGCCTAATCAACCTTCATGGCTTTATACACATTATAAAATACATAATTAAAATTTTCCTTCTTAGGGTTAACATCTAGTATGTCGTCCCTAATTAGTTAAGTAGTTATTTCATAAAAAAAAAATTTTTTTAACTTAAAATACCCATTTTTCTATTATACCATGTTCTTCTTGTATAACAACATAATTGGAAATCGACCCATAACTTTATCTATACTATCTATACTGACCTACACTCCCACATATTTCATTGTCATCATAGCGTCAGGCATCTATAGCTAACTTCTCACATGTTCAAGATATGCTTGTGAATCTTGCCAACCAAAAATCTATCTGTTTGCCTGATAAACTATATCATACTTAGACAAATTTTTAAGTATGTACATGCCAATACTTCATCTTCATGATTTTCCCACTTTATGACTGATATATTTTAATAAATAACATCAACATTTCTAACCTAGCCAAAAATTTAATAGGTTATAATTGAGGGGTCCAAGCATAACATGCATAGGGGTATCCAAAATTACTGGACCCACCTATATAGGCAACATTATAATACACAATATTTTCTTAGAAATGTTATCAAATCATTGGGTAGGAATGTTATTAGGCTGAATAGATGTAATATTAGTACGTATATTCTTAAACATATCCATACTATAGATATTCAAACTAGAGCCATTATCAATCAATATTTTTCAATCAATGTTTGGCATATGGTATTTTTATTTCTAGACATATCTAGCTTAAGAGAGTCATAACAATATTGAATCTTTGAAGGAAGAAAATCATCATGACTAAAAACAATTGGAGGTGAGATAGGAGTAACATTCATGCAATGCAAAAAGGCATTTATTTTATCTTTATTAGTAGGCTAAATTGAAAGAGTGGCTAAAGTGTTTTTCAAGGCTTCACGATATGTAGGAGATGTTTGAAGAAGTTTTGAAAGAGAAATATTGGAGGATGTATTACATAATTATCATACCATAAAATAATCCATCCAAATATGTCGAGAAATATGACATGGAGGAGGAAGAATAGGCTAAGAAGGTGGGAGAGAAGTGGTAGGTCAAGGATTATTCCTTATACAATAGATATGAGACACCATAGGATAATCCATAGGATCACTAGATTTTCGCTTCATAGTTATTTGAGGACAACCTTTAAGGGTGAGAAGAGGTTTATTTGAGGAAAGTAAACTCTTGATAGTGAGGATAGGTTGAGAGACATTAACTTGATTAAGATCTTTCTATTCTATAAACTCATCAATAGAAGATAAAGCATTAATAATATTGCCAGTATCCTTTTCCATAAGGAATCCATAGGATAGGAATTGCTGATTTCTACTAATGGTTTCTATCTACTAGGAGCATCAAATAAAGGCAACTCACATTGATGGAAGTATTTATAATATCTTCTTCTTTCTCTAAGATATCATTAAGAGGAGGATATATGCTAGGAGAAGAAATATGAATCTTTTAATTTTGAAAGAAAATGCACCAATCATCATGGTAGCATTTTTATGAGGAAGAGAATAGTCAAAATCATTATTTGGAGGTTCATTCTAAATATGAAATTAGCAATGAAAGGGACATATCTATGAATAAAACCCACCATAGAATAGGAATATTCGTGGGCTAAAGTAAGTTCCATAAAGGGGGAAGGATTGAAAGAAAATATAGGGAAGTCCTCAAAATAAGTATCCCCATAATAAAAACCTAAATTTTTTCACTACTCATCATCATAAAGATCAAAAGGTGAAGCTTCGTTGTTGAGAGGATGGTGTTTTATGTCAAAGATGAGGGCATTTTGTTTGGAGAATGCTTTAACCAACTTTTTCAACATAAAGAAAATAAAAACACATATGGAATAGATCTAGCTAATCATTTTTTCATTTAAATATATGCAAGATCCCATGAACATTGGAAAAATAAATCATGAAAATTATATACTCAATATTAGAAAAGCTATGAAAAGTAGATCTAGATAAATATGACTAATGCAAACAAGAGTAGATCTAGATGCACAAAGAAGCAAAAATGAACTCCAAAATGCATGAAATAGCTATTGTAGTTGGGCTCACCAAAATGTGTAGGTGGAAAATGAATGCACTACCCTATGCATAGATGATAGGTGAAAACTAGGATTCAACTCTTAACATAGTCTTGATCAAAACAAGATAAATTGTCAATTTGTAACCTAATGCAAAAGGGTGAATTTCTTAGACCCATTTTTCCCTTGCCTCAACAAAGAGATGGTTTTATGAAGATAGACATGCAATGAAAAGATGAAAATAAGGAAATGTTTATTGAAATATATAAGGAAAGAAAACTTACAATATGAAATAAAAACATATAAATGGGTTGTCAAGTGATCTCTTAAATTGATGAAATCTTCATTCTAGACCAAAAATTGTGAGATCTACAACCATAAAAATCATTCATCTTTCTAGCAGGGTCAACCTAAAGAAGAATGGTTGAATTAAGGAAATAGGGATTGTTAGAGTCACAATGGATCCCTATTTGGTAGTGTCTAAATGTGGAACAATTTATGGATCTCTAAAGTTTTGTGAACTAAACATTTACACCGATGTTGATTGGGCTGTTAATGTGGATGACATAAAGAGTGTTAGTGGTGGATATTTATTCTTAGGAGAAAGATTGATAATATGGTTAATAAATAAATAGAGCTGCACATTTCATAATCCAATGATGAAGTTGAGTATGTTTCTACTGCAATTAATTAATCTAATAATGAGTGGATTAAGAATTTTTGGAAAGGATATAAGAACAAGTTACCAAGCTTGTTACTATCTATTATGAAAACAAAAGTGCAATAAATATATCAAAGAATCTAATGATGCATGCAGAAACCAAGAATATATCTATCAAGTATCACTACTTGAGAGAACAAGTACAAGAGAAGCAAGTAAGGCTTGAACATGTGAAGTCTAAAGAACAAAATTTTGACATATTTACCAAGCCATTGTCTAAGGATGCTTTTGAGTATCTAAGAGGTAAGTTGGGGGTGCTTCCCCCATCTAAGATTCACTAAGTGAAGATTAATGTTGCATCAATTCATGGATGATTAGATATATCTTTGTGGGGTTTACGCAAGAGTTCACACATTAGGAGAAATTCTAAAGTTGTGAAAATATTTGTGATGTAAATGATGTAAATAGTACATGCAAGGTAAATGTATAACTACAAGGTTTTATAAGTTTCTTACTTGAGACTTATAGTTACCTTTGGCATTGTTGTCAAAGAGGGAAAGAGTGAATAAAGGGGGAGAGAGTAACTAAAGAGGGAGAGAATGACTAAAGGAAGAGAGAATTTGTAGAGAATGAGATGATGACTCAAAGAGGAAAAAATAATAGAATGAAAGAATATTAGAAAAGTGATGTATACCTAAAGGGGTAGAAATGTTGAAGGTGATGTTGATGAAGATATAAACTGAGTGATTCAAACGCTAAATCTATTGTAGAGAATCTAAATGATGTTAGAGAGCTGAAAATTTGTATTGTTGTTGTTGGTGTAAATAAGTATTCACTATTTACAGTTTACTTAAGTTTACTTAGGTCAATGCATTATTTTATTATTTATTATTTTGACACCTAGGAGTTTGCATATTCATATGAGTTTTCTTGTTGAAAACATAGGAGTAAGCAACTCTAATTTAGCACATGGTGTCTACGACACTCAAGTTTACATAATTAATTGAGTTGTCATGTAGACAACATAGTAGAATGCACTCTTAATTAAGCACATGGTGTCAATAAAATAATTTTTTGTGTTACACCTTTGCAGGCTTATCCTCTCATCATCACACTTACTCCTATGATTAATGGAGGATAATCCACTTCTGGTGGACATCTACTTGGTTGTAAGACTTATCAGTATGTTGATTCCTAGGCATTCTAGAGGCCTTTATATTCAGGCATTCCTAGTGTGTATGTACAACACAGAGAACATTGAATGACAAAAAATCAAGTTTGGATATTGTTATTCTAATCCTACCTTGTCGATCTACTATTGTGCTTGTGCTTGAGTTCCTTGATCTTGGGTGATTTCTCCCTAAGGAAAATCCTTACATGGTATTAGAGCTAGACCAAATTCTTACATGGTATTAGAGCTTGGGGAGATTCTCTTCACATAGCCATTTGAGACCATCTTCTTGCTTTAGTTACTTGACCCAAATCTAGAGTATCATAGTCACTAGGAGTGTCTAGAGCCAAAGGAGACCTTGCCATTGCACCCGAAATGTCAATTCAGTGAAATTTGATTGTAAATTCACCTACCCTAGGCCATAGTTGAATTTGAGGCAATTTTTTTTGCAAACTGGCACATGAAGGCCCAATTTGCAAATCTGGAATGATCATTTTAGATCTCTAAATTTAATTTTTAGATCTATATATTTTAGTATTTTAGTCTTTGCAATTTCTCTGCATTATTTTTTGGATCTCCATATTTTGTCCAAAAAAATTTTGGCCATCAAGCCAATAGGAGAGATTTTTTAGAGGTGAAGATTGGAGCTTGCTGGTGCCAATCAAATATTTGCATCATATTCAGAAGGTCAAAAAACCCCCAAATTAACTTTTGTTTCATCAAAATTGGACATCTAAGGTGAAATCTAGAGTCAATTGATTTTTGGAGGCACGATGATGACAATTCAAAAAAAAAAAAAATAGAGGTGATTTTCAAACAATGATATCTCCCTAATACAGACTCCTTTTGGTGAGCAATTTTTTTTTTGTTTTTGGGTAGAATTTTGTGATCTACACATTGGTGTGGGTGATTTGAGATTTTTGTTATTGAATTTTTCTACAACTCACAAATCCTAATTTTTGCCACTTTAAATGCTCTGTATGGGCTCATTTGGACACATTTTAGGTTCTATTTTTTCTTGAAAGTTCTTAATTTTTCATCTAATTTCTAGATTTGTATTTAGATTATAGGGTTGTGTGGACAAAAATATCACTTAGAGACTTAGGACCTTTTTAGCATTTTATTTCTTTGATTACTTTTCAAAATTGTCATACATCTAAGTTATATTGCATAGTGACAGATTTGAGTCTCAAAAGGCAGTTGTAAACAACAAAATCAAAAGCCCACATTGTACATTTTGAAAAGTGAACTATTGTAAATACATTACCTGTAAAGTGCCAAATCATGCATTAGGGGGGGTTGATTGATTATTTTTACATTTTGGGGGGTTCATTAATTGATCTCATGGAGTCTTGTCACACATGTCAGTTTAGTGTTAGACTAAATTTGACAACATGAAACTATCATAGATGGAGTGCATTGATACTTGATCATCTAAGAGAACATCAAGATGTCCTTCCTTATCTCTATTTGAAGACGTTGCCACCAAATCCTAATTGGACATATATTACTAAACTTCTTCACTTTCTATATAACAATATGAGTAAGAAATGTCTTGCTCCTCTTAGAATGGCAATTTTTCCTCATGATATTTGGATGGCTCTTTGGAAAGCATATGGAGATCCACAAGTTTCTCCATTTCCAGAGAACTTTCTATTACCAGTCACTTTAGTCATGGTTCCTACAACTCTAGTTGAGATCTCACCTCCTAATGCTCCTGTTGCAACTACTGATCTAGTTTTAGCCACAAATGCTCTTGATTTGGTTCAGTAGGATTTACAATGTCTTCCTACTTTAGCTTCATGGGATGACTTCCTTCCAAAAATTATATTGTTGTTTGTGGAGTCTCACATTGAAAATGTGGGAGACATCATTCATGATATTCATCTTCTCTTTGTTGAGGCAAATACTTCATCCATTACCACCATGATAGGTTCATCTACTTCAGCACAATAGGGTACACCTTATCTTCTAGCTCCAACTTCAATGGATGATTTCTTGATAGAAATTGAAGGTTTGTTCATGGAGTCACACATAGTAGATTTGGGAGACA
The DNA here is from genome assembly GCA_028749045.1 of Cupressus sempervirens. NCBI lineage: Eukaryota > Viridiplantae > Streptophyta > Pinopsida > Cupressales > Cupressaceae > Cupressus > Cupressus sempervirens. The sequence goes on from CM053790.1 coordinate 23,066,573, forward strand.
TCATTGATGATATATATCTTCTCCTTATTGAAGAAGATGCTTCTTCAATTGTCATGAGTGTATATGAGCAATGTTAGTATGCTAATAGAAACCAAATTTAAATAAAGCTTCTACAAACTAAACAAAATTCATAAACTTCAAGATAGACTAAGATGAGCTCTCAATTAAGAATATGAGCCATTAATGGGCTCTCTCAATAAGAAGCTCTCTTGTTGAGTGGCTTTGTCTAAATAGATAGGATGTATGCTCAAGCTTATGCTTCAAAAAAGGGCTTCAAATGGAGTTGGAATTTGGGTGTGAGTGTATGGTTTTGATGTAAAATGGCTTCTTAAAATGGCATTATGACTTTACTTCATGGATTGTGTTTTTTTGCAAAGAGGAAGGATCCAATTTATAGGCAAGAGGCTTGAGGGATTGAGGGCTAAGATGCAAGGATGGGAAAAATCTCATGGAGGGCTCAGATTGCATGAGAGGAGAGCACATGGATTGTGCTTCCTTACAACCAATCAAGGAGTGACACATGTCACAAGGTGAGAGGCTAGAGGAAAGGGGAAGGATGAGTCAAAAAAGGAGGCTCAAGGGATAAAATCTTCATAAAGACCCTCATAATGGCTTGTAAGAGCAATAAAAGGGCTTGGAAGAGTCATTTATAGCCTAGTGGGCTTCATAAAGTTTTATGGTTGGGATATTTTGAGAGAGATGAGAGGAATTTTGACTTGGGCTTGATTAAGAAGGTTTTAAGCTTGCTTAGGATTGCGCAAATGATTAGAGGATGGTTTAGGATTAGCTTAGGGATAGGCAAGTGGATGGCATTTAATGAGGCTGGGTGAAGGAGGAGATATTTGTTAACTTTGGCTTGGGTTAGTAAGTCTTAAGCCATGTTTAGAGAATGTGACAAGGTTAGGAGGAGATTAGGATTAGGTTTAAAGACATCTTCTAGAAGAGTCTAGACTTTGGATGAGGATAAAGACTTTCTAGAATAGTCTAGAACTTCCTAGGATGAGGATGAAGACTTTCTAGAAGAGTCTAGAACTTCTTAGGATGAGGATAAATTAGATTTTTAGAAAATAAATAAAGTTTTATTTATTTCAAGGGTTTGGGTTGAGGAGATATTTATTAAAACTTTTTTAATAAACATGATGATTAATATTTAATCTTAATTAAATATTTTGAGTTGGAATTAGGGGTAGGAAATGATGGGATTGGCCTTTAATCAAAATTAAAGAAGGATTAGAAGATTTTGGAAGAGGTTAGTGGTCTTAAGGAAATTGGCCAAGTTTTGGGCAAAAAATAAATTTTTTATTTGTTTTGGGTTTTTTGGTCAATTTATTAATTAAATAATTAATAAATAAGGAAATAATGTTTAAATAAGATTTAAACATTTTTGGGAGGGATTCCTTAAGTAAATATTTTTAATTAAGATAAAGGGATTTAATGGCATAAAAATAAATAAATAAATTAAATAATTAATTAATTAATAAATGATGATTTCATCAGAAATTTTTTAGAAAATAAAAATACTTTATTTTCTAAAGGTTTTTAGGTGTCTACAATGAGGGCTCACTCTGACCCTCTTGTCCATTCTCTACATGATCAATCTCCATAGGTTGATATGATTGTGGATCCTTATGTACAATAGTTGTAGGAGGTCTCTTTATCATTTGAGGAGACACATTGTTCTTTACGACAGGTTCTAAATCCATCTTTGCTAGATGTGCACTTATTCTTTTTAGTAGCATTAGAATAGGTGCCAGTCAATATCAATATAGGGGTAGTTGAGCAAGTTTTAGAGGAACCATTCATCTTTGGGATTCTTTCTACACATAGGGGAAGCATCTCACCTGTACCTTTGCCATTGTTTCTTCCAAAGGGGAGGAACATTATTCAGCACTCATGGACTAACTTCTACCTTGGAGCAACTATCACTAACCGACACTTTACAATTGGTTGGGGGGGAGGGGGGGAAAACTATCTTATCTCTCTCCTTCCTCTCTCTTATGGGCTTTTTTTCCTTCTACTTCTCTTTTTTATATACTTGATGTATGTCATAATGGGGGGGTCTTGATTACTCCATCCATCCATGCATCTTTTTTTTTCATCTATCTTTTTGGGGGTTTTTCCATGAGGTTTTCCCTCTTTCTCCATTTTATGAGAGATTACATTTCATTATATACATGGGTACCTAACATGGCCTATTAGTCAAGACCCATTGTGCATTTTCATCCTAGTTTTCATAAGCTTAAGTGCATTCCCCTAAGTTTTACTTGGGGGGGGGGGGGGGGGTTGGTGTAGATAAGTATTCACTATTTACACTTTACTTAAGTTTACTTAGGTCAATGCATTATTTTATTATTTATTAGTTGACCTAGGAGTTTGCATACTCATATGAATTGTCTTATTGACAATACAAGAGTAAGCAACTTTAATTTAGCACATGGTGTCTACAACACTAAAGTTTGCATAATTAACTAAGTTTTCATGTAGACAACATAGTAGTACACACTCTCAATTAAACATATGGTGTCTACAACATAATTTTTTGTGTTATACTTTTGTAGGCTTATCCTCTCATCATCACACTTACTCCTATGCTTAATGGAGGATAATCCACTTTTGGTGGACATGTGCTTGGTTGTAAGACTTATCAGTATGCTTATTCCTAGGCATTCTAGAAACATTCCAGAGGCCTTTATATTCAGGGACTCCTAGTGTGTATGTACAACACAAAGAACATTGAGTGACAATAAATCAATTTCAGATATTGTTATTTTGATCATACCTTGTTGGTATACTATTGTGCTTGTGCTTGAGTTCCTTAATCTTGGGTAATTTTTCCCTAAGGAAAATTCTTATATGGTATCAGAGCTATACCAAATTCTTACAATTGTTAATGTGTACATTTGGTTATCTTGTGTGTAATGTTTTATAATGTAAAATCTTATGTTATGTGTTGCCATCAATGCCAAAGGGGGAGATTGTTAGCACCAACTAATAATTTTCTTGATAATGCTATTATTGTATGTAAGAGAATCATATTACTTGTTATGCTATCATTAATGCCAAGCTTTAGTGGGTTAGACATTATGCTAATTCAGTAGAGTGTTATAGCATTTGATTGATGAAGAGGATTTGAATAAAGTATGATGATGAGATAGTTGATAAGAATTTGTATTCAATGGACACTTAAATAAATTGGATCTTGATAGTGTAATGTTGTAATTAAGTTCATAACTATTTGGTTGGTTGAAGGAGTACAATATTTCCTGAGCTACAAAAGTATTAACCAAGTGCCTAGAAAACTAAAGATGGAGTTTAGTGTTAACCAAGCATAGTGTTACTTGAGTAAAGTTATAATATTCATGGAGTATGAGATGGAAGAACAAGTCAAGAAAGATAAGGTTTGAAGATAACTTGTGATGAAAATAAGGAATATTCAAAAATTTTAAAGGCTAAGGTCAAAGTTTGTTACAAGATCTATGGATGAAAAACACAACGAAGATCTAATAAAGGATATTTAAGCAAGATAAGGATGAGCAAAAAGTTCAATAAAGTTAAACTTTTTGAGTGTCTAAATTTGATGAATTCAAAATCTATGGATGTGCTTAAGAAGAAAAATCTAGAAGGCTAACATTAACTATTTAAGGAGATGATTGTGACCATATTTGGTTGCTTGTTGAGTGTTGATTAAGTGTGAATTATTATTGAAGTTGAATTAAAATTATTTCTATCACTATATTTTCATCATCAACACCTTTGTTTTGGCATATTTCATACTATTATTTCCTTGGTATTCATCAATGGCATATAAGCTATTATTGTCTAAAGAAATTTAGCTTGTTTGTATGGGATGACTTCATGTGACACTTATGTCCATGGTAAAGAAAAAGTCTAGGTTTGCAAGTTTTGTTTTCATTTTTATATTTTTTTAATTAAATAATTTTATAAATAATTTTTTTAAAGAATAACTACACATATATGTTAGAATAAAAAAATGCATCCAAGACTTCCTTTTGAAACTCTAAGAATCTAATATTGTCTTAAAATAAGATGGACTAGAAGGTAGTGAGGCTTGTAGTTTATCTAAACATATGGTAGAAGACTAAAATATTAAATGATTTGTATCCTCTTGTAGAAGTTCATTATTTGTATTCCACTATTTTAATTTGTGGAAGAAATAAGTCAAGATGATGGTTTACTATTTCCTAGAGAAATTCTAGTTATGTGTGAAGGTTCCACACTATGTTTTAGCAATTAAGGAAGTTATATAAGAGGTATATTGATATTTATAATATGTTTCCTAGTTAACATGAATTTAGATATCTTTAGTATTGGATTTATCCTTGTAGATTTTCCCACATAAATCCTTATGTCTTAAATTGTAAATAAATTGATAACATAATATAACTAAATTCAAATTCCTACACAACTTTAAGGTATTAAAATCCAAAATTAAATATTCTTGAAAATTAATATTAATTATCCAATACAAGTTTTCTAATATATAATATAATTATAACAAGTAATTTATTGTGATAATGCTATTAAGATTCAATTGTGTAGTTTTTTAATCAAATTCATTTACCCATATTCCATGAGTAGTGGTTCATGGGAACTCATCTCTTTCATGAATGAATGAATCACTTAGTACCTAGTGCAATTATGAGAAATCTCAAAGATGCAATGAGTGCTAATTGTTCTATTACTTCCCATTAGAGATATGTTCTTGTGAACCATTAATAATGGAAAATGGGTCAAATAACTATTTTGAAAACCACATAGTAGAATCATAAGAGAAATATTTAAATTTGACCCATTGTGAAAAGTATCTCCTACTTTTAAAATATTTTATTATCATTGCATCCCTTTTACCCTTGCCCTACATGGTGAGAATAGTAATAAAAAATGTTGGCAACAACATGTTTAGTGGTGGTTTTATTTATAAGGAAATTGCCTATTTTCAATCATTCTATTCCAAGGAAATACTTATGCTTTGTTTGAGTTCTTGGTATTTGAGAGGAAATACAATTAATAGTTGAATTGATCAGCATTTAATATAAAAATCATGAAGTATAAAAATAATATTTATCTTAAATAATGTTACCTTGACATTTTTACCTAAGAAGTTAAAAGAAGGTTGATTAAAAAATGAGAGTAAATTGAAATGCTTAGCTTTTCTCTCTCCCCAAACTAAAGCTTTCTCTCTCTGCAAACCTCTCTCTCTCTCTCTCTCTCTCTCTCTCTCTCTCTCTCTCTCTCTCTCTCTCTCTCTCTCTCTCTCTCTCTCTCTCTCTCTCTCTCTCTCTCTCTCTCTCTCTCTCTATTAAAACTTCTCTCTTTCTATCAATCTTAACTTTTGGAAAGTTAAGGTTGGAAAGTTAGAGTTTGCAAGTTGGAGTCAATGTTTTCTTTTTTTCATTCTCTCTCCGTGAGCTTTAACTTTTTGTCCTAATCCTAACCTGGAGATTTCAAGAATCGAAACTTGTACATTTTCAAGAAAATATAATGGTAGTCATAATGCAAGGGAAGCAAACAATTGATGACACTAGTACATTTGAGGTTTTTTTGACCATTATTGGTCAAAATTTTGACCCAAATTTTGACCAAATCTCAACCAAGTTCAACCAACCCATTGGTCGATAATTTTTTGGTCAAAATTTTGGTCAAAATTTTGACCAATACATTAGTCGAAACCTTTGAAACATGTTGGCACAAATTCTACCAACCATTGGTTGAAATTTCAACCAATGCTTGGTAGAAAACTGCCAAGTATTGGCCAAAATTTTGACCAATCATTGGTTAGAAACAACCAAGCATTAGTCAAAAATTGCCAAGTATTGGTAAAAATTTTGACCAATGATTGATCAAAAAAAACCAAGCATTGGTCAAAATCTCGACCAATGCTTGGTAGAAAATTGCCAAGCATTGGTCAAAATTTCAACCAATGCTTGGTCAAAATTTATTTTAGGCCCACACTTGCTAAGGTCCACTTCAACAATGGCCCTTATTGTGAAATTGTTGTCTAAAACCTTTCTAATGAGATAATGTGTTATGGGCTCTTCATTAGTGGGATGGAATGTGAATGTAGGAGGTAGTTGTACATCACCCATATCATGACTGTAACTAAAGTTAAGATTCTCTATTATTGAATTCTCTTCCCTATTTCCCATAGCAAAGGAAATGAACATGGGTAATAGGGAAGATAATTCAATAATAGAGGCTCTTAACTTTAGTTATAGTCATGATATGGGTGATGGACAACTACCTCCTGGATTCACGTTCCATCCCACTAATGAAGAGCTCATAACACATTATCTCATTAGAAAGGTTTTAGACAACAATTTCACAAAAAGGGCCCTTGCTAAAGTGGACCTCAAAAAGTGTGAGCCTTAAGGAGGGTTCAATTCCCTCCTTTATTATTCACTATGCATATAATCCCACACACCCATTTGATCTTAAATGATGATATGTACTGAATGCTGAATACTTCAAAACCATCCATTTCATGCCTTCAACTATACACAATGTCTTTCTAGTTTCTTTCTAATCGCACGCCCATTTCATTTCATATGATCATCTAAAAATTGTCACTCTAAGCTCTCAGCTATTTCCTCTTGATTGATCATCTCATAATTGCTGAATGAGAGCTTTGGGATAAGCTATAGGCATCCATCAAAGCATAAAGGATTTTTTCAGAAGGTGTCAATGAAGTAGTAGCATTTTCCTTATGACACATGCTTGCAAAATGGAAGCATAGATAAGTCATGTGAACTATTTGACAGGATACTTGAATATAATGTGGTCATCAATAACCATGGTTGCTGGATATGCACAAAATAGATATATTGAGATAATATATTTGTTTAAGTTGCAACTGCCTTGGTAGATATGCATGCAAAATGTGGAATCATAGGTAAGGCATTTGAACTATTTTATTGATTGCCTCCATGAAATGTCATCTAATGGCAAGCCAATATTGAAGGATATGCATATTGATTTGTTGAATATATCTAGATGATGTAGTGACATTCTTGTTACTACAACCAATGCCACATATGTATAAAACTAGGATTCCAACTCTTGTTGAGGTTGTAAATTATGTTGAACATAGTCTCAAGCCATAATAGTTTTCTATCTACCAAAATTAGAAAGAGTATCATACAAACTTGTGTGAGCTCTTTGTATTTTCTTTGATATGATATTCAGGAAAAGGATGAGAAACAAAACTCTAAATAATTAGGCAAGCTCTCCATGTGCTCTACACCCCATAGGTAAATCTACTTTAATAAAAGAGGCGATCAAAAACCAGTTCACTTTTCATTTGTAACCTTGGGTAGGCTCTTAGCAACATGATTGATTGAACCTTTGATGTAAAGGAGAAATATACAAGCTCATAACCCTCAGGAAGGCTTTCTTAGATAAGAAGTTTCTGAGTAGACACAAATCCTCAATAATAATGCTGTTGCAATTTTCTTGTTTAAATCCAAACAAAGTTGTATTATCTTGGGCAGAGGAGACTACTGTTGTTTGTGGTTAAGGATCCTTTAGGTCAGTAAAATCACATGCAAACTAGATGTGACATTGTAGTAAGCAAACTATAATAAGAGGTAGGAGCTTGCTTAGTGGTTGGGGCTTGAGACTAGACACTACATGAAGCATTTGTAGGCATTTGAGTTTGAAGTGTCACTAGCACAAAATCAAACTAAAAAGGAAACTTGGCAAATAAAACTAAATAAAAATAGTCCTCTTGAGTAAATATCAACATTGTATGAACAATACCATTATAGTGCACTATACTTGGTACAAATATATTTTTGGTTGAGTCCCATGACATAATGCCAGTTCCTAGGTATGCCAATATGCCTACTTATCCAGGTATATCATTTTCTTATGGATAAAGGAAAATCTACTAAAAAAAGAAAAGACCACTTTTTACAAATTCACACAGGTATAAACCCATTCATCTCTGAAGGTAATGCTCTTACTACTATTTCACCCCCAGTAAATTGTTGTAAGTTCCCAAGTGACGATAGTTGTAGCATTAGTAGGGAAAGCTCTCACCAATGTAGGCCCCAAGCCAGCATATAATCCTCTAAAACAAAATTCTCTATAAATCTGCCAAACATAGAATTGGGAAATGGTTTCATGTTCATTAATATGAGCACTTATTGCTTTTAAATTCATCTATTGATTATCTAAGACTACTTAGTAGAATAGATCCTAGACAAAAAGACAGAAGCTAAGTCCTGTGGTATTTGAATATTTAAATTTTAATCTTTTAATTAGAACATTCTATATAGCCACTATAGAATGAGCATGCAAAAAATTGGTGTTAGTATCATGAATGATAATTTTTTTATCCAGAACACAAGAAAAGATGCAAATAAATGAATTAACCCAATTCAATAATACAACCATCAATCCTAACAGATATCCTAATTGTTTTCATAAGAATCCAACAGCTTTGTAAAAGCCTAGTCAAAATCTTTATTAAAAATTAATTTAAAAACATTTTTTCTAGAGTAGAGTCCATGTAAAAATGAAATTTTATGTCCTACCATCCTGATTTTGTGTATAGGATTTTTGCTGACATTAATATTTAGAGCTATTTGAATATGGGTTTTTGCAACATTAAGAGGCAAAATAGCTGACCAAAACTACAAAGAAGGTTACAAGTTTTGTTGCACACGTTTGATCTACAAAAACTAAGTTTAAATACTTAAATTGAAATTCCAACATTAAGGTTACATACCTCAATTCCTGCAAGCCCACCAGAGACAACTCCAACTCCTGCTTCTATAAAAACTTTAGAAGAATAGTTGACAAATTGAGAAGGCTAGGAATTCATTTGGGGATTCACCTTATCATGCATACTAATAAGTGAAAGCATATGATAATGATTCAATTCATAAGTACTAAAGAAAACTGTGTTCCCAATAGACTCCCTAAAAAATGTAGTTAGGCCACCATGAAACAAACCTTGTACTTGGAAAATTATGCACCAATGAAACAATCAAACAATATCTTGTATAATGAAGGATACCACGTGAAGTATTTATATTGCATGTCTACAACTACATACCAAATAGTAACAACAATTTAACACTTTACCCTTTCATTTCTAAGAGTTTGCAGTGCACAGTCTAGGGCCTAGCATATATCTGCTGATGCTTTTTTAGTTGCCTGTTGTCATTCTCTTGAACTTGCAATCTACACTGCAAAACAACAAATATTCAATGGTATGGAGTCTAGAGTTCAATTTATATACATTCAATAGATACAAATTCTAGTTCTTGTTACCTTTATCAACTTTTCTGGGCATAGTACAAAACTTATTAATGCTCCACCAAAAGCCATAGAAGGAACAACAATCTAAAGTTTGGGCTTGCCGCTGCCAAGATCTCCTCCCTTTCCAAAGAACCACCATGCCAAATATGATTGCATCAGGACCAAAAACATAAAATACACACTACAAAGAGGAAAAAGTACATCAAACAGTCACCAATATGCCTATGAAGATAAATTAATATGCCTACTTATCTAGGTATATCTTTTTCTTATGGATAAAGGACAATCTATTGAAAAAATAAAAGACCACTTTGTACAAATTCACACAAGTAGAAACCCATTCATTGTGGGAAAGTAGAAAGCAAATCTAAAGTACTAGTGATGCAAACAAAAGTATCTAGCATCCAATCAGGTAATTCACCTTGAACATCCATCCAAGTTTTTCAACACACTCCATAACAAGTTGTTGGTGTGCTAAAACTTTTCTACTCTTCGTAATTCTTACAATTGATGCATCAATTGCATAATGTCTCTCTTTATCCACATCCTTAATCACCTTTTTTTCCTCATCCACTAGTTAAGCATTGGCCCCTACATCAGAGATTTTGGTGCTTGATCATGAGATTGAGAAGTGTGAAGACAAGAATAATGAGACCGCAAGATTCTCAAGGTTAAGAACTCACCACTTGATAAATAAAGGAAGCACCTTGTGGTCTAGCAACCCACATGAATTACCCAATTAAGAGAAGCCTACTAGAGAGTTGGTCAACACATTCTTTTTCATTGTTGAGATATTTTAGAAACACAAAACCCCAAATAGAAAAAGCAAACAAACAAATTCAAGATCGTTTAAGCTTTACCTAATAATAATATCCCAGGAGTTCAAGAACAACATTTGACTATAAGGGTGGTTACGAGAAGTGTGGGGAAACATCCCTTCAGACCATATAAATTCTTCTATAGTTCATGTTTTCAATGCCATAAAAACCTAGAATTAACATTAGAATCCATGGTTTGAATAATATAAAGTCTTAGAATCAATACAAAATCCATGGTTTGATTGCTATGAAAACTTAGGACCAGTACTAAATTTTATGCTTTGAATGCAATAAAGACTCAGAGTAATCATATAATTTTTTGTAACTCAACATATTAAATGTGTTGCAGTAATTACCAGTTGTGATGTAGCAAGATGTGCATGAACCTACAATGTTCATCATACCAATGGCAATCATCTCTTTATTTCCATCAATATTGTAGTTCTTGAACAATGCAAAAGTTTTGCCAACTACTATTCCATCCTGTACGAGACTCATTTAAATCAGCTAGAGGTAATAAATTACCAGCCAATGAACATAATTCAAGGGATTAGCTCTTACAGTGAGTGTGATGATGCCAATTACCAGTCTTGCCTTTACAAGGGTCTTTAAATATTTGGCCTCGAAAACAAAGAATTCAGCGGTCAAGGGGTTCAAACCACTTTTTAAGTGACCAACCTATTTCAAACCACCCACAAAAACATTAGCAAAAGAAACATGCATTTTAGGACTAGAAAATCATGTTTAGAACAACAATTAGACATAATATCAAACAAATTGTTCCATACCCATCGTGTTTCAAACTTGCTAAATAAATAGTATCTTTTGGGTAGTGATACTAAACATGTACAGATCATAATAATAAGTCATTTGATAAGTGATTCATTCTACCATACTTAGATGTGAGTGAATTGAACACATTGTGCAGAAATGAATACAAGATAGTATAGAATAGTTGGTGATAGAAACTCATACAATCTCAACCCCATGTTTATCATCATGTGTAGTGAACACCAGCACACTACTAAGAATTATAGATGTTAGAGGAGCAGTTGCTGATATCTAGAAGAGCTTAGGATTTTTCTTACTCTATTAGATCAACCCACAAGAATGAAAAAATAGATCAACACCATATCAAACATTAGTCATTCCATGTTGTTTCTTCTTGTCATTATGAAGGCTAGGTATTATATGGATAGAAAAATGAAAGAGAATCATGAAGCTATGTTATAATACTAACAATTTGATGAGTGATGAGTAGAAAAGAGAGAAAGCATATTCCAAGCACTATGGTCTCCCACCTCCACTGCACATTGATATAGTTACAAGAAGACAATAAAAATAAGTTGGAAATATACTTTATTCAAGAACAAATTCTTTACTCTAGATGTATTCAAATCACGAGGTTGCTGATTCATTGCATATAAACATACCTTGTGAGTTTATCCCCATACTGATCTCATGGCAGACACTATGTGTGTCTCTATAGTAAAATGTTGAAGACCAAGAATGCCTTCTAATTGTTGGAGAGAAACAATAGTGGCTGCTCCAGCCATGAAACCCATGATAGTTGCATGTGATAGAAAGTCTATAATGAATCCCAACCTATAGTAGAATCATAAATGATGTGATGTACATACTATTAGTGACCAAAACCAACTGTTTGGCTCCACAAAAAAAGATTCTAGTGTTTTCCATGAACTTTAAATAGTTATATAAATTAGTATGACTTTCTCATGACATCCCAAATAAGAATAATTACATAACTAAAAATAAAAATATGGGATTTGTTAAAACCATTGAATTACATGAGTTTTTAGTGCAAGCCTCCCACTCAATTATGTACAGTCACATGTATCTTCTCTATAAAAGAAGAATCCTATGAAGGAAAAACATTGAGAGGCTTGCATAGTGACATTATTGCATTATTAGACATGTAAATCATCAACCTAAAAATGCCCATGCTTGCTTGAAAAATCCCAACAAAGAATGTTGCAGTTTGTGCCAAGTGCAAAGCTAGTTGAGGATTTTGTGTTGGGGAGACCTCCTTGGCAATCAATGATCCTATAAGAAGTGACACAATCACCAATGATCTATAAGATGGTTTATAGCCTCTTCCAAATCACCTGAGAAACTTTGAGATTAGAAAAAATGCAAAAGGCAATCTATGCGATACCCTTCTGGAAATAATATATGATAGCCACTCTAAGGATTCTATTAGCAAAGAGTTTATACCATTTGACATTGCCTCCATTGCTTTGCCCTTGGCTGCTTGGGTAGAATATCATTGATCTTCAATTACTTCAATAGAGGGATTTCCCCTTTGTTAGTAACTACATATGTTAATTAAGGAGTTGATGTTAACAACATCAATCATGTAGAAGCTCCAAAAGAAATACTAACTCAGACTTAGAATGTACTATGACATAAATATTTTAGTTTTCAATAGAAAATATTATCAATCCAAGCCTTACTTTCTATGGGGTATTGTTGTCTGGTTCAACAACTCCTTCATTTTTCAAGTTCAATGTCTGATTCAACAATCTCATCATCACTAAAATTTTCTTCTGGGAATTTTGGTGTAGTGCTTGAAGTACCAAATTGTTCATCTAGATCTATATCATCATCACTTTCATCCTCGAAAGTACTTTTTTGGAGCACATTTTACAGAAATTCAGTAGAAAAAACTACAAACATTTTGGATTCTCATGAATGTTATAATTCAGATCAGTATAAAACTCCATAGAAACTGATAAAATTGATTCAACACATGCTTGCTTTGTTACAATTCCTACCTGAAACCCTTGGAATAACACTAGTGAGTTCTCAGGTGAGAATAAAGTTAAATATGGGAACTAATTTTTATTTAGAAAACCAACTAATACAATGCAAAATGTACACAAAAGAAAACTTCAAAAGCACAAATACCAACAAAGATGTTCGGGACTCAACTTTGGAGTACAAACATATGATATTAAGATATATTATAAACTGTAATTCTAATATAAACCTACTTGCTAAATCATAATATGCTTGTTTTCCTCAAAAACACACAACTGAATCCTAATAGTAAGATCACAAATTGGCTTCTTGTGTAAAATATCTACTACTTATCATATCTTAGTCTTTTTCTACTTTACCTCTTCTAGTAATGCTTGAGAATTCAATGGGACTTAAATGTTTCAATTTGAAACAAGTACAAATTTCCTGATATCTAAGTGTCCAAGTCATTTACTATAGTCTACACTAATGCAATGTCTTTGTTCCTCATATATTTTGCCTAAGAAATTAATTAAACTAACTAATTAAATATCAAATTGTCTTGATATTACTGATATTCTTTCATTCCATTACTGAGTTTCTTTCATTCCATCCATCCCATATGATGATTATCAGGAGATTTTTCCAATAGAATTTAAAGGTTTTCTTTCAATTTTAAATGTCTATCCTTCTATAAGGGACTTAGTAAATTTGGACAAGGTCCTTTCTAGGTTCAAGTATTTTCACAAAGAGGAACATGAGAAAAATTTGGTCATTGAGGGGGGATTCCAGATACTTCTACGCTATGAAAATAGTATTAACTATTTAAGTTATTACAAGCTCAACACAGTAACCACAAGTACACTTAGCTAGTTTGCTAAAGTCTCAATTCCCAATTAATGGGTTGCATTAAATGCAAGCATGCTGCAATTGATCTTAATATCAGCATTAGTAATGATTTGTTGTATTGAAATCATAGATTGGTGAAGCCAATGGAAAGAGTTGTTTATTAATGAATTTTTAACTAAAATCATGTATCACTAAAACCCATGGTAAAAGAATTCAAGTTACTAGATGAAACTTATTTTGTGAGCTCGTATATTTGAGTTGTAGAGTTTTGCCACACAATCTCTCTCCATCATCATATATTGACCATATCAACTTCATGCAAAATTTATACAACTGTGGTACTTGGTAAATAACATTCATTCCTTTGCATTTTCTTCATCTTCTGCTTCATTCACATTGTCTATGAAAGTGTACTCTTGATCACACCCAAGCTATCAGTCACACATGAAATATAGTGTATATGTCTTCTCTCCAAGCTCTGAAGGTGCAATAAACCCAAGCTTGACTTTAGTCTTCCTTTGGAGCAATACCCTCTTAATAGCTAGTAGCTGATTGCTTTTTAAATCCCCAATTACTAGCCACCATACTTATTCCTTTACTTTGGGATACCTTGGTGCATCAATTGGACCCAACTCATGTCTACCTTCAAGATCTCTTTCTAGAGTGACCTGCACTATTACATTCTCTCCAACCCTCACATCATCACTATCAACTATGTCATATGCCAAATCAATGTTTGGGAAGTGATTACAAAAATGAGCAATGTCTAACAGCTGTGAATCTGTCATTTGTAACAATTTATGCCTTTCATCATCCTCCATCTCAACTAAATCAAAAATAGTTTCAATGTTTTTCCTTGGATTTTCATGGTAGTTCTTAGCAAGTTCCTTAGTGAAATGTGGAAGCTGCAATAGGACAAAATCACGCTCCCAAAGACCTTGTGTAACCATTTGGCTAAATTCCATTGTTGCAAGAGTTGGATTGAACCAACCATTACCAAAAATAACATCCACCATAGCTTGAAGAAGCTGGTTAGCAGAAAGAAGCTTGCTGATCTAGTGTTAGTTTGCCAGCTATGACATGCCTTGAAAAGTGAGCTTACAACAATACATTTGCCTTTACATGTGGATCAGTATATTTTGGTTTGTCAATATAAAACTTTTGATGATTTATCAATTTTCTTATTGTTTCTTCTTCACCTAGCCATATGGGAAGTTGTGAATACTCTGAGGTAGAAGCAAGAATTTCAAGAAGCTCTTTTAGCTTTGTCTTTGCAGACAAGGATGAGCTGAAGAGTTCAATGGTGGTATAGCTAATATAGTAGCAAGATCCTATCATCCTTAGGTTCAAAGGAGAAACATACATATCATCTTCTATGGCAACACATTTGCATGATTCCAAATCACTTAGCGTACTCTCGATAAGCTCAAAAAGGTGGTCTAACAAATGCCTATGGCTGACACCTTGAAGATTATAGTAATTCAGATTCTATGTGAGCCTTCAATAGAAGAATGTCCAAGTAAGATAGTTTACAGCATCCTACTTACTTTCAATAGTACCCACGACAACTTTAGCATTGATATGATCATGGAGAAAGTGATCTAGATGACTCTCCATGGGAAATGGCTCATCTAAGATTTTTTTATAATATTCTTTATGAGGTGCATGGCATAAAATTACACACTTTCTAGCATTATCAAGTAGAGGTCTACTGGCATGCCCCATCATTTGGAGAAGATCAGTTATAGGATAGTTTGTGTGAGCATTTTCCTATCCATCATAATACTATATACCCATGACAACAACCAAATGAGCTAACAAAGACAATCCCCAACTCATTGAACTACTTGCAATGCACACATGAATTGCCCTTGCACTAAAAAATTGGGCTACAAGTTTTTGTTCTACCAAAGTGAACATTATGATGAAAATATTTTTATTGGGTTGATGATAGCATTAAACAATCATAGTTCAAAGTAAATAAAAGAGAGAATCTAAAACTAGGAAAGAACTATAGATTTGAGTAGATTTTCCTCAGGCATTATGATTAAAAAGTTTTTGTTAATAATAGAATTGAACAATCATAGCTCAAAGTAAATAAATGAGAGAATCTGAAACCATGAAAGAATCCATATAGATTTGAGTAGATTTCTTTTAACATTATAATGAATTTTTTTTTTGAAAATAACATTGAATAATCATAGCTCAAAATAAAAACAAAATTCTCAAAAAACCTTAGCAAAGGTCAAATTTCTTGATAGGGACCTTGCCTACAAGTTTGAGTGGCCTGAGAGGATTGGGGGTTTTGGATCTCCGAGGTAATAAGCTTAGAGATTCCATTGAGACGTTCCTATTTTCACACCTAGAAATGCAGCAACTTAATCTGCCATAGAATAGTTATATTGTGCAATTTTCTTAACTTCTTTCCACTCTTCTTTTCTTGCATCTCCTTCTATGGCTATCTTTTCTACCATGTTTTCCACTTTCCTTTTCCTAGTACAACTATATAATTGTTCTCTTGCCATACTATACTTCTCTTGGTAGGTACCTCATCTCTCACAAGTAGTGTCCCTAAGTGACTTTAACATCACCTTAGAATACCCTTCTAGCATCTCTTGTGTCACTTCATAACCCATAGGATGTATGAAGATATTCTATGGGTCAACTACTTTCATGTAGGTATAATCGATCTATTTCCACAATAAAGAAAATGTTCTCTGCATACTTCTCTATAATTGCCCTTGGAATTCTATGTCTTTATTTCATATTAATCTAAAAACCTTTAATCATTCCAAAGTTACCTTCTATAATTGTAGCCTTATTCTACATGTACTAATTATTGATAAGTTCTATAGTGCATTTATCAGACGCCCAAGATGAATTTGACATATTAGGGAATTTATGTAAGATATGAAAGTATATATACATAATCAGTTATCCAAATCTAAATGGCTAGACCTTTTCATGTTTGATTATGCTCACATTTTCAAGTAGTTATTTCCTGATGATCTTGCACACATCAAAATTTTCCTTTTTCTATAACTATCTTATATGTAGTTTATATGACTCCTACTATCATTGATATGTGTCTTGAACTACAATATATTTTGTATCCCAAAATCTTGGCTAAACAACTTACATTAATTTTCCTAATATAAGACAATTCCATTTCTCTTCAATCCCATTTAGTCCCTATTTTTTCTCAACTTCCTTCTTTATAATTTTAGTTCAATAAAAATATGTATCGATTCCTTAGTTTTCAAGGTGGTTTGGTATCCTAACCAAACATATCATCATGAATTTTGCTCAGAACAGTTATTAAACAGATTATTGAGGTTTAAATTATCCATTTTTTTCCGTGGCACAACCTTCTACCAAAGTCCACCATTCTCATAGGGCACTTGAGTCCCTTAGTAAAAGCAGTAGCTTGCAACATCAGATAGTAATAGTCAATTACATATGCATAATAGTTTGTTGTGTTGAGCCTGCACATGTAGATGTGTTGGCTTGAAGTTGTGGGTAGTTCCCCATGGTCTCCAAATTGATCTTCATATTTGTGTTCACCTCACATATAAGTTATTTACAATAATTAAAAAATCAACCTCTAGCACTATGACCAATACCCTATGACCAAAATTTTGAAGGAACAATAATGTGCAATTAGACTTCTTGATGTATAAATTGGGTTTTAAAAAAATCAATTTCCTTTGGGGAAAGTACTTATTTGGTTTTGAATACTAATTTCATGGAGTTTGTTTCAAATCGTATAGTGTCTTTTCAAGTGACATACCATGTGTTCCTTTTCTTTTCTAACAAAATTGGGCTTTCAAATCTTCATTTAGGAATGTACTTCATATCTATTTGATGGATATTCCAACTATGATTGGAAACAAGCACTATCAACATTCTAATCATAATTATCTTTGCAACTACAACAAAGATTCCTTAATCTTCAATTTGTTGCTCTTTAGCTACTAATCTTGCTTTGTGCTTGTCAATTAAAACATTATTTTTAAACTTGATCTTAACACTTTTGATAATCAATGGCTGTCTTTCCAATGTCTATCTCTTGACTCAACACATTTTTCCTTCTTGCTTCATCATAAATACTTGGTTCACAAGCGCTTGTGATGTTCTTCTTGCTAAGATTATGAAGTGGACAATGAATTTCAATCTAGATAATCAATTTCTTCTCTTCCTTCTATAGATTCAATGGGACTTTTAGAGTTTGGCTCAACTTTTTTGGGTAAGTGTGATGATATGTAGTGCACTATAAATTTTCTCTTCAATGAAAGTATTAGCACCTCTAATTTTCAAATGGTGATCAACTAGAACTAGCTGACAATCTAACCTTAAAAATATATTTTATGCCAAATTCCAATCATAGTTAAAGACATTTAGCTATTGGAAAATGACAAGATTATGTCTTATTTCAGATATGCAATAAAATGGGCAAGAAATGTGGAAGAATGTTAAGTTTTTATCCACCAAAACATGAGTAAAATTGTATAAACTGAATGTATTTTTAAAAATAATGTCAATTCCCTTCAAAAGAAATATTTGGTGTGCAACTTACTTGCTGAAGATGTTTCAAGTTCAGCAACTCTTTAATCATAGGATCCACAATAGTTGGAAGCTTTGACCTGTTTGTCAGTTGTGGCTTGGCCTGTAGCAACCAAAAATTCATTAGTATATGCATCTCAACATTTAAAAAATACATCAAGCAATTCAGGTCAGTTCCAATCTATAAATTAATTGGCATTTGTTTCTTCTTTAACATATTCAACAATCAAGTACAAGGTTTTTTAGTTTGGACTCTGCCCTGATGAGCATTGCTAATCAAAGTTATAAACTTCTTAAGGCTTCTAATGAGCATGTCAAGATCCTTCTTGGTAAATTGGAGAATTCTAATGAGGATAGAGCCATTATCCAGCTCACTAATGACATTGCTCATCATGTGACAAAGAATCCTATTGGACTAAGTAGAAGGACTAGAGCCAGTGATAAAAGGAAATAATCTTCTGTGGCCTCTAAGGTTAAAGAGCTAAAGAAAGTGGCAGAGAATATGAACAAGCTCGCATTGGAAGCGGCTGTACTACTCAAAAATCTTGGGTAGCTATTTTTCTGTGATTCTTCTCTATGTTTTGTTGTCTTGGGTCTTTGTGTTGGGGAGTCTGACCCTTGCTTTGTTGTCATCATCTCTGGTTGGCTGGCCTATTTTTTTTTTGTTATGTTTCTTAGTTAGTACTATAATTCTGCATATCTTTAGCACTATTTTGTAAAAGGTTTCAAGATCCCTTCAAAAACCTATTTTCAAGTAATCAAAAACATATTCAACAATCAACTCACTCCCTATAAACTACAATATATTATATAACTTTTTAATTTAACTGGTAATACCACTATGACATGTGCCTTGGTATCACATGGACTAAGAGAGACTAGTCCTTGTGACTTCATGCTTTTGCCATTGAAAGCAGTCACATTTATAACAATAGTCTTAAGACCAATGACACCAATCTGCTTCAAAAATATGTTAGTACTCTTTCTTGGCAACTAATACATTGAATTTCCTAAGCTAAAACATAAAATGATAAAGCATACCCAGGTAATGAGAGATAGGCCTCCTTCTAGCATTGATTTGTCTACAAGCTTTCTTCTAGTAATTAGTTCCAATAGAACTACAAATGCATAGACATCACTTTTTTCCGTCAATTTCCTTGTCATTGGTTACACAAAGATAATTTTGTCATTGGTTGTACAAATTTTTTTATCTAAGTAGAGGTGAATTAATGTCATGGGGGCATTCGTAGCATAGAAAATTAATATTAATTATATCTATTTTCCTAGGATGTGATTTTTTTGGGAAGTGGATATGCCATAAACATAATTTGAAAGCTCAACCTAGTATTTGAGGCATACCATCTACAAGGTATTCTGGAGCTACATATCCCAAGGTTCCCAAAACTTGAAAAAAGTTTTTTTCCACAACTCCTCGAACTGTTACAGCAAGACCAAAATCTGAAAGTTGCATGCCATATTAAATAGGCAAGACTGTTATGAAACATACTTTCTATGTGAAAATATTCCCTTACAATCAAATTTACTTACTTTGGCATTGTAGTTTACATCAAGGAGAACATTTGATGATTTCAAATCATAGTGAATGATAGATGGATCGCAGTGCTCGTGCAAATGCTTCAACACTCTGTAATATCTAGGGCATAATGACTTTAGATTCTATTGCACTGTCTTTATTTTTACAAAAGAAAAACAAGAAGAATCTTCTCTTGGCTCAAATCATTATCACTATTGGCTCAAACCATTTTCATTGAAACTAAATGAATAGGCATCAGAAAAGAGATAAAACAATGCCAAAACAAAGGATGGTCTATTTAGAAGTTTTAACAACCCATAATTGCTTTAGGAGGCTTATTGAACCTATTTAGAATTGAAAGTGAATAAAAATGGGATAAGGTTAAGAATTGAAAGAGAATAATAAATGAGTATAGAATCTCACTTGAAAAAAAATATAACTAAAGATTTAATGTGATGAAGAAGACTAGAAAAGAAAATGCCAATGAATAGAGTAGATCAGGATGTAATGATCATGTGGACAAAAATACAATCAACCCATTACTCTTCCCATCAGAATAAATTTTGAACAAACCCTTGTAACCACTTCTCACTATTTTTGTTAACACCACAATGAACAAGAAAATTGACTGTGGAAAACAAGAAAACTCTTTGACAGGAATCTATCTGGAGACCAAAAAAAACCAAAGCTGTTATGTGTTTTCCATAGCTGCATATATTTGTTATAAGTATTTGTTGTTGCATCAAAAATTTGAACTATTAATGTCAGATAGAAATGGTAGATTTATTTTTATCCATGGCATGAATCTCAAAAGAGGCATTGACTACTAAATCGACAATCTCAACAGTAATTTATTGACAAAAGATGCAGGGATGCAGGGTTTCACAAATGGGAATGAGGGTTGAAATTTGGAGATGGCAGAGGGACATTGGGTGAACAATGGTGGAGCACTAGTAGGGGTGGTGCTGCTATATAATATAACATCTTTGTGAGTTTTCATGAAGGTGGCATTCTTATTAGAAGTGGTTAAATCATGTTACAATTCTGAGGGAAGTGCTTACCAATTTGTTACCAATCTAGCCTTTGACATTAATCGAAAGGACTCAAATGAGATCAAGCTCTAATACCACTTGTTACAAATGTTTTTGCCATTACACCAAAATATCGACCTATTAGTGCTCGCTACAACTAGACTTATAAAATCTACAAGAAGTAGTTAAATTGGATTTTGAAAGGAACATTGACGAATTTGCCTAATAGATTTTTCTAGAGTACACATTAGAACAATAATTACTTACATATATTCAAAAGTTATTTCAATTGAAATTTGTAGTCAGTGAATCAATGTAGTACATTTGAAGTAACATTCCATTAGAAAAGCAAAATGTTACCCATGGACAACATGGACAAAATTAGTAACATAGACACTTCAATATTATTGAAACATTCAGAGTCAACATGAACAACCAAGTCTGTATATTAAGATATTTGGACAAATGATATAAGAAAAGGGATCCTAGAATTATTAGTCATTAAACCAAAAAGTGAAACAAGAAAAGAGATATCAGCATTATTGAATCATCAATTCAAAAGTGAAACAAGAAAAGTGACTTATGTATTATAGAAAAGTTAAGCCATGTCATGAATCCCAAAGAAAAACATTGATAGAACAGGGCTAATGTAGACAATTAGAATTTTAATTTACATACCTAAAATTCTTCCTCTGCCTATTCTCTATCTCCATTCAGCTTCTTCACAGTAGCACAAAATCCATCATGGAACTGGGCTTGATATACACAACCAAAGCCACCCTTTCCCAGAAGATTATAACTACTGAAATTATTTGTTGCCTCATGCAAAGAGAGGTAATCGATTGTAGATGTACATTCTCTCCTCTTTGTAATTTGGAAAGAGCTCAACGATTAATCAATGGCCCAAGTGATATTCCCTTACTACCATCTAAAAAGACAAGTTGGTTCACAATTTTATTAGTAAACTACTTTTAATTCCATTTGGGACCAAAAAGGGACTACAATAAGAATGCCCAAAACTTTCTTTAATGGATGTATTTGTGGCCCTGAATCCCATAAAGAGATTATGATGATGCTTATTCAAACTTCATAAATTGTAAGCTTAACATCTATAGAAGAGGATCCCACAAGAAGTTTTTCAACCATTAAGAAAAGAGAAGAAAACCTGAACCATCAATGTGTACTCATCTTTCATATGCTTGAACTTGAGATGGTGGATGAACTAGATCTAAATTCCACTTGTGCGCCCAACTACAATATGCAAATAGCAAGATGGCTCCAATAAGGAATGGTGCAAAGATGATAGCCGCAAGGATTAGAACTCTAAGATGGTGGCTTTCATGGCTTGCTGAATTTTTTTGTTCCATTTCTATTGCTGAAACATTGTTTTGGAATAATAAAAAACATAATATCTATCATATGGCACAAAATATGTTACTAGATTCAGGTTTCTGTAATATCTACACAACTTCAAATGTTAAAAAAATAGATAAAATTAGAATGCTTTGACTCTTGGAGCACCCATAATTCAATTTCAGTAAATGAAAGCTCCTGATAGAGAATGAATATGTAAGTTCATTTACCCATTGTAGAAGAATGGCAAAGAGGGTGTGAACTGGGAGCATGCAATGGTGCATATGACAGGGAATGAGTCCTCTGCCTTTGAGGAAGATAAGATTTTCCTGATGATCTCTTGCCATTAACATACTTGAATTGAAATGTTCCAATGACACAACTTCCCTAAAATAAAATAGCCATTAAAGCTGATTTTTCCATCATATCTAATTGAATAAACTAAGTGGCAATAATATGCATTCAAACAAGTCCAAACACACCTTGAGAAGTAAGAAATAGTTTCTTGTGCTATAATACCCACTTCATGCAATCTATGCACCTTCAAGTACACAATAAAAGTTCTTCAAAGTTGTATCATAAGTTCAATTCCTTCTAAGGGATTCCTTCTAAATTCTTATGCACAGAGATGTGTATGTGTGTAAAAAGATAAAGATATTGTTAAGAAGTGGGGGGCATTGAGAAAGACTAGATGGATAAGTAATGCCTTCATTTTCCCAATCCAAGCATTGTTATAGAAACTGATCTGTATGAAAAGTGGCAAATTTGGAGAGGACCCATTTTTGAAACTTCAAGAATTGATTCAGCTCACCATAAAATACCCAATATCTACCATTAAATTTTGGGTTGTCCAATTCAAGCATGCTTATTGAAAGGCATGATATAATCGACACAAGGCTCTCAAATCGCCAAGTCTGCAAAAATATTTATGAGTCTGCAACATGAGAATTCATGCTCAAGATGTTAAATTTTGGATTACCCAATTCAAGCACTCTTATTGAAAGGTGTTACATTATTGACACATGGCTCTCAAATTGCCAAGTTTGCAAAATATTTAGGGGTTTGCAACATAAGAATTCATGCTCAAGATGTTAACATTTATACTTCACTTTGATAGCCTCTCTTCAATTTTTATCAACATAAACTAAGGTAGAAAGAGTCTAAACCATGAACAGTGTAATCCAACCACTGAATCACTTTGCTATTGAATTAGAGGCACATGTTTTGTATACTGAAAGATTTTATCAATAGATATAAGTTGCTTGAAGGGTATAAGGTGTAGGCACCAGACATAGACGGTATAAGATACTAAAAGATTTTATCGATAGGAACCATACATAGACAGTGATTTTAAGGTCCCAAAAGTGAAAAAAATGCATTTTGAATAAATGATCTTGGTGGCCATAAACTATAGGGTGGTTGATTCTTACCTCCTTTCTCCTCTCCTGTTGACCCTGCACCAAAATCCCACCTATTGCAGTCACGCGCGTGAAAAAAAATTAACACTGTCATGCCCTTTTATATTATCACAACTTATGTTCTCAAGGTCAAAATTTTGACAACCAATTTAACCATGGTTGAAATTTTGACCATATCGGGCCCATTTTAAAAAAGAAAGAATTCAACAACCCAAATAGGCCTTTGGTCAAAAATTTTGGTCAAAAATGGGGGCCTAATGTACTAGTGCATAAAATTTCTTTGCTTCATTGCTGACAAAGAAAATGTACCACACCAATTTGTGATAATTGAGAAGGCACTTCCACTTGCAAGGATGTTTTCTGCATCTTTTGGCTAATCCCTGGAATTACAAAAAGGCATCCTCCTCTCCTCTACTATATCTTACAAATAACATCTCTCTTACAAGAATGGGTGAAGTGGGTTTTTATTCCCTTAGAGTAATGTGTGAGATTAAACATAATAGCATTTTTTGTTGAATGCTTAGAAACAAACAGATTATGAAAGAAAATATAAAACAGAATCGATAACATAAGGTGTGATGCAAATTAAAAGAACTTATAATGAATTGATGCTGTTAGGTGTTATAACACCGTCCTTACCCTTCTTAGAAGCTAGATTTTCATTCTCTAATACACCTAACTATCTTCTCAAAAACCTTCTTAATTCCTCATCACTGGGATTAGGAAGGTCTAGTGGCAGTTGTATAATTTTCTCTAGATATATCTCTACCAATTCTTGATTACTTTCTAGAGATTGACTAGCATTCACATTTTTATATTTCCTCATTATTGTTCTTTTTATTAGGTGTTTGTCTATTCCTATCACCATGTTGATTTTGCACTCTACTAGTACAAGATTAATAGCTGATAACACCTATTAAAGATATAAAATTTATTTAGAATGAAATATAATAAAAGATACACTATAAACTGAGATTTAAGACAAATTTTGTTAGATATGAATACAAGAGTTGGAAGTGAACAAATTAAAGTCAATATACCTGCAAGATCATAGATTCTTGGCACCTATCCAAATCATCCACAAAAATGATTATTCAAAGGTTGCTTCCTGAAACAGGGTCTACCTTCGAAGCTTCTATGACCTTTTCATGGCTTCTATCATGGAATATTAGTGATGAGATGAATGATCCTATAATTAGGCTCCATAGTATCGTGAATAATCTCATAATTAGGCCCCATAGCACTGTGAAGATGTTCAACACCCACACAAAGACAATGATACGCAATGAGCTTTTCTACCAAGTTCATCTTTCAAAAAAGAAATATCTGCAATTACCCTTTCTTGATATCCCAATTTTCTATATGACCTGAGAATGTCACGTATTGCATTAGTGGAGTACTTACAAGCTTTGAAATGCCCATTGCTGACTTTGTTAGAATCCACACGATTATTACAAGGGCTGCTAGTGGCCATGTGTATTTAGCTTTTTCCCACTCCTTTAACTTGTCACTGTCAAACACCAGCCATGCAATCCAAGTAAAGGAACCTCCCAAAATTAGTGTGAGGAGAGAGGGAAAAAAAATTTCAATCCATAGAGCATTTTTATTCTTAGAGAAATCATTGGCCCAAGCACTGACTGAGGATTCAAGTGTTACACAAAAGAAAACAATGCAGAACAAAACCCTTACACAACTCCAACTCTTTCACATGCTCAAACATCAATGAAATCAAAAATATTTTTTCATGTTGAAGTTAAGCCCATGTTGGTTGAAATTTTGACCAACACAGGCTTAGATTTTTAAAAAGAGGATTTTTTCCTTCTCCAATCCGACTAACATAAACCTTTTAATTGATGGTTGAATATTTTGGTCAAAAAATAAGGTCAAATGTAGTAGTGTGAGTAGTTTCAAAAGGCATGTAGAGATGCAATTGATGGTTTGAGGATGAGAAGCTAGGGAATATTGATCATTAATTAGAAAAATCTGATTCACTTACTAATTACATTTCACTCAATAGATAATGATGCTTGTGCACAGATAGAATCCTCAAGGCATTGTGTGAGCTATCATAAGTATTCTCCAAGACTCTGAGTTTCACCAGCATTGACATCTTAATTTTGTTAGTTGATATCTCATATCTGCACTTTTTTTGGTGTCTAAATGAATTTGGAAATTTCCTTAGAATGTTGAGGTAGTAGATGTTACAAGGCACATAAACCATTTGACAGGATACCTTAGAGAGGTGTAGTTTCTTAGCCATCTCAAGATAGACAAGGCACGTGAACTATTTGACTAACTTCTTGCCCCCCTCCCCCAAATTGATTGAAATGATAATTTTTTAATAAAATCTTGTCCAATACAAAGCATGAAGCTATGAATGATGCAAGGTATCCATCTGGAATGATACTACTACACTATACATGAGCTATTTGGCAAAATGACAAATGAGAGTCAAAGAAATTCAAGTTGGAGAGCACGTCACCCACCGCGAGGTGTAGTGATAGATGCAAGGAAAGTGATTCACCAATTGAAGACATCGCAATTTTTATTGTATCAAAGGAGATGATGCCTTTACATCCATAGTGGGATTATGGAACTGATTGACTAAATTCTACGAAACCATTTCTCCTTCATCTCAATTCAATAGTGAATGCTCATAATAGATGAAGAAGCCTCCATGTTGGAATATTAAATGAGAGAAGGCCATTTGCCCCTGGAGCCAAATGCCCACCTACCTCCATGGAAGCTTGTAGAATGATCAAAAGAATTTATTGCTTGGTAGGTGAGTTTTTTGAAATTCAAAAATGAGGGGGAAAACATTTTGCAAGTATAACAAAAGGAATGTTCTATTCATTCGATTGGTAGACAGAGAGTAAAGGTGAACAGTTACAGACTAGAGAGAAGTTGAAGAGAAGTGATCAGCAGATCCAGTCATCAGAGTGCAGAGAAAAGGAAGTTCATTTCATGCTTGTAGTTGCACGTGTTTCTTCTTTGGTCATTCTGTAAGTTTATTATTTGTTTGTTTTGACCTGTTGAAGTAGTGATTGCTCCAGGCATTGTAGTATGTAGCCATTAGAGCTGTAAGTTTGAAGTTTTTTCAAATTGATTTTTTAGGGTTGTGTAAGTGATTTTTAGGGTTGTTGGTGATTGAAATTTATTATTTCACACATGGTATCAGAGCTTTGAGGCCCCACATCCATAGTGAGTTTGGGCATTTGTTTTCTTAGGATACTTGACATGGCAGGAGATGCAGAAAATATATGGCAGCAACCACCACCATTCAATGGACAAAATTATGAAACATGGTCAAAGAAAATGAAGACCATAATGGTTGTAAATGATTTTTGGGAGTTTGTAGTTAATGGATTCAATGATGTGACTGATCCAACACAGTATGTTGCTCTCACAAATGCATAGAAGACTCATTTGAAAGAGTCAAGGAGGAAGGATGCTAAGGCATTAAGTCTTATTGAAGCAGCAATGACAAAGATAGTATTCTCAAAGATTGCAAAAAAAAATTATGCAAAGGAAGCATGGGATATCCTTGAGATAAAATTCAATGGGACTGATAAAATTTGCACAGTAAAGCTACAGAATATAAGGAGAGAGTTTGAGAACCTTCAGATGAAGGAAAATGAATCAATTGTAGACTTCAGTTCAAGGACCTCCAATGTGATTAATCAACTAAATTGAAATGGAGAAGAATATCAAGAGAAGAAGATAGTGGAAAAGATATTGAGGAGTTTACCTCATAAATATGACAACTTGGTCATGACCATAGAAGAGGAAAAAGACCTCACTATTTTGACAATGGATGAATTGATGGGTACTCTTCAAACCCGTGAGCAGAGGATCAATAGATCTACATTTTCTTCTTCTCAAGAGAAAGCATTCAAGGCTTAGTCAAATCCAAGAGGAAGGGGGAGAGGAAGAAATGGCTTAGGCAAAAACTCCAGAGGCAAAGGCCAAGGTAATGGAGGACAAAGGAATGCTGTAGTAGAAAGCTCAAGAAGAGCAGATGGAGCAAGTAGCTCAGAAAATACTTCAAGAGGAGGTAAGAAAAACTACAACTCAAATAAGAGTAATGTAGAATACTACTACTATCATAAATATGGGAATTATGCAAGTGAATGCTGGAAGAAGCAGAAAGATCAGTCAGGAAAAGCAAATGTGGCTGATGTGAAAATGGGAAGTGAAAACACTGCCTTCATCATGTGTAATTTTGGTGAAGAAGGAAGCCCTAAGGTTTGGTACCTTGACAGTGGATGTAGCAACCACATGAGTGGTAATGAAACCTTGTTTTCATTCATTGACAAGAGTTTCAAATCTAAGATTAAGATGGGTAACAATGGAACCCTACCAATTGTTGGCAAAGGATCTATTATGGTCTGCACCAAGAAAGGTGAGAAGAAGGAAATACAAAATGTGTATTTTGCCCCTGGTATGAAGCACAATTTGATGAGCATTGGTCAGCTCATTCAAAATGGATACAAAGTGCTGATGGAGAATGACAGGTGTATCATTTAAGAAAAGGATGGGAGCAAGAATTTACTTGCAGCAGTTCAAATGACAAAGAACAAAATGTTTCCCTTGAGGATAGAGACATGTTTCTCATCTCAAGTTTGTGTTGCACCTCCCACATAGTCAACTCTAAGGAGTGTGATTGAAGACTCCTCACGACTATGGCACCTTAGGTATGGTTTAAATTTTTTATCAAATAAAATAATGGTAGAAGGTTTGCCATGTGTAGGAAATTCATGTGACAAGTGTGAGGCTTGTATTTTGGGTAAGCAACATAGGCTTCCCTTTAATTTTGGAAATTCTAGGAGGGCTAGATATCCATTAGAGTTAGTGCATACTGACCTAGTTGGTCCTGTGCAAGTTACTTCCATTGGGGGGAGTACTTATTTCATGACATTTATTGATGA
This sequence comes from Cupressus sempervirens, assembly GCA_028749045.1. Classification (NCBI taxonomy): domain Eukaryota; kingdom Viridiplantae; phylum Streptophyta; class Pinopsida; order Cupressales; family Cupressaceae; genus Cupressus; species Cupressus sempervirens. The sequence goes on from CM053790.1 coordinate 23,095,112, forward strand.
TTTCAGTCATAGGACATGGGTGTATTTCTTAAAGAATAAATCTAAAGCATTTGAAACTTTTTTAGAATTTAAAGCCCAGGCTGAAAGAGAATGTGGACACTATATCAAGGTCCTCGGATTAGATAGAGGAGGGGAGTATACCTCCAATTCTTTTGTAATTTTTTGCAGGAAACATGGCATAAAGAAAGAGCTCATAGCAAGCTATACACCACAACAAAATGGAGTGGTTGAAAGAAAGAACAAGACCATTGTTGAAATGGCAAGGAGTATGATGAAAGAGAAAGGTCTCCCAAGTGAATTTTGGGGAGAGGCTATCACAACAGTAGTTTACCTAATTAATAGGTGTCCTACAAAGGCAGTCTGTGATAGAATTCCAATGGAAGCATGGTCATGAGGAAGATGGATAGTTGAACACCTAAGGGTGTTTGGATGTGTTGCATATGAACATGTGCCAAAAGAGTAAAGGCAAAAATTGGATGACAAAGGTGTGAAGTGCATCTTCATAGGGTACAACTTAGAATCAAAGGCATACAAATTGTATGACCCATTGAACAACAAGATGATGCTTTCAAGAGATGTGGAATTTATTGAAAATTAGTCTTGGTATGGTTCAATTGATGAGTCACCAAGCACATCAAGTAAAGTTCCATTTATGAATGAAGAGGATGCTGATGAACAACAAGAAGAAGGAGTAGATAGAAGAAAAGGCAAGCAACCTCAGTCATTATTGAGCTCCTCTAGGAATGACTGAGTGTCAGTGCCAAGTAGCAGTATTGAAGATTTTGATCCCACACTCTCCTCCCTATTACCAAGAAAGACCAAAAGTCTTAGAGATATATACCAAGATAAAAGGTATGAAGATTATGATGAAAGTGTTAATTTTGCATTATTTTCTCATAGTGATCCAATTTATTTTGAAGAAGCTATTAAGGAGAAGAAATGGTGTAAGGCCATGGATGAGGAAATAGATCCTATAGAAAGAAATGAGAAATGGGTGCAAAATAATTTGCCTTCCAAGAAGCAAGTGATTGGAGTGAAATGGGTCTACAAGACCAAATGTAATGCTGAAGGCAAGATTGATAGGCATAAGGCAAGGCTAGTAGTCAAGGGCTACAAATAATAGTATGGTAGAGATTATGATGAGACCTATGCCCTAATTGTAAGAATAGAAACTATGTGTACTATCATAGCAATTACAGCTCAGCACAAATGGAAGGTATATCAAATGGATGTGAAGTCTACCTTCTTAAATGGTTTATTGAAGGAAGAAGTATATGTGGAGTAGCCATTTGGTTATGAAGTAGCAGGTGAAGAGAACAAAGTATATAGATTGAAGAGAACTCTTTATGGGCTCAAGCAAGCTCCAAGGGCATGGTATACTAGGATTGACTCATATTTAATGAGCAATGGCTTTAGCAAAAGCAATGGTGAGCCTACTCTCTACATCAAGACAACAAATGGTAATGTGTTGATTGTTGTCTTGTATGTAGATGATTTAATTTTTACTAGTAATGACAAGACTCTAATTGGTGAGTTCAAAGAGGCTATGAAAAATGAATTTGAGATGATAGACCTTGGTCTCTTGAAGTACTTTGTAGGCATAGAAGTAAAAAAAATGCATGATGGCATCTTCATCTCTCAAGAAAAGTATCAAGGCAGATCTTGGAGAGATTTAAAATGCAGAATAGTAAGGCAGCCCCCACACCAACAACAATAGGTCTGAAGTTGAGCAAGGAAGACTCTAGCAAGAGAGTGGATCCAACACTATACAATAGTATGGTTGGAAGTTTGATGTATTTGACTGCAACTCGGCCAGACCTAATGCATGCAGTAAGTTTGATTTCTAGATTTATGGAAACACCAAAGGATTCCCATTGGCAGGCAGGAAAGAGGATCCTAAGGTATGTGAAAGGTACCATGGAATTTGGGATTTTGTATACTGCAAATGATAATTTCAAGTTAGTAGGTTATACAGATAGCGATTGGGCTAGAAGTTTAGATGATAGGAAGAGCACTTTTGGATACATGTTTCATATAGGATCAGGTGCAATTTCATGGGCATCTAAGAAGCAACTTATTGTTGCTCGGTCTACAATAGAGGTTGAATACATAGCAGCAAATGCTGTAGCATGTCAGGCTATTTGGCTAAGGAGGATCTTGATAGATTTGAATGAAAGGCAAGAGGATGGAACCACAATTTATTGTGACAACATCTCATCTATTACATTGTCCAAGAATCCTGTCTTCCATGGGAGAAGTAAACATATTGAGATTAGATATCACTTCATCAGAGAGTTGGTGGAGGATGGGGATATCAAGATGGAATTTTGCAAGTCTAAGTAGAAGCTAGCAGACATATTTACTAAGCCATTAGGCATTGGGACTTTTGTACACCTAAGAGAGTGTCTTGGTGTAGTTGATTTGGATCAGCAGTGATCCTTGTTTGTTTGGCTTGGGACAAAGGGAGAGTGTTTGAATATTAAATGCAAGAAGGTTGTTCGCCCCTAGAGCCAAATGCCCACCTACCTCCATGACAGCTTGTAGAATGATCAAAAGAATTTATTGCTTGGTAGGTGAGTTTTTTGAAATTAAAAAATGAGGGGGAAAATTTTTTGCAAGTATAACAAAAGGAATGTTCTATTCATTCAATTGGTAGATAGAGAGTAAAGGTGAAGAGTTGCAGACCAGAGAGAAGTTCAAGAGAAGTGATCAGCAGATCTAGTCATCAAAGTGCAGAGAAAAGGAAGTTCATTTCATGCCTGCAGTTGCACGTGTTTCTTCTCTGGTCATTCTATAATTTATTATTTATTTTTTTTGACCTGTTGAAGCAATGATTGCTCCAGGAATTGTAGTATGCAGCCATTAGAGCTATAAGTTTGAAGTTTAAAGTTTGAAGTTTTTTCAAATTGATTTTTTAGGGTTGTGCAAGTGATTTTTAGGGTTGTTGATGATTGAAATTTATTATTTCTCAGACTCCAACTGTAGCAAATTTTTTGATGGAGAATTCACATCCCAAGACTAAAATTGGGTAGCTGGAATGTATATATCAAATGAAAGCATGTTGAAGGAAAGGTATGGGCTCACGGATGCAAGGTTTTCTTAGATGACATTTTCAAAGCCATTGGTTAAACATATGAAGAGTACAAAGATAGATATGAAGACCTTGGGAAACCTTCAAGGTTTGTTTGGCAATGAGAATATGGTTGGAATAGGCATATGTCTATTCTTGAAATCTTTGAATTCTCCATTTGGGTGTAGTAGATAGGAATTGGGAATAGGCATATAATAGGAATATGTATTACATTTTTGCCCAAAAAATGAATTCTCAATTCTATATAAATAGGTGGAATTGGAATATTTATTCTTATTCCACTTTTTTACTTTCTTAAAAAACACAAAATTTTAGGTCTGAAATTGTGCTGCTCATTTTTGTCAATATTGGCACTCAAACTTCCGTGATTTTTTGGCACTCAGTCTCCAAATTGACATAAATTTGAAGGTGAAGTGAGACATTTAAATAGGTAAATTCTAAGTCTACTCATGAGTTTCCATATGCTGACCTTCTCGCTGCTATATACAATTTCAGTGATAAAAAAATCATTAGTGCTGGCAGCTTTGGATCTATCTACAAATGCAGTACTTTGCAAGGAACAAACAAAGCTATGGTCGTGAAAAGAATATCTCTATCCTTAAAGCAAGGGAAATGTGAGTACATAATAGAGATTGACATAAATAGTAAACTCACTCACCACAATCTTGTTAAATTTCTAGGATGGTGCCTTCGAAATGGTGACTTGCCTTTGGTATATGAGCTACTCCCAAATGGAAGCCTGGACAAGTATATTCATGAAAACGTAGAAGCTGGGCTAGATTGGGATCAAAGATACAACATAGCTTGTAACATAGCTTCTGATCTGCTTTATCTTCACAAGGATCACATGAGAGCGTTACGCATAGAGATATCAAAGAGAACAATGTGATGCTAGATTCAAATTTCAAAGGGAAGTTGGGTGATTTTCTTTCCATTCCTTCATTGGCTTTGTGAGGACCAATTCCCCATCAGTATCTTGGTGAACCAAACAGGGAATAGGAATACGTATTCTGATTTTCTATTCTCAGATTAACAAATCCAAAATATGTATTCCTATTCCTGTATTCCTATTCCTCAAAGCAACAAGGTAGGATGCACATTAATCATTTGACATAATAACTTGATTTAAATCCCCATGCAGTAGTTGGAATACATACCCTAGTGTAGAGGCAAATGTGTAGACCCCAATATGTTTGGTCAAATGCCAGTTGATAGAAAGTATGATACAATCATAGAACATATGAGTTGTTTAAAGTCCACAATCTCTATAAATTGCCAAGTATAAAAATATATCTCAAGGTAAATGCAGATTTTTGGTAGACAAAATCAGTGAAGGAAACATTACAACACAATGCCCATGAATCATTACTTAGTGTGGGAGATTGATAACACAAATTGAAGTTGGTACTCTGTGTGAGTTTTGAGGATGTCTTAAATGTTAAAATGGCGAGGATGAAGAAACCTACAAAGTATTTGATAAAATATTTCAAATAAATGCTAGACCCTACACATGAAATGGACTTTTTGATAGTGTTTTAAGATTGCCTCAAGGAAATGATAGTTTGAAAATAAAAAGTTGAAAGAACATTGAATTCATACCCAACATATCACCAAACAAGGGTTTTTGTATGAAATTCCATGAAGTACAAATTCCAACATAAACAACCTCCCACAATTTTGACAAACACACTTCCTGAGATATCAGATACCAAAATGGGACACATTGACATTGCAAAATTTTGGGAGGAAATGAGCAAGGAGGATAGATCACTTTTGTCATAAAAAACATTAGAAAATAGTTTGGTTCATGTGAGAGGACATCCACTTGAAGTTCAGTGTACCTAACTAGTTTTGGAATGTATCAAGGCATATGATCAAAATTGTAGACACATTAAGACCTCGAGAGGTAATGTCATGGGGAGGCTAGATCTGATATATTTCTCCATTTCACTTAGATTTCTAGTGAGGGATGAATTCATAGAAATGTCTAAAGAAGGTGCTCAAGGGTATTTCCATTAGAATAAAAAGAAGGGTTTGAATTTTATTGCTAAAAGTTGGCTATATCAAACTAGGAGAGAGAAGTCACAGTTACCAAGAGCTCTACATAGAATACTTTAGTAAAGACATTTCAGCTATGATCATTCTTCTTGGTAAAATAGTGGGGAATGTGATAGCTAAGGACTTTTAGGATTGGGTGTTCTTGTACATCAATACCATCACCACTAGAAAATAACTTATCGATCAGGGGAAATGATTAGTGATGCTCTTCATCGTCATCTGATTGAATTCAATATGAATTAGGGATTATACAAGTCCTTGTACCTTATGTATGCGATTGCTAGTATAAGGTCATGGCCTAGTCTCAATCCATATGGGGAATACAATGTGGCTATAAAAATCTATAATTACTATGCCCAGTTGCAATTGAAACAAAGCAATGTACACTTCCACAAGGTAAATGATGCTTTTTCTGTGCTCATAGCCAAAGAGCTACAGGGTGATATAGGAATCCAAATTTCACTTGAAACAACCACTCTCATTAGTACTTATGGTAGGTTCTTCATATAATATCCCCAATTCACCTACATTCATATTGGATATTTTCAAGATTATTCTCTTATGTTGCCTCATTTTGTAGATGACAAGTTGGTGCTTTCAGAAGTTTGTAGTTAGATTGGTTAGGTAAAAAAAAGAAGTGCAGGAACAAAAGATCTATTCTTTTCCCAATCAATATTGGACACTATGGTTGTATTTCTTCCTCAAAGGTCCAAAATATTGAAATATCTATGGTGAAGCTAACTTTAAACTCTTTTCAAAGTCATTTCCCATTTGATGCTAGTGGGTAGGTTAAAAACAACTTGATACTAGGACTTGGCTATCTTCATTTTCCTATGATGGAAGATTATTGGGAAAACTATGAGAATGACTTTGAGGTGAGAAAAAGAGATTGGATGAGATTTATGATGCAAAAAATTATTGATTATAAGATGGGGTGGGATGTGAAAGACATAAAGGAAGATGGATTGAATCTAATTGATTATTTCATCTTTGAAGAAATTCAATTGTTGGAATTACCATATATCAATTAGTATTTACCAAAATTGAAAGACCTCAAGGATAGAACCTTCTTTATGATTCATCGAATAGAGAAATGGTTAAAAACTAAAGTCAAAGAAGCCACATCCACTAGGCCAATAGGGAAAGGAAATGGGAAGAAAAATAATAGTCTACACGAAGGTACATCCAATTCAACCATTCTATTTTCTCCATTGTAGTGCTTGCCCCTAGTTCACATTTTGTTTTAATTGCCAAACTCTTTTAGGCCAGTTTTATACTTGATGTTTAGTAGCATGACTTTCAGATTATCAAATATTGCTTTATATTTAGTTTATTATATAGTGAGATTACTTGGTACTCTATATTTCATGTATGTATGATGATTATTCAGTGTTTTCAATTATTGATGATGATTAGTTAGATGGTTTATTATCACATGTGTCCTTTTATGAATACTTACCCCATACTGCATGTGTATGGTGTGCGTGTTTGTTTTCTTTATGTATGGTGTTTCTGATGTGGTTAAGGAAGGGAGTCATAGTCACCTGCTAGTCGGGACCTACACGATGCACCACTTCTTGTCATTGCTTATTTAGCTTAGTATATTGTGTCTGTACATGCGTGGATTTTATGCAAGTTGCAAGTACCAGGTATCGACTTCCTTGAATTGCTAGGATGAGCCTACCCTATCGCATTATCTCAATGGTAAGAGACGGGTGATAAATCTTAAGTCCAAATCCTAAACCCTTTAGCCATTTGTCCTAATTGATAATTAGGACAAGTATTTGAGTTAAGTAACCTCTGAATGCGTCAAATGACGTTAATTTGTGATTATAACCCTTTTTTATTTTAGTATGTATTTTTCTATGATGGGTTTTGTATGTTGCTTTATGAGTCCTTGATGTATTTTCTATTAATTAAGTTTAATTAAAAAGATGAATTAATTATTTAATTTAATGAAAAATTATTATAAGATTTTAATTTTTAATTATATTTAATTAATTGAGAAATTAATTAAATAAAAGAATTAAATTTGGAGATAAAAGTTCAAGGATAAAATTAGAATGTGATAATATTTAGTTAATTTAATAATAATATATTTAGAGTCCATTTTTAAATAAATGCTAAATATTATTGTTATTTAAATTAATTAAATATTTTATCAATTAAATCTCTAAAATGAATTAAAAGTAAAAGATATTAAATTATTAAAGTTTCTAGATCGCATGATGCGAGCATGAGTTGAAAATAAAAGAAATTAATTAATAGATAAAATAAGTGAAAATAATAATATTCTTTTAATTTTCATAAAGTGCGCATGGGATTAAAAGTAATAAATTGATTAAAAATAGAAGTCAAGTGAAGTAATAAATAAACTTATTTAATAATTCATTTAATGTGCATTAAAAGATAAAACAAAGATAATAAAAATTAATTTGAGAGTTAACTCAGTCGAGCAAAGAGTCCTCTCAGGTGAACGCACAATTAGTGCCCCACTTTGAGGAGAAAACTCCTTATCACAACTTTGGGGGTTCATTTTTGAGGGACCCCGAATTTTGGAGACACGAATTTGGACGGTGAATTTGGGAAAGGAATTTTGGGAGACATCTTTTGGTAGCGAATTTCAGAAGGAGAATTCTAGGAAAGTTTTTCAGAGAAAAGTTATTGAACAGGAGCGAATTCTCTCACAGATTTTCGGGGGTTTTTGTATTAGCATCAGGATTAGGTAGGGTCTTGTGCTTTGATCGCTGATTAATCTCGCAATTATCCTTTCCTGTCTTCTTCGTGCCTGTGGAATTCATATTTGAATTCTTTGTGGTAAAAGTTTAAACATTTCAATATTGTGAACTATTAATTGCTTGTCAATAATTTCTATACACGTGGAGAATAGAAGAGTTATTAGAAACCCTCATTTTCTAGATTAAAGAAATTAAGATTTAATTTGGGAAAGGTTTGAATTTAAAAATGAAAATTCTAGATTTAAAAATTTAGATGGTTGATATTATTTCCTCCATCAAAACACTGTGGAAATCAGAATTATATATATATATATATATATATATATATATATATATATATATATATAAAAGAGTTATTTAATTAATAATATATAATTATAAATTTTATAACATAACAAATTTTATAAAAACCAATAAATTTATATATTTCTTTTGAAAGAAATTGTTTAACAAATTTAACCTATAAAAAAGTTTATTTAAAATAAAACATAATTTTATAAAAAAAATTTAAATTAAATACTTACCCACCCGTAGTAGGCCGACTGCTGCGCAGTCGTACGACTGCGACAGCAGCCGTGCGCTGCTGTCTATATAGTGTTGTCAACGACTAAAAAATCGCTTTTTATGTGTTTTTAAAAAAAAAAAAAAACATATAAATGTGTGCCCATGTAATTCGATTTTTGGTTTAAAGTTTTAATAATAAAACTTTGCATTTATATTATTTATTAAAGAGATTTTAATATTATTTATAATTCTTATTAATAAATTTTAATACATGAACTTTATTATTATTTAATAATATTTTGTTTATAATTTTTATTAATATTTAATAAATTAAATATTTATGTATTTAAATTTTTTTATTATAATTATTAATTTATTTGGTTAAATATTAATAAATTAATAATTAATAAAGATATTAATATAAGTATTTAGATCAAAAATTAATGATTAATTTAATTAAAATTAGTTTAATTAAAGTTAATTAATAATGAATATTATTTGATCAAATTGTAGAATTAGATTATTGATTTAATGGAAGTTATTATTGAAGGTTTAATTAGTGATGTTAAAAATTTGTAATTAATGATTTTAATAAAGTCGTAATTGTTTTATTTAAAATCATTAAGGATCATTTTTATAACTTAATAAAATAAAAGATTATCCTTAGAATATTTATAGGGTAATTGTACAATCATTTAAATATAGAAATGGGTTAGTTGCGAAAACTTATTACTTAGATATACATGAAATTGGAACTTAAAACCTTACACTAACTCAACAATATATTATCATTCATACCCAAATGTGTGATGACTCTGTTTTCTATGTGACTATTTGGTTGTCTATGTTTTGGGATTTGTTCTAGTGTTGGCTAGTTTAGGTTGTTACCAGAGGTTCGAGGTTGTGAATGTGATGTTATAATGATTTGGTCTCGATCTTTCTTAACCTGACCATGGTAATGTGATGGAGTGCTCTATGATATGTTGTATTTACTAGTTGTTATTGCTTTCCAGTTTCCTTGTGTGAAGCTGAGGTGTATGTTTTTGAGTTACCTGACTTAACCATTTTTGAGTCATCGATCAGTTATACTTGGGCTGCTTTTCAGTCACCTTGATGAGATTGAAGTGTCTTGCTATGCTCTTGGTGATATCATCTTGTGGCATGTTTGACTTGACCATTTTGGAGTCTTCGATCAGTATTGTGATCTATTATTGGGATACTTGTTGGTTACTCATTGGAGAACCATTGGATATTGTGATTTATCACTAATGCCTTCAGTTGCTTACAGAGAACTGTCATGATCAATATGATTATCATTGGATGCTTTCAGTTGCTCATGGAGAACTGATTTGATTATTGTGGATTATATTTATGATATTTTTCAATCACTTGTATAGGACTGAGGTGATTTTATTATGATTCTTTGATTTGTGATTTCATGAGCCTAAGGTAGGTTATCTATGTGTAGTGTCGGGAAGTGGCTTGCAATGGGGGTCGGGGCCCTAAGAGGCTACCTGGAGAAACCCATTCTAAGTTATTTTAATAAGTGAAAACATCTCACCTAAATACTAACTTAAATGAACCTAATAAGATAACTGTATGTTCTCTCCCATGCCTTGAGTGCTAGTACAGACTAGGATGGGGTAGAGAGAACACTTGGTTACGACCTTGCATTCCATAGTATGCTTCGTCAGTACGAGAGGATACTAGTGGCCGCAGGATCATAGGGGACCTGGGATTCCTAAGGGATTGCTCAGGTAACTTTTGATGTGACTTCTGCGATGACACTTTCCCGCTTGCATAGTAGGTTTCCTACATGTCTTTATGGTGCCTATGGGTCTAGATGTCTATCTATGTTGAAACCTTTGAGTTAGTGTACTTTTAGGATTTCCCAAACTTAGAGAGTACTTGTGTTTTGTGTTTTGATATCCTACTTGGGACTTGAGACTATCTCCTCAGCGCGGTGGGAGTGGATCAGTTAGGTTCCACGTGGTCGGGTGGTAGTGCTTTTTACTCTTATCATTGAGATTTGTCAGTGGTCACCGTGGCTGGAGCTTTCTTGGATGACATTTATCTTCGTTCTGTACATGGATTATTATGATGGATGGTTAGATTTTATGATAGATGTTTTATCATTATTGATGTATGGATGTATTATGTATGGTGGATGATTTCATTTATTTTATTGTTCATATCATGGATCCAAAGAGGATGATGTATTTCTATTTTTACATATGTATATTCTTTTAAGCCTTTCATACCCTGTGACATGTACAGTGGATGATTGAGCATTCTGAATTAATTTGCCAAGTGGCATTCAGAACAAATGTATATTAAATGGACATTGGACTTTCTGATTATTCTTTTATGTGGATATGGTAGTTGTTAGACTTAGAATTAATTAAATTTAAATGTGACTCAATGTCTTGGGATCCTTAAGGAATGTAACCTGTTATGTATGTTTGTTTATGATTACATGTTATTGCTTCCGCTACTATGTGTTTGATGTGTATGTTATACTTTCTTACTTTAAAAAAAAAAATGTTTAGCAAACTTAGTAAAACTTTAGGTTAATTCTTTTGGATCCCTTGGTGGGGCATTACATCCATCCACTACTTCTGGTTCTTTACATGGTGCACAAGGTGGAGATGATGGTAAAGATCTAGATAGAAGAATTGAAGTAGTTTTAGCATGTCAGCTTAACACACTCACTAGGAAGAAAAGGTCAAAACCCAAAAAGAAAGCTTTAGTTCCAATCCAAAAAATGATAAATGAAGATCCTGAGATGAATGCTTTACCATAATCATTCGTAAATGAAATGATTCAATCCATAGCATCTCCTATACACTCTTCATCTCCTGAAAGTGTGGAAGAGACTCAAGAGGTTGCAATTATAAAGAATATAAATGACCAAGATTTCTCACCCACAGTCCTATAGGTTCCTTCAATGATTCATTTATCTACCACTATCTCAACATCTTGGTTACAAAAAAGTTTGGAGAGAAAGAAGAAAAGAGTGATCCAATTAGAAGCACCAAACCTTTTAGGGTTTTCCTTGACTTAGATATTAACTTTTATTTTGGGATTGATATCCTATTTGGGACTTGAGATGATCTCCTTAGCATGGTGGGAGTGGACCTTTTTGGGTTACCACAAGGTTGGGTGGTAGTGCTTTTTACTTTTACCATTGAGATCTATCCATATATGTCATGGCTGAAGTTCCTTGTTCTACATTTCCTTTCATTCTATCTTTGTGTATTATGATGGATAGTTATATCTATATGATGGATGATTTTACTTATTGTAATGTACTTATTTCATGGATCCAAAAGGGATGATGTAATCTATTTTATGGATGTATATTCTTTTAGCTTTTCATACCCTGTGACATGTACAATGGATGATTGTGCATTTTGAATTTTATTGCCAAGTGGCATTCACAATAAATTTATATTATTTAAATGGACTTGGACTTGTAATTATTCTTTTATGTAGATTTTTTATTTATTAGACTTAATATTATTTAAATTTATGTGACTCAATGTATTGGGATCCTTAAGGAATGTAATCTATTATATTTTCCCATATATGATTGGATGTTATTGTTTCCACTACTTTATGATTGTTGTACATGTTATCTTTAAAAAAAAAAGTTTGGAAAACTTAGTAAAACTTTAGGTTAATTATTTTAGATCCTTTTGTAGGGCATTACATTATCCAAGGTCTAGATGTACAAATAAAACTTTTCACAACTTAGTGAACCCATATCCATAAAACATATTCATCATACATGCATCCATTAGATCATACAATCACTTAAACTTTGTAGGTCAGTATCAAACCAACTTTGTAGAATTGTAAGCATGAAACATAATAAATTCAATAACACATTTGACACAATGATTTTACATGGAAACTTAATTTGGAAAAAAACACCAGCAACATGCTACTAATTCTCACTCTTCTAAAGTGATGTCCTATGAAAGGATGACATTGTTAAAGGTTACAATGCACACTATTAAATGTGACCTGGTTAGAGGATTTCAATCACCCTATTAGGAGTGAGCCTTGTTAGAGGACTTTAGATCATTCAATTTGAATGTCACCTAGTTAAAGGATTTATAAATGACTACTAGGTCAACCTTAATCCAAAGGATCTACCCTAGACTGATACAATGATTGGAAAGTAACAGTAAGGCTTGATCTAATAACAACTTACAACTTCACTTTGCAGATTATAGATCTCTATTTCAGTCCTACATTTTGCTTGGCTTTTACACACTTTAGCTCTGATAGCTTGTCCACCCTTCAAGCATCCATACCCTTAAGCCTTCTTGCTTTAATTTCTAATAGTAGTCTCTTCTCTTTGGTCATTGAATGAAGTAATTCCTTGGACTTCTTGTCTTTTTTAGGTTCTCACACATGACTACCTTTGCTTTTGACCAACCATTTTTATAAATAGAAAATTTGTATCTTTTCGTCTTTCATCCTCTATAATCAATTTTAGGGTTAGGTAGAATTAGGTAGGATTTAATGAATCTACCCATATTTTCATTTTATTCCCTTATAGAAACTTCTCTTTTAATCCTCTTTGAATTTTCCTCAAAATGGTTCATCTTGAATTATGTGCCACTAGCTCATTAAGCTTATCTTCCACACGGTTCACACAATCCAAGAAATCAAATTGTTGGCTTAGATTAATTGAATTCATAATCTTTCTCATAATGTTGTCACTCGACATTAACTTGCTTCTAATGCTTGGCACATACTCCATTGCTTAACATCCACTATCAAATTACTCGACACAAACTAAAGTTTATTAGTACTCAACATCAACTAAACTTTACTCAGCTAACACTGTATCACTCAACATTCACTAAAATTTGACTTTTCTTGGCTCTAACTAATTTTTTTCTCAGCTTCAACTAACTTTTCTCGGCACCTACTGTGCATATTGTTAAGCTTGGCAAACACAATTTGTTTTACTTTTTCTTCTGAACTTAATCAGTGTATCCATCCTTTGCAACCTAAGTAAAAAATAAGTGCACTATAATATCATTGTCTTAACTGATCTTTGTACTCCTTTTCTATATTATAAAAAAACCTTTCCTCTAGGTTATATTGTTATCTCAGTTGATCAAATCCTCTTCATCAATAAAAAAAATGATAGTACTCAAATCATCTAAGCAATTATCTTACTAGCAAGTACTAAGTTTGACATTAGTGACACAATAATGATTGAAACACATTCTCATACTTGTATCAATCTATACTCATGATGGTAGAGAGCATAATTCCTAGGTATCAGCTAATGCCCTAATCGAATAGTAAAAAAGAGACAAGCAAGCTAAGAATCATCTCAAGCATCAAGTTTGAGCCCTTTCTTCATGCATCTGATCAATGGTAGATGATTCATTCTCGAATCCTAGTGCTTCTACGAAAGTAATGGAAGAAACCAAGAAGATGTTTGATGAAGATGCCATTGAAAACATAGGAGGGTGCCATGCATATGGTAATATAGTAAAAGCATGAATAAAACACATGAAGGAGCAAGACTCAAGCCTATTTCATGAGGTAAAGGTCACATATGCTAAGGTGAATCACATGCAACAAATCATTCAAAAAGAGTTGGAAACTCTTAAGGAACAACAACCATTCTAGAGAGAAATTGATGGTGATTTAATAAATATTAAAGGAATGGACATTGATATAGTTAAATCTTTGAAATTGATCACAAGTGGAGAAGAAGATCAAATTGACATATGGCTGAGGAACATCAAATGAAAGCATGATAGCATGGATCAACAATTGAATGAAAAGATAAGTTCCTAAACACTTGAAAACTATTGAAAAGGAAGGCATTGGGAAATATACCAATAATTGTGGAAGGTGTTCCTATCAACAAACATACTTTGGATCCAAATGTATCTTCCATTTTGGAATGCATATAATTAAAAATCAGCACTAAACTTGGCAGTAAATAGTGCTTAAATATAGACATCATGATGAGATTGAGCACTCTCTTAGTGGCACTAGACTCTTGTATTAAAAAATTTCCAGGTAACACTCTAGAACTAGATGAAATTAGGAAGAGCCATGATTTATGCAACTTGAAAATGTAGAGTGTGGTAATCATAAAAAACAAAGCTTTCGCATAGGTAATCAAATCATTTAGATCATGCAAGATGAATTTGACTCAACTACTCACAACACTTCTAGATCAAAGGGTAGGCATATGAGATATCAATGGTCACAATTAAAAGTTAAAAGTAGGAGTATCTAAGGTTGTCTTAAAGGTTTTACTTGTATATTTTGCAAAGAAGTCAACATTGGGATTCATTTTGGTTTCGTTCAATGCCTTATATTTTTCCTAGTTATGGTTGAAGATGAGTGTTAGATTTGTCAAAGTTAGTTCATTAGTTACAAACCGTCTTCAAAGTAGTCCAAACTCTAACTTTTTGAGTAGTTATGAACCAATAAAGGTGGTTATGCTAGGATAGATTATAAATTCATGAATACCACATGCAAGAAAGGACTTTTTGGATTGGAAAATAAGGGGACTCTTATGTTGAAGTTTGATAGAAAAGAAAATTTTGAAAAGTGCATACAATTCTTGTTATTGTAATCAACAAATTTTCTTATGTTAGTGTAAATAAATAAAAGGAAGTGCATTTTGTGTTCTCTTTTCTACAAAAATCTGAATTGTTTGGGTGTTGGTTCTTGTTGTAATTAATATTTTTATGATATGGTGTAAATGTTAGTGAACCATCGATTCATCACTGAGTTGATGCTAGCATTCAAGCATAGTTCTTGATCATTCTTCTTAGCAATTGAAGAAAATTTAGGAAGGCTTGAAAGTCATTTGGTGCATTCATTTTTAATAGCTTTCTTCATATCTTTCTAAATTTGAACACATCTTTATTTTAAAATCCAAAATTACATCTTATGAGCAAGCTACTCCTCTAGATGCAAAAGAAGGCCATATACCAAGGGCCTATCCAATTTTTGGAGAAATTGATTTGTCACACATTCCATTGTGCCAAATCACATACATTCTAAGTGAATTTTTTTTTTACTAACAAATAATATTCTAATATTTATCTTAAATAATATTCAAAAATTTGTATATCATCTCTACTCAAATTCTTCATGTATATGTAATAAAGTAGAGGGAAGCCTTGAAAACACAATAACATTTTAAATCTTTTAAATCTTTTGAAATAACTATTTTATCCATGATCCCATTAGACATTAGGTCATAACAAAAAAAATATATCATTCTGCATGTTCCTGCAAGCAACCCAAAATCCTCATAATATTCATTTTCCTAACTCTACTCATAACATCTATAATAAAATTATATTCACCTTTTTGTGAGTTAGTTAAACCCCCTATTAACTCCAAGACCATTTTTTTCCTATGAAAAAGGTCTTTTTCAACAGGCCTAAACCCTATTCCCTAACAATATTTTCTTATCAAAATTAACTACATCTTTTGGATTGTCCCTTAATCAAAACTCACAAGATGCCCTTACTGATTCTATTTCTATAAGACATTGCTAGTTACTATTATGGTGCTTTCTATGACATGTATACCTTAAAATTATAAACACTAGAACACAAGAAATCCAAGTCATAATCCTACTGGAAGATCTATAATAGTTTCTTTCTTCTCAAAAATCATAAATCATATATATACTTTTTGCTATAAGTTTCCAGGATTAAATGCCATTGAATTCAACTTCATGTCTAGTCAAAGGAGGGAGCACACAAAAACCATGATTAGATAATTTATTTGAAAAATTAATGGTCATAACATAGACAAGATTCCACAAATTTAGTAGATTAGTTTTTGAAGTATTAGATAATAGCCAAAAGGATGGGGCACTGATCCCGAAGTACAAAAGGGCTGAAAGATCAGCTGGAGGTTACCTCTCAATCATCTAACCGATACCAATTTTATACTTCAAAAAGAAAATATGATCCAACACAAAACTAATGACATTAGTCTTACTATAGATATAAATGGAAAGTATTCCAGTAGTAAGGAAATATACTACTATTATCAGTCCAACAATTAAACATATACATATAATTTAGTAGATTAGTTATGTTGCAAAGATGGCTAAGTTTTTACCATCATACTAAAATGGCATAATAGTAATAATATGAAACATCTTAAACAATATGTGTACATGGATGACAGAACCCTAACTAATAGACTTCATAAAATTCATGTCTTTGTAGATAAGATTATCATCAATCATCTCTATGAATTTTCATTTTGATGAGCTTTCTAAAAATATTATTGCACTATCTCCAAATTTACAATAACTTTACTTACATAGAATAACTAAACTATTGTCATAATGTCCACCTAAAAAACAATAAATTAGAAATAGAATGTAATTAATGAAACAAAGTAATAAATTTGTAAACTAAATTATACTATTAATTTCTTGAATATTAAGATCTCAATAACACACATTTCTATGATCAATCGACAATACCTTTCACAAATCCCATCCATCAACTTTCACTATACCTACAAATCACTTTGAGAACAAACATATTTAATTGCATACTTTAATAATAGATGTTTAAATATACCAAAACGGGAGTTGTTGAAAGTGCCCCATCACATGAAAACTAAATTTAAAAAATCACAATTTCTTGGCTGAAATGAACAAACAAACCAGTCACTTACTTTTTAACATAAAATATGTTTCTTTTTGCTATATATGCCCACTCCAAAGAGTATAGGATAAGAAAATTTCCTTCTTTAATAAATGTCAATTGCCCACGTTTTGTTGTTTGCCAATAAAATATCTCACCAAAAGATATTTTCTACAAAGAAGATGCCCTCAACATAATTGACAATAATTTGAGGGTATTGAAGAATTCTTCAAAAATGAGAAGATTGAGCAGCAAAAAATATGGGAAATTTACTAGACAGACCAGGGTTATCAGAAGCTTACGTCGAACACCCAGGAATTTTTCACTGCTTTACATAGACTACGATCTGCCAAGGTAAGAAACTTCTACAACTTAATTCAATGTGTAATATTTTATAATCTTACATTTGTATTGCCGTCAAAGCATATGATTCAGGGTTTCTCAGATACGATCTTTTTGAGAATGAAATATACTGTATTAAATTGAAAACTTGGCTGGAATGGAATTAATTATATTGGGAGAGTTTTAGACGAGTTTTAGAATTAATGTTTCGATTATATCAATCTAATTATTCTTGATTGCATTTCTCAAATACTGAAAATCATGATAATAGAAGTTTGGCAAGGGGTGAAATTTGGCTTATATATTTCCTTTCTTTCTATTATTTTATTTTTTATTAGAGCTATCCTGTCTAAATCCAGCTCAATTGTCTTTGATAGACATAATAGATTGAAAGTATTTTGAAATCTATGGATTTCGCAGGTCAGAAGTCCAATAATTTCTAATTCTCATTTGAAAGAGATTTCTCACAATGAAAGCTGCAATTCAATGAAGAATATACCAAATTAGAGTTTACAAGAAATAGATTGGCAAAACCTGACACATTTACCAAAAGTACAAGTCAATAGCTTTCATCCAAATGTGATTATTGAGATTGTAACTGAAGACACCTAAAAATCTTATAGAAAATAAAATATTTTTATTTTCTGAAAAAAGTTGCTGATGACATCATCATTAATTAATTAATTAATTAATTTTTTTTATGTCATTAAATCCCTTTATCTTAATTAAAAATATTTAATTAAGGAATCCCTTCCAAAAATGTTTAAATCTTATTTAAACATTATTTCCTTATTTATTAATTATTTAATTAATAAATTGACCAAAAATTTCAAAATAAATAAATAAATTATTTTTTACTCAAAATTTGGCCAATTTTTTTAAAACCACTAACCTCTTCCAAAATCTTCTAATTCTTCTTTAATTTTGATTAAAAGCTAATCCCATCATTTCCTATCCCTAATCCCAACTCAAAATATTTAATTAAGATTAAATATTAATCCTCATATTTATTAAAAATGTTTTAATAAATATCTCCTCAACCCAAACCCTTGAAATAAATAAAACTTTATTTATTTTCTAAAAAACCTTTTTTATTCTCATCCTAGGAAGTTTTAGACTCTTCTAGAAAGTCTTCATCCTCATCCAAAGCCTACACTCTTCTAGAAGATGTCAATCCTTATCTTTAATCTTAATCCTAATCCCCTCCTAACCTTGTCACATTCCCTAAATATGGGTTAAGACTTGCTAACCCAAGCCAAAGTTAACAAATATCTCCTCCTTCACCCACCCTCATTTATTGCCATCCACTTGCCTATCCCTAAGCTAATCCTAAACCATCATAATCCATCCTCTAATCATTTGAAAAATCTTAAGCAAGCTTAAAACCTTCCTAATCTAACACAAGTTGAAATTTCTCACCCTCCAACATAAATGACCCTCAAATATCTCTTACACTCTCCTTCAATGCTCTTACAAAGCACTTATGAAGGGTCTTTATGAAGATATTATCCTTTGAGCCTCCTTTGTTGACTCATCCTTTCCCTTTTCTCCATCTTCTCACCCTGTGACATGTGTCACTCCTTGATTGGCTATAAGAAAACACAATCTATGTGCTCTCCTCTCATTCAATCTGAGCCCTCCATAAACTTTCTCTCTTCCTTCCATCTTAGCCATCCATCCCTCAAGCCTCTTGCCTATAAATTGGATCCTTCCCCTTTTCAAAAACAACACAATCTAGAAAGTAAAGCCATAATGCCATTTTGATAAGATATTTTTACATAAAATCCATTCATCAAAATCTATCAAAAATCTTCCATTGAAGCCCATTTGGGCATTTGAGCATACATACATAATCAAGCCATCTTAGCTATTAGACACACCTCTACATCAAGTGATCATCCTCATTGAGAGAGCCTCTCCATGACTCATATTCTCATTTGAGGACTTCACTTTGTCTCTCCTGAAGTTATGTTAAATTAGTATGCAAATGCTTTTTGATTGTTTTAATTTAGTGTTTCTAACATACTAAAGTAGCATATACGTTTGGCATGCCCGGTGGGACCCCGCATGAGTCATGTTCATTAACTTTTTTTAGTCAAGTTTTGTATGTCATTTGCTAATTTTGGCTAATTTTTTTTGTTTTTGTGATTGGTAGGATTGTATAAATTGGTTTTGTAGGTCCACATGAGCATGAAGAAGACAAAGGAACTCACAGTCTATCTCATAGTGCTTGCAAAATTTTTAAGCTTATAGGTGGACAAAGCACTTAGAATTTTTCTTCCTCTTCTTGTCTATATTCTTCTTCTATTCCATCTACTTCTTCTTCTTCTTCTTGAGGGATCTTGGCCTTTTTTTTTTTTAAGGAAGCAAAATCATACACACTTTTTTTTAAGTGCTTAAAATGAACCCCCAAATCATACTTAAATCCATTGAAAACTAAAAAATTGCAAAAAAAAATAAAAATCTTTTAACAAGTGAAACTAAACCAATCCAATATTTTGCATCCTTGCAACATCAAGGTTTTAGATGCATTCATGCAAAGTTAGGAACACTTCATTTTTGAAAATTTAAAAAGAACTTCAAGTTTCCATTTCAAAAGGTTCAAAATCAACACTAAGTGCACACTAAAATCTAAATCAAACTCAAAGCATCAATCAAGGATTAAATGAATCTCATTTGCAAATATTTTAAAGTTCTTTTAAAAATCTTATGAAAACTAAGAGTCCTAAATGGTTACCAAAATTTTCCTAAAAGATTTGTTATTTGTTCCAAACAAATGTCTTGTTGCAAAATCTTGAATGTTTCCTAGGTTTTTCATGCATCGAAACAATCTAGGAATATCATTTTTTTAGGCTTAAAACATACAAACTAGAACACAAAATCTTGAATGAAAACCAAAGTCCAAAGAGTCATTTTCACTTTTGAGTCCAAAACAATCTTGAATGATCTAAGGTTAAAAAAAAGCACTTCAAAGTTCCTAAAACAACACGCAAAATCTCAATCTTGAATGCTCAAAGGAAAAAACTTGAATGTTTAATCACTTGTCTTTGAATGCATATTGCTAAAATCACTCTTGAGTGTCATGGATTAAAATCAATTTTTTTTTTTTTTTTATAAATGCGTGATTAAAACAAAAAATCCAATCTTGAATGCCATAGATCAAATAATCATCTTTTGGGGCATAAAAAGAATCCACATTTTAGAAACTTTCTAAGTTATAAAAACAAATAATGACACTTTGAGTGAATTTGTTATTGGACTCACCCTCTTTAATCACCCATCATTCTAATCATTGGTTGCAATATCAATGCCATATATGGGGATGGGTCTACCTAAGAAGGTGTTAAGTGCTCCACAAAAATCAAATTCCACTCGCTTGAGTTTTTATTAATTTTTCTAAGATAGAAAATTTCTTGAATGCACATTAGTCTGGCTAACACTTCATTTGGGCATAAAAATTAAACAAATCTTGACGTGGAGGGCCTTCGAGCATGCACTTGAAATCGAGCTTTACACACCTTTGTTTTGGGCTTAAAACAAACTCACACTCAATCTTGAATGCCTTAAAGAAAATCAATCAATACTTGACGTGGAGGGCCTCCGTGTACACAAGTTTACTTTTTGTTGACCCTAAATCTTCTTGGTGTATTCATTCTTTGATCACTTCTCTTTTTTTGGTACATTTCAAATTGGAATTGAACCTTTGCATCTTGAATCACATGTGTTTTCAAAAGGTCTAGATCAGAAAACTTAAAGTGTCAATTGAAAAAGAACTCTATCTTTTAGCCCAAGATCATCCAAGTATTCTCTCCCCTTGTCGTCTTTTGAGGCCATCTTGAGTGCATAAGATTATGATCCAAAATATTGTCTTAGCTTTTAGGAGGCCTGCTTGGGGATTTCATCACCCCTTGGGATGACCTCAACTCCAGCATTTTGGCAGAGTATAAAAATCGGGAGGTGAATCCAAAGACACCTCTCTTGAGATCAAAATTATATCACTCAGGCTAAGCCTCAAGGAGATTTATACCCTTGAGAAGTGAAAGAGGAGAAGTGGGTTACCGCTCCTCCCAGCTGTGTGACATTGTTTTGATTTCATCTATGGATTTGGGCCTCACATACCTTGGGTATATTGAGGACTCCCTAGCTAAACCAACTATCAGCCTTGAAGACAACCATCTAGGATGTTAATGTGTTTGAAGTGACTGATTGAAATATTTGTAGAATATACACACTCCATGGCACAGTTACTGTCTTTTGAGAATCAAAACTTCTATCTGGTTGTTTCTATCTATTACTTGATCTTTTACTTGTTGAATGCATGTTTTCCAAACTCGGTCAATCCTAGCTTAGGGCACACTTAGTGTAGTCACTGCCTATTTCAGAAATTGAACAAAGTTGAAGCAAAACAACCACAATCTCTTAAAGCCAAATAGATTCAGGAATTTATGTTAGAACAACCCAAACCCAAACATAAGTTTCACAAAGCCAAACTCAAGCCATCTCAGGTATACGAAGAAATTTCAGCCAAGAGAAAGGAAGTAACACCAAGCCCTCGAATTACCAAACTCCACAAAGAAGAAGACAAAGCTGCCGACAAAGCCCTTCAAGATGCCTAGTTAGATCGCACTATCAGATTTAGCAAACATCTAGGAGTTAACCCTGCTTATGTCTTACCAACCAAGCATGATTTCTATGATTAGGCCCCCTTGTTTCTCCACATCTTCTTGCATAAGTTTCACTTTAGAGTCATCTTTGTAGGAAAGCCAACCATTTTAGGTTATCCCTTTAAGAATTTTACCTCATCCATCTCATCTAGTTCCTTGCCTTAGAACCAAACCATCTAGCCAGCAATCAAAAAGTTCACATCCAAGCCTTCAAAATTGTTGTCAGATTGCCAGAACTTGCTTTTCTTATCATCTTGCAAATCCACTAGTCTCACCAAGGTTATCCCTCTGACAGAGATTTGTCTAGGGTAATCTAGCCTTGTCACTTTTCATCCCTCATCACCTTGAGCTAAAGGTTGGGATCCACAAGTGGTCAATATCATGTTTCTCCTAAGGGATCATCAGTCTATGCTTAAGTTGACACAATCACCACCAAGCTTGCACATAGGAAAGCAGACCTTTCCTGCTTTGGCAACATATCTTTAAAGTTAGAATCCCCAACCCAGTCTTCCTTAGGTTTGTCATATAGCTTTGTCTCAGCCTAGAAAATCATTTGCATAGAAAAGCCTCCCCCCTTTGCATCCATCAACATTTTTGCACCTCATCCTTAGGAACATTTTCATGCCACCCATCACTCGCTTAGCCAAGAAGAAGAAGGAAACAATGGAGCCCTATCATTTGGATCAGATAGGATCACTCCCCTTGAGCACTCAACCATCCTTCAGCCTAGAGAACACTATACCATCACCTACTGACATTGAAGCTTTCATGAACCAACCAGGAAATGTAGTATTGGTGAATGCCATTATAGACAAGAACAAAGAAACAATCATGGAAAAATTTCAGAGGGACAATGTAGGAGCCTTCAATTTTGGAAGACCTCCTCCCTTATTAGATCCTTCTCACCCTCTGTTTGGGTAGCTACCACCACCCATAGGCTCTTACAATCCAAATCATCCTTTTTCTATACCAAAAGAAGAGCCTCAACCCACCTCATATGATCCAACAGACCCAAACATACCAGCCTCCACTCAAGTTGAAATCTCCATTCCGTAAGCCAATCCAGCTACCACCCCTCTACCATCGGTCCATACCACTCCATCCCAAATCCCTTTCACCAAAAACACCTCATCATTCACTACCTTCACTATTGCTACTACTTCTCTCCAACC
This sequence comes from Cupressus sempervirens, assembly GCA_028749045.1. Taxonomy (NCBI): domain Eukaryota; kingdom Viridiplantae; phylum Streptophyta; class Pinopsida; order Cupressales; family Cupressaceae; genus Cupressus; species Cupressus sempervirens. The sequence goes on from CM053790.1 coordinate 23,118,356, forward strand.
TAGCCTTCCAAATCCACCCATCTCCCAAATCAGTGCTAGCATCTTTGGCCAACCTCAAAAATATACAACTGAGATGCCACCCATGGGGCAAAGTAATCAACCTTTCATCACCCCTAGCTTGTTTACCTCAGCTCAGAGCATAATTCCATCATTTCCACTAGGTCCTTGGAGATTAGTGCCATCAACCAAAAATCCACAAGCTACTGCCCTCACTCCACAAAGCTATCAAACCCCACTTGTAAGCTACTACCAATGTTCTGCCAAGCTCTCAAGTGACCCAAGCTCCTACCACCACTCCACCAAACTTTCAAATCTAGCCACCAAGCTATCAAACCCCATCAGTTCCATTTCCAAGCTTTCAATTCCCACCACCTCCACCACCAACTAATCCATTACCTCCTATTACTAACTATTTTTCTATGCCACTTCTAGGAGGAAATCCACCACCACCAACCACCAATTACTTGGCCTCTTTTTCCATGTAGACTCCCTCACAAATGGGAGCACAACCCACATATATTAGTCAAACTCCTCAAATCCAAAGTCAAGTTCCACAAGCGCCCCGATCCTTTCCCCAAGCTTCACAACCATCTTATACCTTACCTCCATGAAGCAATCCATTTATCCCACCGCTAGCTTATGTTCCTCAATCCCAACCTCAAATCCAATATCAACAGCAAGCTTCGCAACACATGCAAAAATATGTGCCACCTCCACCTCAGTAACCCATCATCCACCATTTAGTTGCCCAAGCCATGTACAATCCCTACCAGCCCATACCTCAAAGCCATCCATATTCAATTGCACCATTCAATGCATATCTACCTCAGAGTGCTCCTACAGTGGAGGCACCACAGCCATCACCCATTAATTCAGAATGGGAAGCCATGAAGATAGCTTTGAAGAACATCTAGGAGGGAAATGACCCAAAAACCTTCAAGTTTGAGAATGTGTGTCCTTACCCATTTGATAGAGCCATTACCATGACACCATTTTCCAAACACTTTGAGATACCCAAGTTTGACAAATTTAGAGGAAAAGGAGACCCTATCACACATATCAAAGAATTTTACATGCACTGCCAAGAAGTGGCATATACTAACGTCTTCCTTTGGCTCCTCTTCCCCAAAAGTTTGGCTGGACCGCTCTTGAATGGTTTTATAGAATCCCATATGGCACAATCAAAAACTTTTTTGAATTGTCTGAGGCATTTGTAGCCCAATATGCCCATCTTGTTGAGATAGAATTATTAGTGGTTGATCTTGTCTACACCAAGAAAAAAGGTGGAGAAAGTCTTGGTGAATATCTACAAAGATGGCAAACCCTTACCACCCGCATAACTTGCACCCTGCCAGAGCGCCATTTGGTGAAAATGTTTATTGATAATGCCCATCCCAGCTTAGCTCACCACATGACCATGAACTGTTTGTAAACCTACAAAGATATCAAAGAAAAATGAATAATCCTTGAGCAAGGACTCATTAAAGATGGTGTGGTCAAGATTTACAAGGAAGCCAACCAAAATCAAACACATTCAAATGACAAGTCTAGGTATTGGAACAAAAAAAAGCACATTGCAACAGATGGGGTCACTGACTCCAGACATGTGAATATTGTTGGTCCTTCCCAAAATTAGTCTAACCCACCTTATCAACCAAACAATCAACAAGCTATCAACAACCAATAGCAGAATCAACAAAGCTTTCAAAGCCACAATCCAAAGCCCAACTTTCAAGGGTCTAACAATCAAGCTAATGCCATCAATGTAGTTGCAAGACCAAAGCCCAAGTTCCAACCTGCACCTCGAAACTATACACCCCTTGGTGAGCCATTGGATGTCATTTTTGAGAAATTAGTCAAGGAAAACCTCATCAAATTTCCTCCTACCCAAAAAATGACCCAGGCCAATCCAAAGCTGCATGGTATAGAGACAATGAGTATTGCAAGTTTCATAGGGTGAAAGGGCACACCACCCTCAAATGCATGAAGCTGAAAGATTATGTGTAGGACCTCATTGATCAGAAAGAAATCATAGTTGGAGCACAAACCTCTCCCAATGCAGGCTTGTAGATCTATCAAAATGCTTTTCCTCCTCACAACAATCAAAATTCTAGAAAAGCACCCATCCAAACCAACAACAACAACACTAACAACCACCAGCCAAACCAAAATTATGGTAAGAACAATGAACACACTTCATCCTACATAGACTATGGTAGCCTCATAGGTTGTATATCTAAGAAAGATCTTTCTATCAATGTTATCAATATCCAAGGCCCAAACAATGAGTGTGCAGTCACCACTCGAAGAGTGTGATTGAACATTGCAGCCCCATCAGTCCCATCAGTACTATCAACCCCAACAACATCATTAGCTCCATCAAAAAACCAGTACAATATCTTGGAACACCTTGGGAACATGCCAGCCCAAATCTCCATTTTAGACCTTCTCCGCACTAGTCCTGTGTACAAAGACATCCTTGATAGTGCTCTCATAGAATCCCATGTCCCTTCAGATATCAATGTGACTGATTTTTTTAATCTTGTTGGACACCTTTCATCCTCATGTGCCTTATCTTTCAAGGCCACTGACATACCCATGGTCAAGTCAAATCACACCCTTCCACTTTGCATAGCCATTATGGTATCCAATTTCGCCGTAAAAAGTGTAATGATAGATAATGGATCAGCCTGGAATATTTGCACCCTAAAATTCATAAAACAAGCTAGGTATACTAAGGAAGATATCATCAATGAGGTTATCACCATTAAAGCTTATGATAATTTGGAGAGAACCACAGAGGGAACAATTTTGCTACCCATCAAGGTTGGGCCGATCATCCAAGAAACAATTTTCCATGTAGTTGATCTAAACCTACCATTTAACATCCTCCTTAGATGCCCATGGATCCATGCCATGAAGGCCGTTCCATCCACATATCATCACTGCCTCAAATTTCTGCATCAGGGCATTGAAGTGACCATCCATGCCAATCCAGAACTCTTTGCTTATTGCAATGCAGTTGAAGCCTCATATACAAACCATTGTCCTAGCATCAAAATCGTCCAATCCATCACCAGTTCATCCAACACAAGTAATGACCCAGAAACCATCCTCGCCTCCACCCTATCTACCCTAAAGATCAACAACAAAGGTTGTAGAGAGTATAGCTTGTCTGATGCATTTGTAGTTGGTGCATTTCCACTTGATCCACACACCCATGGATGGCCCACATATCATAAAACCAAGGAGACTCCACCTCCTCAATACACACAGCTTGGCCCAATAACCTTTGTATCCCTGAGAATCCCTCTTCATGAGGAGCTCACTCTGGATATCAACAATTGGTTACATAAGGATGTACCTCCAAAAAATCAAGCACCCCTTGATCACTTTAGCCAAAAGTATCCCCAAGCACATCAGCTCATCACTGAAAAATGGAACTATGAAGGTGGTAGTCTAGGACTAGAGGAAAGAGGCATGTAGTGTCCCATCGAAGCACAAAAATGAGAAAAGAAGTTAGGTCTAGGCTTTGGCATACCCACAACTGGGGGCACCAATATGGACGATCATGCTTTTTTGAACATCCATCGTGACCTTGTAGAAATCGAAGACATTCCAGAGGAAGTTGAAAAGAGAGCCTACAACGATATCCTAGACCAAATCTTCCCAGGAGACTCTGTTCTCTAAGAACTATCCATCCATTTCATCGATCTACCACTCGTTCACCCTGAACTCATAGATTGGGACCAACCAAGCGTCATACACATTGATAAGTTCACATTAGAGGAAGCACTTCTAAGATTCATGGGAGCTGAAACTCCTCACAAGAAAACAAAGCCAAATTCTGCCTATATCTATAAGCTAGATCCCAAGGGGTATTTTAGAGAAAATCCCCAACCTAGTTTTGATACACCCAAAAATGGAACTAAGGCAAATCCGAGACTAGCTAAGGTAGCAAAGAGAACCCCTCAGCAAGAAAATCTAGTCACAAGAAGAACATGAGGATTTAGAATTGCCTCCTCAAGATAATCAACCAGAGGTGTCTTCTATTCTAATTGAGGATACTAGAGAAGTCAACATCGGTTCTTCAGAGATCCCCAGACTTGTTCACATTGCTGTATCTCTATCGCAAGACCAAGCTGACCTCCTCTTTGAGGTCTTAAGAGACAAAATTGGCTGATTTGAATAGTCATATTAGGACATGCCAAGACTTGATCCAAAGCTTGTAGTTCATCATCTTGTAGTCGATCCAAAGATCAGGCCTGTCAGAAAAAAGCTTAGAAAAATGCAACCCAAGGTGGCATTACTAGTCAAAGCTGAATAAGAAAGAATGTTAGCTGCTAAGGTTATCTGACCTATCGACTACTTAGAGTAGATCTCCAACATGGTCCCTGTCACTAAGCCTTCTAGTGACATCAGAATGTGCATTGATTTCAGAGATCTTAACAAAGCTTGTCCAAAAGATGATTTTCCCTTACCCAACATAGATATGATTGTAGACCTTATGGCTAGACATGAAATTTTGTCCCTCATGGATGGATTTTCTGAGTATAATCAAATCAAGATTGTAGAAGAGGATCAACATAAGACAACATTCACTACCCCTTGGGGAACCTTTTGCTACAACATTATGCCTTTTGGCCTAAAGAATGTTGGGGCTACCTATCAAAGAGCTATGACAACCATTTTCCATGATCTTATCCATAGCATTTTGGAGGATTATGTGGATGATATCTTGGTTAAATCTCACACCTTCATGGATCATCTTGCTGACTTGGAGAAAGTCTTTGATAGGTTAGCCAAATATCATCTCATGTTGAATCCCAAGAAATGTGTCTAAACGAGGTATAGAGATCAACCCCAAGAAAGTCAAGGCTATATTAGCCATGCCTCCTCCCCAGAATCTACGAGAACTTTTTACTCTTCAGGGAAAGCTTCAATCCATCCAACGCTTCATCTCCCAGCTTGCAGATAAGTGTATACCATTTGCACATCTACTAAAGAAAGATTAGAACTTCAAGTGGGATTCTTTATGTCAACGCAGCTTCAATCAGGTCGAGCAGTATCTCACCAGTCCCCCTATCTTGGTTCCACTAGTTCCTGGTCGTCCCTTCATCTTGTAGATATCAGAAATGCCTATTGCTTTAGGGGCACTTCTAGCATAGCATGATGACTACGGCAGAGAAAGAGCCATCTACTATATCAGTAGAACCCTAGTTGGTTATGAACTCAATTACACTCCTATGGAAAAAGCTTGTTTGGAAGTTGTTTTCTCAACTCAAAAGATTCGCCACTATATGCTAAGTCATACCATCAAGCTAGTATCCAAGATTGATCCTCTCAAGTATATGCTCTCTAGAACAACACTTACAGGCCGTTTGGCCAAATGGGTTATGCTCCTTAGCGAATTTGACATCCAATATGTAGATAGAAAGGAAATCAAAGGGCAAGGTATAGAAGATCATCTAGCTGATGCATCTCTAGTAGATACATATCCTTTGATCACATAATTTCTAGATGAACATCTCTATCTAATTGAAGAAAAAACCCCATGGAAACTTTATTTTGATGGCTCATACACATCTCATGGTTAAGGGGCAGGAATATTGTTGGTCACACCTCAAGGAGATTACATTCCAAAAGCTTTTAAGCTACAATTCCCTAGCACCAACAATATAGCTAAATATGAAGCTCTCATAGCAGGATTAAAGATAGCCGCAGAATGGAATATCACTGAGTTACAAATCTTTGGCGATTCTCAACTCATCAACAAGCAAGTCCTACATGAATATCAAACCAAAGATGAAAAGCTATTACCCTACAAAGAGCTAGTTGATCAGCTAACCCAACATTTTACAAAGCTTTAGTTTACACAAGTGCCTTGAATGCATAATAAAGCAATAGACACTATGGTTACTATTGGCTCACTCTTGGAAATTCCCCAAGCGGCTATGCAGTATGAGTTTTTAGTCGAGCAACTCCTCACACCCACCTATGCTAATGAGGATTCAAATCGTGTTTGCATCTTGGTTGGTCCACAATCCCTTGGTACCATGAAATCCATGCTTACCTTAAAGATGGTATCATATCCTGTCACCTCACATGAACCCAACACCAAAACCTCATCCAAAAATCATCTCGCTATGTCATCATAGCCAATACCCTATATCGTCGAGGTTATCACGATACTCTCTCTAGGTGTTTAGACCAAAATGAGGCTGTGATGGCGTTAAAAGAAGTACACTCCAGACTTTGCGGTGCCCACATGAGTGGTATTTTCCTAGCGCGACAAATCCTTAGAGTAGGCTACTATTGGCCTACCATTGAAGAAGACTTATGTGACTTTGTCAGAAAATGTCTCCCATGTCAGTAGCACGCCAATCTTGTGCACACTCTGGCACAAGATCTACAACCTATTGCACCACCTTGGCCCTTTGCATGTTGAGGCCTTGATCTAGTTGGAACTATCACACCTCTCTCATTTGATGGACATAAATGGATAATAATAGCTACAGACTATTTCACTAAATGGGTGGAAGCAGTCCCCCTAGTCTCAACTACAGGAGTTCAGGTTTCCAAGTTCATCTTGTACCACATTGTTTGCCACTTCGGCATCCCATCCACCATCTTTACCGACCACGAAGGTAACTTTGAAAATCTCAACATGGAAGAACTATGCACTTCCCTCCACATCCATCACCACTTTTCTAGGCCATATTTCCCATAAGGTAATGGCCAGGCAGAGGCAACTAACAAAACCCTCCTCAAAATCCTAAAAAAAGTTGTCAATGATTATGGCCATGATTGGCACCTACAAATAAATCCAGCCCTATGGGCCTATCAAACCTCCTTCTGTACATCCATAGGAACAACTCCATACTCCCTAGTCTATGGTGCCAAAGTGGTACTACCCATAGAAGTTGAACTTCCCTCCTTGTGCATATCTTTGTGAGGGAAAATATCAGATGAAGAATACAGAGTAGCTCGGCTCACCCAGCTAGATCTTTTAGATGAGAAGAGACAACAAGCCTATGATCATCTCATAGTCTACCAAACTCGTCTCAAAAGAAATTTTCACAAGAAGGTGCTTCCACAACACTTTCATCCGGGCAACATGGTCCTCAAAGAAAATATGAAAGTCTAAGTAGATCGAGAAAAGAAAGGTAAGTTTGAACCTACATGGCTTGGCCCTTATGTTGTTATTGCTTCCTTTGGCTCCGGAGCCTATCAGCTATCTACACCAGAAAGAGAACTCTTGAATGATCCTACTAACATCATTCATCTCAAGAAGTTCAATGCTTGAAGATCCTTGGTATACCCAGCTTTTGAAAAATACAAAAAAAAAAATAGAAAAGAGAAATAAGCGTCCAATGGCGCAAACTTGGCAATTCAAGTGCCTTGGATAAGTACCTTGGTGAAAACCTAGTAATTCAGGTGCCTTGTGTACCAAGACTAATCCATTATCTATCACTATCCTATCCCTCATCCATCCACTCACCATCCCATAAAACACCTGCTTGTTCCCTTGGTGTTCCAACCAAATATCCAACATCTAATGAAGCTTGTAAATACCTCTTGTACAGCATGTAAATCTTGTACCTCAACTTGTAAATCCTATACCAAATCTTGTATCATACCTTGTAAATCTTGTATCATCCCTTGTATCATAGCTTGTATATCCAAATCTTGTCCAAAACTTGTACCATATTCCAGCTTGTAAATAATCTTGTATCCTAGTTTGTACCCTGTCACATGCACACAAAAATCCTACTTCACTTAAGCTTTTGACAAAACCCTCAAATTATCCAACTATCCATCTATCACACATTGCAAATATCCAACACACTCTAAAAAATTTCCATCTCACAAAACCAACACATGAACAACCTTGTACATTTGTAACATATCTTGGTCTGTCAGCTTGTACATCCTCTTTAGCTTAGTACCATTGTATATATCCAGCTTTCGTGTCAGTTCATCCTTGATCAACATCTTGCACACATCACACAAATCTTGGTTAGCTATTCCAGTGCATCCTTTAGCTAGATCTCCTGTCATCAAAGTGTTATCCTTCTCAGTTCAGCTTGCCAAGTGCATCACTCATCTAGATCCATCAGCTTAGGTGCTCTCCGATAGATCCTTGTAGGATATAGCTTTCCTCATGTTTGATCTTGGTCCGTTAGTACCTCTTCCTACTCATCTCTTTGGCAAACGGTTCTCTTTTAAATTTTCACTTTCTTTTGATTTGGAATCTTCCCTTTGGATCTTGAAGTATCTTTTCCAAGCAATCTTTTTGTTCCCTCCTCAAGGTTGCCACAATCTTCCATATCATGGTATACTGTGAATGGGGTAATCTAAGCGTAAGGTTTTGATCAGGTCTTTTGTTTGTTTTTTTCTTTTTTGCTTGTGGGTTACCTAGTGTCAGTTCCACGATGCTTCCTCTGAGATTCATATGTGCTACTGAGGCAATTCTTGCATGTTTGTTTTGAGTCAAGTCCCTCAGTCCTTTGGACAGTTGGTGAAAAGGCCTTGATGTTCTTGGTAACCTTGACAATTAACCAATAGTCCTATAGCAAATCTAGTGCTCAACTACATGGTGGTACTTCTCTTTGAAGTATCCCCCCACTGAAAAAGCTTCAATGGAATCCCTTCATCTCCATTATTCCCCATCCATATCCAGCATCTGTCTCTCCTACCCTAGCTTATGCATCAGTATCTTTTTGAATCAATCATCACTCTTAGCTTTAGGGATCCACAATCCTAGTCTTAGGATCCACCAATCAAATCAATCCACCAAGCCTCATCTTTCGAGATCCACAATCCTAGTCCTAGGGATCTCCGAAACCCATCTCTCGTCAATCTAGCTCTTTGAAATCCTGTTGCCTCAGCTTTATCATCCCATCATCCATCTCCCTATCTAGGATTCCTTTTTATAGCACTCTGCTCCTTCATCCTCCCCCAATCCTGAAAGTCTTAAGCTTATTTACTCTTGTTCCTCTGATTTTTCCCCTTTATCATTCTCCCATAGTGAGAGTTTGAGCTAACTGAACCTCTTCTCTTATGCCACTCTTCGTCCTCCCACCCACCAAGATTCTTGTACTTTTCAAAAAGTCATCGAGCCTCACTTTCTCTCCCCACCACCTTTTTGAGGGGGCATCTCATAGTCCATTCTCTCCTCTTCCGCTCAAGCCTTGCGCATGTTATTTTATTATCTTTGATGTCATGCCAGTTGCGGCATCACATCAAAGAGGGGAAAAATGTAAACACCTAAAAATCTTTTAGAAAATAAAATATTTGTATTTTCTGAAAAAAGTCTTTGATGACATCATCATTTATTAATTAATTATTTATTTATTTTTTTATGCCATTAAATCCCTTTATCTTAATTAAAAATATTTAATTAAGGAATCCCTCCCAAAAATGTCTAAATCTTATTTAAACATTATTTTCTTATTTATTAATTATTTAATTAATAAATTGACCAAAAATCTCAAAATAAATAAATAATTTATTTTTCGCCCAAAGCTTGGCCAATTTTTTTAAGACCACTAACCTCTTCCAAAATCTTCTAATCCTTCTTTAATTTCGATTAAAGGCTAATCCCATCATTTCCAATCCCTAATCCCAACTCAAAATATTTAATTAAGATTAAATATTAATCCTCATGTTTATTAAAAATGTTTTAATAAATATCTCCTTAACCCAAACCCTTGAAATAAATAAAACTTTATTTATTTTCTAAAAAATCTTTTTTATCCTCATCCTAGAAAATTCTAGACTCTTCTAAAAAGTCTTCATCCTCATCTAAAGCCTAGACTCTTCTAGAAGATGTTAATCCTTATATTTAATCTTAATCCTAATCCCCTCCTAACCTTGTCACACTCCCTAAACATGGGTTAAGACTTGCTAACCCAAGCCAAAGTTAACAAATATCTCCTCCTTCACCCACCCTCATTTATTGGGATCCACTTGTCTATCCCTAAGCTAATCTTAAACCATCCTAATCCATCCTCTAATCATTTGCACAATCCTAAGCAAGCTTAAAACCTTCCTAATCCAACCCAAGTCAAAATTCCTCACCCTCCAACATAAATGAAATATCTCTTACACTCTCCTTCAATGCCCTTACAAAGCACTTATGAAGGGTCTTTATGAAGATATTATCCCTTGAGCCTCCTTTGCTGACTCATCCTTGCCCTTTCCTCCATCCTCTCACCCTGTGACATGTGTCACTCCCTAATTAGCTGTAAGGAAGCACAATCTATGTGCTCTCCTCTCATTCAATCTGAGCCCTCCATAAGCTTTCTCCTTTCCTTCCATCTTAGCCATCCATCCCTCAAGCCTCTTGCCTATAAATTGGATCCTTCCCCTTTGCAAAAATAACACAATCTAGAAAGTAAAGCCATAATGCCATTTTGAGAAGCCATTTTTACATCAAATCCATTCACCAAAGTCTATCAAAAATCCTCCATTGAAGCCCATTTGAGCATTTGAGCATACATACATAATCAAGCCATCTTAGCTATTAGACACACCTCTACATCAAGTGATCATCCTCATTAAGAGAGCCTATCCATGGCTCATATTCTCATTTGAGGACTTCACTTTGTCTCTCATGAAGTTATGTTAAATTAGTATGCAAATGCTTTTTGATTGTTTTAATTTAGTGTTTCTAACATACTAAAGTAGCATATACAATAACTCTATCAGAGTGGTGTTTACTTTCATCCATTCTTGTATTGCTGGAAGAGGAGAATCTTGAACTCTATTTTGACCACACAATTTGCGTGGCCAAGAAATTCTTTTACACCATCTTGGTAAAGGTAATTGAACTCTCTACATTCTACAAATAATATTTTGTCTAATTATTACTGGCTTATAATTGTTAGAAAAGTAGTAATAAAGGAAAATTCATTGAGTTTTGGGCCCGTTCCAGAAAAGGGACCAAAATTTAGGATTATAACAAAAAATTTCTATCTTTCTACATAAAATTAGGAAATTATATATTAGGGATTAAGGACACCATTCAAGGTTTCTTAACCTTGGTCCTACTAACAAATAGATCTATTAAAAGCAATGTTTTTCTTTTTCGATCTTTTTAAGTTATGAGTACTTCTTTTTATAGAAATTAGAATAAGAATGAATTTTTGATTTGGTCTTATAGGGCCCCATTTTTTGGATGTCTCCTCCATATTGATTTATTTTTTACTACATTTTAGGTAGTTATTATGTTTTATTAACATATAATATTTCCACATCTTTTATAAAGTTATTTATAGATTTTCTTATGACTACCTTAATCTATTAATTATAACCACCTTTCTACATTACTATTCATATCAACTTTCAAATGATCTTTTTAATATTTCTTAAGTTATATTGATTAATTATTATTGTTCAATAATTTCATTGTAATATCTATTTCTATTACAATGCATTTTACCGCTAGTGCATGCCACTATGTTACAATTGTTAATATATATTCCTTGATACATCTAGAAAATATTCATCCTACTCATAGACATGTAAGGGAACAATGTAAAACTAAATAGCATCCATATTGCCTTAGATGATAAGTTTCCATCTATTATTAAAATATATTATTTGATACATCTAGAAAATGTTAATCCTAGTGATAGACATGTAAGAAAACAATGTAAAACTAAATAGCCTCCATGTGATACTACAATGGAGTGTTGAGGTATAATACTTCATCATCTATATGTTAGGGTCATGTTTGGATCTAAAGAGACTTTAAAATAGTTAAATTTTAGGATTGGATGGTAATGAGTTGGTTGTTAGTTCTAATATTGTCTAGTAAAGTAGACTATGATATATATTTAACTAGATAAAGTAATAATTTTTTTATTTTAATACATCTTTATACATATCACATAAGGATGAAAGACTCATAGGGATAGAATAAAAGTAAAAGTAAAAAATATATACATATGAAAATAAGAAATTAGTGTATGTAATAATAAGAGGATATGACCTATATAGATCCACATTAAAGTATAATAGATCATAAAAAAACAATTCTTTATCTCTAGAAATTAATAAAATCTAATATGAGTGATAAAAAAATTAGAAAAATCACATCTAAATGTTCAAATATGAAAAATAAATCTTAACACTGTATATTAAAAAATTAGTTCTACTAGATTTTTTCAAGCTAATAAAGAATAGATTGATATAATTAAAGTATAAATCAACCTAAAAGTTTTTTATCAAGGGTTTAAACAGGTTTTTTATAGGGGGGCTAAAATCCCAAAAGTCTTTACAACATAAGAGTTAAAGATTAACATAAAGAACAATGCTGAAAAAATAACTAGCACACAAAGACAACCAGCAAGAACAAAAAACCAACCAAAAAATAGAGACAAGAACCAATGCCAAAATGAAAATGACTAACTATGAGAGTAAGCTCCAAAAAGCCAAAAAAACAAAAGGATAAACAACCAAACTAACATTATGATGGCTCTAGCACCATCTTCTCCTTCTTTTCCTTAATCTTCTTGGCAACCGCTTTGACATCTTTAATATGTTCCTCTATCTTAGCCTTCAACTTCCTAGTAGCATACCTAGTTCTCTTCTTCCCCGAAGGCTCTTCCATTCCCTCAGCCTCATCCATGTCCAAAACCATTATGTTGTTCACCTACATTTTCATTTGAGGCTTCCAACAATTTCTAGTAATTATGTATTAGAGTGGAAGTATTTCTTTCCAAAATCTCAATTCTCTCCACTAGACCTTGATTCTTTTCCTCCACATTATTATTAGCATTACCAATCCCTGCCTCCCCATTCAAATTTTTCTCAATTTCCTCCATTTTATCATTAGGGCTTTATAATTGATATTGTGTTTTTTAATGGAGTTGAAAGTCCACTATTCCATTTTGAATATGTACACTAAAATCTCTTTTTCCATTTGGAGTACTCTAAGCGGAGGATGGATTTCGATACCTTTCAGGTCTTCTTCCAGTAATTTGGCATGGACCTCTTCTACACTCATCATATTAGCAATTGGGAACAACCTCTCTCTATTTTTGTCAATTTTTTCCTTAGACTCTTCAAGGGCCACATTGAGAGTGGAATTCTTAGTCTCAATCTACATATCATGAGTGACATTATCCACAAAGGATTTATAGCACAATGCCTCTTTGTCATAATCATCTTCTTCTTCCCATGTGTCCACATTTTTAATTTCCTCCTCTTCTTTACCAGTTTCCAAATTTATACCTTTCCTCCCCTCCTTTTCCTAGAAACCAGCCATCATCTCCTTAGAATGAATTGATATGAGGGAAAGGAAGGCTACTTGGTGGCCAATTTATTTTACCACTAACCCACCAAACAAATCACTCTCCACTTCCTCATCCATTTCTAAACTTTTAGGTTTATCATCACTAGCTTCTTATGAATCTAACTCCATTTCCTTATAGTTGATTTTTTTTTTAAAATTCTTTTAACTAACTCCCTTTTAACCTCTCCGAACTCAATGATCAATCTCTTTCCTTTCCCTTTACTACTTGTATGAGTTTTAGGGCCTTTTTATTTATTAATAGGGATAGGAAAAGGGAGAGATTCCTTCACATGATCCATCAGGAACTCAAAAATTAATTGCACCAACCCTTCATATAGAATGGGTTTATTGGGTTTCACCTTATACTCTTTGATACTATGATCAAGCAAACACAACAGGTAGAAAGGGAAACAAACCCATTAGTATTAAGACCTAAAAGTTAGAATTGGTCATGAAATTTTTAGAAAATATATAAATTCAATATATAATATTAAAAATTAAATTGATGAATTTTCACTTCTAATTTTTCTATAGTACCTCTATCTAAATGTTTATATATATATATATATATATATAATGCCTTAAAAGATTATGATCTTCATGATTATGCACCTAATCTAATTTGTCCAATGATCATTTTTTTTGTAGTCCAAATATCTAACATTTTATAGACCACTAGAGCTTTACTGCTTTTAACTATGATTTCTAATAATAAAAGGGTTAGCCCATTTAATGTATTAAATTAAGCCTAGAACACTTTGACATTCAGAATCCTAAATTTTAAAAAGAAAAATAACTTAAACCTTTAATTATTAAATAGAATGAGTGCATGAAGGGTTAGTGTTAGGGTTTCCTATATGGATGGACTAAATGACAGTGTAGGGGACTTAGAGAGTGAAGACATTGATGGATGACTTTTGGTGCTTCTTCTTCAATACTTATCTTCTCTCTCTCACTAGTTCACATTGCTATATTTTGCTCCTTTGTAGATGGGTGCTCATCTTGGAGGGAGGCAAAGGATATTTTCCTTCAACTATTTTAGGTTGTGGGTGTGGATTGATGGATGTTATGCAATGACATCTATTGGCTACAAGGTTTGTGTCTAGCCTAATATTGGACTATGAGCCCCTTGGTTGACATTGATGGTGTTTCTCAAGGGCAGAGGAGGGTTTCTCCTGATGATGGTGACCTAACCTCTGTTATTGGGATTGTAGCTATGAGTAGGTTTTTTTTGGTTTCGCTTAGACCCTCAGTCCTTTAGAGTGCTCCTCTAATGTTTGGGGGAGAGAATTTATTTCTAGGATTTTCATTATTGATGATATTGGTATGTAGAATCCCATCTTGGCTTAGGGTCTTCCCCTTGATATTTTTTTTGAGGTAGCTTTCTTGCTCGTTGTCTTTTTTGTTCTTTCAAAAGCCAAGTTTTTGTTTCATATGGTTACTCCTGGTAGCTTCTCTAGTATTGTGGGAATAAGTAAAGGTTGTGGCCTCTCTATTTCTGAGTATGGGACACTCATTTTATGCCTCTCCTTAAGGTGTCCAAGGGTGTTTTCTTGCTAGGTTGTCCAAATCAAGGGGCCTCATGCATTGAATGTCACCCAGTATCTTAAGTGGGCTTTGTTTGGTGGTAGCCAAGTTGTTGTTATTTCTATAATGCTGAACTCTCACCCACAATTTCAAAGGAATCTTAGGATAGCTTTTTGGTTTGAGGATTGGTTAATGTTGTTTCCTAGTATGCACAAAAATCTTATTGAGATGGAGATATCATCTATTGAGGTGGTTATATGTTGTGATGTTGTTTCTAATAGTGGGCTAAGCAATCCTCCTTATTTGGTCAATGCTAGGAAGGTCAAGTGGTTTTAGAAGAAGGTTTTTTAGGGTTTTTCTTCCTTCACATTATCCCTGTTGAGGTGGGATTCCTTGTTCTTAAGGTGAAAGGAAGCTATGATGAGAGGACAATTTATGATATTCTTCTTTTGTGGGTTTGGAGTGTTCCTCCAAACTAGACTTGGAGTTTGTTGGTTGTTACCTACATGACCTTTATTGGGATTGACTCCTATAGAGGTGTAGTCATTCTTGTGTTCTTTTGTGGTGGAGGTTAGTTCTATTAAAAGGGAACATATTTAGGCTTCCATTATTGACAGTGCTAATGTTTAGGAGTTTCTCTCCCTTAGCATTGATTTTAGAATCTATGCTCTTGCTTATTGATGTAACACACTGATCTCAACTCACAAAGAACTTAATATACTCATGACAAAACCCAATATAGATTCAAAATCTAAATTGTTCATTACCAAAAAGTCCTTCTACATGGATCTCTAACTCCATTAAATAACAACTGACTCCAAAAATAAATTTAAAAATAGGAAATTTCCAAATTTGGTAGATTTTGACAACTAGAAAAATATGCCATTTTTGGTATCTTCTAAAAACCCTTGAAAAGAAATTTTGAATTTTCCTATATCTACCCTTTAAACCATAAAGGCAACTTTCCAACTAATCTCCAAAATTTAGAAAGAAATTTTCAAGTTATTTCAAAGCTGAACAAATAAAAAAATACCTAAGATATTTTAAAACTAAAATTTGGAGGTCAAGATGGAATTTTTGGCTCTCGAAAATAAATTGAAATGGGCCCCAACAAAGCTGGCTCCATAGGAACCAACCTCAACTATAGATTTTGAAAAGAAACTAGATCTTAGTCAAAAGTTAGGACTCTCCAAACTCCCTGCATCATTCTCCCCCTCTTGAAAGAAATGTTTCTCCTACAAGTGACAATTGGTGAAGTGTTACAACTTGGAAGGATCTAACTGTAGCACTATCCACTCAGATAGCCATGTGTTTTTAGTGTCTAGTAAGCCATCCCACTATACTAAATAGCAATTGTATTGACCATGCCTTGTGGAAGTAGATTGTTTTTCAAGAATTTGGGCAATGGTATCATGTTTCTTTTTTGGAAGGTGATGTTGCCACTCAACTTACTATCCACCAGCCACCTCTGGAAAATTTCCATGAAATTGATGTAAATCAGCAACATTAAACACAAGAGAGATGTCTAGATTTTCAAGTAAGCTAGCTTCATAAGAATTATCATTAATTTTCTTAAGGATTTTGCAAGGCCCAATCTTTTTGTATTTTAGTTTGTGATATGTGTCAGTAGGAAACTTCTTACAAAGTAAGTAAACCATGACCAAGTCACCTTTAGTAATTTTTTTGTGTCTTCTAGTAGCATCTACAAGAATCTTGTAGCTATCATTGCTGAGTTGTAACTTGTGCTAGACATCTTGTTGGAGCTCTTGAAGGTATTCAACAAAGGCCACTCCATCACACTAATCCTGTAACCCAATGGTAGAGGCATGAGATCTAGAACACCTGAAGGATTTCTACCATAAACAATTTGGAAAGGAGATTTCCCTATTGACCTATTAATGGAACTATTATAAGAAAATTTTGCTTGGGGTAATGCCAAGTCCCACTATTTGGGCTTCTCACCAACAATGCATTATAATAGATTCCCCAAACTCCAATTGACTACCTCTATTTGTCCATTGGTTTGAGGGTGGTAGGGACTGCTAAATTATAACTTGGTCTCCAATTTCTTCCATAAATTCCTCCAAAAATGACTCAAGAAATTGGTATCATGGTCAAAAGTAATGGTTTTGTGTAGACCATGTAAGAAAACAACTTCTGAGAAGAACAATTCAACGGTCCTAGATGCATCATTAGTCTTTTTATAGGCAATAAAGTGAGCCATTTTGGAAAAATGATCAATAACAAAAAAATTAGAGTCATTACCTCGCTGAGTGTGTGGAAGACCCAATACAAAATCCATACTTAAGTTAGTCCATGGCTTAATGGGAACTGGCAATGGCATGTATAAACCTATATTCTGTAAATGTCCCTTATCCATTTGACAAATTTTACATCTTGCCACATACTTAGTAATGTCTCTCTTGATCTTCAACCAATAAAAATTATTTTCCACCAAGTGTATTATTTTGTCCTTTTTGAAGTGTCTAGCCATCCCTCCAATGTGGAATTCCTAAATAATATTTTCTTGCATAGAGCTAGCTAGTATGCATAGTTGTCTTCCCTTGAAGAGGTAACCATCTTGTAGAAAATAATCACCTTTGACATGAGATGCCCTACTTGTATATGAGCAATGTTAGTATGCTAATAGAAACCAAATTTAAATAAAGCTTCTACAAACTAAACAAAATTCATAAACTTCAAGATAGACTAAGATGAACTCTTAATTGAGAATATGAGTCATTAACGGGCTCTCTCAATGAGAAGATCTCTTGTTGATTGGCTCTGTCTAAATAGCTAGGATGTATGCTCAAGCTTATTCTTCAAAAAGGGCTTCAAATGGAGTTGGAATTTGGGTGTGAGTGTATGGTTTTGATGTAAAATGGCTTCTTAAAATGACATTATGACTTTACTTCATGTATTGTGTTATTTTTCAAAGGGGTATTTTGCAAAGGGGAAGGATCCAATTTATAGGCAAGAGGCTTGAGGGATTGAGGGCTAAGATGCAAGGATGGGGAAAAGCTCATGGAGGGCTCAGATTGCATGAGAGGAGAGCACATGGATTGTGCTTCCTTACAGTCAATCAAAGAGTGACACATGTCATAGGGTGAGAGGATGGAGGAAAGGGGAAGGATGAGTCAACAAAGGAGGCTTAAGGGATAAAATCTTCATAAAGACCCTCATAATGGCTTGTAAGAGCAATGAAAGGGCTTGAAGAGTCATTTATGGCCTAGTGGGCTTCATAAAGTTTTATGGTTGGGATATTTGTAGGGAGATGAGAGAAATTTCGACTTGGGCTTGATTAGGAAGGTTTTAAGCTTGCTTAGGTTTGTGCAAATTATTAGAGGGTGGATTAGGATGGTTTAGGATTAGCTTAGGGATAGGCAAGTGGATGGCATTTAATGAGGGTGGGTGAAGGAGGAGATATTTGTTAACTTTGGCCTGGGTTAGTAAGTCTTAACCCATGTTTAGGGAATGTGACAAGGTTAGGAGGGGATTAGGATTAGGTTTAAAGACATCTTCTAGAAGAGTCTAGACTTTGGATGAGGATAAAGACTTTCTAGAATAGTCTACAACTTCCTAGGATGAGGATGAAGAATTTCTAGAAGAGTCTTCAATTTCTTAGGATGAGGATAAATTAGATTTTTAGGAAATAAATAAAGTTTTATTTATTTCAAGAGTTTGGGTTCAAGAGATATTTATTAAAACTTTTTTAATAAACATTAGGATTAATATTTAATCTTAATTAAATATTTTGAGTTGGGATTAGGGGTAGGAAATGATGGGATTAGCCTTTAATCAAAATTAAAGAAGGATTAGAAGATTTTGGAAGAGGTTAGTGGTCTTAAGGAAATTGGCCAAGTTTTGGGCAAAAAATAATTTATTTATTTATTTTGGATTAATAAAGCGAGATGCCCCCTCAAGAAGGCAGAATGAAGAGAAAGCGAGACTCGATGGCTTCTTGAAAAGTACAAGAATCTGAGATGAGCAAGGAGACTCAAATTGGCTAAAGAAAAGAGGTTTAGTTAGCTCAAACTCTCACTATGAGAGAATGATAAAGGGAGAATCAGAGGCACAAGATGAAGCGAGCTTAAGATCTTAGGGATTGCAGAGGATGAAGGAGCGGAGCATTATAAAAAGGAATCCAAGATAGGGAGATGGATGATGGGATGATAAAGTTGATGCAATAGGATTTGAAAGAGTCAGATTGGCAGAAGATGGGTTTTGGAGATCCCTAGGACTAGAATTGTGGAGCTCGAAAGATGAGGCTTAGTGGATTGATTGGATTGGTGGATCCCTAAGACTAGGATTGTGGGTCCCTAAAGCTAAAAGTGCAGATTGATTCAAAGAGATATTGATGCATAAGCTAGGGTGAGAGAGATAGATGCTGGATATGGATGGGGGATAATGGAGATGAAGGGAAACCATTGAATTTTTTTTTTGGAGCAAGGGGATACTTCAAAGAGAAGTACCACCATGTAGTTGAGCACTAGATTTGCTATAGGACTGTTGGTTGATTTCCAAGGTTACCAAGAACATCAAGCCCTTTTCACCAACTATTTAGAGGATTGACAGACTGACTCAAAACAAACACGCAAGGATTGCCCCAACATCACACATGAAACCTAGAGGATGCAGTGTGGAACTGACACTGGGTAACCCACAAGAAGAAAAGAAAAAAAAACAAAAGACCTAATCAAGAGCTTATGCTCAAATTGCCCCATTCAGGGTATATCATGATATGGAAGATCGTGGCAACCTTGAGGAGGGAACAAAAAGATTGTTTGGAAAAATATACTTCAAGACCCAAAAGGGAAGTTTCCAAATCAAAAGAAAGCAAAAATCCAAAAGAGAACCATTTGCCAACGAGATGGGTGGGATGAGGTACTAACAGATCAAGATCAGACATGAGGAGAGCTATATCCTACAAGGATCTATCAGAGAGCACCTAAGCTGATGGATCTGGATGAGTGATGCATTTGGAAAGTTAAACTAAGAAGGATAACACTTTGGTGATAGGAGATCTAGCTAAAGGATGCATTGGAATAGCTAACCAAGGGTTGTGCGATGTGTGCAAGATGCTGATCAAGGAGGAACTGACATGAAAGCTGGATAGATACAATGGTACTAAGCTAAAGAGCATGTACAAGCTAACAGACCAAGATATGTTTAAAATGTACAAGGTTTGTTCATGTTTTGGTTTTTTTGAGATGGAAATGTTTGTGAAGGGTGGGATGTCTGTAATAGTTGATAGGCAGATAGGTAGATGGTTTGCGAAAAGCTTAAGGAAAATGGGATTCTTTGTGTGCATGTGATAGGATACAAGATTTGGCATATAATACAAGCTGGAATATGGTACAAGCTTTAGACAAGATTTGGATATACAAGCTATGATACAAGGGATGATACAAGATTTAAAAGCTATACAGGAGGTATTTACAAGCTTCATTAGATTTTAGATATTTGGTTGGAACACCAAGGGAACAAGCAGGTGTGTTATGGTATGGTGGGTGAATGGATGAGGGATAGGATAGTGATAGATAATGGATTAGTCTTAGTACACAAGGCACCTAAATTACCAGGTTTTCACCAAAGTACCTATCCAAGGTGCTTGAATTGCCAAGTTTTCACCATTGGATGCTTGTTTATCTTTACTATTTTTTTTGTATTTTTCAAAAGATGGGTATACCAAGGATCTTCAAGCATAGAACTTCTTGAGATGAATGATGTTAGTAGGATCATTCAAGAGTTCTCCTTCTGGTGTAGATAGCTGATAGGCTTTGAAGCCAAAGGATGCAGTGACAACATAAGGACCAAGCCATGTAGGTTCAAACTTGCCTTTCTTTTCTCAATCAGCTTAGACTTTCATATTTTCATTGAGGACCATGTCGCCTAGCTAAAATCATCATGGGAGCACCTTCTTGTTGAAATTCCTTTTGAGACAAGTTTGATAGATTGTGAGATGAGCATAGGCTTGTCGTCGCTTCTCGTCTAAGAGATCTAGCTAAGTGAGCTGAGCTACTTTGTATTCTTCATCTGATATTTGCCCCTACAAAGATATGCGCAAGGAGGGAAGTTCAACCTCTATGGGTAGTATCGCTTTAGCACCATAGACTAGGGAGTATGGATTTGTTCCTATGGATGTATGGAAGGAGGTTGGATAGGCCCATAGGGCTAGATTTATTTGTAGGTGCCAATCACGGTTAGAATCATTAACAACTTTCTTTAGGATTTTGAGGAGAGTTTTGTTAGTTGCCTCTGCCTGGCTGTTACCCTATGGGAATATGGGCTAGAAAAGCGGTGATGGATGTGGAGGGAAGTGCATAATTCTTCCATGTTGAGATTTTCAAAGTTACCTCCGTGGTTGGTGAAGATGGTGGATGGGATGCCGAAGCAAAAAACAATGTGGCACAAGATGAACTTGGAGACCTAAACTACTATAGCTGAGACTAGGGGGACTACTTCCACCCACTTAGTGAAATATTTTGTAGCTGTTATTATCCATTTATGTCCATCAGATGAGAGAGGTGTGATAGTTCCAACTAGATCAAGGCCCCAACAAGCGAAAGGCCACAATAGGTTGTAGATCCTATGCTGGAGCATGCACAAGATTTGCGTGCTGTTGACATGGGAGACACTTTCTAAAAAATTCACAGGAGTCTTCTTCAATGGTAGGCCAATAGTAGCCTACTCTAAGGATTTGTCATGCTAGGACAATACCACTCGTGTGGGCACCGCAAATTTTAGAATGTATTTCTTTTAACGCCATCGCGGCCTCATTTTCATCTAAACATCGAGAGAGAGTATCGTGATAACCTCGACGATATAGGGTATTGGCTATGATAACATAGCGGGATGATTTTCAGATGAGGTTCTAGCGTTGGGTACGTGTGAGGTGAGGGGATATGATACCATTGTTAAGGTAAGTGTGAATCTCATGGTACCAAGGGGATTGGGGACCAACCAAGATACAAACACGGTTTGAATCCTCATTCGCATAGGCAGGTGTGAGGAGCTACTCGACTAAAAAATCATACTGTGTAGCTACTTGGGGAATTTCCAAGAGTGAGCCTATAGTAGCCATAGCATCTGCTACTTTGTTCTGTATCGAGGCACTTGTGTAAACTGAAGCCTTGTAAAATGCTAGGTTAGCTGATCAACTAGCTCTTTGTAGGGTAATAGCTTTTCATCTTTGGTTTGATATTCATTTAGGGCTTGCTTGATGATGAGCTGAGAATCACCAAAGATTTGTAACTCAGTAATGTTCCATTTTGCAGCTATCTTTAACCCTGCTATGAGAGCCTCATATTCAGCTATATTGTTGGTGCTAGGGAATTGTAGCTTGAAGGCTTTTGGAATGTAATCTCCTTGAGGTGTGACCAACAATATTCCTGCCCCTGATCCACGAGATGTGTGTGAGACATCAAAATAAAGTTTTCATGGGGTTATTCTTCAATTAGATAGACATGTTCATCTGGAAATTCTGTGATCAAAGGATATGTATCTACTAGAGGCGCATCAGCTAGGTGATCTGCTATAGTTTTCCCTTTGATTGCCTTTTTGTCCACATAATAGATGTCAAATTCGATAAGGAGCATAAACCATTTGGCCAAACGGCCTGTAAGTGTTGTTCTTGAGAGCATATACTTGAGAGGGTCGATCTTGGAGACTAGTTGGATGGTATGACTTAGCATGTAGTGGCGAAGCTTTTGAGTTGAGAAAACAACTACCAAACAAGCTTTTTCCATAGGAGTATAATTGAGTTCATAACCAACTAGGGTTCTACTGATGTAGTAGATGGCTCTTTCTCTATCGTAGTCATCAAGTTGTGATAGAAGTGCCCCTAGAGCAGTAGGCATTGCTGATATGTACAAAATTAGGGGACGACCAAGAACTAATGGAACCAAGATAGGGGGATTGGTGAGATACTGCTTGAGCTGATTGAAGTTGCGCTGACATAAAGGATCCCACTTGAAGTTCTCATCCTTCTTCAATAAATGTGCAAATGGTGTACACTTATCTGCAAGTTGAGAGATGAAGCACCAGATAGATTGAAGCTTTCCTTGAAGAGAGCGAAGTTGTCGCAGTGTCTGGGGAGGAGGCATGTCTAAGATAGCCTTGACCTTCTTAGGGTTGATCTCTATACCTCGTTTAGAAACTATAAAGCCTAGAAGCTTGCCAGATGTGACCCCAAAGACACACTTCTTGGGATACAGCATGAGATGATATTTGGCTAACCTATCAAAGACTTTCTCCAGGTCAGCAAGATGATCCATGAAGGTATGAGATTTGACCAAGATATCATCCACATAATCCTCCAAAATGCTATGGATGAGATCATGAAAAATGGTTGTCATAGCTCTTTGATAGGTAGCCCCAGCATTCTTTAGGCCAAAAGGCATCATGTTGTAGCAAAAGGTTCCCCAAGAGGTAGTGAATGATGTCTTATGCTGATCCTCTTCTGCAATCTTGATTTGATTATACCCAAAAAATCCATCCATGAGGGACAGAATTTCATCTCCAGCTGTAAGGTCTACAATCCTATCTATGTTGGGTAAGGGAAAATCATCTTTTGGACAAGCTTTGTTAAGATCTCTAAAATTAGTGTAGATTCTAATGTCACTAGAAGGCTTAGTGATGGGGACCATGTTGGAGATCCACTCTGAGTAGTCGATAGGTCGGATAACCTTAGTAGCTAACATTATTTCTAATTCAGCTTTGACTAGTAATGCCACCTTGGGGTGCATTTTTCTAAGCTTTTGTCTGACAGGCTTGATCTTTGGATCAACTACAAGATGATGAACTACAAGCTTTGGATCAAGTCTCGGCATGTCCTGATATGACCATGCAAATCAGCCAATGTTCTCTCTTAAGACCTTAAAGAGGAGATCAACTTGGTCTTGTGATAGGGATGCAACAATGTGAACAAGTTTGGGGATCTCTGAAGAACCGATGTTGACTTCTCTAGTATCCTTAATTAGAATAGAAGATATCTTTGGTTGATTATCTTGAGGAGGCAATGCTAAATCCTCATGTTCTGCTTGTGACTCTGGATTTTCTTGCTGAGGGGTTCTCTTCGCTGCCTTAACTAGTCTCAGTTTCACCTTAGTTCCAATTTTGGGTGTATCAGAACTAGGTTGGGGATTTTCTCCAAAATACCCCTTGGGATCTAGCTTATAGATATAGGAAAAATCTAGCTTTGTTTGCTTGTGAGGAGTTTCGGCTCCCATGAATCTCAGAAGTGCTTCCTCTAATGTGAAATCATCAATGTGTATGACACTTGGTTGGTCCCAATCTATGAGTTGTGGATGGGCGAGTGGTAGGTCAATGAAATAGATGGATAGTTCTTGAAGAATAGAGTCTCCCAGAGAGATTTGGTCTAGGATATCGTCATAGGCTCTCTTTTCAACTTCCTAAGGAATGTCTTCAATTTTGACAAGGTCATGGTGAATGTTTGAAAAAATGTGATTGTTCTCATTGGTTCCCCCAGTTGTGGGTATGCCAAATCTAAGACCTGACTTCGATTGCCACTTGTGTGCGTCGATGGGGCACTACATGCCTCTTTCTTCTGGTCCTAGACCACCACCTTGATAGTTCAATTTGTCAGTGATGAGCTTATGTTCTTCGGGATACTTCTGGCTGAAGTGATCAAGGCATGCTTGATTTCTTGGAGGTGCATCCTTATGTAACCAATTGTTGATATCTGGAGTGAGCTCCTCATGAAGAGGGATTTTTGAGGATACAAAGGTTGTTGGACCAAACTGTTTGAATTGAGGAGGTGGAATCTCCTTAGCTTTGTGATATGTCGGTCATCCATGGATGTGTGGATCAAGTGAGAGTGCCCTGACAACAAATGCATCTGACAGACTATACTCTCCACAACCTTTTTTATTGATCTTCATGGTAGATAGGGTGGAGGCAAGGATGGTTTCTGGTTCATTACAAGTGTGGGATGAGCTAGCGATGGCTATGCCGATATCAATTCTAGGGAAATGGTTTGCATATGAAGCTTCAACCGCATTGCAGTAAGAAAAGGGTTCTGGATTGGCATGGATGGTTACCTTAGTGCCCTGATGCAAAAATTTGATGCACTGATGGTAAGTGGATGGAATAGCTTTCATGGCATGAATCCATGGGTGACCAAGGAGGATGTTAAATGGTAGGTTTAGATCAATTACATGGCAGAGTGTTTCTTTGATGACTGGCCCAACCTTGATTGGTAGCAAAATAGTTCCTTCTGTGGTTATTTCCATGTTGTCATAAGCTTTGATGGTGATAACCTCACTGATGATATATGCCTCAGTATACCCAGCTTATTTTATGAATTTTAGGGTGCAAATATTCAAGGCTGATCCATTATCTATCATTACTCTTTTTATGGAAAAATTGGATACCATAATGGCTATGCGAAGCAGAAGGGTGTGATCTAGCTCGACCTCGGGTATGTCAGTGGGTTTGAAAGATAGGGAACATGAGGATGAAAGGTGTCCAACAAGATTAAGAAAATTAGTAGCATTGATATCTGAAGGGACACGAGATTCTATGAGAGCACTGTCAAGAATGTTCTTGTACACAGGACTAGTGCGGAGAAGGTCTAAAATGGAGATTTGGGTTGGCATGTTCCCAAGGTGTTCCAAGATATTGTATTGGCTTTTTGATGGAGCTGATGGTGCTGGTGAAACTTGTGGGCCTACGATGTTAAATCATGCTCTTTGAGTGGTGACTGCACACTCATTGTTTGGTCCTTGGATATTGATAACATTGATAGAAGACTCTTTCTCGGATATACAACCTATGAGGCTACCATAATCTATATAGGATGAAGTGTGGTCATTGTTCTTCCCATGTTGTTGGTTTGGCTGGTAGTTGTTGGTGTTTTTGTTGTTGGTTTGGATAGGTGCTTTTCCAAGATTTTGGTTGTTGTGAGGAGGAAAAGAATTTTGATAGATCTGTAAGCCTGCATTGGGAGAGGTTTGGGCACCAACAGTGATTTCTTTTCGATCAATGAGGTCCTGCACATAATCTTTCAGTTTCATGCATCTGAGGGTAGTGTGACCTTTTACCTTATGAAATTTGCAGTACTCATTATCTTTGTACCATGCAGCTTTGGATTGGCTTGGGTCAATTTTCTGGTAGGAGGAAATTTGATGAGGTTTTCCTTAGTCAATTTCTCAAAAATTACATCCAATGGCTCACCAAGGGGTGTATAGTTTCTAGGTGCAGGTTGGAATCTAAGCTTTTTCCCTGTAGCTACATTGATGGCATTGGCTTGATTGTTAGACCTTTGAAAGTTGGGTCCTGGATTGTGGTTTTGATAGCTTTGGTGATTCTACTATTGGTAGTTGATAGCTTGTTGATTTTTTGGTTGATAAGGTGGGTTGGATTGATTTTGGGAAGGACCAACAATATTCACATGTCTCGTATCAATAACCCCATCTATTGCAACGTGCTTATTTTTGTTCCAATACCTAGACTTTTCATTTGAATGTGTTTGATTTTGGTTGGCTTCTTTGTAAATCTTGACCACACCATCTTTAATGAGTCCTTGCTCAAGGATCATTCCTTTCTCTTTGATATCTTTGTAGGTCTACAAATAGTTCATGGTCATGTGGTGAGCCAAGCTAGGATGGCCATTATCAATAAACATTTTCACCAAATGGCGCTCTGGCAAGGTGTAAGATATGTCAATGGTAAGGGTTTTCCATCTTTGCAAATATTCGGGAAGGCTTTCTCCACCTTTTTGCTTAGTGTGGAAAAGATCAACTACTGATAGCTCTGTTTCAACAAGATGGGCATATTGGGCTACAAATGCCTTAGACAATTCAACAAAGTTTTTAATTGTGCCATATGGTATTCTATAAAACCATTCAAGAGTTGGTCCAGCCAAGCTTTTGGGAAAGAGGCGCAAGAGGAAGACGTCATCATATGCCACTTCTTGGCAGTGCATGTAAAATTCTTTGATATGTGTGACAAGGTCTCCTTTTCCTCTAAATTTGTCAAACTTGGGTGTCTCAAAATGCTTGGGGAATGGAGTCATAGTAATGGCTCTGTCAAATGGGTAAGGACACACATTCTCAAACTTGAAGGTTTTTGGATCATTTCCTCCTAGATGTTCTTCAAAGCTGTCTTCATGGCTTCCCATTCTGAATTAATGGGTGATGGCTGAGGTGCCCCCAATGTAGGAGTGCTCTGAGGTAGGTATGTGCTAGATGGGACAATGGAATATGGATGGCTTTGAGGAATGGGCTGGTAGGATTGTACATGGCTTGGGCAACTGAATGGTGGATGGTGGGTTGCTGAGGTGGAGGTGGCACATATTGTTGCATGTGTTGGGAGGCTTGCTGCTGATATTGGATTTGAGGTTTGGATTGAGAAACATAAGCTAGCTATGGGATAAATGGATTGCTTTGTGGAGGTAAGGTATAAGATGGTTGTGAAGCTTGGGGGAAGGATCGGGGAGCTTGTGGAACTTGACTTTGGATTTGAGGAATTTGACCAATATATGTGGGTTGTGCCCCCATTTGGGAAGGTATCTGCATGGCAAAGGAGGCCAAGTAATTGGTGGTTGGTGGTGGTGGATTTCCTCCTAGAAGTGGCATAGAAAAATAGTTTGTGATAGGAGGTAATGGATTAGTTGGTGGTGGAGGTGGTGGAAATTGAAAGCTTGGAAATGGAACTGATGGGGTTTGATAGCTTGGTGGCTAGATTTGAATGCTTGGTAGAGTGGTGGAAGGAGCTTGGGTCACTTGAGAGCTTGGCAGAACATTGGTAGTATCTTGTGGATTTGTGGCTAATGGCACTAAACTCCAAGGACCTAGTGGAAATGATGGAATTGTGTTATGAGCTGAGGTAAACAAGCTGGGGGTGATGAAGGGTTGATTACTTGGCCCCATGGGTGGCATCCCGACTGTATATTGTTGAGGTTGGCCAAAGATGCTAGCACTGATTTGGGAGATGGGTGGATTTGGAAGGCTAGGTTGGGGAGCACAAACAAAAATACTAAAGGGAGTTAATGGTGAGGTGTTTTGGGCAAAGGGGGTTTGGGATGGAGTGGTATGGACCAATGGTGGAGTGGTGGTGGCTAGATTGGACTGCGGAAGGGAGATTTCAACTTGAGTGGAGGCTAGTATGTTTGGGTCAGTTGGATCATAAGGACTGGTTTGAGGCTCTTCTTTTGGCTCATATTGAGGATAATTTGAATCATAAGAACCTATTGGGAGTGCTAGTTGCCCGGACAATGGGTGAGATGGTTTTGATAAGGGAGGAGGTCTTCCAAAGTTGAAGACTCCTATATTGTCCCTTCAAAAGTTAGCCATGATTGTTTCTTTGTTTTTGTTTATAACGGCGTTCACCAATACTGCATTTCCTGGTTGGTTCATGAAAGCTTTGATGTTAGTAGGTGATGGTATAGTCTTCTTTGGGCTAAAGGATGATTGAATGCTCAAGGGGAGTGAAATTGTTTGATCCAAATGATAGGGCTCCATTGTTTCCTTCTTCTTCTTGCCTAAGCTAGTGATGGGTGGCATGAAAATGCAGAATATTTCCTAGGGATGAGATGCAACAATGCTGATGGATGCAAAAGAGGAAGGCTTTTCTATGCAAATGATTTCCTAGGTTGAGGGAAAGCTATATGACAAAACCTAAGGAGGATTGGGTTGGAGATTCTAACTTCAAAGATATGTTGCCAAATTATGAAAGGTCTACTTTCCTATGTGCAAGCTTGGTGGTGATTGTATCAACTTAAGGATAGACTGATGATCCTTTAGGAAGAACACAAGATTGACCACTTGTGGATCCCAACCTTTAGCTCAAGGTGATGAGGGATAACAAGTGACAAAGATAGATTACCCTAGACAAAGCTCTATCAAAGGGATAACCTGGGTGAGATTAGTGGATTTGGAAGATGTTAGGAATGAAAAACTTTTGGCAAGGTGACAACAATTTTGAAGGCTTGGATGTGAAGTTTTTGGATTTCTGGCTAGATGGTTTGGTTCTAAATGAGATGGATGAGCTAAAATGCTTAAAAGGATGACTAAGGATGGCTGGCTTACCTACAAGGATGATTCTAAAGTGAAGCTTATGCAAGAAGATGTGGAGAAACAAGTGGGTCTAATCATAGAAATCATGCCTAGTTGGTAAGGCATAAGTAGGGTTAACTCCTGGATGTTGGTTAAGTTGGATAGTGCGATCTAACCAAGCATCTTGAAGGGCTTCGTCGGTAGCTTTGTCTTCTGCTTTATGGAGTTTGGCAATTCGAGGGCTTGGTGTTATTTCCTTTCTCTTGGCTGAAAGTTCTTGGTATGCCTGAGATGGCTTGAGTTTGACTTTGTGAAACGCTAAGTGTGCCCTAAGCTAGGATTGACCAAGTTTGGAAAATATTCATTCAGCAAGTAAAAAATCAAGCAATAAATAGGAACAACCAGATAGAAGTTTGTGATTCTCAGAATGTGATACTTGCACCATAGAGTGTGTGTATTCTACAAATGTTTCGATCAGTCACTTCAAACACATTAACATCTTAAATGGTTGTCTACAAGGTTGACAGTTGGTTTCGCTAGGGAGTCCTTGATATACCTAAGGTACATGAGGCCCGAATTCATAAATGAAACCAAAACAATGTCACACACCCAAGAGGAGCGGTAACCCACTTCTCCTCTTTCACTTCTCAAGGGTATAAAGTTCCTTGAGGCTTAGCCTGAGTGACAAAATCTTGATTCCAAGAGAGGTGTCTTTGGATTCACCTCCCAATCTTTATACTCTGCCAAAACACTGGAGTTGAGGTCGTCCCAAGGGGTGATGAAATCCCCAAGTAGGCCTCCTAAAACTTAAACAAGAAATGGATCCTAATCTTATGCACCCAAGATGGCCTCGAAAGATGACAAGGGGAGAGAAGACTTGGATGATCTTGGGCTAAAAGACATAATTCTTTTCCAACTGACGTTTAAGTTTTCTAATCTAGACCTTGCAAACACACATGTTTAGGATGCAAATGTTCAATTCCAACTTGAAGTGTTAACAAAAGTAAAATTGATCGAAGAATGAATACACCAAGAAGATTTAGGGTCAAAAAAAGTAAACTTGCACGCCCGGAGGCCCTCCATGTCAAGTATCAATTGATTTTTCTTTAAGGCATTCAAGATTGAGTGTGAGTTTAAGCCCAAAAATAAAGATGTGTAAAACTTAGTTTCAAGTGCGCACCCAGAGGCCCTCCACGTCAAGAGTTGTTCAATTTTAATGTCCAAATGAAGTGTTAGCGAGCCTAATGTGCATTCAAGGAATTTTCTAAGTTAAAAAAACTAATAAAAATACAAGTAAGTGAAGTTTGATCTTTGTGGAGCACTTAACACCCTCTTAGGTGGACCCATCCTCATAGATGGCACTGAGATTGCAACCAATGGTTAAATTGATGGGTGAGTCCAACTAAAAACTTACTTAAAGCGTCTTTATTTGTTTTTTATAATTTAAGAAGTTTCTAGAATGTAGATTCTTTTTATGCCCCAAAAATTGAAGTGTGAGATATTGCAATGGTTAGTTGATCTTTTGCATTCAAGATTGAGTTTGTTTGTTTTAAGCATGCATTCCAAGAAAGATTGATTTTAATCCATGGCATTCAGGATTATGTTTGAGCAACATTCATTCAAAGGAAAAATGTTTAAACATTCAAGTTCATTTTAGCAACATGCATTCAAAGACAAGTGTTTAAACATTCAAATTTTTTCCTTTGAGCATTCAAGATTGAGATTTTGTGTGTTGTTTTAAGAACTTTGAAGTGCTTTTTTTTAACCTTAAATTATTCAAGATTGTTTTGGACTTAGAAGTGAAAATGACTCTTTGGACTTTGGTTTTCATTCAATATTTTGTGTTCTAGTTTGCATGTTTTAATCCCAAAAATGATATTCCTAGATTGTTTTGATGCATGAAAAACCTAAGAAACATTCAAGATTTTGCAACAAGACATTTGTTTGGAACAAATAACAAAGCTTTTAGGACAATTTTGGCAACCATTTAGGACTCTTAGTTTTCATGATATTTTTAAAAGAACTTTAAAATATTTGCAAATGAGGTTCATTTTATCCTTGATTGATGCTTTGAGTTTGATTTAAATTTTAGTGTGCACTTAGTGTTGATTTTGAACCTTTTGAAATGGAAACTTGAAGTTCTTTTTAAATTCTCAAAAATGAAGTGTTCCTAACTCTGCATGAATGCATCTAAAATCTTGATGTTGCAAGGATGCAAATGATTGGATTGGTTTAGTTTCACTTGTTAAAAGATTTTATTTTTTTTACAAATTTTTAGTTTTTAATGGATTTAAGTATGATTTGGGGGTTAATTTTAGGCACTAAAAAGAACTGTGTATGATTTTTCTTCCTTAAAAAAAATGGCCAAGATCTCCCACAAGAAGAAGAAGAAGAAGTAGATGGAATAAGAAGAATATAGACAAGAAGAGGAAGAAGAATTTCAAGTGCTTTGTCCACCTATTAGCTTAAAAAATCTGCAAACACTATGAGATAGACTATGAGTTCCTTTGTCTTCTTCATGCTCATGTGGACCTACAAAACCAATTTATACAATCCTACTAATCACAAAAATAAGAAAAATTATCCAAAATTAGCAAATGACATACAAAACTTGACTAAAAAAGGTAATGAAGATGACCCATGCGAGGTCCCACCGGGCGTGCCAAAATGTATATGAGCAATGTTAGTATGCTAATAGAAACCAAATTTAAATAAAGCTTCTACAAACTAAACAAAATTCATAAACTTCAAGATAGACTAAGATGAACTCTCAATTGAGAATATGAGCCATTAATGGGCTCTCTCAATGAGAAGCTCTCTTGTTGAGTGGCTTTGTCTAAATAGATAGGATGTATGCTCAAGCTTATGCTTCAAAAAGGGCTTCAAATGGAGTTGGAATTTGGGTGTGAGTGTATGGTTTTGATGTAATGGCTTCTTAAAATGACATTATGACTCTACTTCACGGATTGTGTTATTTTGCAAAGGGGAAGGGTCCAATTTATAGGCAAGAGGCTTGAGGGATTGAGGGCTAAGATGCAAGGATGGGGAAAAGCTCATGGAGGGCTCAGATTGCATGAGAGGAGAGCACATGGATTGTGCTTCCTTATAACCAATCAGGGAGTGACACATGTCACAGGGTGAGAGGATGGAGGAAAGAGGAAGGATGAGTCAAAAAATGAGGCTCAAGGGATAAAATCTTCATAAAGACCCTCATAATGGCTTGTAAGAGCAATGAAAGGGCTTGGAAGAATCATTTATGGCCTAGTGGGCTTCATAAAGTTTTATGGTTGGGATATTTTGAGGGAGATGAGAGGAATTTAGACTTGGGCTTGATTAGGAAGGTTTTAAGCTTTCTTAGGTTTGTGCAAATGATTAGAGGATGGATTAGGATGGTTTAGGATTAGCTTAGGGATAGGCAAGTGGATGGCATTTAATGAGGGTGGGTGAAGGAGGAGATATTTGCTAACTTTGGCTTGGGTTAGTAAGTCTTAACCCATGTTTAGGGAATGTGACAAGGTTAGGAGGGGATTAGGATTAGGTTTAAAGACATCTTCTAAAAGAGTCTAGACTTTGGATGACGATAAAGACTTTCTAGAGTAGTCTAGAACTTCCTAGGATGAGGATGAAGACTTTCTAGAAGAGTCTACAATTTCTTAGGATGAGGATAAATTAGATTTTTAGGAAATAAATAAAGTTTTATTTATTTCAAGGGTCTAGGTTCAGGAGATATTTATTAAAACTTTTTCAATAAACATGAGGATTAATATTTAATCTTAATTAAATATTTTGAATTGGGATTAGGGGTAGGAAATGATGGGATTAGCCTTTAATCAAAATTAAAGAAGGATTAGAAGATTTTGGAAGAGGTTAGTGGTCTTAAGGAAATTGGCCAAGTTTTGGGCAAAAAATTATTTATTTATTTATTTTGGGTTTTTTGTCAATTTATTAATTAAATAATTAATAAATAAGGAAATAATGTTTAAATAAGATTTAAACATTTTTGGGAGGGATTCCTTAATTAAATATTTTTAATTAAGATAAAGGGATTTAATGGCATAAAAATTAATTAAATAATTAATCAATAAATGATGATGTCATCAAGAATTTTTTCAAAAAATAAAAATACTTTATTTTCTAAAGGATTTAGGTGTCTACACTACCAATAGTTGAACCATTCAACTATTCTAGAATTTCCCAAAAATCATCATCAATAGCATATAATGTTTTAATAGTATCAAATCCAATGACTTCAGTTTCTATTATGGTTAATAGAGAAGTATTCCTACTCAAGGCATCAATAACCTAATTTTATTTCCCAAACTTATGCTTCAAAATAAAGGTGTATCCTTGTAAGAAAGAGACCCACTTGGCATGCCAAGTATTCAATTTCTTTTGGCTGTTGATGTATTTCAGAGCAAGGTGATCAATAAATAGCACAAACTATTATGGCACTAAGTAGTGTCTCCAATGGCATAATGCTTGAACAATGGCATAGAATTCTAGATAATAGGTGGAGTAATTTTTCCTTGTATCATTAAGTTTTTCACTAAAAAGGGCCATAGGTTTACCTACTTGACCAAGAAAAACACTTATTTCAATGTGGAAGGCATCACACTCTACTTCAAAAACTTTGTCAAAATTTAGAAGCACAAGTATAGGAGTTGTAGTTACATTCTCCTTCAAAAGCTTGAAACTTTCTTCTGCATCTGTCATCCAGGCAAAATCACTTCCCTTTGTGTAATCTCTTATAGGTGCTACAATGCTACTAGAATTCCTAATAAAATTTCAATAGAAAGTGGCTAACCTATGAAAACTCCTTACCTCTATTATGTTTGTAGGAGTAGGAAATTTGAGAATCACTCTGATCTTATCTAGATCCATTTAAATACCATCTCCAGAAATGACAAATCCTAAAAAAGTTAAGCTAGTCTACATGAATCTACACTTCTTTAAGTCTTCATAGAGTCTCTCTGCTCTTAGTACAACCAAGATAACTTTTAGGTGTTGTAAATGTTCTTCTCTATTCTTGCTAAAAATCAAGATGTCATTAAAATAAATAGCCACAAACTTACTAATATAATGTTGTAGTACAACATTCATCAATCACATGAATGTGCTTGGTGCATTAGAAAGTCCAAATGGCATAATCATCCATTCGTACAAACCATTCTTTCTTTTGAAAGTTGTCTTCCATTCATCCCCTTCTCGAATACAAATATGGTGATAACCACTTTGAAGATCAATCTTGCTAAAGTACTCAACACCTACTAATTCATCCATCATGTCCTTGATATGATGAATAGGAAATTAGTACTTAATGTTAATCTTATTAATTTCTCTACTATCAGTGTACATCCTCCTTATACCATGTTTTTTTGGAGTCAACAATGTTGGTATTGTGCATGGGCTCATGCTTTCTCTAACCAAACCCTTTTGTAGGAGTTCTAAGACCTTTTTATTTAGCTTTGCATGTTGGGTTGGGTTCATTCAATAGGCTACTTGATTAGGTAGGGTGGCTCCGGGGATAAGATCAATGTAGTGTTTGATATCCCTCTTTCTAGTGATAGACCATGTAGTAATTGATTAGGCACAACATCAAAAAATTCCTCTAATGCCTTCATTGCATCATATAGTATTGGGTTCTCTTGGTCTTTTTCCCTTTGCACTACTAGGGCATAACAACACCCTGTCACCTTCATTTCCTTGGCAACTTATTTTGTAGACAACATGGCCTCACTCTTGCTTTCATCCTTAAGTGGTAGTAGAACCACTTTTGAGCCATCCTTACAAAATGTGTATGTATTCTTCTCACCATCATGTGTGACCTTCCTATCATACTATCATGGTCTTCCCAATAATATATGACAAGCATTCATAGGGATAACATCACACCATATCTCATCCTTATAGAACATTCCTATGGTAAACCTTACTAAACATCTTTTATCAATAGTGACTTCATTTCCTTTCTTAAATCATGCCATATGATAGGGATGAGGGTGCTTTTCACATTGTAAACCTAGTTTCTCTACCATTACTCTAGACACCATATTCTCACAACTACCCGCATCAATAATAAGTTGACATACCTTTCCACTTGAAGTGCACCTGGTTCTGAAGATGTTAGTTCATAGCCATGAATTCTTAGAGTTATTTGTATGAGTTTTGTCCCTCTCTAGGATGATCATTGATCTCCTCATCATGAGTTTTAATCCCATGTCTGGTGAAACTTCTTTCTCCTCTTCTTCTATCTACATCAGGTTCACTCTAGTTTGTCCTCCTTGCATTCTTTCTAGCATGTTATAGTTTGAGCTTTCAAAAGCCTTATGTCCTTCCTCTCTGCATCTGAAGCAAACAAAAGGCCTTCTTTGATTTTAGCATCCTCTTCCGCTACCATAGCCTCACCCTCTTTGAAAACCCTTTCCTCTTTCTAGGTTTTGAGGTTCTTGTCGGCTATCTATTGCTTTATCGAATCCCAAGGATGAGTCTCCTCAACCATAACCTGGAACTTCCTCAAAAAGGGTTTGATGTGCCTCTTCATCCTCCTCTATTCCTCTGGTTATATTGTCTATTTTTTTTTCTCTTCAGCCTTTAGAGCTAACTGATAGGCCTCTTCCATACTATTGACATGGTGCATCCTCAACTCATCTTCGATAGTGAATTTTAAACCATTTATATACCTAGCCACCATCTTTTGATCA
This sequence comes from Cupressus sempervirens, assembly GCA_028749045.1. NCBI lineage: Eukaryota > Viridiplantae > Streptophyta > Pinopsida > Cupressales > Cupressaceae > Cupressus > Cupressus sempervirens. The sequence continues at coordinate 23,153,905 of CM053790.1, forward strand.
TCTTCTTGATGTTTTATATGCATGGATAGCTCATAGAATTCATTTATGTATTCTCCTTACAACAAATAAGTTCTGCTTCATATTTTGGAACCTACTAAAGAGAGTTTGAGTAATCTATAGGCAAGAATTTTTCCCTCAATTTCTTTTCCATCTTACTCCATGTCTTGATCTTGTCCTTATTTTTCTTTACCCACTCCTTTTGGAGATGATCCCACCAGATCATGACATGACCTTTTAATTTCATGCATGCAAACTTCATCTTCTTTTCCTTTTTCATAGGCTTCTAGTCAAAAAAATTACTCATCTCATTTAACCAATCTATCAATTCATTTGCTTTGAGGCTACTAGCATAATCTGAGAATTCAATCTTGATACCATTATTCTTTCCTTTTAAGGCCTTTAGGACTTTGTCTTCATAGCTCATTTGTGCTAACTCCTCGGCTTCATTTTCTACATTTCCCTCCATTCGATCACTGCCTCCTTCATCTATTTCTTCCTCCAATACATTATCATTTTGTGTTCCTTGATTATCAACTCTTTCAGTAAGCTATTCAATCTGGCTTTGCAAGTCTAGTATGATTCTTTGAAATTGGGAAATGCTTCCTCTTCCTCTTCCTCTCCTAGCTATCTTGTGACTCTGATACCAAATGATGTAGCACATTGATCTCAACTCACAAAGAAGTTAATAAACTCATGAAAAAACCCAATATAAATTCAAGTTCTCAATTGTTCATTACCAAAAACTCCTTCTACATGGATCTCTAACTCCACTAAATAACAACTAACTCCAAAAATGAAAAGACGAGAAATTTTCAAATTAGGCAAATTTCAACAACTAGAAAAATATATCATTTTTGGTAACTTCTAAAAAACCTCAAGAAGCAATTTCGAAGTTTCCTATATCTATCCTTTAAACCATAAAGGTGAATTGCCAACTAATCTCTGAAATTTAGAAAGAAATTTCAAAGTTATTACAGAGTAGAATAAAAAAAAAAACACCTAAGATATTTTAAAACTAAAATTTAGAGGTCAAGATGGAATTTTTGGCTCGGAAAAAAAAAAATCAAAATGGGCCCCAACAGAGCCAGCTCAGTTGGAATCCACCCCAACTATATATTTTGAAAAAAACCTAGAAAAATCTAAGAAACCTAGATCCAAGTCAAAATTTATGACTCTCTAAACTCCCTGCATCACTTATGCTATTGACAAGGACCCCTTCTCTATTGAAGTGGGAAGGGAGTTTGCGGGGGGTGGAAGATTCTTGGGAAAGCTAACTTGAATTAGGGGTTTTGTTAGCTATGGACCTATAGCTATATGGATGAAACAAAAATAGACTACCTATTGCCTAAGGTTGGTTTTTGGGCCTTCCAAGGATGTTTTTGTCTCCCACCATTTATTTATTTTCCTCTTGTGACTAGTTGGTTGTTGTTAGTTTTAAAGGGCTCACTTGGGTCCTTTGTTCTTGTTTTTGGTTTAAGAATTCAACTAGTATAAGGGATTGTCCCATGCTATCCTTAGCAATGTGGACTATAGTTGGTGGATTTGTTGCATTCGGACCTTTTTTTTTTTATAGTGGTACACATTAGTCATTGTCTCTCTAGATGTCTAGTACTAGGTGTTGTTAATTTGTTGTTTAATAGTATCTAGTGTTTGTTGTTTGCAGCATAGGTCAACACCCTCTTGCAACTTTTTATAATAAAAAATATTAAATACCATAATGAAACAAAATGTAATTTAAAAAAAGAAAAAATTATGTTTATTTTATTTAATAAATATAGACAAAAAATTATATATTGTCACAAAAATTAATCAATAATAGCTTATCATTTGTATTTGTAAAATTGAAAAGATAAACTTTTTTAACTTTTACTTTAGATTTTTCATTATTTATGTTTTAGTATTTATTCATTTTTTTAAAAAAAAATTTATATATAAATAAAATTTGAATTATTATTTTATTTAGTGAAAAGTTATTTTATTTAATAAAAATGATTTTTTATTTTACTTTTTATATCTACTTAATTTTTGGATTAAGCAAAAATAGATTTTCAAAGGGCATAAAACTAAGTTATTATATCATATTAAACATTAAACAACTCTAATATAAAATAAACTAAAACTTATTTTATTAATTTAATAATAACTTTTTTTTATATCTCTTCATTAATTTTAAGAAATTTTACAATGACATGTTTAATAATAAACAAAGTCATGTTTAATAATACACTCATATGACATGATATAATTGATAACTTTTTAAACTTATGAAATGCATCCCATTTAATCATTAAGAGCCATTCTAAATAGAAACAAATTTCAAGTTCACACATCATCATCAGCAGTTAATATTCATTAGTATGTACAACTGCTTTATCTCCCAATTTTTTAACTGCCAATTCTGAATGAACAGAGTTTATTTCAATATAAAAAATACTAGCAACTTTATAATCATAACTAGATGTTAAACAACAAGAAGTACTATAATACAGAATTCATTTACACAATTGATTCCTCCTCTTTTGAAACATCTTTTTATTTTCATGTATTGTTCAACATATTTCATTTTTGTGTATCTATTCTAATAGTTACTTTGTTGTTCTATATTCTGTCCGTAATATACTTGTTACATATATATTTCAATTGATTAGATGTCAATATTCTTATTGTTGAACAGTTAAAACATACACAGTTAATTTCCAAATACTGATAGACTGAAAAAACCTACTAGTTAATATCAACTAGTTTCCAATGAAGAGCTTTCATCTTATATTTACGTCATTACAGTGGTGAAAGTTTAATGTTATCTGTTTCAGGGGATGGAAAACAGTGAGATAGATTGGGAAAGTCTTTGTACGAAGCTCTACTTCGTTGTGACAGAAAAATCATATGGTACTCATCTATCAGTGGAGACAACAAATATTTAGCATTTGTAAACAGCAGTGTTTTACTTTATAATACATTACTTTATTATACATATGAGATTTTATCTGTAATTTATTGTTATTATAGTTATTTGCCCCAAGCTGTATTCTTCCATATTTTAATTAATTAAACTGTCATTGTCCAATGATAGAAAATAATACATTATTAGTTATGAATGTGGGGCACCCTCGTACTGTTAAAGTGAGCCAAGGGAATCCCTCTGGAACATGAAGGTTTACAGGCACAGGTCTGTAACTATAGCTATGCTATTTTAGCTGCTTGCTTATAGACTACAATAAATGTTTGGCAATGTTAGTTATTTGATGATTAATAATGAATTTGCTTTTATACAATGTTTCTTATTTTTATTTTGTGCAATATATGTATGAATAAGTTACATAATTTAAATTTGGATTTATTATATTACTTATTGTAAGGAAATCAGAAGGAAATTTAGTAGGGTTGGGTTATTATTTAATATGTTTATTAGTAAAAAGTTATTATTTATGGTTAATCATTATATACATTTGATGATTAAAAATATTTCCTTGTTTGTATGATATCTAATATACATTTTGGATAGTGATCTTGTTTTAAAAATTAGCATTTATATTTGTATATATTCAAATGACTTATGTTTGCTTACATAATGTTGCAAAAATTCTCTTCATTTTCTTCTTATTAGTTCTTGCCGTAGGCTTTAGAACTATGTGATTAAACTTCATAGCTTTAACCAACCAAAAAATTCACACAATCAAAATCCAAAAGCACATAATTACTACAATGGAAATGCATTTCCAATTCCTAAATACTTTTAATAATATTATACTATAGCATTTGGAAAGTTAGATGCAAAATATTTAAGTTTATTGGTAAATGGTTGGAGTCTTCATTGTGTTGTAGACTCTTGCCTTAAATCAAATATTTTTTAATATATTAAAAAGTTTAATTCTTTTTAACAAAATATTACATATTTATTTCATATCAACATTTTTAACAAATTTAAATGTCTCTTTTAAATCAAAATAAATCAATTTTTTTTAACACATTGAAATTGTAAATGGTTTTTATAACAAAATATATTATCTGTATTTATTAATCTAACTAATTTTTTATTTCATTTTTTTGAACAAGCAAGAACTAAGTTGCTTTGCTTGTTATCTCTTGGGTTTAGTGTTGAGTTATCAATTTGGTGAAGCTCACATCTAATTAAGGTGATCATCTCCTTATAAGATGGGCAATTTATGAAAGAGAGGCTTGGTATTAGAAGTACAATAATTTAGGTCTTTTTGATGCACATATTAGTTCTCTACATTCTAATATTACATGACATATATTGATATTTTACATTCAAGAAAAATAAAATTCTTATAAATTCTTGATAGAACTATTTAGTCAAGTGAACCTATCTTTCCTTTTTATTAGTTATTAGTACAAACACCTTTGATTGGATTTATGTTAAGTGATAAAAAAAAACATTCTTAAAGCTCCCAAAATGGTATCATTATTGTCATAATTTTCTCAAGGCCTATATATATTTAGCTTTAATCTCATCTTATTAATGAAATTAGCTATTATCTATTTATTAATAAAAAAATAGTACCCCAAAGAATATAAATGTTGGTCAACTAATGGATGAACATTATGGTTTTCATTTGAATAATGAAATCTGCAAGATCTTAAATGATTATGAAAGGGGGATTCCTTCTAGATCCAAGACAAGAGGTAACATATTTTATTAGAACAATGGTTAGAATATTTGTTTCATTTCTCATATAGAGGAAAGTTGGTTATGGTTTATACAATTAGGTCATGTTAATATTTTTTTATGAATAGTCCTTTTCTATTAATAAATTAATATACTTGTTACAAATTCACAAAAAAGGGGTCGGGGGATACAAGATCACCCCACAAGAATTCACATGGCTCTAGCTAGAATTAATAACTTTTCATCAAACAAAAACAATAAGCAACCCCTTAGGCCGCCAAAGCAGTACCAGCTAAGGGGGGTGGTTCATCTTGATCATTAAAACCCTAGTCATACCTAGAATTAGTAGGCGGACTAGGAATAGTCTACCCATTAGCAACATCATCAAGAACCTTGTCTTTATCTATTTCCCCTACCCACAGTGGAGAGATAGCTAAATTTGGGTAGAAATTACCACTTGCTAGAAGTAATAGGACGAGCACTAGGAAGGGGAGACACTAGACCTAGGGACCAACCAGAACCATGTCAAGTTAGAGAAGTCAAGTGACAACACAACCAACTACCATCACCATCACTAGGAGACTAGTGGCGGGGGGCTTACAAGTGTGGCATGTGTGAGTGGCAAGTAGAGGAATTGCAGCCCCGATGATGGCCCCTAGGTGGAGTCTGGTCACTTGAGGCATTAGGAGGCACTCTAGCTACCATATAGGGTGTGTTACCCTAATGATTAAGTAACTCCTAAAGGTGGGCCACCTCCAGAGCCACTTTGTTAGCCTAGACTTGAATCTACATCATGCAATTATTACAAATGCATGCTTTAGTGTACATAGAAACATTGATATTAAGCAAGTTGTGAGTGAAAAGAATAGAATTTCTATCCTTCCATAAAGTAAACAAAATCTCCATCCTAAAGGTATGCAAGATCTGGGTAAATTTCCTAGGGTTCCTGGGGAATCACCCAACACAACCATATGCCAAGAAAAGGGTTTTGGCCTAAAAGGCTTAAAGAAATCATTTATCCAATGACAATAATTTTGAACATTCCTACATAACCAAAATACATGTAGAAACAATTTTAGTTGCCCACAAAAAGGAAAATGAGGATCAGGAACCCCAATATGCTTGAGTCGCACCAAAGGGGAAGCCCTTGAAAAAGCTAGTACCATGAAAAATGGGCAATCTTGGGCTCAGAGATAAAACTTCAAATAGTATCAAAATGCATCCTCCAATGATAAAGAGAAGACTACAAATGGCATTGATAGTTGAGAGTATCCACCATGGGAAGACGGGGAGAGATCCATCAATATCCTAAGCTTAGCATGTAACTAATGAAGGGCATAGTAGGATACCACTTCCATTCCTTCCACCAAGGTAAAATAGAATGAATTCCCACCTAGTGAATTAAATAATCTAGAATTGTAGAGAGAAGAAGATCAAAAGTCTATCAATTTGGATGAGCAAGATAGAACTCGACTTGCATATCCTCCCAAGATTTGAGACTCATAGAGACCCTAAAAAGAAGGTCTTTAGGAGTCTTGATGTCACGTTTGAAAAAAATGTAGAGCACTAGCACCTTGAGTCTTGCCCAGAGGAATGCCTTGAATGGAAAATAGCAAGGACCGCCAAAGGTTTTGCTGATTCAGAGAAGGCCCATCATAAAACCCATCTCTAGCCTAGCAAAGCCAAGGCTTGACAACTTCCCACACCTTCCATATGCTCTTGATAACAAAATATCCTTGGATATGAATAGGTTACCACATAAAAACAAGGGTTTAAAAGCCAATACCCTTCTAGGTAGGCCTATTGCAGCAAATCTAGAAGCCATGTAGTGCTGAATCAACACTTTCCAAGCTTCATCACTAGTGATAGCATGAATAATCCACTTAGTACAGAGTGCGAGCCCTTGTTACTAAGTGGAAAGAAGGCCAAGACCTCAAAACTCTTTGGAGAGACAACAAAAGCCCCATTTGACTCAGTGAAAGCCATGGTGATCAAAACTACATGGAAAAGAAAGTCATAGAATAAACGTTCCAACTTAAAGTAAAAGGCTTTGGAAGGAGCCCAACACAAGGAGTAATAAACATGAGTATCTGCCAACTTGTTTGAGAAAATTTGGAATTTTCCCACAAGAGAAAGGGGCTTAGTAAGCTAGTAGTCAAGCTTTTTTTCAATTTTCATGAGCACAACATTCCACAAGTTCACTAGTGAAGCTTGAACAACAAAGGGAATTCCTAGAAAGTAGAAAATCTCCCCATGAGTGATCCATTTCCACTCAAATTGAGCAGCTAGGGTGAGGTGGGAATAAAAGATTGCCTATATAATAGTGTCTTGTGCCATTGAATAGCTAAAGTAGAAGCTTGACAAAAGGTGTCTAAGCATTGCAAGGAATTAACATTATTCTCCTCATCCTCCAAAAGAGTGAGAAAAGAATTATCAACAAAGTTCCCATTGACAAGTTTGAAAGAAGATTCGGGAAAGGAAATGTCACAAACCACACCAGAGAAAAAAGAGTGGAATGGTAAGTAACCAAAGCCTTCAGCAGCAAGAACATACAAAGAGAGAGGCAGAGGGCAACCCTATCAGATAGATTGAAAGATCCCAAAGGCTTTAGATTGAGAATTTTTAATGGTACTATGTAAGCATTAGCATCTCCAAAGACTAAAGAAAGTTAGGGTCAAACCCCAAAGCTTGAAGCATAGCCAAAATAAAGGTCCATTTAATTTGATGATAAGCTTTGGCAAAATCAATTTTCAAAAACAACATTTTCTGGTTGGATTTGTGAGTTGAGTCCATACCTTCCCAAATAGCAATGATGTTGTCAAGAATATACATGGACTTAATAAAATTAGTTCTCTCTGGTTGCACAATTGATGCAAGAGCATTCTAGCCATCACATTATCCCACTGATTCTGTTGGTTGCTATCAACTTACAACAATTTTTGAGTGCCAATAATTTGGTAGTTTGAGCCAAGTTGAAGTTATCACACATCATGTTAACATTGTGGTTAGCATGTTATCCCATCTCACTTTGCAATGTGTACCAAGTTCCATAGTGTGTTCTAAGCTATTCTTCATGTGCCAAGTTATCCTTCATGTACCAAGTGATCCTTCATGTGCCGACTTTTCCTGTTGATGCTGAGTGTCAGCATTTTGGATGTGCTTTCTACATTTTTAGTGTGAGCTGACTTGTGAGATTTATTTTGATCATGACAATTATGACAATATCTTGTCTTGGGATGTGTCCAAACTATTGTTGGGTCAGCCTTTCCATTTTTTAATGTTCTAGAATGTTCTATAAGCCATTTTTGCAATTATAAATTTAGGGTGTTTAGGCTTAGCTTTAGCAACAATTTGAGAGGAGCAATTTTTGAAGTAGCTAAAGAGTAAGTTTTCCTAAGTCTATTGATAAAGTGCTGAATGTGAGGTAGTTTACATCAGAGTTGTGGTGGAGTTGTGAGTTGTGAGCAGGACTAGGGTTGTGGCTTGAGAACCAAAGAATAGCTTGGTGGACCTGAGGGTACAAGTGTGGATTCTTCTTGGTGTTCTTATCTAGTCATGGATCTAGACTAGATAGGGCTTGAATTGGATTTTGGGGGGTCTTGCAAAACTGTTATTGTAATTAGTGTTGTAATTGGCCATAACTTGGAAGGCCTTACAATTGGGCATATTGCATGTAAGCAATTATTTTATAAATAAAGAGTTGTGATTTGGTATTAGATCTTGCATTGCTATTATCTATGTGTTGTGTTTCTGCTATGTGGTTATATTGCTTGGGGCTAGGACATCTCCTTTGGGGATTCTCCTACCTCGCACTACATCAAGTGGTATCAGAGTGAGGGTTGTTCCTAAGCGTGTAGATAGATCACCAAAATTATGGCAGTTTGCACTAGGACTTGGGTTGAATAAGTATATCTGAGAAGATCTTGATCTGGTGGTGTATTGCTCTTTCTAGAGTCCTATATCTCTTGGTTGTCAGGTGGAAAATCATGGTTCTAACTTGAAATTATAGAGGGCTTGCAGATGGACTGATGGATGTGAGGATGGAAGACTGATCTTGTTGAGGCATGATCATAAAGAGTTTGTGTATTGTAGATCCATCTTCTTGGACTTGTGATTTGGTTTTTGATTTTTTTTGTGAGGTGGCAGGTTGTAATTTGACTTGCAAACAATTTTGTTTTATCACAAGGAGCATAGGAAGGAGTTGTCACAAAGTGTTTATGAAGATCTTGGGAGATGGCTTCGAGAGCATTGGACCCTGAGATGATTGAAAATCTCTATGATGTGGTTGACAGGAGGTATTCTAAGATGTCTACTCCATTCAAAGCTAGCTTAGTTGATCAAGTTAGGGACACGATGAGGAAGGAATTATGTAGATGTTTGTGGAGCTGGAGTCTACTAATTTAGAAGAGAGTTTTTTGGCTAGTAAAGAGACTTGTTTGACATGAGAGAAGATGGCATAGAAAGTTTGAGGTTGGTTTTGTTGATCAGATTGTGGATTCAAATACAGAGCTTGCAGAGCAACTTGAGGTTGTTGCTGAGGATATTCCTAATCTTGTTGATGTTAGAATGGAGGTTGGTTTTCATGATTAGTCAGTTGGTTCTGACTTGGAAATTGTAGAGCACTTGGTCGTGGATGATCTAGTTGTTGTTGATGATGAGTTGTATGTTGAAAAGCATCTTGTTGTAAGCAATGAGATTGTTGGTGTTGTGAGTTTGGCATGTATTGATAGAGATCTATATATTGCTGCCGATATGGAGCTTGTTGTTGTTGGTGTGGATTCACTAGTTGCTATTGTAGATGAGGGTTTGCTAATGAAGCATTATGTTCAGTTTGTTCCTGGAAGTGAGCATGCTGATTGGATAGTTGAGATTTTGGTGTTTGATAGAGTGATGCAGAGATCGATGATGTGCAGATTAGTTTTCTTGTCCTTGTTGGAGTGAAAGCCTTTGGTGAAGATGAAGATGGTTGTTGCTCTTTCTTTGGGCATCAAAGTGTGGGATACACTTTTCTATTTACTTAGGGATTATGACATAGGAGAATCCTAGCCTTCATGTTATCCCACAAATTTTTTTGGTTGCTATCAAGTTACAACAATTGTTGAGTGCCAATAATTTTGTAATTTAAGCCAAGTTGAAGCTATCACGCATCATGTTAACATTGTGGTTAATGTGTTATCCCATCTCACTCTACATTGTGTGTCAAGCTATTCTTCATGTGCTAAGTAATCCTTCATGTGCCAAGTGATCCTTCATGTGCTAAGTTTCCCTATTGATGTCGAGTGTCAACATTTTGAATGTGTTTTCTACATTTTTTGTGCAAGCCAACTATTAGGGTAAATAATTAATTAATTGTTAATTATTTATTCTAGTGCTTAAGCTTACTTAGGTAAATGCATTTATTTAATAGTTAGGTTAATGCATGTAGTTGAGGTTAGTTGTTGACAACACGGGAGTTTGTTCCCTTTAGCATACTTATCTTTTCCACATTTTTTGGATGTGTGTTGAGTTGTCCAGATTCAATAAGTAGACTTTGGCATGAACATTTTGGGCATGTCAATTATAGATACCTACATCAGATGAGCACACAGGCACTTGTTCTTGGGCTTCCCCAGATTTCTTGTCTAGATGGTGTTTGTCAGGGATGTGCACTTGGAAAGCAACATAGGGATTCTTTTCCACATGGATGAGCCACTCATGCTTTAGCACGTTTGGAGTTGATTCATAGTGACCTCATGTCATTTCCTACTCCATCTTTTTTAGGTGCTAGATATGTGCTTACATTCATTGATGACTTCTCCAGATGCACATGGGTGTGCTTTCTTAAGTACAAGTTTGATGCCTTCGATTCATTCCATGTTTTTAAGGTATTTGTAGAGAAGCAGTCTGGACTTTCTATTTAGTAGATATGCATGGACAATGGGGGGGAGTATGTGAATTAGGGTTTCAAAGATTTTTTTCTGAGCATGGACTTCAGCATCAGTTTTCAATGCCCTACACTCCTTAACAGAATGGTGTCACTGAGAGAAAGAACAGAACCCTTCAGGAGATGGAAAATTGTATGATTTAGTCTAGGTCCATGGATTCATGTTTTTGGGAAGAGGCAGTCAATTGTGCCAACTACATTCAGAATCAGATGCCTCATGAGGCACTTCGACATATCACTCTTGAGGAAGCTTGGTCTCATGTCAAGCCTGATGTGTCGTCATTTAGAGTTTTTGGGAGTACAACATATGCATTTGTACCTAATGCTTAGAGGAAAGCAATGGAACCGAAGAGCCGACCATTGATCTTGATTCCAGAGAGGTTGTTTGATATTGATTCCAGAGAGGTCCTATTTTGACGGGATGTCTAGTTTGATGAGAGCCTTCCTACAGTTCATTCCTCACCTCCAGTGCCTCCTCTATCTCCCACTACTCTCTCTTCATCTCCACTTTGTTTCATAGATGATGAGGATGATGACCATGGTGATCCCGATATACCTCCATCACAAGATCCTCCCTAGATGCCTAAATGGACTCAAGCTACTGTTGAGGCTGCAAGATCTCTAGCTAGTGACCCATCCACATCATGTCACACCCATTCTAACACTGTAGGTTCCAATCTACTCAGTCATGTTGTTAGTACTGATCCTCAGACTTTTGCAGAGGCGACAGGACATTTAGAATGGGATAGTGCAATGGAAGAGGAATATTCTTCTTTGATGAAGAACCACACATGGGATCTTTGTTCTCTTCCTAAGGGGAGAAAACTAGTGTGTTGTAAGTGGATTTACTGCACTAAGTATGCTGGTGATGATTCTATTGATAAGTATAAGGCTCATCTTGTTGCGAAGGGTTTTTCACAAGTCAAGGGTGTTGATTACTCTGAGACATTTTCCCATGTTTCCAAGATGAATTCTATTCGCCTTGTCTTATCCCTCGCAGCTTCACAAGGATGATTAGTTTATTAGATGGATGGGAAGAGTGCCTTCCTGCACGGTGATATTACAGAGGAGATTTATGTGGAGTAGCCTCTAGGTTTTGTGTAGGATCCCACCTTGGTTTGTAGGCTTCGACATTCATTGTATGGTCTAAAACAAGCCCCTTGGTCTTGGTATGACAAGATGGACTCATTTCTGCTATCTACAGGATTCACATGCTACCATTTCGATCCCACAATGTACATTCAGCATCTTGGTGATGAGATTTTGATTCTTTTTTTGTATGTTGATGATCTTATCCTTACAAGTAGTTCATCATCCATGCTCCAGGATGTTAAGCATGCACTGATGGACCAGTTTGAGATGCACTGATGGACACTATTTTCTTAGTCTTCCGATTCATCAGTCTCCTACTGACATTTTTGTGTATCAACAGAAGTATGCTATTGACATGCTTTGTCACTTTCACATGCTTGATTTTAAGGCTGCTCCTACACCATTTTAGTCAGGCGTCACTTTTTCTACCTCCTTCTCCTCACCTTCAGTGGATGCTACTTTGTATTGGCAGTTGGTTGGAAGCATTTTGTACCTAACACATACTCGCCTTGATCTTTCTTTTGCGGTTGGCCTAGTCTCTCAATTTTCTCAGGACCCTCATGAGAGTCATTGGCAAGCTGTTAGGTGTATTCTGCACTACATATAGGGCACACTTTTGTATGGCATTCACTACACTACAAGGACTCACACATTGTTGGCTACATTGACTCAGATTGGGCCGGTGATGTTGATGATCGGAAGTCTACTTATGGCTTTGTATTTTGCCTTGGTTTTGGTCCCATCACATGGTCATGTAAGAAGCAGCATGCTTGAGCACTTTCATCTATAGAGGCTAAGTATAGGGCCACCGTTCTTGCTAGTTAGGAGGCTTTATGGCTTTGTCAGTTGATGACTGAGTTTGGATTTCCTCTTGATCGCCCTATTGTTTTGTGGTGCAATAATCAGAGTGCCATCCACATTTCATGCAACCTAGTGGAACATCAGCATACCAAGCACATTGAGCTGCATATGCATTTCATTCGTCAGTCGATCCATGATGGTGTTATTGCATTAGAGTACATTCCTACTACCGGTCAGGTTGCAGACATCTTCACTAAACCTTTTGCATCGCCACGCTTTCTTCAGCTACAGTCAATGCTTCAAGTTACGAAAGTTGTCCTTCGAGGGATTGGTTGAGGCCTTCCTTCCTTCACTTCATGTTTTTTTTCAGCATGTTGTTTTTTACCTCTTTTTGGGGGAGATTTTTTCCCATAGGGTTTTCTCTCTTTCCCCGTTTTATAGAGGTTGCATTTAGTTGCATTGTACTTTTGTACTTGGGTACCTAAAATGGCCTCGTTGCCGAGACTCATTTTGCATTTTTTCCTTATTTTGTGAGCTTAAGGCATTCCCCTAAGTTGCACTTAACGGGGGTGTTAGAGTAAATAATTAATTAATTGTTAATTATTTATTCTATTACTTAAGCTTACTTAGGTAAATGCATTTATTTAATAGTTAGGTTAATGCACGTAGTTGAGGTTAGTTGTTGACAACACGGGAGTTTGTTCCCTTTAGCATACTTATCTTTTCCACCTTTTGTGGATGTGTGCTGAGTTGTCATCCTTATCTTCTACCACATTCCAGCTTGTTCTACAAGCTTCCATGAGGCCTTTATAAGCGGTCTCTCACTCATTGTAAATTCATTCCATTTTCACATAGCAATTCTAATTTCCTATTGTGAATTATTCTTGTGCAGTTTTTGCTTCAAGCTCTTTGCTCCCTAGGTTTCTCTTTAGTAAGCTATTTGCATTGCAGGTGATCTTGGTGCATTATCAGAGTCGAATTCTCAACTCCTACACCAACTTGCAGGATTTCACAATATTTATGATAAGATCTTGTCTTGGGATGTGTCCAAACTATTTTTGGGTTGGCCTTTCTATTTTGTAATATTCTAGAATGTTTTGATAGCTATTTTGGCAAGTATAAATAGGGTGTTTAGGCTTAGTGCTAGCTGCAATTTGAGAGGAGTGATTTTGGGAGTAGTTGAAGGGTGAGTTTTCCCAAGTCTATGGACAAAGTACCAAATGTGAGGTAGTTTATAGCAGGATTATGGTGGAGTTGCAAGTTGTGAGCAGAGCTAGGGCTTCAGCTTGAGAACTAGAGAATAGCTTGGTAGACCTAAGGGTACAAGTGTGGATTCTTCTTGGTGTTTTTATCTAGTTGTGGATTTGGAATAGCTAGGGTTTCGATTGGATCTTGAGGAATCTTGCAAAACTGTTATTGTAATTGCTATTATATTTGGTCGTAACTCAGAAGGTCTTATAGCTAGGCATATTGTATGTAAATAATTATTTTATAAAAAGAGTTGTGATTTGGTATCAAATCATACATTGTTAAATTATCTTGTGTTATGTTTCCATTGTGTAGTTATATTGCTTGGGTTTAGGACATCTACATTGGCAATTCTCCTGCCTTGCACTGCATCAACAATTAAATGAAGGAGATGTCTAATCTTAAGAGGTAACACTTTAGCAATGATCTTGTATGACACATTTAACAAGGTGATGGGCTACCAATTATAGATATCCTCACGGTTACCAGCTTTAGGTATGAATTTCTTGTTTCCTTTTATAATAATGGCTCCTAGGCTCTTAGTATGGTAAGCTTCCAAATATACTTTGTGCGGGTCTTGACCTATAGACTCCTAGAGGTATTCATAAAATTCACAATGGAAACCATCATACCCAAGGGGTGGTCATTTTCCATAGAAAATATAGCCTCTTTGAGGTCCCTGATGGCAAGTATTTGTTCATAGAAAGCTCGTTGCTTGATTGCTAGGTAGTCTGGAGTAACAAAAATACACTTTTTGAGAGCTTTCTCCCAAGCAACCAAATTTCCCTGTGAAGAAAAAAAAAATCATAATGATGCACAAAAGCTTGCAGGATGTCAAGGAGATTGGAAAGAATTAGGCAACTTTGGTATGGTGGGCTCTAAGAGCCTAGAATATAAAATCTTTAGAATCTTTATCACCAACCTCCAACCAATGGAGGTGAGATTTTATTTGGCCCCCCTAAGTAGCATAGTTATCCGCAATTTATTTATCATGGTGAATCTTGGCAAGCTAGATTTGTAAATCAACATCAAATGGGTTAAGGGTAAGAGCTTAAGAAGCCTTCCTAAGGGCCTTAGTATTGGCTTCATAAGACCTTTTTTTGAAAATCACTAATTACCTCCCATAGATGCAAAGAAATCTAGTGATTCTAGTAACAACATCATTCCACTATTGAATCAAACTAGTTTGAGAGTGAGGATGTGGCTCTAAATTCTAGACACATAGGATGTGAGCAATAGTGGAAGAATGTGTCAACACTAACATGTTGAGGAAAAACTGCATTCTAATAACTCATTGGACAACTATTTGCTAAGAAATAGAACAATAAATGGGATAGTGGTCTAACTATGTCACATCCAATAAAGGAATGATAGGTAACTCTCGATCCTTAGAAAAGGCAAAAAAATATTGTGTAGTAATCATAGCATGATCAAGACATTTTAATATGTGGTTAGAGCCAACTCAAAAATTAGACCAAGTGTGCCAAACCCCACTCTACTGGCAATGGAACTTAGTATTGGGATCCAACAGGCCCAGTTTATTGTGCATGTAGTACCATGCTTCCCTTTCCCCAACTATGTAGTGAGAAGGAAAAATGCCTTCTTTGTTAGAAGCCAGCTCAACCATATTAAAATCACCACACATCACCCAAGTAGCTTGAGGCAAGTTGTCAGCCATCCAACACCAAAGTTGAGATCTTCCCATAGCATCATTAGAAGTATAAACATTAACTATACCAAAAGAATGATTATTGATAGAAAGAAAAATCCAAATAATTATGTGCATGAGGTCAAAACCATGTGAAATAATAACAAAATGAAGATGAGGTGATAGGAGCGTAACTACACCACCTCTACTAGTTTTGTGTTGAGATGAAAATATAATGTTGTCTAGCCAAATGATGGGACCTACAAAAGATATCATGAAACTAAAGATTTTAACCTCTTGCATGCAAAGGAAATTTAAATTTCCAAGTCTATGATGGGTATCCCTAACATAGTACTTTCTAGAGAGGTTTATGAGACCTCATACGTTCCATGATTAAAAATTCATGAAAAATCCTTGATATCTTCTTCATCCTCGAGAGAGGAGTAGCTATTTTGTAAAAAAGAAGAAACTAGGGTAAAACTAGAAGGAAATTCACCTAGAGTAATAGCCTGCTGCTTCTCTTATGGTTTCTTAGCACATCCAGTTGGACTACGAGAACACTGCACATTTTGTGTCGCAATGGAAGACATGGCAAGTAGAGTGTGAGCCACTGCAGGAGTGGTAGCCCTTGTGATCACCTTGACCCCCTATGAAAAAGCAAGGTGTGAAACTTATGAAAGAACAAGATTTGAATCTGATAAAATTGTCATCAACCTTGCAATGGCTAAGGTTTGCACTCCAGTCTATATAGGAAGAATGAAAATTGCAATAATCCAACACTTTTACAAGGTATGCCAATTTGGCAAACAAATAAGAGAGGCTTTCAACTCTAACAAAGAAAATCCAAATGGATTTCTTGATCTTGTTCATACTAATTTGTGTTTCCCTACCAAGATGAGAGGTTTGCAAGGAGATATCTATAGTGTATTCTATGCATTGATTACAGAAGGTCGTGCACTATATATATATATAGAGAGAGAGAGAGAGAGCTAACACAAATTTAGATATCTATATTATTGATTTCTTCCTTGTAGGTTATCCAACATAAATCCTCATTTTTGAATGTGTAAATGAATTGATAACAAAAAATAACTAAATTTAAATTATCACATAAGCTTAAGGCATTAATGTCCTAAATTGAAGATTCTTAACAATCAAGATTTATTTTCCAACATAGGGTTTCTAATATATAAGCTACCAATAACTTAGTACTGATTGCATTTATGAGAATCCATGTCACCATAATGAGTGAACCACTTATTAACTATTGTATTTATGAAAACTCAAAGATACATCATGTGTTAAGTGTTCTATTCATTACCACTAGATATGAGCTCTCATGAACCACTAATCATGAAAAATAGATCAAAGAACTTGATTAGAAAACTACACAATAGAATCGAAAGAGGAATATTAAAATTTGACCTATTGTAGGAAGTATCTCCTTCTTATTGTACTTGTTGTAGGCAAATACTATTGCATTCACTTTCTTCGATCATTCAATTAATTTGAACCAATAGAAAGACTTCATTTTTTTCATTTCTATAGTTTGCATAATGTTCATATTTATATTTATATTTATATTTAAATAAAGCATAATATATTTGCACTCTCATTGGTTCAAACCAATATGTGTTATAGTGAAACATTTTCCACATTCCATGTGATTTTTGCCAAAAAAATTGTTTCCCTTTTCAATCCTTAACATAGATATAAAACACAATTTTAACTATGTCATTGGAGAGTAAATATGTTTTTTATATTTTCTATATTCTATTACGCAAATGCTAAACTTGGGAATAGCTTTTTATTTACACATTATATTATTACAAAAAAATTATCTTTGTATTTCTTTATAAGAACAAACTTTTAAATTGTAAAACTCAATATAATTATTTTAAAGAAAAATATATTTTAAATTTACTCTCTAATTAAATTACATCATTAAAAATGATAAAGAAAATTAAATGAATAGTGAGATCCCCGTTCAATATTGATTAAAATAAAATATCATTTCTAATAATAGTAAGATAAGAATAATTAGGTTTTCTATCATTTCTATATTCTACTACACAAATGTTAAATTAGGAAATTTATTTTAAACATATTTTAAAATTGTAATACCTAATATGATTATTTTAAAGAAAATTATATTTTTAATTTACTCAGTAAATACATTACTAGATAATAAAGAAAATGAATAGTTAGATCACAAGTCCACTACAAACTCAATATTGTTTATTAAAAATGTCAAGAAACAATACCATGTTTTAGTAACATACATGTTTGATTTTTGATTAATTTGGTTTAAAAAATAATAATAAAATAAATTTTAAATTAATAAAAACCAAAAGAAACAATACCATGTTTTAGTAACATACATGTTTTATTTTTGATTAATTTGGTTTAAAAAATAATAATAAAATAAATTTTAAATTAATAAAAACCAAAAAAATGTAGTTTGATAGCAGAGTTAATAATTTAGTGAAATATTTAAAATAAATTATTTATAGTATATTCTATAGTAAATGTCACAAATTATTTGAATCACTAACAATTTATTTGATATAATTACAAAGGGTCAAAAACTTATTGTAATGATTAATAGTGTTATTGTTTAATACAAAAGTATAACATATTTTAACTACTTATATTTTTATATTATACTTACAAATTAACTTCTTTTTATTTTACTTTTTATAATAATTATTTAATGTTTTTAAATAATGAATAATAAATATACCATGAATAATATTAAAAATATTGATATAAAATTTTAGTGGTTTCAATTTTTGAGGTCACTACTTGTTCCATGTCACAATGTCCAACACCAAAGTAGTATTTTATGTAATATTTTTCTATTTATATATTCAGAACAATACAAATATAATTAACTACAAGGCAAGGACAAGCCACTACATGGCACTTGTTAAATAATAGAAAAAAATTGTTGGAAAGAAGATGTTTAATGGTGCATTTATTTATAAGGAAATTACATACTTTCAAGCATTCTATTCTAAGAAAACATTTATGCTTTGTTTGCGGTGTAATTTGATAGTTAATTTAATCAATATTTTGATAACATTGAGTAAGAATATAGATAAAATTTACTTAAATAATATTCAAATATTTGTATATCATTTATACTCAAATTATTCATGTATATAAAATAATGTTAATGAAAGTCCTAAAAATACAATAATATTTTTAAAATCTCGACAAGGCCTCAAACTTGTTAAATCCTTTTAATAGTAATCTTATCCATGATCCCTTTAGAAATTGGGTCATAAACAAAAAATAACTCTCCATGTTCATGAAAACAACCCACGGTCATTTGAGCTCCTATTAACTATAATAGCAAGTTTCTTTACAAAAATAAGCCTTTCTCAATAGGTTTAAACCCTATTTTCCAATCATCTCTTCTTATCAAAATTATTTGCATATTTTGAATATCTCTTAATTTAAACTTATAAGGTACTCTTAGGGTCTATTTGGTTCATGGAATTAAAAAAATCAGGATTTCTGCAAACTTTGGTTTAGGCAAATCAAGGTTTTGTAAATCTCCATTTTGATTTTTGGGATTTTACTTGAACCATTTGTTTCACTCGAAAGATGCATGTGAAGACACATTTTTATGTGTAAGCTTGGAGTTGAAGGAAAATTACAAAAAGTAGACCAATCTATTGTTTTTATACTCCTTAAAAATCATAACCAGATTTTGATTTTCAATTCCTACATGCTAGTAGGAAGTTGGAAAACATGGTTAGAAAGTTGGAAAACATGGTTTTGAGGAAAAATTGGAAGTCTGATATGCTAATTCCATTTTACCAATTTTGAAACAAATGCAAAAAAGAATAAATCCAAATTTTGAAAAAGCCAATTCCTGTCATCTTCCAGGAACCAAATGGAACCTTATTGATCCAATAAGACATTGCTAGTTACTATTCGGATGTTCTCTATAACATATATACACTAAAATTATAAACACTAGAGCATATGAATTTCAAGTCACATTCTACTAGGTGGTCTTTAATAACCCCTTTGTTTTAAAAAATCATATATATTTTCTACTATATAAGTTTCTAGGGTTAAATGCCACTAAGGTTAAGCTCATATCTAATGAAAGTAGGGAGCACAAAATTAACATGTTTAGAGAATTTTTTTGAAAATTCAGTGGAGATTCATTGATGTGATTCAATACATTTAGTAGATTATGTATGTTGTAATGAAGATTAATTTTTTTCTATCATACTAAAACTACATAATAATAAAATGAGACATTTTAAACATATAATGCTATGAAAGATAATAGAATCCTAATTAATGAACTTCAATAAATTCATGTCTTAGTAGATAATATTATCATCCATCATTTCTATCAATTTTAATTTTAGTAATCGTTCTAAAAACATTAGTACACTATTATTATCATCTCCCAAATAAATAGAAAAATCTACATATTTATTATAACTTTTCTTTCATAAGCTTAATCAAGACTAAACTTTTATCCTAATGTCCACCTAAAAAATCAATAAATTATAAATAGAATGTAAATAAAATAAAATAAAATCCTAAATTTATAAACAAAATTAATCTAAATACACATTTCTATGACCAATCAACAATACCTTTCACAAATACCATCCTTTACTTTCACTACAACTCACTTTTTCCTCACTTTGAGCATAAACATATTTAATTGCATACTTTAATAATAGATGTTAAACTATACCCAAACGGAAGCAGTTGAAAGTGTTCCATCAGTTGAAAACTAAATTAAAAAATAAATCACAATTTCATGGATTGAACGAACAAACAAACCAGTCACTTGCTTTGAGGTTCCTTTTTAACCTAAGATGCGTTTCTTTTTGCTATATATGCCCACTTCAAAGAGTATAAGATAAGAAATTTCCTTCTTTAATAAATGCCAATCCCCACGTTTTGTTGTTTTCCACAAAAAAATATCCCACCGGGCGTGTAACTCGTGATTCACGATTATGTGGTCAATTTCCTATAAAGAAGATGCATCGAACATAATTGACAATTATTTGAGGGTATTCAAAAATTCTTCAGAAATGAGAAGAATGTGCAGCAAAAAATATGGGAGATTTATTAGACAGACCAGGGTTATCAGAAGCCTACGAACACCCAGGAACGTTTCCCTGCTTTATCATACACGACGATCTACCAAGGTAAGAAACTTCTTCAGCTTATTTCGATGTGTTTTTTAATATTCGTACAATTGTATTGCAGTCAAATCAGTTGATTCAGGGTTTATCAGATGAATCAGTCTTTATGATTTTTTTTGTAATGAAATATATAGCATCAATTAGAAAACTTAGATGGAATGAAATTATATTGGGAAAGTTTTAGAGTTAGGTTTCGATTTTTGAAATAGGTTGCATAAAGTTTGAAACTGATGTTTTGATTATCCATTATCAGAATCTAAGTAAACTAAAAGACATAAATAATACTTTATTACAAATTTTAGATATTGATCTAATTATTCTTGATTGCATTTCTCAAATACTGAAAACCATGATCATGGAAGTTGGATGGCATAAAGGGGTGAAATTTGGCCTATATTTTCCCTTTCTTGCTATTATTTTAGTCTTTATCACAGTTATCCTGACCAAATTCAGCTCAATCCTCTTTGAAAGTTTTTATCAGAGTTATCCTGACCAAATAGACACGTGATAGATTGAAAGTTTTTGAAATCTGTGGATTTAGCAGGTCAGAAGTCCAATAATATCCACTTCGCATTTGAAAGAGGTTTCTCAGAATGAAAGCTGCAATTCAATGAAGAATATACCAAATCAGAGTTTACAAGGCATTGATTGGCAAAAGCTGACAAATTTTCCAAGAGTACAAGTTAACAGCTTTCATCCAAATGCGATTATTGAGATTATAACTCGATCAGAGTGGTGTTTACTTTCATCCGTTCTTGTATTGCTGGAAGAGGAGAATCTTGAAGTCTGTTCTGCCCACACAATTTGCGTGGCCAAGAAAGTCTTTTACACCATCTTGGTAAAGGTAAAGGTACTCTCTACTTTTTGTCATTTTAATAAATTATCTTAATATAAAATAATATATTTTACTTATGTTTTTTAATCTTTTTAATTATTCTATATTTTCAAATTATGAGTAATTTTTTTGTTATAGAAATTTGGATAAAAGTAAATTGTTGAAATGGTCAAAAATCTTTTAGAGATAAAATAATTGTAAATTACTTTTAATATAACCTACATTAACTTTTATCATAGCTTTTGTACCATCTAACATCTTAGGATTGTTTCTTTCTACACTACACCAAACACTATATGATCATAAAGTGAATCATCATTTGCTAGCACCAATATATGGCATACGTGAAACAAATGTTCTTATAATTATTCAATAGATCCTCTAATGTTATGATATGTGAAACAATTGTAATATGCAATCTATAAAGTTTTAAAATATTTTAAACTATCATATATGACTATAAATGTAGGATGAATAGTAGAGAGAAAGAGATGTATTAGCTGAACATTCTAATTTCACTCTTTTCAAAATCTTATGTGGAAATTTCAAAGCACTCCAATTCTTACCAGCAGCTTATTTGGTAAGTTCTTTTGCTTATAATTAAGGTTTGAGTGCCACATCATCAAATGATTCTACATTAGCATGTCTTTTATAATAGATGAAGTCATGTTTTGTAATATGGTCATGATGCATATCACTCAATCATGGATAACTATCATGAACACAAAGGCAAAACAACTTTTGAGTTTACATGTTATAGTCAGCAATTAGTATTCAACTGATATCTACAATTACTTTATCTCCTAATTTTTTAACTAATTAACTTCCAGTTCTTTATGTAATATATATTTATTCAATATTAAAAAAAAACTAACAAACTAACAACTTTATGTTATAATCATAATTAGATGTTAAACAACAAGTACTATAATACAAAGTTATTTCAACTGATTCCTTTTTTGAAACGCCATTTTATTTTCATATTTTGTTCAAAATCTATATATATATATATATATATATCTTTTTCTGTGTCCGAAAACTACAAATATTGCCACATAAGCAAACAGCCTCAAGATGCGGAACAATATTCGGAAATATATAGAAAATTAGAGCCTTTTTAACCTTCCAATTAAAACAGCTACGTGTTTAACCTTTTCAAGTTATATGCTCACTTGGAGTGCCCCTCAGACTTGAACTATTTCTCCATACAGCAGACAGTACGTAATAACATTGGAACAGTCATGATAAAAGTTGAAGTTGCCGCAATAAAATAAAATAAGGAACCTGGTTGTGTTGTTTTCTCGATCACCCGCGGTTGCTCCTTTCCACTACAGCACCCTATGCTCCAACTTAAACACCACTACTGCTGTCCACCAGCTCCTGCGTTTTTTCTTCTATTCCCCAATTTTTAAAATCTCTCCCTGCCGCTGCCTGCTCCTTTCCTCAAATCTTTCTTCCTCTCCCGTTCTACTCAACGCACCGCCCTCTTAACACGAACCAAAAACGACCCCTTGCAAGCCTGCGGATTTTTTTTAATGCAGCCCTCCTTATATTTTTTATTTCCACGCGTTTTCTCCCCCTCCTTTTCAAAAAACGTCTCCCCTTTTGTTTTCCTTCAAAAACGTCTGCTTTGTTTTTCTTCAAAAACGTCAGCCTCTTCCCAAGAAAAACAGCAACTTCTATCATTATTATAATTTTTTAAAAAATATTTTGCCCTTCTTCCATCCAGCTAACGTTATGGAAGAATATTAAAAATTGGAAAATATTTAATTAATTTCTTCCTATTTGGAGTGCTAACTTTAGTCCACGCTCGTTTCTATTTAATCGAAATAAATTTCTCAACTAACTATTTCGATTGTAATTATTAAAGAAAATAAATTAAGAGCATAATACTTATTTTAAATCTAAATTATAATATAGCAAAATTACTAAACAATTTATAAATTCATTACCATTCTATATGCATTCCAAATTCACAACCCTGCCAAGGAGCTATATTCCTCTACCTCAACCACCCTTCTACCTTCAGTACCTGCACACTCACAAATTCGACATCACCCAATACGTCAGTAATGTCATCATCATAATAATCATAATATCTTAAATTCAAATTTTAAAACATTCAACATACATTATCAGATATAAACATATATATGAATTCAAAATTTTAACCATCATATCGAAATTTTATAAGCTCGTTTAAAACATTCAACATACATTATCAGATATAAACATATATATGAATTCAAAATTTTAACCATCATATCGAAATTTTATAAGCTCAGCATATTGCGACCATTTATTAAATTAAATTAGCCATCCAATAATATCAACAATAAAAGTGTTAAGGTATTCGATACGAGTCCTACATAGTCAATCATAGTCTTAGTCAAAAGGTCAAAAACATACTAAGTCCTAATAGAAACGGGTTGAAATAATAAGTCGTGACAATTTCAACTGATTCTTCTTTTGAAACGCCATTATATTTTCTTATTTTGTTTAAAAACTATATATATATATATTTTCTGTGTATGTATTTTGATAGTTACTTTGTTGGTCTATATTCTAGCTGTAAGAGACTTCTTACATATCTATTTTAATTGATTAGACGTTTATATTCTTATTACTGGATAGCTTAAACATAGGCAATTAATTTCCTCGAATACTGATAGATTCCAAGGAAGAGCTTTCATCTTATTTTATGACGGTGAAAATTCAATGTTATTTGTTTTCAGGTGGTGGAAACATGTGAGATCGATTGTGAAAGTCTTCGTACGAAGCTCTACTTCGTTGCTGCTGAAAAATCAGAAGGTACTCATCTGTCACTGGAGACAAGAAATATTGAGCATTTGTAAACAATGTTTTACTTTACATAAGAGATCTTATCTGTGATTTGTTGCTATTATAGGTACCTAGTTCGTATTTATACTCAGCTCAAGCTATATTCTTCCATGTTTTATCTTAATTAAACTGTCATTGTAAAATGATAGAAAACAATATATTATTATACCTATGAAACGCCCTTTATATTAGAGTGAGCCAAGGGAATCCCTCTAGAATGTGAGGGCTACAGGCATAGGTCTGTAACTACCATATTTTAGCTGTCAGCTTATAGACTACAGTAAATGTTTGTTGCTGTTATAAATTCGATCATTAATATTATATTTGTTCTTATACAAAATTTCTTATTCTTATTTTGTAACAATTTTTAAAAATAATTTTAGATAGTTTAAAATTTGAATTTATTAGATTATTTATTATAAGGAAATTTGAAGGAACTTTAGTAGAATTGGGTTACTTTATAAAAACATATTTATTTGGATGGTTAAAAATAAATTTTGGTAAGATAAACATAATAATTACTTAATTATATTTTTAAATAGTAAATAATTTATTAGTTACTATTAACCATTAAGTTAAAAAATATATTTATTTGATGATTAATATATACGAATTTTTATATATTATCTGAGGATAAATTTATATTTTCAATAATGATCATGAATTGTGTAAAAAAATAATAGACACTAAATTTTCACAATCCATGCATGCATTTGAATAATTTGTTTCCAAATTATAATATAAGAAAGAGAGCTATTATGCCACCAGACCTATTGTTTTATCTGAAAACCCTGAACTTTTTTCTTGGACCTCTTTCTTGTTGGAATATATATTTGTGAAAATATGAACCTGGCTGTGGATAAGAAATACACTTCTTATGATTCCAATCCCGTAAAGCATTTTGCCCAGGGAATTTTGCATTGCCCTTTCGTCCATGGTGGACCAAATTTCATCCTTTATCAGCGTCAACAAGATTTGACTGAATAGCGTTACTCATCTGTATCTTGTTTGTAATAATTATCTAATTCGTAGTGTAACGGTCATCTGCCTTTGGCACCTCAAAGGAATTCTTTGTCCTAACTGCATATTTTATTAAATGGTTAAAACTAAATTTTGGTAATATAAATATGATTATTACATAATATTTTTAAATAGTAAATAATCTAATATTTACTATAAATCATGAAGTTAAAAATATATTCAGTTGATGATTGATATATATATATATATATATATATATATATATAATGCTAAATTTATATTTATATTTCCAAGGGTGATCATGAGTTGTGTGAAAAAATAACATTTATATTAACAGACATTAAATTTCAACAATCCATGCATTTGAATAATTTGTTTCCAGATTGTAATATAGAAAAAGAGTGATTGTGGGAACATACATTTGCAGAGCGAATTCATTCCTTCTATACAGAGACAACAGGAAAGCTTACAAGAGGCATCGTGCAAATCTGGAAGGGATCAAACCTATGATTAGAGGAAGTTAAAGGAGTTCACAAATATTAAGAGTTCAGAGCATAATAATGAAACATAGTTTCTGGTAATCGGTAACCAAATGACTAAAAGATTATGGGAGAAATGTCATAAATTTGGTGTGATGGCATGATGGCATAGTAGTCATATTTTAGTCTTTGATTTTTCTTTTTGGCTTTCTTCGAATTTCAGAGGAGAGGTGAGTTGAGCAATATTTTTCCTTTGTAGAATGCTTAAATCAACAAATTAAAGATAAACTTCTATCAGTCCATTCTTTATATCTTAAAGGTTTTTAAATTAATTTTTTTAAGGAAATACTAGTTTGAACTTATCTGATCTGCCCATTCCTTCTATCTACGGTTAGATCAAATTTCATATCTTCCCTATAGAATTAATGAACATTAACATATTGGCAAATATCCTGGGTTCAAGTTCAATTAAGGTTTTGATTGATTATCTGATGAACCAAGTCCTCAAACATATTAAGATTATCACAAACAACTAGATATATAATAAATAACTGCTTCAATTTCAGAGGTAAGATTAATACTAAAATTGTATTTTCTGATTCAGAATTAACCGGAAAAATTTATTCGGTCGCGCCTAGCGAAATTGTGAAGGAAACCAGTTTTAAATTTTTAGAGCATGGTAGTTTTGGTTTTTTCAAGCACTCTCAGTCGGTAGAAGGGGGAGAAATTAGCGCTCCTTATTTGTCTGATGATTTAAATCATCAAAACACTCCTTTTTACAGTAGTAAGCCCTTGTTCCATCCCCTCTCCTTCACTTGAAAACCTAGTCCTGATTCTCCAAATAGGCAAGATCATAATCAGGATGAATTATTAGTCTCCTACAAAAACACACCACTATTACTATCTCCAAGGATAAAGGACGGTGAATTGTTTTCATCTTCTAATACTGAAATGGTTGGTAAGTCTTTTTCGAGTAGCAAACTCTAGATTCAAAAACATGGGTGATATAGATATATTTATTGAAAATGTAGAAAATAAAATGTTAATTTTAAATAATCTATTGAAAGATATAATAATAGTTTACAAAGAGGTCTATGTAGAACTTGCTGCATGGCATCATTTTTGTATCCAGATATTCTTTGGGACTATATTTGACCCAACTAGATTTATCCCAAGGACTTATGTCTTCCCTATTGGAAAAATAGAACAGCAGTAACAAAATAGAGAAAGAAGGAACTTTCTACTTATTTTTATTGAATAATAGATGCCAATTTATACAATAGCTTGACTCAACAACATTCTTAAATAACTGCTAATTAGATTGAGAATAAACTACTTCATGATTGACAACACACAAACTTAACAACTAACAAAAAATTATGGACACCTAATGTAAAATGTCTACAATAGGAACTTGATTCAGACTAAAAGTCACTAAACTTGTGTTACCAGCAACTCAACAAGGCTTGCCACATGTGCAGCAATTACTATTTACTATGGCTGGAACATTAACTCCAACACTCCCACTTAACACTTAATGTGACAACTAAAGGAAGCATTATCTAAAAATTATACTTTGAAAATATGGCATAGAGGAGTAAGACTTTCTCGTACTTATGCAGCTATCATCTAGCTTCAAAACTCCATTTGACACACCATCTCCACATGGAATGTCTCATAACCTTTGTAGAAGTATAGCTTCTTGATCCTATAACACCTCAAACTATTCAACCATCCATCTAAACTCAACTACATCTTTTCCTATTTTTCAAACCATTGATCTCTTCAAAATCAAACAATTTCTTCAATGAAATCACAATCATCTGGTGGTTCTTCTCATGGCCTCATCTTTTTAACAACTTCTTCTCTAATATACAAAACTTAATAGGAAGATAGCTTTGATACCATATTAGAAAAATAGAGCAATAGTTTTGGGTCTGTTCTAGAGAAGGGATCAGAATTTAGGATTATAACAAAAACTTTCTATCTTTCTATATAAAATTAGGAAATTATATATTAGGGATTAAGGAGACCATTCAAGGTTTTTTAAGTTTGGTCCTATTAACAAATAGATCTAATAAAATTAATGTCTTTTTTTTTTCAATCTTTTTAAGTTATGAGTACTTCATTTTATAGAAATTAGAATAAAAATGAAATTTTCAAATGATAAAAAATCTTTTAAATATAAAATAATTGTGAATTACTTCTTATAATTAACCTCTTCTATATCATTTTTTTTTTTTTTTTTTGATTGGTAGGAGGTTGAAGTCAACATTGATTATTATTATGTTTCAAATAAGAATCTCACAATTTACTGTGGTGTTGTAGGCCCTTTCCTTTGTCATGTTGAGATCTTACTAACTATTTTTTCCTACCATCTAACATTTTGAGATTCTTTCTTTCTAGAATCTATGCCACTCTTTGGCCATAAACTAAATTATTATTTGCTTAAATCAAAAAATCTCATATGTATTTTTTTTCTTCTTCATATAAGCATTCAATATATCTTTGAATGTTAGAAGTTCTTAGAGGGATTTGAAGCATATCTCCAACATAAGAACCAACAACCTTTGTGAAGAAGTTGTAGATTTCTTTTAGAAAAAAATCAAGGATAATGGAATCATAACTTGAAATGTTTAGATAAGTTGACAAAAAGTTTTATACATAAACAAAAATATATAAATGCATTCAAATATTAAGTTGCAAGATCCATAAACTTAGTGAAAAGAGATAGCCTAAGATAAAATTTGAGATTTTTCACACTTTAGGAGGGGTTGTCTATCTATTAGGTTATGATAGCTACACTTTGATGAAAACTTTGCATTTTCATCTCTAGGAAAAGGGACAATTCTCACACAAGATATAAGCAACTTCAATTGGAGTCCTTGACACACTTATAATGCATCGATGTTGTGGAAAATTAAAGGCATTTGTGTCATTTGGGTAAAAAAGGAAAGAATGTTAGCTAGGATGCTTCTAGGAGAAAAAGGTTAGCTATTTACTCATGTATAGTATGATTGTGATTTTAGTAATGTATGTGTCTTTTAAGAGTCCCATTTGTATTAGAAGGGATATTGAAACACAATTAGTGATATAGGACATAATAATTCAATTGTCCATTGGAATTTAAAGATGGACAAATTTAAGTAGAAATTTGTTAAATTGTAATGAAAAAAGAAGATGATAATTGTTAACAATAGTGAAGATAGATTGAGGTTTATGTAGAAATAGGAAATATCTTGGTTTTGGCATAATGAGATATGAAAGAAATTTATAAAGGAAAATTAATTTTTTTATTATGAATTACAAATTTGAGATGAACTCAATTCACAAATTTTGAATGCAAATATTCATTCATATTTTTGTTATGATCCAATGCTAGAATATTACCCTAGATGATAAGTTTCTATCTATTATTGTACTTGTCATAGGCTAGTATTATTGTATTCACTTTCAACAACTAGGATTACTTCATAATCTATCATCCAATCATAGTGAATTATTTTTTGATTAATCAAATATTTATAATGTTTATATAGTAATTTATTATTGAAACTGTTTCTCTCAATGATGATTGGCTCATTTGATTTGGTCTTATAGAGCCCCTTTTTTTTGGATGTCTCCTCCATATTGATTTATTTTTGGCTACATTTTAGGTAGTTATAATGTTTTATTAACATCTAATATTTCAACATTTTTTATGAAGTTATTTATAAATTTTCTTATGACTACCTTAATCTATTAATTATAACTACTTTTCTACATTACTATTCAAATAAACTTTCAAATGATCTTTTAAATCTTTCTTAAGTTATATTGATTAATTATTATTGTTCAATAATTTCATTGTAATATCTATTTCTATTACAATGCATTTTACAGCTAGTACATGCCACTATGTTACAATTGTTAAAATATATTCTTTGATACAACTAGAAAATGTTCATCCTACTCATAGACATGTAAGGGAACAATGTAAAACTAAATAGCATCCATATTGCCTTAGATGATAAGTTTCTATCTATATTTAAAATATATTCTTTGATACATCTAGAAAATGTTCACCCTAGTGATAGACATGTAAGGAAACAATGTAAAACTAAATAGCATCCATGTGATACTACAATGGAGTGTTGAGGTATGATACTTCATTATCTATATGTTAGGGTCACTTTTGGATCTAAAGACACTTTCAAATAGTTAAATTTTAGGATTGGATGGTAATGAGTTGGTTGTTAGTTCTAATATTGTCTAGTAAAGTAGATAATGATATATATGTAACTAGATAAAATAATAAAATTTTCACTTTAATACATCTTTATACATATCACAAAAGGATGAAAGACTCGTAGGGATAGAATAAAACTAAAAGTAAAAAATATATAAACATATGGAAATTAGAAATTAGTGTATGTAATAATAAGAGGATATGGCCTATATAGATCCATATTAAAGTATAATAGATAGTAAAAATAATAATTCTTTATGTCTAGAAATTAATAAAATCTAATATGAATGATAAAAAATTAGAAAAAACACATCTAAATGTTCAACTATAAAAAATAAATCTTAACACTGTATATTAAAAAATCAATTCTACTAAAATTATTCAAGCTAATAAAGAATAGATTGATATAATTAAAGTATAAATCAACCTAAAATTTTTTGATCAAGGGTTAAAATAGGTTTTTAATAGGGGGGCTGAAATCCCAAAAGTCTTTACAACATAAAAGTTAAACATTAATATAAAGAACAATGCTAGAAAAATAACTGGCACACTAAGACAACTAGCAAGAACAAAAAACCAACTAAGAAATAGAGACAAGAACCAACACCAAAATCCAAATGACTAACTATGTGAGTAAGCTCCAAAAAGCCAAAAAACCCAAAGGATAGACAACCAAACCAACATTATGATGGGTCTAGTACCATCTTCTCCTTCTTTTCCTTAATCTTCTGTAATGGGCACCCTTGGATGTCCCAAAAAACCAAACCAATTTGCTGAAAGGAATTTTGTCAAACAGTTTGCATGCAACTGCTTATTTCTCTATTTAATGTTTTAAACCCCTTATAACTCCAGAAATCAAACGTTTATTTGTTTGTTGTGTTTGTGCATGGAATTGGTATCATACAACATAAACAAGAAAGAAAGTACAATAATATGAAAAGTGGAAATGAACTACAACCAAATAAATGTTATTTTCAGAATTCATAAAACCAAATACATGACAGATTTATCAACTCACTAATTACTTCAGCATTATTGACATAATACTCCAGCACATGCTTTCGAACTTGCTGCTACAGTACTTTGTCCTTCAATCAGTCCACTACCTTCGTAATATCATTCTCTCAAAGCGGCATAAGTGCCGAACAAGTAGTGAAGAAGATATGAGCAAAATACCAAATCCACCTGTAACCGAAAATGCAACTAAACTGCCTACTAATGAAGCCGATAACAAAGAATTGCAAAGGCCAAACCCCAAGGGAATGACGTCTAGAATGTTACAAGAGAGGATAAACGTCCTCAAATGCCAAGAACGAAGCTGCAACTCACACACCAATTTCTTCTCATATTCAACTTACCTAATGAAGCAATAAATGCTTCCTTTTATTCTATTTTCACGGGTCCGCTCAACTCATATGGGCAATGTGGGATAAAAGATGTGTAATATATAAAACATATATTAAAATACCCCTTATGTCTCCCTTGGGTACACATCACCATAAAATAAATATTAAAGTAACACTTTAATATTTTACAATTAAATTAGATGTTACTTTAATAAAACTTCAGGCATTAAAATGTATTAGCAATCGGACTCCGAATAATGCGAGTGATAGCTCATCGGAAAGCTCTCACCGAGAAGTATCGAGTCCAATCACCAAAATTGACCTGCACTGTGTCCTGTCGACTTACTAAAAATAGTAAGTATGCTTGAAACTAAGTAAATCAACTTTGTTTTGGCCCAAACTGGAAATGACTAGGCCAAAACACTCCAGGATCCCATTAAACCCTTCGTTAGCCCTTGGGACCATGTAGAACAAGGCTAATGCACACACACTTGGTCAACTGCTAAAATGGGGACATTACAGTCCGCCCCCCTTGAAATTGCTTGTCCTTAAGCAATCTCAATCCAGCCTGCTGAATAACCTGCTCACTCTCCCATGTAGAATCTTCCTCCGGTAGGTCTTTCCATCTGACCAAATACTCCTTCACTATCCTGTTTCTAAGCTTCCTCTCTCTAGTGTCCAGAATAGCCTCGAGTACTAACACAAGCTTCCCCTCCTCATCCAAAGGGGGTAAATCTATAGAAGGCACTATACTCTAACCAATGGCTTTCTTAAGCCTAGACACATGAAACACATTCTGCACTCGATTGCCCTCTAGAAGCTCAAGCTCATAGGCGACTTTGCCTATTTTGCGAATCACCCTGTAGGGACCATAAAATCTAGGTTTCAACTTTTCAGCTCCACTCTTCTTGAGCGATGACTGTCTATATGGTTGTAGCCTCAGGTAAACCATATCCCCTACCTCGAAGCTATGCTCTATTCGGTGCTGATCAACATACAATTTCTGTTGATTCTGGGCCTGTTGTATATTCTCTTTGAGCACTTTCAGGATGTCCTGACTATCCTACAATAAGTTTTTGGCTTTGGGCACTCTACTGTCCCCCAAAACTAAATCCATGAAGCTAGGTGCTTCATAACCATAGAGTGCCATAAAACGAGTCATCTTGATGGACATATGATAAGTGGTGTTATAACAATACTCTCCCATATGCAACCATCTGATCCAAGCCTTTTGTTGTGTAGTTACATAGTTCCTCAAATATCCTTCCACCCATTTATTCACAATCTATGTTTGCCCATTTGTTTGTGGATGATAACTAGTGCTAGGTGTAAGATCTGTGCCACACAACCTTAACAACTCTTGCCAAAAAACACTCATAAACTTACTATCTTGGTCGCTGACAATGAATCTGGGCAACCCATGTAACCTAAATATCTCTCTAAAGAAAAGATCTGCCACCTGTGCCACTATGTAAGTGGACGGAATAGCAAAGAAGTGAGAAAACTTCGTCAAGCGGTCCACCACCACATAGATGCACTCCCTTCCATGCACTCGTGGTAAACCAGTGATGAAGTTCATCAAAATACTTTCCCATTTCCTATCAGGAATGGGCAAGGGCTGTAATAAACCTGCAGAAAATGTTTGCTCTCCCTTATTCTGTTGACAAATCACACACTCCCTGACATACCTCTGAACATCATCCTTGAGCCCTTTCCATGAAAACCGCTCTCAGATCTGCTTGTAGGTCTTGAAGACCCCCGGATGTCCAGCTGTGGGTGCATCATGAAATGCCTTCAGTATCGCCTCTTTCAAATGTGATGATGGAATCAAATAAACCCTGTCCTGAACTCTGATCAATCCATCTATCACCTCATAGCGATCATCCTGTATGGTACCTGAAATCAATCCAGAAGCCCAAGCATCTCCAACATACTCTGCTATAATCTGATCTCTCCAATCTCCTGAAATCTCTGCCAGAGCACATAAGTGAGGTCTCCGAGATAAGGCATCAGCCACCACATTTTTCTTACCTTTGACAAACTCTATGTCAAAGTCATAAGCCTGCAATTTAGTCACCCATTTTTGTTGCCGGTCATTAAGATCACGCTGGCTCATGAATTATTTAATACTATTGTGATCAGTCTTGATCACAAAATGTCCACTTACCAAATATGATTGAAATTTGGCCAATGCATGCATTATGGCCAACATCTCCCGGTCATAGATAGAATAACTTTTCTCAACTCCCCAGAGCTTCCTACTCTCGAATGCAATGGGATGCTTCTCCTACATCAATACTGCTCCAATCCCATCACCTGATGCATCACAATGAAGCTCAAAAGGCTTCGTGAAATCTGGTAGAGCTAGAACTGGACATGAAGACATTACCTGTTTGAAATGCTCAAAACACCTCTGTGCTGCCCCTGTCCACATGAAGGCTCCTTTCCTGGTAAGATCTGTCAAGGGTGTAGCAATCTATGAGAATCCCTTAACAAACCTCCTATAAAAACCACATAAACCAAAGAATCCCTTAAGCTGTGTAAGGTTTGTGGGATTAGGCCACTCTACAATAGCTCTAATCTTTTCGAGATCAACCCGAACGCCATCTACACTAATGATATGCCCAAGGTAAAGGAGCTCAGTCATGCCAAACTCACATTTAGATTTCTTGGCATACAATGACTCTCTCTCCAGAATAGATAACACCTCCTCCAGATGATGTAAGTGCTCCTCTCAGGTCTTACTGAAGACCAAGATGTCATCAAAGAAGATCAAGGCAAATCTCCTCAGCTGCTTCTGGAATACCTGGTTCATACAACTTTGAAATGTAGCAGGTGCATTGGTTAGACCAAATGGCATAACCATGAACTCAAAGTGGCCATAGTGACATCGGAAGGCTATTTTCTCAATGTCCTTTGCTCTCATCCTGATCTGATGGTATCCGGATCGCAAATCAATTTTGGTGAAGAAGCATGCCCCATGCAACTCATCAATCAGCTCATCAATCCTAGGAATGGGATACCTGTTTTTAATTGTTTTCTTATTCAATGCCCTGTAATCGATGCACATGTGCATCGTCCCATCCTTATTCTTTACCAATACTACTGTTGAAGCAAAGGGGCTCTTACTAGGCTTGATATGCCCCATCTCCAACAAATCCTTAATCGCCTTCTCTATCTCATCCTTGTGTTTCTTAGGATGACAATAGGGAGTAATCATAACTGGTTTGGCTCCCTCCTTGAGCTCAATAACATGTTCCATCCCTCTGTTAGGAGGAACCCCATGAGGAATATCACTAAATACTTTAGCGTGTCTATCAAGTATCTTCTGGATATCTAGTGGATGACTCTTTTCTTGTGGCTCTGGTGAAGTTGGCATAATGTAGCACTCTGCCGCCCACTCTATGTCATCATGACGAAAAAGTCTCTGCATTCTCCTCAAGGACACTACTCTACAACCT
Source organism: Cupressus sempervirens (assembly GCA_028749045.1). NCBI lineage: Eukaryota > Viridiplantae > Streptophyta > Pinopsida > Cupressales > Cupressaceae > Cupressus > Cupressus sempervirens. The sequence goes on from CM053790.1 coordinate 23,188,607, forward strand.
CCATCTGAAAGTCCTCTAAGTACCACAGTTCTGCCCTCATGCTGGAATCTCATCTCCAATTTTGCTAGATTGAGTGTGAACTCAACTAGTGAAGCCATCCATGTCATGCCGAGGATGACATCATAATCTCCCATGTCCACAACATAGAACTCATCCTCCAACTTGCAGCCATCTCCAAACCTGATGTGAAGATTGGATATCTTCTGAGTGCATAATCACTTATCACCATTAGCCACCATGAATCTAAACCCATCATGCTCCTCTATCTGTAACCCTCTCCTGGCTACCAACTGTGCATCTATGAAGTTATGTGTAGCCCCAGTGTCAATAAGAGATATCACTTTCTGCCCCTGGATAGTACCCCTGACCTTAAATGTGATTACCTTTTGGGCCCTTGTCAAGCATGCCAATGATCTATCATCCTTAGGAATGTTGCTCTCCTCTATAGTGTTACCCTCATCTGAATCGGAGTGCTGATCCTCCCCTTCTGACTTTGACTCTTCTGCTGAAAAATACTCGATTTGATTTGCCTTATCCTTGAGAGAACATTTATGAGATAAGTCCCAAGGCTCTCTACAATGGAAGCACAACTTCTTCTTTCGAAGTTCATTCAAGGTTTCATTGTCTAGTCCTTTTGATCCTTCTTTGGGTTTGCTATACTCTTTCTGAAATGGTTTTTTTGTCTTTGTCCTTGCGGTAGGAAGAATCTGTTGAATGGTTTTTTCCTTTGTATACCGAAGGGGCTAAATCTTGTGCCTTTTTAGTTGCTTCAGCTAAGGTGAGTGGATCATGTCCCTTCACCCAACCTCGTAATGGATCAGCAAGACCATCACAAAATAACACCACCAATCTCCTAGGAGAGATATCAGTAACAAGTACAGACAAGCACTCAAACTTGGCAATGTAAGCATCCACAAAACCTGACTGTTTTAACTATGCTAGCTCCTTGAAATGTAACTTGGGATCCTTAGTGTCAAATCTCCCAATCAATGTTTCGATGAATTCCTCATAGGATGTAATATGATTATGCCCCAAAGTCACCATGCCATGATGCCACCATTCATGTGCAACGCCATCCAAGTGCATAGCCGCATACTTGATAGCCTCCTCCTCAGGCATAGGATTTAGCTAGAAGTATGTATCTACCTTCTGCACCCAAGCTCGTGCAGTCATCTTTCCTGAAGCATCATAATAAGGTAAAGAAAGTTTTCCAACTTTCTTCCTCAGCTCAAAGTTTTGATTCCTCCCTCTTGCTTTAGGCATGTGTCTCATCCTCAAGTCCATATAATCTCTAAGAGAAATATCCGCCTCAAACTCTGGTCCACTAGCCTCCCAATCCCTCCTAAACTGATCCTGTAACTTGGTAATCTACGGTCTGTTTACTGGTTGAACCGGATCTCTGGGTGGGAAAGTGGGTAGAAGAGGTCTCGAGCTCACAGTCCATGCTGGGCATGCAACGTGTCTAAAGTTATCAGCCTCATTCCCATTGTTGCCGTGTCCATTATTACCATTAATGTTATTCTCATGACCATTGTTGTTGCCTTGGCCTCCATGGTTATTGTTTCCCCCGTTGTTATTGTTTCCCTCGTTGTTATTTTTTCTGTTGTTGGCATCACCTGGATTAATATTGACACCCATCTGTCTAGCCATGAGCTGCAACATCATGTCCATTCACCTATTCTGCTCCTGTTGCATGCGCTGCCTCTGCTCTAATGTATCCAGTAACTGTCTGAACAGTACCTGCCCCTGATCTGGACTATCATTTCCACCTCCACCTAATCCTGTATTCCTGTCATCTCGATCACCCATATTATTGTCCTGATCAAAGAATATCTCCTCTGTGTCTGTATGGTTGGATTCAATGTCCACTTGCACAGATGTACTAGACTGTTTTCTTTGCAATTCTGAAATCCTATTTTGTCTTGCTCTGGTATCGCGGAAATTATAAGACCCCTATCGCATGCTCAAACATAAATGCTTAGCCTATGTTTTTTATTTATTTATGATCAAACACTTTTTCCCTCTATCCGGCTGTTCCAAATTCCCTATAAGACCTCCACAAGATGGCAGGACTTATAGCTCTGATACCACTATAATGGGCACCCCTGGATGTCCCAAAAAACCAAACCAATTTTCTCAAAGGAATTTTGTCAAACAGTTTCCATGCAACCTCTTATTTCTCTGTTTAATGTTTTAAACCCCTTATAACTCCAGAAATCAAACGTTTATTTGTTTGTTGTGTTTGTGCATGGAATTGGTATCATACAACATAAACAAGAAAGAAACTACAATAATATGCAAAGTAGAAATGAACTACAACCAAATAAATGTTATTTTCAGAATTCATAAAACTAAATACATGACAGATTTATCAACTCACTAATTACTTCAGCATTATTGACATAATACTCCAGCACATGCTTTTGAACTTGTTGCTACAGTACTTTGTCCTTCAATCAGTCCACTACCTTCGTAATATCATTCTCTCAAAGTGGCATAAGCGTCGGACAAGTAGTGAAGAAGATATGAGCAAAATACCAAATCCGCTTGTAGCCGGAAATGCAACTAAACTGCCTGATAATGAAGCCGATAACAAAGAATTCAAAAGGCCAAACCCCAAGGGAATGACGTCTAGAATGTTACAAGAGAGGATAAACATCGTCAAATGCCAAGAACAAAGCTACAACTCACACACCAATTTCTTCTCATATTCAACCTGCCTAATGAAGCCACAAATGCTTCCTTTTATTCTATTTTCAAGGGTCCGCTCAACTCATATGGGCAATGTGGGATAAAAGATGTGTAATATATAAAACATATATTAAAATACCCCTTATGTCTCCCTTGGGTACACATCACCATAAAATAAATATTAAAGTAACACTTTAATATTTTACAATTAAATTAGACATTACTTTAATAAAAATTCAGGCATTAAAATGTATTAGCAATCGGACTTCGTATAATGCGAGTGATAGCTCATCGGAAAGCTCTCATCGAGGAGTATCGAATCCAATCACCAAAATTGACCTACACTGTGTCCTGCCGACTTACTAAAAATAGTAAGTATGCTTGAAACTAAGTAAATCAACTTTGTTTTTGCCCAAACTAGAAATGACTAGGCCAAAACAGTCTAGGATCCCATTAAACCCTTCGTTAGCCCTCGAGACCATGTAGAACAAGGCTAACGCACACACACTTGGTCAACTGTTAAAATGGGGACATTACATCTTCTTCACAACCGCTTTGACATCTTTAATATGTTCCTCTGTCTTAGCCTTCAACTTCCTAGTACCATACCTTGTTCTCTTCTTACCCAAAGGCTCTTTCATTCCCTTAGCCTCATCCAAGTCCAAAACCATTATGTTGTTCACTTTCATTTTCCATTGAGGCTTCCAACAATTTGTGGTAATTATGGATGAGAGTGAAAGTATTTCTTTGCAAAATCTTAATTCTCTCTACTAGACCTTGATTCTTTTCCTCCACATTATTACTAGCATTACCAATCCCTACATCCCCAGTCAAATTTTTCTCAATTTCCTCCATTTTAGCATTAGGGCTCTCTAATTGATATTGAGCTCTTTAATGGAGTTGAAAATCCACTACTCCATTCTGAATGTGTACATTTAAATCTCTTTTTCCATTTGGAGTACTCCAAGCGGAGGATGGATATCTTTACCTTTCAGGTCTTCCTCCAGTAATTTGGCATGGACCTCTTCTACACTCATAGTATTAGCAATTGGGAACTACCTCTCTCTATTTTTGTCAATCTTTTCCTTAGACTCTTTAGGGGCCACATTGAGAGTGTAATTATTAGTCTTAATCTACACATCATGAGTGATGTTATCCTCGAAGGATTTATAGCACAAGGCCTATTTATCATAATCTTCTTCTTCTTCCCCTATGTCCACATTTTTAGTTTCCTCCTCTTCTTTACCAATTTCCAAATTTGTGCCTCCCCTCTCCTCCTTTTCCTAGAAACTAGCCATCATCTCCTTAGAATGAATTCATATGGGGGCAAGGAAGGATATTTGGTGACCAATTTTTTTCCACCGACCCACTATAGAAACCACTCTCCACTTCCTCCTTCATTTCTAAACTTTAAGGTTTATCATCACTAGCTTCTTATGAATCCAACTCCATTTCCTTATAGTTGATTTTTAAAAAATTCTTTCAACTAACTCCCTTTTAACCTCTCCCAACTCAATGATCAACCTCTTTCCTTTCCCTTTACTACTTGCATGAGTTTTATGGCTTTTTTCTTTATTGATAGGGATAGGAAAATGAAGAGATTCCTTCACATGATCCATTAGGAACTCAAAAATTAATTGCATCAACCCTTCATATGGAATGGGTTTATTGGGTTTTACCTTATACTCTTTGATACTATGATCAAGCAAACACAACAGGTAGAAAGGGAAACAAACCCTTTGCTATTAAGACTTAAAAGTTAGAATTGGTCATGAAATCTTTAGAAAATATATAAAATCAATATATAATATTAAAAATTAAATTGATGAATTTTCACTTCTAATTTTTCTATAGTACCTCTATCTAAATGTTAAATTTTTTATTTTTTATTTTTTAATGCCTTAAAAGATTATGATCTTCACAATTATACACCTAATCTAATTTGTCCATTGATCATTTATTTTGTAGTCCAAATATCTAACATTTTATAGACCATTAGAGCTTTACTTCTTTTAAGTATGATTTCTAATAATAAAAGGGTTGGCCCGTTTAATGTATTAAATTAGACCTAGACCACTTTGGCATTAACACTCCTAAATTTTAAAAAGAAAAATAACTTAAACCATTAACTACTAAATAGAATGAGTGGAGGAAGGGTCAGCGCTAGGGTTTCCTAAATGGATGGACCAAATGATAGTGTAGGGGACTTAGAGAGTGAATATCTTGATGGACAACTTTTGGTGCTTCTTCTTCAATGCTTTCCTTCTCTCTCTCTCACTAGTTCACGTTGTTGCATTTTGTTCCTATGCAGATGGGTGCTCATCTTAGAGGGAGGGAAAGGATTTTTTCCTTCAACTATTTCAGGTTGTGGGGTGTGGGTTCATGGATGTTTTGCAATGACATCTATTGGCTACGAGGTCTGTGTGTAGCTTGATATCAGACTAGGAGCCCCTTGGCTAACATTGATGGTGTTTCTCAAGGGCAAAGGAGGGTTTCTCCTAATGATGGTGACCTAACTTCTATTATTGGGATTGTAAGTACGAGTAGGTTTTTTTTGGTTTGGCTTAGACCCTTAGTCCTTTGGAGTGCTCCTCTAATGTTTGGGGGAGAGAATTTATTTCTAGGATTTTCATTATTGATGGTATTGGTATGTAGAAGCCCATCTTGGCTTAGGGTTTTCCCCCTAATAGCCTTTTTGAGGCAGCTCTCTTGCTTATTGTCTTTGTTGTTCTTTTAGAAGCCAAGTTTTTGTTTCATATGGTTACTCCTGGTAGCTCCTCTAGTGTTGTGGGAATAAGTAAAGGTTGTGGCCTCTCTATTTCTAAGTTTGGAACAATCATTTAATGCCTCTCCTTAAGGCATCTAGGGGTGTTTTCTTATTGGATTGTCCAAATCAAGGGGCCTCATGCATTGAATGTCGCCCAGTCTCTTAAGTGGGCTTTGTTTGGTGGCAACCAGGTGGTTGTTATTTCTATAATGATGAAATCTCACCCACGATTTCAAAGGCACCTTAGGATACATTTTTTGTTTGAGGATTGGTTCATGTTGTTTTCTAGTATGCACATAACTCTTATTGAGATGGGGATATCATATATTGAGTTGGTTATATGTTGTGTTGTTGTTTTTGATAGTGGGTTGAGAAATCCTCCTCATTTGGTTGATGCTAGGAAGGTCAAGTGGTTTTAGAAGAAGGTTTTTTTAGTGTTTCTCTTCCTTCTCATTATCCCTATTGAGGTGGGATTCCTTGTTCTTAAGGTGGAAGGAAGCTATGACGAGAGGACAATTTATGATATTCTTCTTTTATGGGTTTGGGGTGTTCCTCCAAACTAGATTTGGAGTTTGTTGGTTGTTACCTCCATGATCTTTATTGGGATTGACTCCTATAGAGGTGTAGTAATTCTTGTGTTTTTTGTGGTGGAGGTTAGTTCTATTAAAAGGGAAGGTATCTGAGCTTCCATTATTGATAGTGCTGATGTTTAGGAGTTTCTCTCCCCTAGCATTGATTTTAGGATCTTTCCACCTCCTTCTACTATTGACGAGGACCCCTTCTCTTTTTAGGTGGGAGGGGAGTTTGCAGGGGGTGGAAGATTCTTGAGAAAGCTAACTTGAATTGGGGGTTTTGTTGGTTGTGGACCTATAGCTATATGGGTGAAAAAAAACAGGCTACCTATTGCCTAAGGTTAGTTTTTGGGCCTTCTAAGGATTTTTTTGTCTCCCCCTCTTTATTTCTTTTCCTCTTGTGACTAGTTAGTTGTTGTTAGTTTTAAAGGGCGCACATGGGTCCTTTGTTGTTGTTTTTGGTTTAAAAATGCAACTAGCATAATGGATTGTCCTGTGTTGATCCTTAGCAATGTGGACTATAGTTGGTGGATTTTTCATATTTGGACTTTTACTTTTTTATAGTGGTACACCTTAGTCATTGTCTCTTTGGATGTCTAGTACTAGGTGTTGTTAATTTGTTGTTTGACAATATCTAGTGTTTGTTGTTTGTAGCATAGGTCAACACCCTCTTGCTACTTTTTATAATAAAAGACTATTAAATAACATAATGAAACAAAATGTAAAATATTTTTTTTATTTTTTAACAATTTATATTTATTTAATTTAATAAATATAGACAAAAAAGGCAAGAGCCTACAACACAACGGTAAATTGTGAGCCTCTTATTGAAGAGGTCTTGGGTTCGAATCTACCCATGCTTAATAAAATAATAATCAATAATAATACATAATAATTAATCATGGCTTTGACCTCTTACTGATAAAAAATTGCATTTGTAAAATTGAAAAGATAAACTTTCTAACTTTTACTTCAAAATTTTCATTTTTTATGTTTTAGTATTTATTTATTTAAAAAAAATTATTATATATAAATAAAATTTGAATTATTATTTTATTTAGTGACAAGTTATTTGTTTTAAATATTTACTTAATGTTTGGATTAAGCAAAAATAGATTTTCAAAAGACATAAAACTAAATTATTATATCATATTAAACATTAAAGAATTCTATTATAAAATAGGCCAAAACTTATTTTATTAATTTAATAATAACTTTTTTTAATATCTCTTCATTAATTTTAGAAATTTTACAATGACAACAATAATCTAAATGTATGAAAGAAACATTATTTCTTTTTATAGTTAATAAGGAATATAATATTTTTAAAATAAAATAAATTTATTTGATTATAAAATAAATAAAATAAAATAACTTATAAGAATATAAAATAATTCTAAATTCTTCTCTTTTCATTTTCTTATACATATACACAGTGTAGGTATATATACTTACAATTTATTCAGCATGCATATGTCTAGGAGGGCTGCCAAGCAACGACAAAATAAATGCATTTAATTTTTTTATGGTTTATAAATATATATGTTTTTAATTTAAATTTTAAATTATTTGGGATCTAAAATAAATTGTGTATATTTTTAGTTTATGTTTTGGATTATATTACATGTCATGTTACAACTTGTATTATATTTGAATTGATCACGTGAATGTAAATGTAGAGTGGCATAGTAGAGATATTTGGTGGGGGAGATCTATTAGTTGAACACTCCAATTTGACCTTTTTTAAAATCTTATATAGATATTTCAAATCACTTCCAATTTTTTTCAGCAGCTTATTTGCTAAGTTCTTTAACTTATAGTTAAGATTTAAGTGCCACATCATCTAATATGATACTACATCAACATATCTTTATAATAAACAAAAACATGTTTTATAATACACTCATATGACATTTTATGACTGATAACTTTTTAAACTAACACATTTCACTTTACTTTATCATTAATAGCCATTCTAAATACAAACAACTTTCTAAGTTCGCATGAATAGAGCATTTATTTCAATATAAAAAATAGTAGCAACTTTATAATCGTAACTAGATGTCAAACAACAAGTACTATAATACAGAATTCATTTGAACAACTGATTCCTCCTCTTTTGAAACATCTTTTTATTTTCATGTATTGTTCAATATATTTCATTTTTGTATATCTATTCTAATAGTTACTTTGTTGGTCTATATTCTATCTGTAATATAGTTGTTACATATATATTTCAATTGATTAGATGTCAATATTCTTATTTCTGGACAGTTAAAACATACACAGTTAATTTCCAAATACTGATAGACTGTAAAAACCTACTAGTTAATATCAACTAGTTTCCAATGAAGAGCTTTCATCTTATATTTACGCCGTTACAGTGGTGAAAGTTCAATGTTATTTGTTTCAGGGGATGGAAAACAGTGAGATGGATTGGGAAAGTCTTTGTACGAAGCTCTACTTCATTGCGGCAGAAAAATCATACGGTACTCATCTTTCAGTGGAGACAACAAATATTTAGCAGTTGTAAACAGTAGTATTTTACTTTATAACACGTATGAGATTTTATCCGTAATTTATTATTATTATAGTTATTTGCCCCCAGATGTATTCTTCCATATTTTAATTAATTAAACTGTCATCGTCCAATGATAGAAAACAATACATTATTAGTATTATTATGAACGTGGGTCACCCTTGTACTGTGAAAGTGAGCCAAGGGAATCCCTCTGGAACATGAAGGTTTACAGGCACAGGTCTGTAACTGTAGCTATACTATTTCAGCTGCTTACTTATAGACTAAGTAAATGTTTGGCGATGTTTGTTATTTGATTATTAATAATAGGTTTGCTTTTACACAATGTTTCTTATTTTTATTTAAATGAGAATTGGTCTTTATATATAAATAAAATATTATTTTTAGCAAATTCAAATGTTTCTTTTAAATCAATTATTTTTTGATACATTCACATTTTTTTTTTTTTAAATTTAGAAAGTATTATATATTTCTTTTATATAAAAAATAATAATTTTAACAAATTTAAATGTCTCTTTTAAATTAAAATAAATCAAGTATTTTTTAATATATTAAAATTTTAAATTCTGTTTTTACAAAATAATAGATATTTCTATTTTTAACAAATTTAAATGTCTCTTTTAAATCAAATAAATCAATTTTGTTTTAGTACATTGAAATTTGTAAATGGTTTTTTAACAAAATATATTATCTATATTCTTAAATGTAAATAATTTTTTATTTCATTTTTTTAATAGGAAAGATCTAAGTTGCTTTGCAATCTTGTTATCTCTTGGGTTCAGTGTTGAGTTATTGATATGGTGAAGCTAGCATCTAATAAATGTGACCATCTCCTTATAAGATGGGCAATTTATGAAATAGAAGCTTGGTATTAGAAGTACAATAATTTAGGTATTTTTGATCCACATATTAGTTTTCTACATTCTAATATTTTTTTAAAAGTAAAACCGATTCAAAATCATCCATCTTAGATGCCAAAAAGCAACCATTTTACATTATGAGGTATATACTACCTCCGAACATATAGCTAAGCAAAAAAAACCAAATTACAAAACTCAATTTTTTAATTTTTCATTCTTCAACAAAATTCTTATATATTCTTGATAGAACTATTTTATGAACTAAACCTATCTTTCCTTTTTATTAGTTATTAGTACAAACACCTTTGATTGGATTTCTATTAAGTGATAAAAATAACATTCTTAAAGCTCCCAAAATGGTATCATTATTGTGTCATAATTTTCTAGAGGTCAATAATTTTTTTTGAGCCTTAATCACATCCTATTAATGAAATTAGTTATTATCTATTTATTAATAACAAAAGAGTACCCGAAACAATATAAATGTTGGTCAACTAATGGATGAACGTTATGTTTTTCATTTCAATAATGAAATGTGCAAGATCCTAAATGATTATGGAAGGGAGATTCCTTCTAGATCCAAGACAAGAGGTAACATATTTCATTAGAAAAATGGTTAGAATATTTGTTTGATTTCTTATATAGACGAAAGTTGGTTATGGTGTATATGGTTAGGTCATGTTAACTTTGATAATATTGTTTCTACAAGTTCTACTTTTTTTGTTAGATATTTGCCTTCAAAAGAAGACTCCTAACATTTTTTACAAGGTATGCTAATTTGGCAAACAAACAAGAGAGACTTTTCACTCTAACAAAGAAACTCCAAATGGATTTCTTGATCTTATTCATACTAATTTGTGTTGCCCTCCCAAGATGAGAGGTTTGCAAAGAGATATCTATATTGTATGCTATTCATTGATAATGGTTCACTATGTTCTAGAGTTGTGGTGGTTGTGTGTGAAGGTTATGCACTATATAAATAATAGATTATAAAAGTTGTATAAGAGGTATATTAATATTTATAATATGTTTCCTACTTGACACAAATTCAGATATCTTTACTATTGAATTTTTCCTTGAAGGTTTTCCAACATAAATCCTCATTTTTGAATGTGTAAATGAATTGATAACAAAAGTATAACTAAATTGAAATTATTACATAAGCTTAAGGCATTAATGTCCTAAATTGAAGATTCTTAACAATCAAGATTAAATTTCCAACATAGGGTTTCTAATATACAAGCTACCAATAACTTAGTATTGATTGTATTTATGAGAATCCATTCCACATGAATGAATGAACCACTTACTAACTAAACTATTGTATTTGTGAAAACCCTCAAAGATGCAACATGTCTTAAGTGTTCTATTTCATTACCACTAGAGATGAGCTCTCGTGAACCACTAATCATGAAAAATAGATCAAAGAAATTGATTTGAAAACTACACAATAGAATCAAAAAAGGAATATTAAAATTTTTCCTATTAGAGGAAGTATCTCCTACTTATTGTACTTAAATTAAAGTATTATATTCAATTTTTTGAAACTTGAATTAATATTTACCAATCATGAGTATCTATTTTTGAGTTATCAAAATATGTATATAGTGTAAGAATTTGGCTTAGGCCAGAATTCACCTAAGAACTAAAGAACTCAACACAAGCACACGGTAGACCAAAATAGAGAGAGTATGATCATAATGACGATATTCATTCAATATGTCAGCTTAAGAGTACACTAGGAGTGCCTGTATATAAAGGCCTCAGGAGAGCTTCTAGAATGCATAGAAGTCAGCATCATGATAAGTCATACAACCAAGCACATGTCCACCAGATATGGGTTATCCTCCATTAAGCATGGGATTAAGTGCGATGATGTGAGGATAAGCCTACAATGGTGTAGCACACAAATCAGTGGTGTAGACAACATGTGCTAAATGAGAAGTGTGGAGAACTAGGTTGCCAACATGACAACTTAGTGAATGATGCATACTCCTATGTTGTAGACACCATGTGCACAATTAGAGTTGTGTAACTCATGAGAGTACACAAACTCCTAAGTGTCTCACCTAAAATAAATAATAAAATAATGTAAAATAATTAAATAATGCATTAACCTAAGTAAACTTAAGTAAGTGTAATAAGTAAATACTTATTTACACCAACATATAGTTTTGTTATTTATTTTTGAATTTTCTATATTATTCAAATTATATGATTGATTGAATTGTTTGTTGGTTAATTTGTTTGTTATTTTTTGGAAGGTTCTCATATTGGCTAGATTTTCATTAATGTGACAATTTAAACTTTAGAAATTTCTGCAATTCTAAAATAATAAATCATGTTCTTTTAGTTTTAAAGTTGAATTAACAATTTAATATATTGAGTTAATAATTTAATATATTACTTACAAAAATAATAAAGAATAGCATGGATTTTTATTTTTTATTTTTTAAGATTAGGAGGAGAATCTATTTGTATTACTAAATTTTGATATCTTTATAGAACTTGTTGATAGTTAATTATTTCAAATAAATCAAATAATAATGTAGTTATTTAAAATACTATTTATGTTAATACTAAAAAAAACTAAAATTATATTATAAACAAATTTAGAACGACAAGTACATGCCACTATGTGACACTTGTTAAATAATTTAAAAAAATTGTTGGAAACAAGATGTTTAGTAGTGCATTTATTTATAAGGAAATTACATATTTTCAAGCATTCTATTCTAAGGAGACATTTATGTTTTTTTTGGGCGTTTAGTATAGAAAAGAAAATAAATTTGATAGTTAATTTAATCAATATTTTGATAACAATGAATAAGAATATAGATAATATTTACTTAAATAATATTCAAATATTTGTATATCATTTATACTCAAATTATTCATGTATATAAAATAGCATTAAGGAAAGCCCTAAAAATACAATAATATTTTTAAAATCTCAACATAAGGCCTCACACTTGTTAAATCCTTTTAAATAGTTATCTTATCCATGATCCCATTAGACATTGGGTAATAGACAAAAAAATAATTCTGCTTGTTCAGGAAAACAACCCACGGTCATTTGAGCCGCTATTAACTATAATAGCAAGTTTCTTTACAAAAACAAGCCTTTCTCAATCGTTTTAAACCCTATTCCCCAATCATCTTTTCTTATCAAAATTATGTGCATCTTCTGAAATACCTCTTAATCTAAACTTATGTAGTACTCTTACTGGTCCAATAAGGTTTCTCTTTATTAGACATTGCTAGTTACTATTATGGTGCTCTCTATAGCATATATACACTAAAATTATAAACACTAGAGCACAAGAATTCCATGTCACATTTCTACTAGAAGTTCTATAATAGCCCCTTTGTTTAAAAAATCATATATATTTTCTACTATATAAGTTTTTAGGGTTAAATGCCACTAAGGTTAAGTTCATATCTAGTCAAAGTAGGGAGCACAAAATTAACATGTTTAGAGAATTTATCTAAAAATTCAGTGGAGATTAATGGATGAGATTCAACAAATTTAATAGATTATGTATGTTGTAATGAAGATTAATATTTTCCATCATACTAAAACTACATAATAATAAAATGAGACATTTTAAACATATAATGCTATCAAAGATGATAGAATCCTAATTAATGGACTTCAATAAATTCATGTCTTAGTAGATAAGATTATCTATCATTAGGCAAAAGCCTACAATGCAACGGTAAATTGCAAGCCTCTCATGTGGGAGGTCTTGGGTTTGAATCTACCTTCGCTTAACATACAATAATAATTAATTTCAACAAATAATAATAATTAATCTAGACTTTGGCTGTTTGCCGATAATTTTTTTTATCATCTCTATCAATTTATTGTAACGTTTCTTACATAAGCTTAATCAAGACTAAACTTTTATCATAATGTCTACCTAAAAAATCTGTAAGTTCTAAATAGAATGCAACTCAATAAAATAAAATCCTAAATTTATAAACAAAATTACTCTAATAATTTCTTGTTATATGATCAATCAACAATACCTTTCACAAATAACATCCATCAACTTTAATACCATCCATCAACTTTCACTACTACTCACTTTTTCCTCACTTTGAGCATAAACATATTTAATTTCATACTTTAATAATAGATGTCAAAATATACCCAAACGGAAGTAGTTGAAAGTGGTCCATCAGTTGAAAACTAAATTACAATAAAAAATTACAATTTCATGGATGAAATGAACAAACTAACCTGTCACTTGCTTTGAGGTTCCTCTTTAACATAAAATATGTTTCTTTTTGCTATATATGCCCACTTCAAAGAGTATAAGGTAAGAAATTTTCCTTCTTTAATGAATGCCAATTCCCACGTTTTGCTGTATGCGAAAAAAATATCCCATCGGGCGTGTAACTCGTGATCCACGATTATGTGGTATATTTTCCATAAAGAAGATGCCCTGAACATAATTGACAATAATTTGAGGGTATTGAAGAATTCTTCAGAAATGAGAAGATTGTGCAGCAAAAAATATGGGAAATTTACTAGACACTTACGAACACCCAGGAATGTTTCCCCGCTTTTTCATACACGACGATCTACCAAGGTAAGAAAATTCTTGAGCTTATTTCGATGTTTTTTTTAATATTCGTACAATTGTATTGCAGTCAAATCAGTTGATTCAGGGTTTATCAGATGAATCAGTCTTTATGATTTTTTTCTAACGAAATATATAGCATCAATTAGAGAACTTAGATGGAATGAAATTATATTGGGAAAGTTTTAGATTTAGATTTCGATTTTTGAAATAGATTGCATAAAGTTTGAAATTGATGTTTTGATTATCCATTATCAGAATCTAAGTAAACTAGAAGACATAAATAATACTTTATTACAAATTTTAGATATTGATCTAATTATTCTTGATTGTGTTTCTCAAATACTGAAAACCATGATTACAGAAGTCGGATGACATAAAGGGGTGAAATTTGGCCTATGTAAATCTGTGGATTTAGCAGGTCAGAGGTGCAATAATTTCTAATTCTCATTTGAAAGAGGTTTCTCAGAATGAAAGCTGCAATTCAATGAAGAATATACCAAATCAGAGTTTACAAGGCATTGATTGGCAAAAGCTGACAAATTTTCCAAGAGTACAAGTTAACAGCTTTCATCCAAATGCGATTATTGAGATTATAACTCGATCAGAGTGGTGCTTACTTTCATCCATTCTCGTATTGCTGGAAGAGGAGAATCTTGAAGTCTGTTCTGCCCACACAATTTGCGTGGCCAAGAAAGTCTTTTACACCATCTTGGTAAAGGTAAAGGTACTCTCTGCTTTCCAAAAATAATAATCTGTTTAATTATTAGAGACTCATAAATGTTATAAAAGAAGTAATGAAGGAAAATTCATTGAGTTTTGGGCCCGTTCTAGAAAAAGGATCAGAATTTAGAATTATGGGAAAAGCTTTTTTATATTAAATTAAGAAATGATATAGAAGAGACTAAGAATACCATTTAAGATTTTTTTAATTTTATCATTTTTTATATTAAATATTATAAATCTAGTTTATGACTAGTAATTATATTATAAATAATAATAATTGGAAGACAGAGAGTCACTACATGAAATCCACTTTAAATACAACCAATTCTAGAAAGATGCTTTTGTTAAAATTGGAACTAGTACAAAAGTTTTTGTCATTTTAATAAATAGTCTTAATACAAAATAATATGTTTTACTTATGTTTTTCATCTTTTTAATTATTGTATATTTTCAAATTATGAGTAATTTTTTGTTATAGAAATTAGGGTAAGAATAAATTGTTGAAATGGTCAATATTTTAGACATAAAATAATTGTAAATTACTTATTAATATAACCTACATTAACTTCTATCATGTTGAAATGTTGCTAACTACCTTTTGTACCATCTAACATCTTAGGATTGTTTCTTTATACAGTACTAAACACTCCATGATCATAAAGTGAATTGTTATTTGCTAGCATCAATATATAGCATATGTGAAACAAATGTTCTTATAATTATTCAATAGACCGTCTAATGTTATGAAACTATTAGAGGGGTTTGAAGCTTGATCTTCAACATAAGAATCAAGTGACTAGACCACTTGACTACATCCTTTTAAAAAGTTATTGGTAAGTTACATAAAAATTTATATGGAAAAATAAAATATAAATGCAATCAAACATTAAATTGCAAGACCCATAAATTTAGTGAAAGAAGATGGCCTAAGTTACAAATTAAGGGTTTTCTAGGTTGCCAATTCAGGAGGGTTTGAGGGTTTTTCTATTAGGTTTGATATCTACACTTTTGTTGAAAATTTTATATTTCTTCTTTTGGAAAAGGAACAAGTCTCACAAGAGAGATGACCAAATTCAATTGGAGTCCTTGGCACAATTATGATCATTAGAGGCATCTATTTCATATGGACAATTAAAGGCATTTGTGTCATATGGGCAAGAGGTGATAGCTGAAAGATATGTTAGCTAGGATGCTTCTAAAAGAAAAAGGTTAACAATTTAATTTTGTCTAGTATGATTATGATTTTCACAATGTGTGTCTTTTAGGACTCTCATTTGTGTGAGAAGGGATTGACACACACAATAATATAGGAAATAATGAACTAACCTCCACCAAAATTGAGAAATGGATACATTTAAGCATAATTTTGTTAAACTATATTTGAAAAGAAGAAGATGATAATGGTTAAAAATAGTGAATCCAATTGAGGTTCTAGAAAATGTTTGTCCTAGTGATAGCCATTGAAGGAAACAATGTGGAAATAAGTAGCATCCATGTGATACTACAATGGAGTGTTGAGGTATGAAACTTTAGTAACTATATGTTAGGTTCACATTTTGATCTAAAGAAAAGTTTAAAAAGTTAAATTTTAGAATTGAATTCTAATGAGTTGGTTGTTAGTTACAATATGTTCTAGTAAAAAAAACTATGATACAAAACTAGATGAAATACCTTTTTTATTTGAATATATCTGTCTGCATATTATAGAAGAATGAACAACAAGATGATAGAATAAAAGTAATAGTAAACAAGACATGAAAATATCAAAAATAGAAATTCATTTCTATAAATTAGTAAAAAGATATGACATGTGATTCCAGACTGAAGTATAATAGATAGTAATTTTTTTTTCTAATATCTCAAAAAATAAATAAAAAAATCATTAGAAACCAATTTCTTTGTCCTTAAGAAACCAGAAACTTGTACGAAAAAGTAAAAAATATAGATAGTGAAAAATAGATAGATAGTAAAAAATGCAGAAATAATTATAAATTAGTAAAATAAAATAAAATGAAATTAACTAAATTAAGATTATATATAAAATAATCAAAATAGAAACATATACATTACAAATTTTGAAATTTCTATTTTAACATAATATATATTTATATTATAAAGTGAAATATTATGTTGTCTATAATGAATTTTTATGATTCATTAATATTTTAAACTACCATATATGATTATAAAAGTAGGATGAAATAGTAGGGAAAAAGAGGAGATGTATTAGCTGAACACTCTAACTTCATTCTTTTCAAAATCTTATGTAAAAATTTCAAAGCACTCCCAATTCCTACCAAAAGCTTATTTGGTAAGTTCTTTTGCTTATAATTAAGGTTTGAGTACCACGTCATCAAATATGATACTGCATCAGTATGCTTTTTATAATAGATGAGGTCATGTTTTGTAATATACTCATGATGCATTTCACTCAATCATAGATAACTATCATGAACACAAATAACTTTTGAATTTACATATTATAGGCAACAATTAGTATTCAATTGATATCAGCAATTATTTTATCTCCCAATTTTTAAACTTCCAGTTCTTTATGTAATATATATTTATTCAATATAAAAAAACACTAACAACTTTATGTTATAATCATAATTGGATGCTAAACAAGAAGTACTATAATACAAAGTTATTTCAACTGATTCCTCTTATGAAACACCATTTTATTTTCATGTTTTGTTCAAAATATATATATGATAGTTACTCTGTTGGTCAATATTCTACCTGTAAGAGACTTCTTACATATCTATTTTAATTGATTAGATGTTTTATATTTTTATTGCTGGATAGTTTAAACATACACAATTAATTTCCTCGAACACTGATAGATTCCAAGGAAGAGCTTTCATCTTATTTTATGACGGTGAAAATTCAATGTTATTTGTTTTCAGGTGGTGGAAACGTGTGAGATCGATTGTGAAAGTCTTCGTACGAAGCTCTACTTCGTTGCTGCTGAAAAATCAGAAGGTACTCATCTGTCAATGGAGACAACAACTATTGAGCATTTGTAAATAATGTTTTACTTTACATAAGAGATTTTATCTGTGATTTATTGCTATTATATTTACCTAGTTAGTATTTATACTCAGCTCAAGCTGTATTCTTCCATGTTTTATTTTAATTAAACTGTCATTGTGAACTGATAGAAAACAATATATTATCATACCTATGAACCGCCCTTTATCTAAGCCAAGGGAATCCATCTAGAATGCGAGGGTTACAGGCATAGGTCTGTAACTACCATATTTTAGCTGTCAGCTTATAGACTACAGTAAATGTTTGTTGCTGTTATAAAATTCGATGATTAATGTTATATTTGTTCTTATACAAAATTTCTTATTCTTATTTTGTAACAATTTTTTAAAATAATTTTAGATAGTTTAAAATTTGAATTTATTATATTATTTATTATAAGGAAATTTGAAGGAACTTTAGTAGAATTGGGTTACTTTATAAAAACATTATGGGAGGAATTCGTAACCAAACGACTAAAAGATTATGGGAGGAATGTCATAAATTTAGTCTAATGGCATTCTGCCAAGGTAGTCATATTTCTAACTTTTATTTTTCTTTTTGGCTTTCTTCGAATTTCAGAGGTGAGATATGTACCACTAAACTTAAGTAATGTTTTTCCTTTGTAGAATGCTTAAATCAACAAATTAAAGATAAACTTCTATCAGTCCCTCCTCTCCTCTATATCTTAATGGTTTTTAAATTAATTTCTTTGAAGGAAATACCAGTTTGGACTTAATCTGATTTACCCATTCCTTCTGTCTACTGTGAGATCAAATTTCCTATCTTCCCTATAGAATTAATTAACATTAACATATTGAAAAATATTGGAAATACTCTGGGGGTTTTAAAAGCATATCTAAGAATTTTCTAAGTCCTCAAACATATTAAGATCATCACTAACAATTAGATATATAATAAATAGCTGCTTCAATTTTCAGAGTTAAGATTAATTCTAAAATTGTATATTTTGATTCAGAATTAACGGAAAAGATTTTTTCAGTCGCGCCTAGCAAAATTGTGAAGGAAAAAATTTTTAAATTTTTAGAGATTTTCAAACACTCTCAGTCGGTAGAAGAGGAAGAAATTAGCGCTCCTTCTTTGTCATCAAAACACTCCTTTTAACAATAGGAAGGCCTTGTTCCATCCCCCTCTCCTTCACTTGAAAACCTAGTCCTGATTCCCCAAATAGGCAAGAACATAATCAGGATGAATTATTAGTTTCCTACAAAAGCACACCACTATTACTATCTCCAAGGATAAAGGATGATAAAATTGTATTAATCTCCTAATAATGAAATGGTTGACACAAGTCTATTTTGAGTAGTAAACTCTAGATTAAAAAACATGGATGATATAGATATATTTATTAAAAATGTAGAAAATAATATGTTAATTTTAAATAATTTATTGAAGGATATAATGATAGTTCACAAAGAGGTCTATGTAGAACTTGTTGCATGGCATCATTTTTGTACCCAAATATCCTTTGGGACTCAATTTGACCCAATGAGATTTATTCCTAGGACTTATGTCTTCCCTATATTGAAATAAATAATCTGGTTGAGGAATTTAGTATGGACCTTCAATTGAGTATTGATTTGGAAAATATTTTTGGATCCCTACAATGACCGAGAATTTGCATTGACATTAACAAAGTTCTCATTAATTAAGCATATTTGGGTGGGTGAAAAATGTTCTCAATATCATAAAAAAAAAACTTACCCTAATCAAGAATTCGAGGCAAATATAAGGTGTTTACCCTTGAAGCTCGAGTCAAACTCTCCCATTCTTAATTCAAACATCATTTTAAATTCCTTAGAGAAATTAGGCATTACAACTATTATTGGTAGTCTTGATCACACCAAAGTAGAAATAAAAATAGAAAAAAAAGGGGAGGAAGCCCCTTTTAAAATTAAGGAAAAAATATGGGAAGTCAAGATTTTCTAGTAACTACTTTCTTTTAGAAAACTCTCATTTTCCATGCCATCTTTAATAATAGAGTCATTGAGGTTAGCTAGCTCTTCCTCAATTGTAGATTTTTCATCAAAAACATTATTGAAATGCTCTTTATTCCAAGTAGTTAAGTTTAACTTTATATGTTTTATTAAGAAATGAACTTAAACATGGCCGACAATTAGGCCAAGATTACAAATTTGTTCAATGCAAGAAGGGGGAAGTTTCCTTCCATTCGCTAATGAAGATCTCCACATTGAATGTTAGGGGACTAAATTCCCCTAACAAACAAAAGGCTCCTAAAGAGGAGTCTAAAAACTCACAACTCAAATTTAATCCTACTACAAGAGACAAAGTTAAATAAGGATGATTATGAAAAATTTAATAGGAAGATAGGAATTTGGAAAACTGCCTAGGTAGAATCCAATGGCACATCTGGGGGTCTAGCTATATCATCAGATCCAAGGAAAATTAATTCAACAAATATTAGCAATGGTAATAATTGGATTTGCGCAAAGGTTAGTAGTGTTGATAGGAATTTGACCATTTCGATAGTTAATGTGTATGGGCCTACTATCACAAAGGATAAGGAAAAAGTAAAGAATCGAATTAATAACTTACTCTATCTTGAGCCAAAGGTAACTTTTATTTTAGAAGGAGACTTTAATGCTATTTTAGATTCCTCAGAGAAGAGAGGAAGTAGTAACTTCATTTCACATGCCTAAAAGACATTAGTCATTGGGTACCCTCTAATAGTTTATCTGAAATTTCAACTAAGAATGACACTTTTGCTTGGACCAATAGGAGGAAAGATTTTAGCAACATATCCAGAAAGCTTGATAGGTTTTTATTTAAAGGAGATCATTCCTCCTTTAACTGTGATTTAGAAGAAGAAATCTTAATCATTCTAGTTCAAATTGTTTCTCAGTCAAGCTTAGCATTTTAGAATCTATTATTTTGTCAAAGAACACATTCAAATTTCTGAATATGTAGCTTGAACACAAGGATTTTTATCATCCAATTAAATATTGGTGGGAATAATATATAGTGGAATAATGGTTCCCTCTTTTTGGCCAACTTCAACACTGAAATAGATATTTTTTAAAAAATCTTCACTTTCAAATGTGTATTACTAAAAAACTATAAAGAATTTGAAGATGATGTAAATTAGTGATTTGTAGCATTTTCTATTTAGTTTCTAACACTATTTTTTTTAATTTTTCCCAAAGTGATTGAAGTCCACTATGTTATCTCCTTCGAGAAGTGGTATATATGAAAAATCAACATTTTAAAACAGTGATGGTCATTTTGATCAACATAATTTAAAAAAAAAATATGATAATGAAAAAATTATTTCAAGGCTAGAATGGCAACACCAATACCTAGGCGTTTTAGTTGGTTTTGTTTAGTTTCATTAAAAATTGTAGATTATATTCAATGAAAAAAGTGACGTAAATGATAAATTATAAATAGGTTGATTTTGATGAATATAATTTGTTTTGTATAAATTGAAATGAAAATTTTCTTATTTTTCTAGAAAGGTAACACACATACCTTAGTAGAACATATTTAAAAAAAAAAAAAGAATTTCACATTTTCTATTTTTTCTAAAGTTTCAATGAGACTTGTGAGATGGCCAAGTAACCTATATTTAATAAAACTAGAAATAAAACATCACAATAAATATAATGTCTAATAAAATTATTGTAAATGGAAAGCTTATTCAGAGTAGAGTAAGGTCATATCACTATAATATGTGGGGTCAACTTGTGACAACAATTTGTGATGGTGGTGTAATTTGTGGTGATTTTCATTTTCTTTTTGCAATTGTCCCTGACACCGTCGTGATACTAACATTGGCATCGTAATTGCAATGTCAACATGATTATAAAGAAAAATAGAGAAACCCAATATTAATCATTCCCATTTGATCGATTGTGGAGAGTTGCACATGAAAGATTGTGAAGAGCTCTGAGAAGTTGTGAAAGAGTGTGGAGATCAGTTTGGAGATCTATGATTTCATTGCCTAGGCATACCCTTTCTTTGCATTTTGTTTCCCTTGCTTTACATTTTTATTTTGTCATACCCTTGCTCTATGATTGCATTTCCATGCCATGCCCTTATGATCTTTGTGCTCTTTCTCTGAATTCTCCCTACACAAAAGATTATCAGTGAGTATTACTAAAATCTTGGTCTACATTATCAATCTCATTCATCTCAACATTAAATATCTTATATGGCATGTCTTGTGGTTCTTTTTTGTTAATATTATCAATGGTTTAGGTTTAGGGCTTTGAAACTACATGATGGATTATAGGAAATTTTTTTGATTGGCAAACAATAAGAAGCGTGCAATTTTCACTTTCCATAATACTACCCTAACAGTAATATAGCGACCTTCAAATATAATAGTTCACACCTTTTTGGAAGGGGCATCTATGCAATTATTAAACTTTCTTTGCCATTCTTTGGTAATCAAGGTAGGGCTCCTTGATCTACTTCTAAAGATTTTGAATTTTAATTATGCAAATAAAAAAATTTCGTGTGCTTGTAAATATTGAATTGCAAAAATATTTTTGGTGATATATCATCAGTTTAGAGTAAATTTTTATTTCTTTTCTTGCTTACATTTACTCTATATTTGCTTGTGTAAAAAGGTGTGAATCTTGTGTTAGATACTGTCTGCAACTATATGTGCCACTCATAATTTTCACAATGAGATTTGCTAGTTTGAATATTTACATGGCTTAATCATGTTTGTAATTTTGAGACTTGGCACCCAAAACATTTGAAGCAAATTTTTATGGACAAATTTGCATATCTTTTCGTAATGCCCAATCTCCTATATTTATATTAAGACTTGAGTTTCCACTACCTTTATAAAATTTTCCAGCCCAATCCCTATCATGTTTATCCTTGCTAAATGGACTTTACCATTAGTGCAGATGCTCAATTATTAAAACAAAGCATGTTAAATTTCATATTTATATATGATAAAATAAAAGATTAGATATCATGGAAGTTAATAACCATAACTTGTGCAAGAGGATAAAATGGTTGTGGTTGTTTGGAAATAGATTTGTGAAATGTGACATTGGAAATAAATATGAAATTGGGATTTATCAATTTCTGCACTCTACTAACAATTCGATTAAATCTGTGATTCATGTGATGCCCCCTATGATAGTGCATAGATCAGAGTTTAGAAACTGGTGTACATTAACCTGTAATCAAAATATACGAGAACAAGATATTTGGAATGCATATTCCTATAGAATAGAATAAATTAAATCTTGTAGAGAAAATATTTTACGTTTACAATCGCTATTTACAAATCCCCTTTTATTTACTTATAGTGTAGTGAGAATAAAATTTGGACTTGATAAAGATAGGATAGAACAATGCATTTCTTTAAAAAAAAATTTAATTTCTCACCACATTATTTAATATAATTTTGAAATATTCAATGCATCATGAAGGAGAATAAGTGCTTCAAATGTATTTTTAAGGTTCTTATTACATCTTAGCATAATAGAAAAAATGATCCAGCTGCATACATATTCCAAAATCCAAATAATAAAACAATAAAACTCACTACCCCCATGCTAAGTGACTTACCTCAAGATCCTGCACAAAAATAATGCAGACCAGGAAAAATAGGTAGAGTTCAGAAGAAATTTTATAAAAATATATCATAGAAGATATTTTTAGAAAGAAACAAGCCATAAGCTAGTTAAATTGGTCTATTTGTTGATTAGTTGGGTTGATTACAAATTCTTGTAGAATTGTCATCAAATTAGGTACAATAAAATGAACAATTAGTAGTTCCCATCTAGCAGGATCAAATACCATTTTCCAAGGTGATAAAATTGCATATGTATATGCATTACTTGCAATCCAAGCATGAAGTGCATTCACCAACTTATAATGAATGGTTGGATATAAAGGCTCCATACACTGGCCCAACAATGGAAGCCAAGGATGTAACCATGCATGGCTTGGCACACACTCCTTTTGAGGATCCCAAGTATCTAATGCTATTGTTAATTTGGGCATCACTATATGATCTAGAATGTTACAAAGTACTGAAACTGGTAGTAACTTCTCCCATGTCTTCAAAAAATGTAGCATAGGTTTAGGGCCCCTTGGCTCCTAGGAATTTGTAACAGCTATTCTCACTAGTGGAAGAATAACTTCGATGAAGAGTTGAGTGTAAGGAGTTGAAGAAGCAAGTTTTTCTTCTATGTAAATGCCATAATAATGAGGCTCATTCCCTTGTAGAAACCTCTTCCACAATGACATTACCTCTTAACCATGCAAAGGATGTTGAAGTGGTTCCCAACCTTGAAACACTCTTATATGCAATACATGAAAAATTGCACAACTTGTAGTCATCCCGATATTTGAATTGTAAATTCTCAAAGAAACTTGCAAGTGATTCCAATGTCATAGTACCTACCATAACACTTTTTTGGATTCTATCTAGTTCTCCCATAATATCCTCTACATTGTCTAGCTATTGTTTTAGTCATGCAGTCTCTTTCTAAAGCCACACCTTCTCCTTCTAGTATATTGCCATAGACTCTCTCTCGTGCCTAAATTTTTTGTCAAACTTCTAAATATTTGCCTCTACCATATCTAAAATCAACTTCACATTGTGTTGTAAATCTAGCATAGGTGTTTGATCCTCAATAGATTTCAGTTCTATTTTCATAATTTAAGTAAATAGGGAAGATAATGTGTATGGCTTGTGATCATTTGGATCATTTGGGTTTGTTTTGAGATATGCCACTTGTATAGACTCTAGTATCAAATTTAATAAAGAAAATTAGCTGAATTTATTTTGAGATATGTCACTTCAACTTTAGTATATATTTTAATAGGAAAAAATAATTGGTTAATGGAAAGGAAAATCAATTAAAAAAACTTAATGATAAGTAACATTATTTTAATAGAAGTAGTAATGTGAAATATTTACTTATAGATTTTAGTATGCTTTAAATAGAATAAAATCCTTGTGTAATGGGTAGGAAAATTAATAAGTTATTTCATATAAATATAAATATAAATAGAAATGATCTATTAATTTATAATAATAATCAATTCATATTATATATGTGAGCACATGTTAATATGTATATATATGTGTGTGTGTGTGTACATTTCTTATATTCATTTACTTATTGGCCCACAATCTATTAATCTTTCTATCATTTTTAATCGAAGATAGCCACCAAGGCACATCATTGAGAACCTTCCATCCATCTAAATGATTTAGAACTACATATTATTATTATCCATTAGATGTCAACCATAAAGTTTACTAGTTCAATAATCCACATACAATTAAGAGTTAGCACGTATCATTTAATTGAAAGGTTAAAAAAAAGAAAAAAGAGAAAAAAAATAACAAATGTCATGAAAGACTCTCTCAAGTGGAAATGGAGATTAAAAGTCAACTGTAAGTTCTAAAATCCCTTGTACTAGCTACTATTCTAGAAGATTTAAATGGAGTTCACAAAGATCCAAATTTAGACAAGAGTAGACCTACTTGCATAACTTGATTTGGTGAGAGGGGAATGTGGATATTAATGTGGGCTTAGTGATTGAATTATAGAGATAAAGAATTGAATAGAATAGTACTCACATAGTCCTACCAAGGGAGGCAAATTCACAAGCTTTGCATAGCTTATGACTTGCATCAATCATGGTAGATAAATACATTTAGCATACTAAAATTGAGCAACACAAGCACACTAAGAAACTCACACAAAGAACTTCTGACACAAAAATCTCTGATGATTCCATGAATGATTTGTACCTTGAAAATCTCCACACACTTTTCATACAAAAATAGAATTGAATGAGACCTTCCTCAAGAATACAAGAAGGAATCGAATAGTTTATTTTTTGAAATGATGAAATGTGTGAGAAGATATGAATGGGAGAAAGATAGTCCAAATAAATAATTGATATGAAATGGGAGTTGTCTTGATGCAGTAGATGGAGATATAAATGGAGCATATTTATAGGGGTGAGATGGGATCATTGGGTGAGAAATGTGAAGAAGAAAAACTAATAAAATACATAATGCTTTGTGTTTGATCATGCTCTGTGATCAAGAAGAAAGAGATTAAGAAGAAGAAAAACAAAAAATAATAATTTTTGTAGTTATCATTTATTTATTGCAGACAACATATATAGTGTTTATGCAAAATATATTCCATCTTTATATCAATTTTTCCAACTTACTAATTGAGATTCACAAAAATAGCATATATTTACAACAAAATTACTCAAATGATACTGTATGGTCAAATTGTATTTATATGTCAGGTGTCCTATAGCTAGTAGGCACATTTTAATGACGTTCACTGAAGAAATACATGGTGGTTTTAATGTAGTTTAGTGAAGAAATACCTTGTTCAATAATTCTACCATCTTCAAAACTATCTGTGTAGATATTAACATTAAGTACAACATGTCCAATATTTTTGCAGATATAAACATTAATTACACCAATTTTTTCTTTCAAAACCATATGTGTAATATTTTTGAAGATATACACATTAATTATACCAAAATTTTCTTTCAAAACCATATGTGTAGATATAAACATTAAGTACAACATGTCCAATATCTTTACAGATACACACATTAATTACACCAAAATTTTCTCTCAAAACCATATGTGTAGATATAAACATTAAGTACAATATGTTCAATATTTTTGCAGATATACACATTAATTACACCAAATTTTTCTTTCCAAACCATATTTGCAGATATAAATATTAAGTACAACCAAATCAATAAGGCTACAAGAATAAGTTATTCATGTGAAGAAGGATCATGTTAGATAATACAAGGGAACTTGATCAAAATAGGGAGACAATTGCTAGATTGTTGTCTAAATTTCAAAGAGAAGGTGATGATAAATGTTATTGTCCTTGCAAGAGTTGTAACGAAAAAAAGACAAGAAGAATAAAAATCAAAACAACTAAGAGACATTATAGGGAGAATGGTCACATTGAAGGGGAGTTTGATTATTATTCATTTGTAAGTTGTTTTTTATATTTTTTTCACAATTAATATACATATGAATCATGGAATTAGGGTTTTATTATCATCATTTTTATATAGGTTGATCCCCCTAGGGTGGTACATGATATGGACCACCACATCTCAGAGGAACATAAAGGTGTGAATATGGAGGAACATGGAGGTGTGAGTATTAAAGGAGAAGATCATCCCATGAAATATGAAAGTCATGCACTAGAAAAAACATTTGAAGATGATGGTATGAATGCATTGATCCATGACACATTCGGTACTGGTGTTGTTGCTACTATTGCTAATGATGAGGATTGTGATGAGGATGACATTGAGGCTATCTGTGATATACTTCTACTTGAGAACTCAAACATGACCCTTTACAAAGGATCCTAATCAACTCTTCTCTTTGTTGTATTGTTGTTGTTGAATTTCAAGGTTATGAATGGTTTATCTAACATAAAAATGCCACATATGATAAGGTTTGTCATATATGTAATTATAGTCTATAAAAGTTGAAACATGTACTATTAAGATTTTTTATATTAAAAACTTATATTTTTTTCTATAGATTAATAGGTGACTATTTGTTACAACCATCAAATGTTCTCTCTCGCTTGTATTGAGAATTATGAGCCACTGTGAAACATATTGGAATGGAGTATTAAGCAATAGATGCTTGTTATGAAGATCATGTAATTTATCATAAACACCATGACAATACAAATTCCCCAAATGTAATATGAGCATATGTCGAGATGATCAAGTGGTAAAAAGGGTGCCTCACAAGATTCTTTGTTATATCCCTATTATTCCATGTCTTAAATGATTATTTAGGTGCAGTAGCTTGGCACAATTTATGAATTACCATGCACACAATAGAAGTTGAGATGACATTAGTCGAATGCCTGTGAATGGTTCAACATTTATGAAAATAGAGGAAAAGTGGCCACACTTTAAAGAATAACCTTGAAATCTCAAGCTTTCTCTAGTAACTAATGGTGTCAATCCATTTGGAGAGATGAGATCTATTTACTTGGTGTGGCCTATATCCACAATAACATTCCTGCATGGATGTCAATGAAGAGGGAGCACATTATGTTGGCAATGATTATTCTAGGTATTTTATTATTTTATTGTTATCTACATGAAATTATAAGTCTTTGAGTGAAATGACCACAATAATTATCTAATGTTGTTCATTCAACTAGGCAAGTACTAAGTGAAAGATATGAATGTATATATTGCACCTCTTATCAACAAGTTGCTAATGTTATGGAATGGTTTCACTATATATGATATCTCTCAACCAAGTGGACAAAAAAAATTCAATTCCATGCAATGCTTGTGTGGACAATTCATGATGCCCCAGGGTTGACACATTTATGTGGTATGTTATGCTAAAATCTAGTTGTACATGATAATACTAATTCCAAAAATAAACATATTTAATCCAATTGTATCGTTATCTTGTAGGTCTTCAAACAAAGGGAAAATTTGCATGTCCAATGTGTGGCCCAAAGATGAAATCTCGTCATTCCAAAAGTTTATGAAAGTAGGAGTTTGATGAGTATAGGTACTTCCTCGATAGAAATCATAAGTATTGAAGTGCCAAAAAAATCTTTTCAATGGGAAAGAAGATACTACATCAAAGCCACGAAGAATGACACCTCACCTATGGTAGTTGGAATATAATAGAACTCAAGGTACTATCACCCCACCTTATGCTTTATGTTTGGAAATTATGTATTTTAACTATGTTTTGTTGGAAAATAATGTAATTGACGATCGTGAAGGTCATCAAGGCATTACTAACCACCTTCCAAAGGGACTAAAATATTATCCTAGTAGGTTTTCCTACTATGAGCAGCTACAAATTGTGCATTCTTTTGATACTCTGATAATTGGAAAGAATGTAATAGAGATATTGTGGAAAATATTGGATGGAATGCATGTCAAAGAAAAACTTGCCAAAATTTGTAGTGACATTCATGATTCCAATAATACAATGAAAAATATCATTGAATCAAATAGAAATGGAGACTAGATTAATGCAAGTGTATTTCCTTGGATATTAACAAAGAAACAAAGTAATACCATAAAAGAAGTCATACACAAAATTTGATTTCCTAGAGGATTTTTGGTATTATAATCAATCTCATATAAATGAAAAGTGAATTTTGGCCAGGCCTAAAAACATATGATTGACATACCTTCATCAAGGTAAGTCACGGTCTTTTGTATTTACAATATATTTGTGAAATTGCATTCAATTTTCATAGTATTACATTAGAAAAGATTGAAATGATCAATTGACAATTATTGCAATATGCTTTCCCCCTATCACTCCCAGACAACTTCGACAATAATATCAAACAAGTGATATATGATCATGAAAAATACATGAGGTAAGGAGTGATATTTGTTCAATATATCAAACAAGTCATATATTGTAAAGTTTTGTATTTATGCATTTTTGTATCTTGAATCCCTTGTAGGTGGTTTTCATATAAAGAAATCCATAAAAAAGATATAAAATATTGAAATAAAAGAATTCGTCTACTAATGTGTGAAATGCAAAATTTTTTACCTTCAACTTTTTTCAATGCACAAGAACACTACCTCATTCACCAAGTTAAGGAGATTGAATTGTGTGGACATGTACAACCTTGGTTAATGTGAATGGTTCAAAGACACTTGAAATGTTTGAAGGGTTTGGTTTGACAAAGAGCATGTCCCGAGGGTTATATGGTTGAGGGATGCATGGTATACTAGATGATGGTGTATGTTACTTAATATCTTCCTAATCTTGCAACAAAGGTCCATATATATTTCATTTGGGATCCTGAGTCCATTAAAAAATTTGAAGGTGAGTACTTGGTGGGGAATGATAGATTTATGAAAGTGAAAGGTAATAAATTATGAGATGTTATTGTAGTTGATTAATTCTTAATCTTCAAAATAATTTTTTTGTAAGTCATCTATTTACTTTTGTATAGTTGCTAAAGAGAGGGATGAAATATATTTGTTTATCACAAACAATCAAGATTGCATGACAGTATGGATTGAACAATGTCAACACTCTGGTCATCTACTAAAATGGTAAACTATGTCTTCATTGGTTATACAAGATCATTATAATGGAGATCCCAATGTTACACAAAAGGAAATAGATTTATCATATGGTTTAAGAGATGTCCAAGTACTTTTAAGTTTGTTAATCAACCGTATGTTTTTTAACTTGTGATGCAATAATTTATACATGTTTGAAATTATTGTAGGTGAAACACCACAAGACTATGTTATATAATGGTTATAAATTTTGCATCAAATATTTTGATGACATAAAGAGAACTTGTGATCTGCTGGGATAAGTGTAGTCTTCCAGGTGACCAATATTTCATCTAGAAATGACTTACATCCTTGAGAATTTCAAAATCAATACTATGGCATTTTGGTTGATATACTTGACTGTGACTTTAGTTCCTTCAAATTAGTTCTCTTTGTCTACAAATGGTAAAAAGTACAACTCAATCAAAATTATCCTAATAGAACTGCTATTGAGCATGAGAATAGATTTCCAATGATTAATACAAGGTTATTTGAGCCAATTGGGGATGGGATGCATGTTCTTCCAAGCCAATGTGAGCAGATATTTTACTCAAAGGTTCCATATAAACCGGGTTTGTCATTTTTTTAGACATGATCCAAAAGGAAGGTTGATAAAGTGTAATGTGATGGAAGAAAAAGATACCAAGGAAAAGGAAGAAGTGGATCATGATTGAGAGTTAGTCAATGATGCTCTTGATGCAAATGATGTTGCTACTGATTACGATGATGATGCTTCTATTAATCATGATGATGATGATGACGATGATGACACCCATGTTAGTGGTGGTGACAATGTTGACAATGACGATGATCTTGATGATGAGATGGATGAATAATAATATCAATGATGGGGTGGTTTGATTAGCTAACATTGAAGGGGGGGTTCAATTATCAATGACAAGAATGAAATGTATAATTATGTTATCAATGCCTATGCTATTCTTGATATTGATTTCTTGATAGCTCAATGATTAATTTGATTAACTTGTCATGTACCTTTTACTATTTATAATTCAAATGTATATGTATCATGAATTTTTTCGCTAACATAAGATAATTGATTTACATATCCAAAAACCTAAAGCCATTTCATGAGAATCCCACATAGCCTCATGGATCATCAAGTATAAGTCAATACACCCCATAGAGATTAATGTCTTTTACCATTTTAAAAATATCTGTCTCATTGCCACCTATCTCTCTTATTTTGTGGAGTGCAGGCAGTAGTGAATAGGTATTTGTAAGATTTGTCTTCCTCAAGTGAGGAAAATGTAGGAATGGAAGAAGAAAGTGACAGATTTAGTATGTCTAAATCAAGGAGATCGACTCAAGGTCAAAATATCAAAAATAAATTCAATAAGCATGTGAAATTTTTCCTTTCTCAAAGGTGGTTATGTTCTTGTGATGATGAGAGTGAAGGTGACTTTGATGTGCCCTTTAGGTACAAACATCTACAGAAACAATGGGTCCCTGATGAACTTCCTCCAATAAAAACTATTTTTTGTATTCGAGAGAGAATATATCACATAGCATTATCCTCATTACATGGTTTGGCTCTATTTTCCATGGTTGACATAAAGGTCTCTTACAACAAGGTTGTTGAATTGATGGTGTATGTCTGACCTTTCTATGATTATAGTAGTTGGATGTAGATTGTTAGATATATATAAAAAATATGTATGTGTAGCACTCGTGACAAATTATATCCAACAATAATTTAGTGAGCAAAGTAAAATAGTAGCTATATACATTGATGGAAGGGCAAAAGCATTAGGAAATATTGTAGGTTTTATAAAAAGTAAATGACCTAAATCAACTAAGAAGCAACCCAATTGCATATTTGAGGTGCATAAGAGAAATCATGTATTTGTATGTGCGATAAAATTAATACATGGAGGTGAAGAGCTTCTTATTGGTTACAATTTGAATCACATAGATTAAAATAGAGTCACTATCATGGGCAAGGTAGTACGTACTACACACATTTAAAATCAACTTCAATCAATAAATCCAACACACCATTAAATTTTTATATATTTTTTGCTAACTTAGAATAATAACATGTGTTTTAACATGTCTCAATGATATTTTTTGAAATACAGGGCTATAGTATTTATCAACAGCCATATGATACACATGACGATGATGGTTCTCACGAGACTTCTTCTTTCTGATAGGTACAACTCATTGTTGTTGTAAAAAATTAGATACAAGAAATATGCTAATGTATTTTATTATTATGTTTTATTCTTCACTACTATTTTGGATTGATTTTAAATATAGCGCTAATAATATTGTTCTCACACATGAGTGGTAATCATGAAAAGGGAAAGGAAAAAGTAGTCCACGAGGAGCCGCATGATGAGAATGATGAATTCATGATTGATTTTACCTTAGCCATTGGTCCTATGGTTGTAGTGCAAAAGGTGCTTTGTGATTTAACAAGAATGTTAAAGAAATTTGCATGAATTTGACCTTAGACTGCTAAAATATAATAGAGGGAGGATGAGTTGATGTACCTAGTTGAGACATATACAGTAAGTATTAATGTAGTTTTTAATTATAATGAAAGTTCAATAATGGTTTTTATAGTATACTCTTTTATTTATGTCATTAAATAGAATGCATATGTGTTATTTTTATAGAGGATGCTGAAGAGGTTCAAGGGTGATGCCTCAGAGGATGATACTTCAAGTGGTTCAAGTACATCGCATGTTCTAACCTACACTTGAGTTTTTCTCGAACAATTTTTTTTAATAGCTCTAACAATCTTGTTTTATTATTCACTAACAATCTCATTTTTCATATTCTACCATTGGTCCTATGTTCACTACACCACCTACTACAAGGAACATAATTGAACAGGTAATGTTGACTACAAATTTGACAACACATAGCATGGACACATATGTGATGGCAGAACCTATTGGTAAGTAGATTCCTCTTTTTCTCTGTCATTTTTTATGTGTTTATTTCACTTGAACTATTATTTCTTGGGAGACAATTTGTAATATTAGATTCATTTTATGTAGGAGGTGATGAGAACATTCTTGGGGATACTCGTGTTAGATGTACATGAACGCTAACGAATTATGATCAATTGCTCATGAGCAATGATGATGGTCTTCCCCTAAGAGTAGCCCAACTTCCAAGTACGTTAAATATTGATCCCTTCTTTTACTATACAATCATATACTTATAATAAAATGAACTAACTTCCCATATAGCCCCTTGCAATAACTACTGATTTCCCATTATTATTTTGCAGGGAATAATCTATTTTATGGTAAACATAATGATGAATGTTTGTGTATATGTGGGCTGACCATATGCATAGGGTATCATATTTTGATTTCATTGGTAGATCATGTTTCCTTTGATCAATTTCTTCAAGTAAATTAAAAGGGAGCTTCAATTCATTTATGAATCTAACAATTTTTTCGGTTTTCTTAAAAGGTGGAATTCACAAACTAAAGAGTTAAGGATAAACTCATTGATGCCATGAAAACATATTTTGGACCCAACATCTTTCAAATACTTAGGCTCCTTTAGAAAGTGGGCCAAGCTTTGAAGTATATTAGGTATAACTATAGGACCCAAATGAAAATAACCCTTGTTTTGAGCAGCCCCCTATATTCCTATAACTGAGTGGGAGAATCTTAAAAAGGATGTCACTAAGAAAAAAACAATACATGATGGAGAAATAGTACCACCCAAGGAAAGAAAGTATTTCATAATATTAAGAATGAAATTATGTACTAATTACTCTTAATACTTATTCTATCTAACATATTTCAAACTTCACATAGGTTCCCTAACACATCAAAGACAACCGAAGCTAGAAAACAAAAGCATGAGAAGCACAAGCTCGACTTCAGTGGATATTCAAAATTTGTTGCATGAATTGTAAGTACAAGTAAATGAAAAATTATATGAAAATATTTATAAATTGTAAAAAAATTGGCCTTGATGAAATTGATTACAAAAAAAATTCATGATACTAAGAAAAAATGTAGGCCACGGAGTTAAAAAAAAAATTTCTGAAGAGGACAAGCAATTAGCCTATAGATAAGGCTATACAATCATGGCTAGACGACTCTAAGAAATGTGTGTGTAAGGTTCTTCTACTAGATGTATTGATGAGGTAAATAAGTCAATTTATTTTTATTTCAAATTGAATACTTTGGCAATTACTGTATTTGATATTAAGTTCCAAAAATAAAAGTTATTATATTTGTATTAAAATGAATGATTAACATTTCGTAGTATTTATCTTGTATTTATATGTATATATTGTTGATAAATGTACTAATTATTTACATTGGATTGCAGCTTGCCAATCCCGATACACTAGTTGAGCACCATGGAGGCATCAATTCAAATGTGGATCGTAGTACTAAAGGTATATATTTTCTATTCAATTTTTTATTTCTGAATTATTAATAAAAATAAACATTTTAAATTGAATTTGGTGAAGTAATACAAATTTAACTATAATATGTGTTGGGATTAAGAAAACATCTTGTATTGTAGTTTTAGGGGATGCAGAGGTTGTTCCTGATGAGTGTGTTGAGGTTCAAGTTAGTGGGCAAGCTATGTGGTTGGACAAGGTAAAGAGCACTACAATGTTCTTTAAAATCTTTAAAGTATCAATTTTAAAAAAATTTAACCCTTGTATTTTTTATTTCAAAGGACCCACCTTTTCAAAGGACAATGAGATTACGTCCATGAGTGAGAAGAAATATCGATGATGACATGGATATGCCTCTACAACAATATAGAGAAGGACAAAAAAAAAAAAAATGATTCATTTGGACTTATGTATTATTTATGCAACTTATTTGATGATGACTAATGTTTATTTGCAACTATTTTATTTATGTTCTATTGATTGTTCATGTGAATGTTCTAATGTTAATGTGAATGTTTTAATGAAACTTATGTGTTAATGAATGTTATCATGTGATAATTCATTAATGTTACATTTCATTAATTGAATGAATAAATTTTAGATGTTAATGGGGAATTTAGATGTTTCATGGGGGGGAGAAGGGGGCAAATGAGTTTCCACCTTCACATGGTTGGTCCTGATTAGTAGATAATATTAAACTATTCTCAAAACCAAGTGAAGCTCAACATTAACCTATGATTGCACAATGTACAAATAACTATATGAATCTCTTGGTTTTAGGCAATGTAGAAGGAGCCCATAGTTCAATATGAAATCTAAATTCATATGCATATGATATTAGGTGGAGCTAAAAAAATGTAACATGTTTGCATTTTTGTTATAGGTCTTTAATTAGGTATTTTAAGTTATAGACCATCACAAACATTCTAACGTTCATGATCCGGTCTATAATTTTAAAATATTCATAGACCTATTAAATAAATGTAAACATGATGGGTCTTTTTAGCTCCACCTACTATCCATACATATAGAACATAGTTTCATGTGCACTCTATATTCATAGTGGCATTCAGAGTAGGGTGGGCACTTGCAACTTGGTAGATGATTCCTCTATGGGGGAGATGGTACTATTGGTTGAACCCTGTAGCTTGGACACTCTATGACCTTTTGTCTTTGCAATATAGAGATTTGCAGACTTTTAAAAATGATTGAGTAAGATTTTTAAAGAGGGAGATTGATATATATGTTTCAATCATTGTTTTGTCATTGATGTCAAACCTACTATTTGTTGGTAAGACAAATGATTATATGATTTAAGTACTATTGAACTTATTTGATTGATGAAGAGGATTTGATCAAAGGATGTAACAATAGCACCTATAGGAAAAGTTGAGTTATGATTATGTAAAGGAGTACAAGAATCAGTTAAGACAGTGATAACATGATGCATTCATAATCTACTTAAGGTTACAAAAGCTGACTACACTAAAAAAGTTTAGAAGAACAAGTTACACAAAGTTTGTTTGCCAAGATTGACTAAGTGGATAGTAGGTGCCAAAAAAAGTCAATGCAACCTAAGAAGAAAATTAGTTGGAGTTGAGTAAAAGAAAAATCTAGTGGATGTCCTTCAAGACAGTTGATGCCAAGCACCAATACACTTTAGTTGATGCCAAGTGATTTTATAGTGGATTTTGAGTAACAGAACATGTGCCGAGCTACTGCATTATTTTAAAGATCTTGTATTCGATGAATTTGAGTCAATAAGTTTGTTTTCTTGATTTGTGTGAACTAGGTGGAAGATAAGGATGATGAGTTGGTGTCCCAGAATTCAAGGTAAAGCCAAATTTTAGGCAAATTCAAAGAGGATAAAAGGAAAAGTTTCTAGAAGAGATATGGAATATTGGGTGGATACATTGTAACCTACCTACCCCTAAATTGGAAGATGGAGAATGAGAAACAAAAGATTTTAATTTCTTATTTATAGGGATGCTTGGTCATGAAGAAAAGGTTGTCATGTGTAAGAACGTAAGGAAGATTAGGATTTAAGGGTTTTTCTTCATCAAGTGACCTAGAGAAGAGTCTGCATTGGCATGATAAGCAAGAAAGCTTAAGAGTATGAGTTCTTGAAGGGTTAACAAGCTATCAAAGCTGCAATGAGTGAAGGCCAAGTAGAATGGAGGACTAAAGTAGAGATCTATAATCTACAAATGAAGTTGTAAGTTGTAATCAAATCAAGCCTTATTGTTACTCTCTAACAACTATATCAGTCTTGGATAAATCCTTTGTATTAAGGTTGATCTAATAGTCATTTGTAAATCCTTTAACTAGGTGATATTCCAAGTGAATGGTAAAAAGTCCTCTAACAAGGCTCACTCCTAATAGAGTGATTGAAATCCTTTAATAGGGTCAAATTTAACAGTGTGTATTGTAACCTTTAACAGGGTTGGCCTTTCATATGGCATCACTCTAGAAGAGTGAAAAATAGTAGCATGTTATTGGTGAGTTTTTCCAAATTGGGTTTCCATGTAAATTATTGTGTCAAATGTGTTGGTGAATCTTTTATGTTTCATGTTTACATTTTTGCAAGTTGATTTGAGAGTAACCTACAAGTTTATAAGTGATTTTATAATATTATGGATGCATGCATGATGGTAAATATTTTATGGGTTCACTAAGATGTGAAAAGTTTTATTTATACATCTGGACCTTGGATAACTAATTCAACCTCCCCCCCTTTCAATTATTCTAAAGAATTTCAACAATTGGTATCAGATCCATCTGCTTAAGAGGACTAGTTTGAAGGTACTAGAAGCACAAAGATCAAGATGTCAAAAAGAGATGTACCCAAGCTGAATAGAGATAAATTTCCTAGATGGTAAAGTTTGATGTAGCTACACCTTGGAAGAATTAGAGATCATGCACAATCTACCATTACTACTAAGCATGTTGGTCTTGCTAGAGCACTAACTATTAAAGATATGAAATGGAAGAAAGAACACAACCAAACAATTTTGGAGATTGCCTCTGCCCTTAGCTATGCCAAATTTGATTATATGAAAGGCTATAACACTACAAAGAAAATGTGGGATGCCTTACATACCATCCATGGAGGAGACACTAATGTTCAAAGAGCCAAAGCTCAAAGTCTCAGAGGTAAGTTTGATGATATAAGAATGGAAGAAGGTGAGAATATTGCTCAATATAATGCAAGGATAAAAGAAGTTGTTAATGAAATAAGAGGAGCTACTAGTCATATTGATGATAATACTATGCTAAGAAAAATTTTCAAAACACTACTACCTATATATGCTATTAGAGTTTATGCAATTCAAGAACATAGATGTATACTGGGAAATATTCTAACCCTTGAAGGTATGGTAGGTTGGCTCACTACTTTTGAGCTATCTAACTTTGATAATTGCAAACCTGAGACTCTTTAGTCTGCTTTCAAAGATAAGTTTTTATTGAAGGATTCTAATGAAAAGCAACAGAAGAAGAAGAAGAGAAAGATAAAATATGTGTCTAGTGACAGTGATATAGATGATGAAGATGTTGAACAACTTGAAGCACTACTGGCAAAAATATTTCATAGAGGAAAAGCCAAGTTCAAAGGTAAGTTACCTATCATTTATTTCAATTATGATGAGGTTGGTCATGATGCTGCTACATGTCCACAAAAGAAGAACTATAAAGGTGGTGACAAGTAAAAAAGTAGAAGATATGATGAAAAAAATGACTACAAAGACAGAGGAAAGAAGCCATCTTACGTTGCTAAAGAGGAAACAAGATATGAATCTAATGAACATGATGATGAAGTGGTGTATGTTGCTATGATGGAAAAATTTGATGAAGATGAGGCAACTACACTTGTGACTTGTGTGAACAAAAATGATAAATGGATCCTTGACAGTGGGTATTCACATCACATGACTAGAGACAAAAGTAAGCTCATTACCTTAAATTGTTATGGAGGAAATAGTGTAAGATTTGGTAATGATGCACCATGTTTGATAAAAGGAAAAGGTTCTATCAAACTCACTGCTAAGATTTCATGTGATAATTCTTACTATGTTGAAGGACTAAACTATAATCTTTTAAGTGTGTCACAATTGAATAATTTAGGATGTAAGGTCGAGTTTGAAAACAAGACTGCTAAGATATATCATACTAACTGGAAAGGGTGATCAAACTAGGAGTAATTTATTTTATTTTGATATAAAGGATGCTACTTGTGTAGTTGTAAGATTTGATGATATGTGGCTATGGTACAAGAGGTTATGTCATGTTAATTTTGATAACTTGGTTAGTATTAGTAACATGAAGAAAGTTAGAGGTTTGCCTAAGTTGAAGAAACCTGACAATACAATGAATAAACAATGTAAAAATGACAAAGTCAGGTTGAATACTAGAGATTGTTCATATTGACTTGTGTGGACTAATTGAGGTGAAAATCTAGAAAGGAGATAAGTACATTATGCTATTTGTTGATGATTATTCTAGAATGATGACAGTTATGTTTATGAAACAAAAATTTGATGCTTTCCAAAATTTTAAGTGGTACTTAGAAAGAGTTGAGAAAGAAATAGGTAAAAGTCTAAAGTGTTTGAGATCAGATAGAGGAGGAGAATTCATATTAGATGAGTTTAAGATGTTCTGTAATGACAAAGGAATCAAAAGATAGAAATTTTCTCTTAGAACCCCTCCACAAAATGGAATAGCTAAAAGGAGGAATAGGTTTGTAATGGACTGTGCTAGGACACTCATGATGGAGAAGAATGTTGCTTTGAAATACTAGAAAGAAGCTATAAGTACAATTATCTATACCTTAAATCATGTGCAAGTCAAGAAAGGTACTCATTCAACACCTTTTGAACTATGGTATGAATGCTCACCCAAAGTGAAATATTTTAAGGTATTTGGAAGCAAATGTTACATTCTTAAATTTTTTAGTAATGGTAAAATTGATGCAAAGAGTGAAGAAGGTATATTCCTAGGATATTCCACAAGAAGTAAAACTTATTAGTGTTTGAATACTAACACTAACAAAGTTGTGGAAAGTGCAAATGTAAATTTTGATGAATATATAGATGTACATGAGGCTGAACCTATGAAAGAACCAGAAGAATGGAAATCATTTGTATACTTTGATGAAGCTATGTCTATTGAAGAAGATGCTACAAATCAAGTTGCAAATCAACATCAAGTTTTAGTGACTACTGAGTCACATCCTATGAATGCCAAGCTATATTTAGGAACCCAGCTACATTCAGATGCCAAGTTATAGAATGAAAATGAAGCACATTCTAATTCTAAGATTAGTGTACATGAAAGAGATGCTAAGACACCTAATAGAGATGTACATAGTGATTCTAAAGCTGAAAGAAAAAATGGAGAAACTAGAGTTGAACCAAGATTGTCCAAATATATCAAAAGACATCATCCTGCTACATAAATTATTAGAGATAAATATGCTAGACCAATGAAAATAAAAAAAATTAAGAAATGATACATGCTTGTTGAGCATGAAAGAACCAAAATTAGTAAAAGATGCATTAGAAGATGTTGATTGGAGTAGAGCCATTGAAGAAAAGATTGAACAAATTGAGAAGAAAAAAACATCGAGTCTAGTTCCTAGACTAGAAGACAAGAATGTGATTGGCACCAAGTGGGTATTCAAAAATAAGCTAGATAAAAATGGTGAAGTCACAAGAAATAAGGAAAGATTAGTTTGCAAAGGATATGCATAAGAAGAAGGGATTGACTATGGAGAGAAATTTTCCACTATTGCAAGATTGGAGGGAGTAAGAACTCTACTTTCTTATTCTGCATACAAAGGTTTCAAATTTTATGAAATGGATGTTAAATATGCATTTCTGAATGACATATTAGTGGAAGAAGTCTACATAGAACAACTAAAAGGATTTGTTGATGGTATGAGAGGCTTCATAATTATCTTATGAAGATTGGATATGAAAGGTCTAATGATAACAACAATCTATAAATGAAGATAGATAAAGGCAAAGATCTTTTATTATCTAAAATTTTTGTCAATGATATCATATTTGGAGGTCAAGATGCTTTATGTAAGACTTTTGCAAATGAAATGAAGCAACAATATGAAATGTCTATGTTTGGAGAGATCAAATTCTTTGTGGGTTTGTAAGTGCATCAGATGAAATATGTTATATATGTCACTCAGTCTAAATATGTCAATGAAATATTGAGAACTTTTGGATTGGAAGATTCCAAACTAGTAAGTACACCTATGTGATAGGACACAAGTTGTCAAGGAATGATGATTCAATTGAGGTGAATCAAATATTATACAAGTCTATGATCGAAAAATTACAATACATAGTACATAACAGACTTGATATTGCATTATCTATAGGGATAGTTGCAAGCTTTTTTGCTAATCCTAGGGAGAATCATTTAATGGCTATGAAGAGAATAATGAGATATCTAAAAGGAACATACGAGTTTGGTCTATACTATAAGAAAAATGATAAATTTGAATTAAGAGCCTATACTGGTGCTAATTAAGCTGGAAACATTGATGATAGAAAGAGCACTAGTGGAGGAGCATTTTTCTTAGGCAAGATACTAGTTACATGGACTAGTAAGAAACAAAACTACACTTCACAATCTACTGCTGAAGTTGAATATGTTGTTGCTGTTGTAAATTGTACAAACATTGTATGGATCAAACATCAACTCAAAGGTATGAAGGAATAAATCATAGAACTAGTGACACTTTATTGTGAAAATGCAAGTGCTATAAACATATCAAAGAATCTTGTGATGTACACAAAGACTAAGCACATTGCAATCAAGTATCATTACTTGAGGAATTAGTTCAAGATAAAGAGGTGAAGATGGAATATGTTAACACAAAAGAGAAAATTGTTGATATCTTCACAAAAGAATTACCTAAAGATGCTCATGAGTATCTACGAGGTAAACTAGGGGTGATATCCCTATCAAAGGTTATGTAAGTAACAAGAGGAGTGCCCTACATCAAACAAGTTGTTTTCCATATGTTAAAAATTGATACAATGGATCTTACTTTAGGAGCTGCCTAAAGTAGTCAAAGTGTTGAAACTACAAATCAATCACATGCAAGGTGACAAAGGGAGAAATTGAAGAAGCTTATATCTGCATATAAAGATGATAAGTCTTTGGCATTGTTGTCAAAGAGGGAGAGATTTATTGATCAAGATTGATAAAATGGGACATAAATATTGATCATCATTAGAGGGAGAGAGTTGCTGATAATTGAAGATAGATACTAATCCTAGATGGAGAAATAAAGAGACAAAGTTACTAAAATTAGAGGGAGATAGAAGAAAGAGAAATCCTAACATCTACCTAGTAAGAGGGAGATATAGAAGAAATTTGGAGGGAGTTATGAGAGTTTTGTAACCTATTCAGAAGATGGAAGTTGCTAATAGGAGAGATTGCAATACAAGTAATTATTTTCTTTTTGGTATTTTGTTGGTCTTGTTGTTTTAACCTAGTCAGTTTGGTTGAGCAAAGGTGTTTATCATCTAGTTGTTTTGGTTGATTAGTTTGGTTTTCCATCAATGCCAAAAAGGGAGATTGTTGAAAATGATTGAGTAATATTGTTAAAGACGGAGATTGATATATATGTTTCAATCATTATTTTTTCATTGATGTCAAACCTACTATTCAATTGTAAGATAACTGCTTATATGATTTAAGTACTATCACTTATTTGATTAATGAAGAGGATTTGATAAAAAGATGTAACAATAGCACCTAGAGGAAAGGTTGAGTTATGATTATGTAAAGGAGTACAAGAATCAGTTGAGATAGTGATAACATGATGCATTGATAATCCACTTAAGGTTATAAAGGCTAGCTACACTAAGAAAGTTTAGAAGCACAAGTTACACAAAGTTTTCCTACCAAGCTTTCAGAGGTGAAAAGCACAAACTTGCATCACCCTCTTACAAAGGAAAAGGCTAACAAAAGTATAATTGTTCACCATCAATGATATAAAACTAGTATTATTATTTAGAATTTAAAAATGAAGTAAACTAATGAAATGTGTAGAAATGGATGAAGTTTAGGATTATAAATTTTAATAATTATTTGGAATAAGAAATGATATATATTTTTAATTTTTTAATGATAACTTTTTAGTTGCTAAAAAATGTTGGAAATCAAGGGTC
Organism: Cupressus sempervirens; assembly: GCA_028749045.1. Lineage (NCBI taxonomy): Eukaryota > Viridiplantae > Streptophyta > Pinopsida > Cupressales > Cupressaceae > Cupressus > Cupressus sempervirens. The sequence goes on from CM053790.1 coordinate 23,231,107, forward strand.
TAGTTCCCACCACTAAACTACATGGAAATAAACTTGTTTCCCTTTGATCTCACATTATGTTATAGATAATGACCAAAAATGGTGAAATTTGGCATTTTTACAAAAAAAATCAAAGCAGGTCTGTGAGGGCACTTGAGATTTACAAAAATCCTGATATACAGTCAAGACTGCGAATAAGTTATCCATAATACCAAACTATGAAGACAAAAAGAGTTAGAGCTAACACTTCTACCAATCAAATCCATAGTAGGAGGAGATTTGTGGAAGAATTCCTTGGTCAAAAGATTATCAGGCTAAATCCAACCATAACACACCAAAATTTTTTGAGAACTTTCATCCATAGTCATTTTTTACAATTAAGAGTCTAAATGATCAATTTAAGATCTTTAATCTTATAAAGTATTCCCAATTCAACCCTTGCAAGCCACCTCCATTAGAGTCTGATAGGCTAGTTCCTTTCACTCCATATCATCCCAATTTTCATATTCTAGTTGAGTCTCATGATAAGTCTCCACACCCCTATCTCCCTCCACACTGGCGATCCATGATGAGGGTTAGCAGGAATCCTTCAAACCCTAAGGGAAAGATAGATCCTGAGGCTAAACCACTCTATAAAGATAACTCCATCTACATTCACAATGAGGAAATTGAAGCCACATGGTGTGAATGTCAAAAAATGGGCATTTTTGTGCTATGGAATGGCCCTAATGAAGATTTGTTGTTTCTCTCAAATTGGTTAGAAGAAACTTGTCATGACCAGGTAAGTATTTCTTACTACTCAGATAAAACCCTTTATTTGCAAAGTATGAGTGAAGCTATTAAAAAAGAATTTATTAATGTATCAATTTTTTTTTTCAATGGTCATGCTATCAAATTTGTAGATTGGAGTCCAAATTTTAAGTTGGATGGGATAGATTTTAGGTGCCCAATATAGTTCAATATTCGGGCTTTACCACTAGAGTTAAATCAAATTGAAATTCTCAAATCAATAGGGTCTGCTATAGGAGAGTTCATAGGGATAGATGCCTCCTTTCAATATACCAACAATTTGAAATTACTGATTAGAACAAAGTTTGATCAATCTCTTCCTATGCACAAAAAAGTAATAACAAAGAAGGCGTCTTATGATTTAACTTTACAAACATATGAAGGGGAAATTTTTGAAATCATAAAAGTAGAGGACAATAAAGGAATAGATATTAAGTATCTACCTCACACTTTAGATTTTTAGAGTATGGTTCCCATGATAAGCACCCATAAAAAGAAGCTAAGAATTAGATCGATAGATTCGATCACATCCCCACAGTGTTTTGGAAAGATTGACACTCAATTTGATCTACAAAGTACTTAAAAAATGGAATATGGTAATGGTCCAGAACCTAATAGAAGAATCAAATCCATCATTGTGGCTGATCACAAAGAAAGTCTTGAAGGGAGAAAAAAGAAAGATGTATCTACTAAACGAAGATCTAAAAAGAAGCAAAAAATCTCAAACAGTAACCTAGGGTAGAGGATAAGTCTAGACAAAGGGGAAGTGAGGATAAATAGTGAGACAAAGGTAGAAAGGAATCAAGAAGAGGTTATTAGTAGTGATAGGAGATTAAAGTCATCTAGCCCCACCAAGAGGGATCAACAAGTAATAAATATTGTTTGTAGCAGAGGCCCAACTATTTATTCAAGTCTAACTAAAGAGAAGGGTCTAGACAAAGAGATATCAACACTAGCACAAAATAGGGCAATAGGGGTTCATGGAAAAGATAGCATATAGAACTTGGAAAACTCCTTTCTTTTTGGATCAAATATAGACAAAGATGAAGATAAAGATGAAGTTTATGAAAGAATAAAAGAAGATAGGCATACAAAATAGTGTCAAAAGCAGGTCATAGAAGATAGAAGTACTACTCTCAGAAGAGAGGTTGATATAAGTTCTTCTAAGTTCTGACAGACTCCATCAACAATGGTTAGCTCTCCTTTTACTCCAGAGGGTAAGAAAAAAGATTAGAAGTGCAATACTAAAAGTATAGATAGCTCTTTGATAGAAGTTCAAAATTTTTTAAACAAGGATATCACTATGGATCCCACATTAGATACCTTAAATTTAGAAGATAAGGATATTGACTTATTAACTGATAAGTTAATCTAGGTATTCAGTTGGGATAATATTGATAACAACTCAGAAACCTAGAAGGAGGAATTAATTAAAAAAATCCTTAAATTAGGTGGTGATAATTATTTAGCTGAAGATTTAAGAAGAGATTTACTAAAAATAGAGATTGAGGACAATATCAGGGGACAAACTAAGATATGTGGAAATATAACAGAGTAGGAAAATATAGGGACCCAAAAAGATATCATGGAAGGTTTATATGGTGAATTTAGAGAGCAACCAAGCATAATTCATCAAATCATAAGTGAACTCAAAAATTAAGAATTGGAAGGAAAAAGTGGCTTCAAATTCTCCACTATTCAAAATGAAAAAAATAAGATTGAGCACCTTGGGATCCAAATGAATCAAGAAGGCTTAAGTTCACCTAAATATGGTAGAGTGAAAGGCAAAAGAGGCAGAAAATCATTGAAGGAACTCACGAAAGTAGATGGAGTTAGTAGAAAATAGAGGAAGATAGATCAATTAATCAATAATTGGAAAGGAAAGTGCCTTCCCAAGGAATCATGAGGATCACTACATAGAACGCTAGGGTCTTAAATGCCCCTAGTAAAAAAAGGTTACTAAAGAAAAATCTTAAAACCTTTGAATCAAAAATCATTCTAGTTCAGGAAACAAAGTTAAATAAAGTAGAAGGTTCAAAATTAAATAAGATGCTAGGTCTTTGGAGTTCCATCTTTCAAGAATCTATGGGTGCTTCAGGGGGCCTAGGTTTAATTTGGAATCCTAGGAAGGTAGCTATCCACTATTTAAAATCTAGTCACAATTGGATTAGTGTATGTATACAGAGTCTTAAATAAAACCTAAATTTCATATTAATTAATATATATGGCCCAAATAGTCATGTGGGAGAAAAGTTCATCTAGAATAAAACTAGCTCTTTCATTTACAAATTTAAGGATAAAGCTTTTCTGATAGGAGGCAATTTTAATACTATTTTAAACCTAGAAGAAAAAGTAGGTGGTATTCAACATCTCTCAAAATCATCTTTGGATTTTAAAGCCTGGTTAGATAAGCATAACATGATAGAAATTCCAACCAATAATGGAAATTTCACATGGAACAATAGAAGGAAGGATTTTGCGTACATTGCTAAAAAATTAGATAGGTTTTTCATGATAGGAAATATAGGAGATTATAACTTAATTTTTCTATCCTCCATTCTACCTATTTCTAGGTTTGACCACTACCCAGTTCATTTCAAATTTAGTGAGCCTTCAAAACCTATTAGGAACCTATTTAAATGTGAAAAGATGTGGTTCCATGATCCTAATTTCATTATGAACATTAAAGACTGGTGGACACAAGATAAATTTGAAGGTTCCAAGATGTTCATCTTCATTTCTAAACTAAAAATGTTGAAAGAAAGGATCCTAAGATGGAATAATTTTTTTTTTAATAATATCTTTAAAGAAAAAATGGACATCGAAGAAAAATTAAAAGATCTGAACCTAGAAATAACTAAGAAAGGCATGAATAATGAAAGTTTTCTGGGTATGTGCAGGATCATGGTGTGCCAAAAAGTGGCAATGTGAAAAAAATAGAGTTTGAACACGTCTAAAAGCACTTCAAAATCCGCTTTGACTTTTTTTCACCTATCCAGGTACCAAACCTGGAAAGTAAGGCCCAAGCCTTATTGGATATCCGATTTGAGATCGGATATCCGATATGAAATCAAATATCGGATCTCATATCGGATATCGGATCTCATATCAGATATCGGATATGAGATCCGATATCCGATATCGGCAGCATAAAAATTGAAGGGAAAAGACACAAAAATTAGAGGGAAAAACAAATTTGTAAGTGATATAACTAATTTGAGTTATGAAATATGTAAAGATATAATATATAACCTATAAATATATAATATAATAACATAACTATTATATATAAAATAATATATAATCTATATATTACATAATAATATAATATAATATTATATATATATAACATAATGTAAAGATATAATATATAATCTATTAATATATAATAATATATTATGTTATTATTATTATTATTATCTATAAATATAATATACATTATTATAATATATTATTATTATTTTTACTATATTTTTATTAAATATAATAACGTAATATATTATATATATGTTATTAATACATATTATTGTTATTATCATATATAAATTATAATCTATAATATATTATTATTATTATTATTATCATATGTAAATTATAATATATAATATATTATGTTATTATTATTATAATCTATAAATTATATATATATGATTGTTATACTATATTATTATTATTTTTACAATATTATTTCTAGTGGAGTCATTTATATGGGTCAAAAGGGCTCACAGGATGACCTATGACCCCTTTCGACACATTTCATGACGACATATGCCCCTAAGGGATCCTAGGACCCCTAGGGACATATTAGAATAGTTTATATGGGTTGAAGTGGGTCACAGGATGACCTATGAACTTGTTCGACATATTACAAGATGATATTTGTCCCTAGGGGTCCTAGGACACTTAGGGACATATTAGAATCATTCATATTGGTCGAAGGGGGTCATAGGGTGACCAATGGCCACCTTCGACACATTCCACGATGACATATGTCCTTAGGGGTCCTAAGATCCTTAGGGACATATTAGAATCATTCATATGGGTCGAAAGGGATCATAGGGTGACATATGACCCCCTTCAACACATTCCACGATGACATATGTCCCTAAGGGTACTAAGACCCCTAGGGACATATTAGAATCTTTCATATGGTTTGAAGGGGGTCATATGGTGAACTATGACCCCCTTCGACATATTACATGATGACATATGTCCCAAGGGGTCCTAGGACACCTAGGGACATATTAGAATGCTTCATATGGGTCAAAGGGCGTCATAGGTTGACCTATGACCTCCTTTGACCCATTAAATGATGGCATATGTCTCTAGGGGTCCTATGACCCCTAGGGACATATTAGAATCATTCTTATTGGTCAAAAGGGCTCATAGGGTGACCTATGACCCCCTTCAACCCATTAGATGACGACATATGTCCCTAAGAGTCCTAAGACCCCTAAGAACATATTAGAATTGTTCTTATGGGTCAAAGGGGGTCATAGGTTGACTTATGACCCTCTTCGACACATTACATGATGACACATGTCCCTAGGGGTCCTAGGACACCTAGGGACATTAGAATGCTTCATATGGGTCAAACGATGTCATAGGTTGACCTATGACCCCCTTCGACCCATTAAATGATGACATATATAGCTAGGGGTCCTAGGACCCCTAGGGACATATTACAATTGTTTTTATGGGTCAAAGGGGGTCATAAGTTGACCTATAACCCCCTCTGACCCATTATATGACAACATATGTCCTTAGGGGTCCTAGGAACCCTAGAGACATTTTAGAATGTTTCATATGGGTCAAAAGGGGTCATAGGTTGACCTATGACCCCCTTCAAACCATTAAATGACAACATATATCCCTAGGTGTCTTAGGAGCCCTAGGGAAATATTAGAATCTTCGACCCATTACATGACGATATATGTCCTTGGGGGTCCTAAGATCTCTAGGGACATATTATAATCATTCATATGGGTTAAAGGGGGTCATAGATTGACCTATGACCCCATTTGACCCATTACATGATGAAATATGTTCCCAAGGGTCCTAGGATCCCTCAGAACATATTAGAATCATTCATATGGGTCAAAGGGGGTCATAGGTTTACTAATGACCCCCTTTGACCCATTAAATGACAACATATGTCCCTACCAATTCAAGGACCCCTAGGGACATATTAGAATTGTTCTTATGGATCAACAGGGGTCATAGATTGACCTATAACCCCCTTCAACCCATTAAATGATGACATTTGTCCCTAGGGGTGCTAGGACCCCTAAGGACATATTAGAATCGTTCTTATGGGTCAAAGGGGTTCATAGGTTGACCTATAACCCCCTTCGATCTATTACATGATGAAATATATCCCTAGGGGTCCTAAGACTCCTAAGGACATATTAGAATCCTTATAATCGGTCAAAGAGGGTCATAGGTCACCCTATGACCCCATTTGACCCATATTATCCATTCAAATATGTCCCTTGGGGTTTGAGGACCCCTAGGGACATATGTCATCTTTTAATGGGTCAAACAGGGTCATAGGTCACCCTATGACCCCCTTTGACCCATAATACCCATTCGAATATGTCCCTAGGAGTCCTAGGATCCCTAGAGACATATGTCGTCGTTTAATAGGTCAAAGGGGGTCATAAGTCACCCTATGACCCCCTTTGACCCATATTACCCATTCGAATATGTCCCTAGGGGTCCTAGGACCCCTAGCGACATATCTCATCATTTAATGGGTCAGAGAGGGTCATAGTCACCCTATGAACCCCTTTGACCCATATTACCCATTTGAATATGTCCCTAGGGGTCCTAGGACCCCTAGAGACATATATCATCGTTTAATGGATCAAAGAGGGTCATAGGTCACCCTATGACCCCCTTTGACCCATATGTACGATTCGAATATGTCCCTAGGGGTCCTAGGACCCTTAGAGAAATATGTCATCATTTAAAGGGTCAAAGAGGGTCATAGGTTACCCTATGACCCCATTTGACCCATATTACCCATTCGAATATGTCCCTAGGGGTCCTAGGACCCTTAGGGACATATGTCATCATTTAATGCATCAAAGGGGGTCATAGGTCACCCTATGACCCCCTTTGACTCATATGAACGATTAAAATATGTCCCTAGGGGTCCTAGGACCCCTAGGGACATATGTTGCCATTTAATGGGTCAAAGGGGGTCATAGGGTGACCTCTGACCCCCTTTGACCCATATGAACGATAGGAATATTTCCCTAGGGTCCTAGGACCCCTAGGGACATATGTCATCGTTTAACGGGTCAAAGAGGGTCATAGGTCACCCTATGACCCCATTTGACCCATATTACCCATTCGAATATGTCCCTTGGGGTCCAAGGACCCTTGGGGACATATGTCATCGTTTAATGGGTCAAAGAGGGTCATAGGTGACCTATGACCCCCTTTGACCCATATTACCCATTCGAATATGTCCCTAGGGGTCCTAGGACCCCTAGAGACATATATCGTTGTTTAATGCGTCAAGAGGGTCATAGGTCACCCTATGACCCTCTTTGACCCATATGAACGATTCGAATATGTCCCTAGGGGTCCTAGGACCCCTAGAGACATATGTCATCGTTTAATGGGTCAAAGAGGGTCATAGGTTACCCTATGACCCCATTCGACCCATATTACCCATTCAAATATGTCCCTAGGGGTCCTAGGACCCTTAGGGACATATGTCATCGTTTAATGGGTCAAAGAGGGTCACAGGTCACCCTATGACCCCCTTTGACCCATATTACCCATTCGAATATGTCCCTAGGGGTCCGAGGACCCCTAAAGACATATATCATCATTTAATGGGTCAAGAGGGTCATAGGTCACCCTATGACCCCCTTTGACCCATATGAACGATTCAAATATGTCCCTAGGGGTCCTAGGACCCCTAGAGACATATGTCATTGTTTAATGGGTCAAAGAGGGTCATAGGTTACCCTATGACCCCATTTGACCCATATTACCCATTCGAATATGTCCCTAGCGGTCCTAGGACCCCTAGGGACATATGTCATCGTTTAATGGGTCAAAAGGGGTCATAGGTCACCCTATGACCCCCTTTGATTCACATGAACGATTCAAATATGTCCCTAGGGGTCCTAGGACCCCTAGGGACATATGTCGTCCTTTAATGGGTCAAACGGGGTCATAGGTCACCCTATGACCCCCTTTGACCCATATGAACCATTCGAAGATGTCCCTAGTGTCCTAGGACCCCTAGGGACATATGTCGTCGTTTAATGGGTCAAAGGGGGTCATAGGTCACCCTATGACCCCCTTTGACTCATATGAACCATTCGAATATATCCCTAAGGGTCCTAGGACCCCTAGAGACATATGTCGTCGTTTAATGGGTCAAAGGGGGTCATAGGTCACCCTATGAGCCCCTTTGACCATTATGAATCATTCGAATATGTCCCTAGGGTCCTAGGACCCCTAGGGACATATGTCTTCATTTAATGGGTCAAAGAGGGTCATAGGTCACCCTATGACCCCCTTTGACCCATATTACCAATTCGAATATGTCCCTAGGGGTCCTAGGACCCCTAGAGACATATGTCATCATTTAATGGGTCAAAGGGGGTCATAGGTCACCCTATGACCCCCTTTGACCCATATGTACGATTTGAATATGTCCCTAGGGGTCCTAGGACCCCTAGGGACATATGTCGTCGTTTAATGGGTCAAAGAGGGTCATAGGTCAGCCTATGACCCCTTTTGACCCATATGAACGATTCGAATATGTTCCTAGGGGTCCGAGGACCCCTAGGGACATATGTCGTCGTTTAATGGGTCAAAGAGGGTCATAAGTCAACTTATGACCCTCTTTGACCCATATGAACGATTTGAATATGTCCCTAGGGGTCTGAGGACCCCTAGGGACATATGTCATTGTTTAATGGGTCAAAGAGGGTCATAGGTTACCCTATGACCCCATTTGACCTATATTACCCATTCGAATATGTCCCTTGGGGTCCGAGGACCCCTAGGGACATATGTCATCGTTTAATGTGTCAAAGAGGGTCATAGGTGACCTATGACCCCCTTTGACCCATATTACCCATTCGAATATGTCCGTAGGGGTCCTAGGACCCCTAGAGACATATATCATCGTTTAATGCGTCAAGAGGGTCATAGGTCACCCTATGACCCTCTTTGACCCATATGAACGATCTGAATATGTCCCTAGGGGTCCCTAGACCCCTAGAGACATATGTCATCGTTTAATGGGTCAAAGAGGGTCATAGGTTACCCTATGACCCCATTCGACCCATATTACCCAGTCGAATATGTCCCTAGGGGTCCTAGGACCCTTAGGGACATATGTCGTCGTTTAATGAGTCAAAGAGGGTCACAGGTCACCCTATGGCCCCCTTTGACCCATATTACCCATTCGAATATGTCCCTAGGGGTCCGAGGACCCCTAAAGACATATATCATCGTTTAATGGGTCAAGAGGGTCATAGGTCACCTTATGACCCCCTTTGACCCATATGAACGATTCAAATATGTCCCTAGGGGTCCTAGGACCCCTAGAGATATATGTCGTCGTTTAATGGGTCAAAGAGGGTCACAGGTTACCCTATGACCCCATTTGACCCATATTACCCATTCGAATATGTCCCTAGGGGTCCTAGGACCCCTAGGGACATATGTCGTCATTTAATGGGTCAAAAGGGGTCATAGGTCACCCTATGACCCCCTTTGACTCATATGAACGATTCAAATATGTCCCTAGGGGTCTTAGGACCCCTAAGGTCATATGTCATCATTTAATGGGTCAAAGGGGGTCATAGGTCACCCTATGACCCCCTTTGACTCATATGAACCATTCGAAGATGTCCTTAGGGTTCTAGGACCCCTAGGGACATACGTCGTCGTTTAATGGGTCAAAAGGGTTCATAGGTCACCTTATGACCCCCTTTGACTCATATGAACCATTCGAATATGTCCCTAAGGGTCCTAGGACCCCTAGGGACATATGTCATCGTTTAATGGGTCAAAGGGGGTCATAGGTCACCCTATGACCCCCTTTGACCATTATGAATCATTCGAATATGTCCCTAGGGTCCTAGGACCCCTAGGGACATATGTCTTCGTTTAATGGGTCAAAGAGGGTCATAGGTCACCATATGACCCCCTTTGACCCATATTACCCATTCGAATATGTCGCTAGGGGTCCTAGGACCCCTAGAGACATATGTCATCGTTTAATGGGTCAAAGAGGGTCATAGGTCACCCTATGACCCCCTTTGACCCATATGAACGATTCAAATATGTCCCTAGGGGTCCTAGGACCCCTAGAGATATATGTCGTCGTTTAATGGGTCAAAGAGGGTCACAGGTTACCCTGTGACCCCATTTGACCCATATTACCCATTCGAATATGTCCCTAGGGGTCCTAGGACCCCTAGGGACATATGTCGTCGTTTAATGGGTCAAAAGGGGTCATAGGTCACCCTATGACCCCCTTTGACTCATATGAACGATTCAAATATGTCCCTAGGGGTCCTAGGACCCCTAAGGTCATATGTCGTCATTTAATGGGTCAAAGGGGGTCATAGGTCACCCTATGACCCCCTTTGACTCATATGAACCATTCGAAGATGTCCTTAGGGTCCTAGGACCCCTAGGGACATACGTCGTCGTTTAATGGGTCAAAAGGGTTCATAGGTCACCTTATGACCCCCTTTGACTCATATGAACCATTCGAATATGTCCCTAAGGGTCCTAGGATCCCTAGGGACATATGTCGTCGTTTAATGGGTCAAAGGGGGTCATAGGTCACCCTATGACCCCCTTTGACCATTATGAATCATTCGAATATGTCCCTAGGGTCCTAGGACCCCTAGGGACATATGTCTTCGTTTAGTGGGTGAAAGAGGGTCATAGGTCACCCTATGACCCCCTTTGACCCATATTACCCATTCGAATATGTCCCTAGGGGTCCTAGGACCCCTAGAGACATATGTCATCGTTTAATGGGTCAAAGAGGGTCATAGGTCACCCTATGACCCCCTTTGACCCATATGTACGATTTGAATATGTCCCTAGGGGTCCTAGGACCCCTAGGGACATATGTCGTCGTTTAATGGGTCAAAGAGGGTCATAGGTCACCCTATGACCCCCTTTGACCCATATGAATGATTCGAATATGTCCCTAGGGGTCCGAGGACCCCTAGGGACATATGTCATCGTTTAATGGGTCAAAGAGGGTCATAGGTCACCCTATGACCCCCTTTGACCCATATTACCCATTCGAATATGTCCCTAGGGGTCCTAGGACCCCTAGAGACATATATCGCCGTTTAATGGGTCAAAGAGGGTCAGAGGTCACCCTATGACCCCCTTTGACCCATATGAACGATTGGAATATTTCTCTAGGGGTCCTAGGACCCTTAGGGACATATGTCGTCGTTTAATGGGTCAAAGAGGGTCATAGGTCACCCTATGACCCCCTTTGACCCATATTACTCATTCGAATATGTCCCTAGAGGTCCTAGGACCCCTAGGGACATATGTCGTCGTTTAATGGGTCAAAGGGGATCATAGGTCACCCTATGACCCCCTTTGACCCATATGAATGATTCGACTATGTCCCTAGGGGTCCTAGGACCCCTAGGGACATATGTCATCATTTAATGGGTCAAAGTGGGTCATAGGTCACCCAATGACCCCCTTTGACCCATATGAACGATTCGACTATGTCCCTAGGGGTCCCAGGACCCCTAGGGACATATGTCATCATTTAATGGGTCAAAGAGGGTCATAGGTCACCCTATGACCCCCTTTGACCCATAATACCCATTCGAATATGTCCCTAGGGGTCCTAGGACCCCTAGAGACATATGTCATCGTTTAATGGGTCAAAAGGGGTCATAGGTCACCCTATGACCCCCTTTGATCAATATGAATGATTCGGCTATGTCCATTGGTGTCCTAGGGACATATGTCGTCATTTAATGGGTCAAAGGGAGCCCCTTTGACCCATTAAAGGATGACATATGTCCCTAGGGGTCCTAGGACCCCTAGAGACATTTATCGTCGTTTAATGGGTCAAAGAGGGTTATAGGTCACCCTATGACCCCCTTTGACTCTTATATATTAATAATATACAGATTAATAATGTACATATATATTAATAATATACATATCAATATAATAATATATATATATACACATATACATATTACATTATTATATTTAATGAAAATATTACGCTATTATATAAATATATTAGTAACATACATATTAATATAATAATATTTATAATATATATTATATTTAATAAAAATATTACGTTGTTATATAAATATTATATTATTATACATATTAATATAATAATATTTAATAAATATTACATTTAATGAAAATATTACGTTATTGTATATATTAATAACATACATATTAATATAATAATATATAATACGTATTTTATATATATATAAATTACGTTATTATATTTAGTAAAAATAATAATAATATATATTATATTTATAGATTGTAATAAGATTAACATAGGATATTATTATATATTACTAGATTATATCTTGTATGTTTACATTACGTTATTATATATATATATAATATATTAAAATATGCCTTTACATATTAATATAAGTGAAATAATTTAAAAATAAAAAACTAGAACGTTTAAATCGAATTTCCCTCCAAAATTTGAAGATTTTTGAAATTTGACTACTGAGCCATATCGGATATCCGATGTCAAATCAGATATCCGATCAGGCTTGGTATTTACCAAGCCTGCCCGGTCAACCCCAAAGACGTGTTTATAGAGAGTTTTAGTGATACTCAAACTTCGGGTAGCCGTTTGACAATGTTATTTTGATCGAAATTGAATGAAATGAAATGGGTTTCTTAATATCGCTCTCGAGATTCCATCAATATAATTTCTGTCAAATTTTGAGTTCGATAAGTATTTATTAGTTAATTATCAATGAAGATTATTGTAAAGTGCTGATTGACATACTGAATGAAAAATAGCTATAACTTTCAAACGGTATAACATTTTTTAAATCTAAAAGTTGCGTCACATTCTATACTTCGCCTAGCATAAGAAAAAAACAAAAAAAGAAAAATTTGATCAAATTTTCTATTAGTTAGGGTGGTCAGACACGGGACTTTTTTTAATCCGAAAAAGTTTTGGTAGAAAATTCATATTTAATTATTTATTTGGAATAAAAATATCAAAAAAATGCATCACATCTGGGCATGAGTCTAGTTTTCATATCTATAATTATATTAAAAAAATATTATGATTTGATTTTGATTAAGGTGGTCAGACATACACCTACTTTTTATTTTTGCCCTAAAATTTTCTTAGTACTGCATTAAAATTCAAACTTTTGACCTATCAATTATTTTTTTCTCCTGATAAGGCCTAGTATTTTAGAAACTACATTCAATTTTCTACAAATTATTTTCTTACAACTTTTTGATATAAAGTCCATAACCACTTCAAAATTATGTGTCAAGTTGACATAAACCTGATTTGCTAATTTTTCACTGCCACTTAAGGCCATAGTTTGGTACACCATGATCTTGCACATACCCTTCTACTAAAAAAAGAACTTCTCACTAGATAGGAAGACATACTATCCAAAGAATAATTTTTTTGGAGAAATAAATCATGGGAAAAATGGCTAATTGGTTGATTGGTGTTTTCTCTACAAGGTCCTCGAAGCCTTTGGTTTCTCCAAACAATGGATTAATCTTGTATTTAAATTTATTTCTACTCCCAAAATTTTTATCCTCATTAATGGTATGCCCGAAGGTTTCTTTGAAATATCAAGAGGTATAAGACAAGGAGACCCATTATCTCCTTCCCTTTCTATCATTATGGTGGAAGCTTTTGGGAGAGAAATATCAGAAGCCTATCATAATCAAGAAATCTCTGGTATCATTGTGGCTAGTAATATGCCCAATATCAGGCATCAACACAATTCTACCTAGCAAGAGTATAGATTCAAAAGAATTGGGTTTTAAGACCATCATTAAGTCCTATATGGATGCCTTAGGGAAAAAGGTGAACGAACTCAAATTGGAGATATATTTTTTAAATACTAAAATAGAAATGGAAGATCAGATCTGCAAGATAATGGGTTAAAAAAAGGTCAATTTCTATGCAAATTTCTAGGGATTAACTTAGAGAAAGGCTCAAAATCTAGTAAGGTTTGGCATAATACTCTTGACAAGCTGGATGCAAGGATTGGTAGCTAGAAAGATAAATGGCTCTCAAAAATAGGAAAAATTACTAAAATTAGTTATGTCCTATCTGCCATTCCAACCTTCCTCCTTTCCCATCTTCCCCTCTCTAAAAGTTTCTATTGAAATTCGAAGCCAAACTTAGAAATTTTCTATGGAAAGATTATGAAGAAGATAAAAAATTGGCACTCATCAAATGAGAAAATATATGCAAACCCAAGAATATTGGGAGATTAGGGATTAACAATCTTCAATGGCAAAATGAAGCTTTAGGTGTGAAATTAATATGGCATCATTATAAAGAAATAGATCAAAAGCAGACTAAGATATTTTACAAAAAATAACTTAATCTGGATGACCCTTTGTCATTATTTAGAATGATAAACCTACCTAAAGGGTTAGAAAGCTATAATTTTATGACAAGATGTCAGCTTTTAATTTGCAAGTTTCTCACTTGGGATGTGGGTTTGGGTGATAAAGCCTTATTTTGGGATGACTCTTGGGATGAACATCCTTCAATTAATGCAAGTCCCTTCCCTAAGGATCTCAAAGATAAATTGGTTTCATTATGGGGGGATAAAGTGAGTTGTTATAAGTCTAATTTTTTTTGGAAGGCACCCACAAATGGGTTTGGAGATCTTTGGAAGGGATGGGGTTAGATTCTTTATCCATTGAGGCTTATGAGAAGATTTTGTTAGCTAGAAAGATTAAGCAAGTAGAAAGGAAAGATGAACTTATTTGGGCTACTTCAAATGATTGTAAGTATAGTGTGAAAAATGGATACAATGCTTTGATTCATTCTCAAAGATGGAGCAAAATTGAAATTCCTCTCAAACTCTATTGGGACGCAGCTTGTCTTCCTAAGGCAAGCTTCTTTTTATAGCTACCATTCCAAAATAAAATCTCGATAGTTGATAGACTATCCAGATTTGGTGTTTTAGGTCCTTCAAAGTGTGTGTTATGTAAACATAATAGTGAGGACATTGATCATTTTTTATATAGATGTCCTTTCACCCATGCTTGTTGGGATTGGATTAAATTCAGATTAGGATGGTCAACACCTATGCCATAATCCTTCACTAATTTCCTTATAGCTTGGCCTATAGGAATGACTAAAGGAGTATATAACAAAATTTGGAATATATGCCCCTCTACTATGGCATGGGGGATCTAGAAGGAGAGAAATCAGTTCATTTTTTAACATGCCAAATTGAAATTAGAAGAGTTATTATTAAAGATCAAGGTTTCTATAGTGGAAGTGATGAACTCCCATCTCAGAAAATCCATGAAAGAGGAAGGTTCTTTCTCTACATGGGATGGTATTATGATGAAGAATTGGTCCAACCTAATTAATTTTCCTCTTGTATACCTTAAGAAAAGCAAGGAGGATAGGGATAGGTGCAAATGGGCACCATTCCTGCATGGATGGCTTAAACTCAATTTTGATAGAGCTACTAGAGGAAATCCTAGTGTGGCGAGTATAGGTTGTATCATCAATGATGATACATGTAAGTGGGTAGAAAAGAAAGCTATTTCCATTAAGCCTACCTCTAATAACTTGGCATAATTGGAAGCATTGGACAAAGGTTTGCAATTATGTCATGAATTAGGATTATTTAGGGTCATCATAGAAGGTGATTCTCAGATAATCCTAAATGCGGTTAGGAAGCGTGTTACCCCCAATTGAGTCCTAAATTCAAAATTAGGAAAGGTTCTTGGTCTTTTGGATCGATTTAAGAATATTCAAATTTGTCATATCTTTTGAGAAGGCAATCATAAAGAAGATTGTTTAGCAAATAAAGGAGTCGACAGGGTAAATTTTTAGATTTATAATGATGGATAATCGATATCTTGTCCTAGTAAATTTGTCCTTATAGGACTTATTCTCTCTATCCTTTATTGGGCTAATTATACCCTAGTCTATTCTTTTTAATTTGGTTAGGTTTTGGCCTTAGTATAAAGAGAGACCTCCTTGGTTAGGTTTCATGATTTTATGTCAGTGTTATGGGATTAGGATATGAGCTCATCATATCCTTCTAGTTTCCTATCATTAGGAATGGTGGCTTTCTCTCTATCTTTATTTGTATGATTCAATTTCAGGGTTTTGTTAATAGCATTATGGAAATTTCCCCATGACTAGGCTAGCTTTCATTAGTCAAATGAGGTCATGCTTGCTTGGGCTTCTAGAGGGTTCTCCTATTGTCTTTTATGGAGTCATTTTCACTACCTTCTAATTGATTGAGATCGCTAAACATGGATTTGAATGTCTATGTTTTCCATACATCAAAATCTTACACCATGGCATTTTGTGGCAATGTCAAACTAGAATGTTGGAATTAGATTCTAAATCCTATGGATGACATGGCAAGAATCGTAGTAAGCAAAGCAATTGGGGAGGTGGTCTTTGGTTATAAGTATAAATGGAGAACCAACAGTGACACAATTGGATCATTCAATGGATGTATGGTGTAACGCCCTGCCAAGGGATTCAAAAGAATTAACCTAAATTTTCACTAAGTTTGGTAACATTTTTTTTTTGAAACATGAAAGTTAAACCATTCACAACATACACATAGTAACAGAAGTAATAACAACATTCAATTAAAAGTATACATAAACATACATAATAGGTTACATTCCTTAAAGATCCCTTAACGTTGATTCACATTTAAATTAACTAATATTAATTCCATCTAATTCCACATCCACATGAAATAATAATGAAAAGTCCAATCTTCTTAAACATTATACTTTTGTTCCAAGTGTCCCTTAGGAAATTAGCTTTCAGAATGCTTAATCATCCACTGTACATGTCACAAGGTATGAAAGACATAAAAGAATATACATGTGTGAAAATAAAGTACATCATCCTATTCTAAATCCATGATTCAAGAGCAATAAAATAAATGAAACCACATGTCATACATGATACATCATCATAGAAGATATAAACATCCATTATAATAGATAACCAAAAATCATAACACATACTTATCTAAGTGCACAGTTCCTCTCAACCATAAATAGCATCATTAGACCATCATGGGCCCTAGCCATCCCTCTACGCCTAACATCCCAAGTTACCAAAGAGATCATCAGTATTATCATAGTAATAGGGATGTCATTCCTAAAACATGCTACAACATATGCATAAAGAAATCTAACATGCAAGAATAAAGCATACAATGATCCTAAAAAGAATATAACATCATCAATCATGTGCTGATTATCAATATAAAGAAATGTACCAATAAATAACATCCATCATAAGATATAAAAACATAATAAAGATAGATGCCAAAAAAGAATGCTCTAGCCACGGTGTCTTAGATGGATCTCAAATGGTAAGAGTGAAAAACCACTAGCACCTAACCACATGGAACCTAAATGGTCCACTCCCACCATGTTGACGAGATAGTCTCAAGTCCCAAATAGGTTAACAATTGACATAGCACAAGTACTCTCTAAGTTCAGGAATCCTAAAAGTATACTAACTCAAAGGTTCCAACACAAACTGACATCTAATCCTAGAGGCACACAAGACATGTAGGAACCTACTATGTAAGTGAGAAAGTGTCATTGCACAGATCATGCTAGAGTTACCCTGGTAGTCTTTCAGTAGACCTTGGCCCCCTAGTGATCCCTATGCAGCCACTAGTATCCTCTCATACTAAGGAGGCATACTATGAAATGCAAGGTCGCAACCAAGTGTTCTCTCTACTCCCATCCTAGTCTGTCCTAGCACTTGAGGCATGGGCGAGAACATACAATTATCTTGTTAGGTTCATTTAAGTCAGTATTAAGTGTAATGTTTTCACTTATTAAATAACTTACAATAAGTTACCCTGGCAGCCACTTAGGGCCCCGACCCCCATTGCAAGCCAGTTCCCCACACTACATGTAGATATCCTACCCTAAGCTCATGGAATCATAAATCACGAAATCACCACAGTCCTATACAAGTGACTAGAAAAATATCAAAAGATAATCCACGATAAGAGCATCAAATATCCATAAGCAACTAAAAAGTATCCCTTGATAATCATGACCACAATAGTTCTCTATTGGCAACTGAAGGTATCAATGATAATCACAATATCCATTGATCCTCATCGAGCAACTAAAAAGGCATCTCAAAATAAATCAATAAATCCATTGGTTCACAACAAGCAACCAAAAATTATATCAAAGTAATATTGATCAAAGACTCCAAAATGGTCAATTCATACATGTCACATCATGATGTCATCAAGATCAAGTAAAAACTTCAGTCCCATCAAGGTGACTGGTAAGTAATCCAAATACAACTGATCGATAACTCATAAATGTTTACATAAATCATAGCTTACACAAGAAGACTAGAAACAATATCAATCAATGAACCACACACACCATAAAGCATGCCATCTCATAACCATGGTTGGGTTTAAAAAGATCGAGATCAAAAGACATCATCATGCCATCACAAATCATAAACCTCGAGCCTTTGGTAGATGTCCTATATCTGGTCAACAATCTAGTCAACCCAAAGAAAACCCCAAGACACAAACATTATACATACAACAATATAAGTTTCATGTATTAACTTAGCTTTGGATTCACAATATCAATTTATAGTAAAATTTCAATTTTCACTTTAGTGTGAGTTTCCAAATTTAAATAAATACATCTTAATCCCTATAGTTTAACCATTTTCCCATGCTAGAATGAAAGTCCAATTTTCCAATGTGGTCAACTCTCTAAATTATACCATGGTTAAATTATGTTAATTTAATCATTAAATTTTCACTTATTGATTTTCAAAAGATTACTCCAAAGATTCTATCGATATTAAAACAATCTAACACATTTACAATTTAAGCTATCCTACCATCTTTATTAATTAATCATAATTAAATTACATTTATTCAAATCAATTAATAAATATATAATTCATAATATAAAACCCCAAATCATTTTAATAATATCTTAATTAAAATTTAATTAAATATTATTAAAACTTAAGTCTGTTAACTATTAACTAAATTAAATATTATTAACAAATTACTAATGTTAAATAATTATTATTATATAAAAATTAATATATATAATTAAAAAAAATCATAATACTAATATATATATATATATAAAGTCTTACCTGCGTAGTACCTGTGAGTATGCAGTACCTACAAGTATGCAATACCTATGAAATATTTCATAGGCTATGGTCGCAATGCCATCCCATATGGGAGGCTTGCCATGGCAGTGGCTGCTGTGTAGCCTTTAATGGTTGTCGGAGGGTCCACTATCATGGACAGTGACCACCCGTGGAGGTGGGATGTGACTGCCCACCCTCACCAAATTTTTTTTTATTTTTAAAAACAAAAGAAACACCCATGTTATTTATTATTTATAAAATGTTTTCAAAATAAATGTTTTTAGCATAAATGCTTATATCTTATTTAATATCGACATGATAATATTTTCAGAGCTATATATATATATATATATATATATATATATACATACATATATACATATACATATATTATATGTATATATGTATATATATGTATATATATATATACATATCTATATATATATACATATACATATATACATATACATATATATATATGTATATGTATATATACATATATATACATATATACATATAATATATGTATATGTATATATGTATATATATGTATATATATATATATATACATATCTATATATATATACATATACATATATACATATACATATGTATATATGTATATATATGTATATATATATATATGTATATATATATATGTATATATATATATATGTATATATATATATGTATATATATGTATGTATATATATATATATATATCAGGTGCAATTCTGAAGGATGTGCATAGATTATTCGGATGAAGGAATACAATGTATTTTCTTTATTATTTTTATCAATTAAAACCTAGCCCTTTAAATTACTCAGATTTATGTGTGGAGTAGTTTCCTTATAAAATATTCAACACATGAAATTCTCAAAAAACATTTAGAAGACACGATGAAGACAAAAAGTGGAAGAAGTTGGAAATAACATATGCAAAATCATAAGTGTCTACCTGGACATTGATTGTAAACCACTTGTCCTCATAAACTGTAGAGCAAGCTCCTTCCTTCTCCAACGTTTGTGGATCCACCCAAAAATGCTCCCTGAGCTACTAGGAGTGTTTGAATATAAGGACCTCTCAAGAAGCACCTAGAATGTCTCTAGAAACAACCCGAAGATAAGATAAGCATTGACAACTAAGCACGAGCTTTTTCCAACCTTCTAAATGAGTCACAAGGTTGTAGACACCACATCCTTAATTTGTGTGCTAACTCCTGCATTGTAGACATACGTGCATTCAAGAGGTGTGCTTACTCCTAGGTAGACTTATAACTTTTATTTTAATTCTTTTATTATTATTATTTATTTATTATTTGATTATTATTTTTATTATTATTAATTTTAGTTTCTTTTATTTAATTTTTTTACTCAATTAATTCTCCATTTAATTAATTAAAATCAAAAAATCAAAAAATCATAATATTATATTAATTTTCACCAAAATAATTAAATTATTAATTAAATCTTTTAATTTTAGACTTAATTAATGGAGAATTCACCATAGACTTCTCAAGATAAAATATGAAAACCCTGTTGGAAATATTCAAGATATGACAAGTTACTGAGAGGGGAGGGGTGAATCAATAACTTTTAAAATTTCAAACAATAAAACTGCATACTGATATATTCACCATTCATCCAAGTAACCTACTGTAAGCATGAAACAAAATCATTTGCAACACTTGAACACACAGATTTGGTGACCCAAAAACCTTCCAAATAGAAAGTAAAACTGGAGTGGGGATGAAACCCACAAAGCTTCGTTACTGCAGTATGAAGTTGGCCAGTTAAGGCTTACAATGACCACTTCTGGTGATCTGCCCTGTTAGGAGCACAAAGGATTGCTAGATCCACCTTGTTAGAGGATTTACAAACATACAATAAAGTATGCACTCTATTAGGAGATTTACAAAAGACTGTTAAGTCTACCTTGTTAAAGGATTTACAAAAATTGATTCACCTGTTAGAATGAAATAGTGGATCTGATTACAACTGATTGCTGATAAGATCCGCTATGCTCTGATTCACCTTGATGTGATAGATAAAACTTTTCTGCTCCAAAACTTGACCTTGCTGAATACCTTCACAACTCAGCACGCATACTTTCGCACGCATGTATTTATTTCACACTTTCACACTCTCATTCATTACCATTGCATTTGAATGATACAATACATTGCATATATATACCATCCAAATAAACAATACATGCAAGGTCGGCCAAAACAACAAGTGCAAATCTCTATACAAAGTCGGCCCAAGGTAAAAACTTGGGTTCACTGAACTGACTCGGTGTCCTTCTGATACTCGGCGTCCACTGCGTTACTCGGCATCGTCATGCACTCAGTAGAAGTGAAGGCACAGTCCATACTAAACACTTCGAGTAGTTCTGAACTCGGTAACCACTGGAGACTCGGTAGAAGAGATATCACTCGGTGAACACTTCTATCTGAACTGTAGCTCGGTGATCAAAGGAAACACTCAATAGAACCTTGTGACTCGGTGATAGTTAGTTTCCTTGATAACCGTCTGAGCTCGGTAAAATTAATTTCCTTGATAACCTCAGGAGCTCGGTTATCATGAAGTTCTCGATCAATACTAAGTACATCTTCACTCGATCAAAACTGATTCCTTTCTTTACCTCGAACACTCGGTAAACACTGGCTGCTTTGTTCACCTCGATCACTCGGTAAACACTGACTTCTTTGTTCACCTCGATCACTCGGTAAACACTGAGAACTAGGTAAAGCTTGGCTTACAAAGGAATGTCCGGTGAGAGCTCGGTAAGCATTCAGAATCCAATAAGTGTTGTAACTAATGACAAAAATGTATCATAATGCCAACAATCTCCCCCTTTGGCATTAGTGACAAAAACACTTATGAGACAAAATTTATCTGACATGCTGATGACTGATTCTGAATATACATAGCTTCGTTATATACAACTCCCCCTGAGAATGTACATACAGTATTTACATGAGCTGTATATCTCTTCCTTTGTACAATTTCTCTGAAAACAGTTATTCACCCATAGTATACATATCCAACAATAATCTCCCCCTTTTTGACAATAATGCCAAAGAATAAAAGAATATATATACTTATATAGAAACACCAAAATGAGAGATGAACTCTGAATGTACCTGAAGAATAAGCTGGAGAGTCTTATCCCAATTCTCTTGCAAAATTTTGCAGGGGGAAAGAGCTACTTGAACTTCAGCCGAAAGTTCAATCACATGGTCTGCAATGGAGAAGTTATTATCATGGATTAATGTCTTTGAATGTGCAATGTGCTTCTGCATTGAATCCATGATGGGAAGGATCATGTTTTGGATATCTATCAATGTAGATCGGATCCTTGCCTCTTCTCTCAACAGCTCTGCCTGCTTCTCTGACAAAAATTTGATCCTGAGGTGATGAGATGAGCTTGAACTGGGGTCAAGCTTCAAGTTCTGTGCGCTCACCTTCAGATCCTCATCAATTTTATTTAGTTTCTCTCTTATTCCCTTAGTGTACTCGGTAACATCACAAAGCTTAGCAAAAAGAGATGTTACATTATTAAAAGAAATTTTCATATCTGCCAAAACTGAGGTTAATGCAACCTGATTTATTGCAATGTTCTGAGCAATGTGCCCCAACACCTTATTATCAAATTTTTTTGCTGCACGCTCAATCAGCTTTTCTTGTCCGGAGGCATCTTCATTGAATTTATTAACTGCCTCTTCCAATTGAATCAAAATGTGTTGAGAAGTATCAACATCAACACCTATAGCCTCAGTAATTATGTTCCGGGCATCCTCAATTATCCTGTATTCCTTATCCCTTTCTGATCTTAACTGCATCTGAGTAGCCTTTTTCTCAATAAGTTGACTAGCATACCTCATTTCTTCAATGGTAGCATTATCAAAGTCAATCTTTGGAATTACTATCTCTGTGTCCAAGTCAATGTCTTTAGGAATTTCCTTTCCAGTGATCATAAGTCTTAATGGATGCTTTTGTTTGACTTCTGAGATGACTAGTTTGACCTTTGGAATAGACACAACAGTAGAGACAGAAGGACTAGCAGTAAAAACTGGGATGCTTGAGGGTTGGGTGCCAATAGGAGTATGTATAGGGTCAAAAATTTGAGTACTGACCAAAAATGGTGATACACTCGGTAATATAGTATCTAAGCTCACTGTGCCTGAAGTAGATGGCGACAAAATTGTAGAACAAATTGGAGTAGTCAAAATTGGAGAACTTACAGCAATACCAACTGATGATGATGGAGTCGAGGAGGCCAACTCGGTAGATGAAGAGGGGTGTAGCTTGGTAGATGAAGTGGTAGTCACTTCCACTGATGATACCTGGAGTTGAGATATGGCAGGTGTAGATGGTAAATCTGGTGTAGATGAACCTGCTGAAGCTGACTCCAACCTTGATGATGTCACAGGTTTAGCTGGGGAGTGAGGAAGGGATGCAATAACTGCTACTGCAATTTTTACCAGATCATCCTCCTTATCTTCCTCTTCAGCTTCTTCCTCTTTGTCTTCTTCCTCTTTCTCTTCCATCATTGCATGCAACTCTTCTGGTGTAACTGTGATGGATGGAGTGCTATCTGATTCATCACTACTACTGCTGTTGTCATCATCCTTTATTTCTACTAGGTCTACACTAGGCTTATGTAGATGATAGATGTTTTTGCACATGTTTGTAGCATCATTTAAAACATGCTCTATATCTTTGATCAAAATCAAACAAGTGTGGAATCTGATCATCATTTTACCTTCATAGGTTTTCAATTCAGATTTTACCTCTGCTCCAGTGAGACTAGGCAGAAGATTCTTCAGGGATTGCTCATATATATCTTTTACCGTCTTGGTGGCTAACTCCCATCTTGGCTGTACTCTCTCCAGTAGTTCTTTAGATATATGAGGAGCAATCTGGTTCAGGGAGTATTTCCATTTTCCCATTTTGTTAAGTACAAGTTCCTCAATCTACATTTTCTCTGCATTAGTCCTTGTCTCAAATTTCAATGCCTTGAAATTTGCGATGCCAGCTCCTTCTTCCAATGATTTGAGCCTTTGCTCGAATGTAGGTGTAGGCTTGACCAATACAGGTTCCTGAATACCTTTTCTTGTCCTCCGAGTAAATATTGCAGTAGGCTACTTCTTGGGCTTGGTAATGATTACCTTGCCTTTCTTCTTTTCCGGTTGCTCTTTTTCTGATTCTTTTTCTCCTTCTTCTTCTTCTTCACTTTCTTTATCTTCACCTTTTCCCTTGGTGAGCATAAGAGGACCCATTGCAGTTTTCAGTTTGGCCACTTTCCTCTTACCTTTGCTGATGGCCTGTGGAATTTTGATTTCCAGTTCAATTCTGGTCATAAGTACCAAAAATCCATTGCCTTGGGTCTACTGGCTCATTTACCAGTGCTTCAATGATATCTCTTGTTTCATCAATATTTACCTCATATGGAAGAGGTTTCACCCATGCAACTCGGGGTCTAACTGCCTTTATGTACACCTTGTCACAGTCAACCATAAAACATACGTCATCTTTATATTCTTCAACAAGCCTAGGAGGAATTCTGAATCAGTTATTCATCCTCTCCTTAAAGTCTTCAAAATAGTTATCCATGATACTATCAAAATTTTCTCCCATCTCTGCTATAAACTCTTTAATCTGATACAAAATTGGGACATCTTTTCTCCATTCTATGGTTCCCTTTGATGGAAAGAATTTTTGTACATAAAATAGTAAACATATTAACAGAGATCCAAATTTACAGGGGTTATTCTTCGATGTCCTTATACTTTCCATGTTCTTGTTTAACTGCTTCAACATTACTTCTAACAGATCAAACTCAAGATTTTTCTTTACAAATTTTAGGGCCAAATCCACAGGTTCACACGGTACACTATTTAACCTACTGGAACTATATAACTTATATGCAATAATATGTATGCCAAATCTTAGTTCCGGATCTGTTACAGTGTTAACCTTCAAACCTCTACCGTCCCACTCGGCTAGGGTTTGCCTCTGTAACTCATCCCGTCCTAGGGTTTTGGTGGTTTTGGCTTTGCTGAGCATCGGGAGACCCGTGATTTTGTAAATCATCTTCTTGGTTATCAAAACGGGTTGTTCCAACCACAACTGACCATTATGCACTCGACTCAAGATATACCTAATCCATTTGGTTTGGAAGTTTCTAGGCATATGCACGATGTGAGTCAAACCTTTAGTTTCCAAATGCTTGTGCTCGATTTTGAGAGAACCATTTACACATAGCTCCGCTAGGGCATTATCCATGTCCAATGTCCCTATTTCTTGAATAGCACACTTAAAATGAGTGCGAATGTCATTCACGAGGAGTACCTTGGGTGGAATCTGTGATTGAGCTCCATTGGGATCGAGCGATTCAGCGATGGCAGGAACGAGCTTGAATGTAGGTGCCTTCCATTCCGTTCCCTTCACAAGCATTTTAGAACCCTTCTTTGCCTTTTTGCTGCTGGTGCTTGCGGATGCCATTGCTGCTCGGTGAGTGAAAAGGTTTCATAAGAATACTTCGCTGGAAAATCTCTTCAAATCGCTTGAACTCGCTTGAAAGCCCCTTTTTTTGTGTAAATCTCAAATTCGCGGTGAAAAATGAGGTCGAAATCTGCCCTTTTGATGAAAAATTTTCCATTAACGTTCAGTACGGAGGTAGTTGCGATCGACAGACTATCATCCACTAGCTCAGCTTAAACTTCGCAACTCGGTGACCAAAAGAAGATAGGTTAAACTGACCTTAACTCGGTAAGAGAAGAACCAAACATGCTCGGTAAGTGCAACTTGGTGAAAGAAGCTTTATTGCACCCGACTAAGCTCGGTAAGGTCATGTACCGACCATGATCCTGATGTATCTAAAATACTGATTTGATCATATTTTCATTCTAGGACTGCTTAAGATATTGCTTTGTAGATACAGTCCTGGTCTTATCCCGATGAGTCTTAATTGGAAATGGTAGAGTCACTCACTTCTTGAGTGACCATTCCATCGTTTGAATTATCTGGCTCGATAGACTTAGGAATTCATTACTGCTTCATTTGCTTCCGAATATTGTCTACTTTGATTTTCTTTTCATCGTCAACTTTCTTTATGTTCATGCAGTTTTTAGATATATGACCAAGTTCTGTACATGTATAACATCTTACAGTGGTATCCCTTTTTCTTAGGTGATGCCTTGTACAATTTATGCCAGTATGACATCTGCACCAAGTGTTGTAGTCCCAACCAAATATTGCTTTGACAAGTTGTTCAGCTGGATTAGATGATTTGGATTTGCATTGTGATGCCTTATGACCTTGCTTTTGGCATTTGTGACATTTACCTTCAAATTTTGGTTTCTCTTTGCATTCATTGGCTTTGTGTCCATGCTGATTGCAATTGTAGCACTTTCCATTAAATTTGCCTTTTCCATTGCTCCAACATCTGTTAGATGTATGACCTAACTTACCACAGTGGCTGCAAGTAGGTCTTTGATTCTTTTGAGTACCCTGTTTGGAGGATTCACCTTCTTCCTTGTATCCAAGGCCTGCTTTACCATTTTGTTTATGAAAGTTTTCTTCATTTTGTAGATTCAATTGATCCATGTCCTTTAGAGATTTTACCATTCTCTCATTGACTTGTTTTTCAGAGATTAGATCACTTTGTAAGCTTGCATTGATTTTCCTTTCAGTAATTAAGTCATTTCTCAAATTCTCATTCTCAAATCTTAGATTCATAAATTTTTCATTTGCATTAGATAATTGAGTTACAAGATTTTCAAACTGAGAGGATTGATTATTCCTTACCTCTATGTCTTCAGCTACCTTGTTCCTTTGCTCCAAGATTTCACATAGCCTGATGGACTGGATTTCTTGTTCCCTTTTGAGCTTTCTTACTTCTTCCTACAGAGATCCATTCTTTTCTAAACATTCTTTGATTGCTTTGTCAGCTTCATCTGAACTACTTGATGGTGAGAGATCTTCAATCTTTTCTTCAACATACTGATGGTCATTCATTTGCCTTGCAAGTTCTTTTCTTCTTTTCAAGGATTGTGAAAGATGCTCTTTTGCTTCATTGAGTTGAGCCATGGCCATTTTCAGATCTAGCTTTTCATTCTCAATAGTTTTGTCAAGTCTGAATATCTCCATTGTCCTTGATCTTTGCTCAAGCTGTGAAACTTTTATCTTGAGAACCTTATTGCTCTGATACCAATTGTTGTAAATATTCAAGATATGACAAGTTACTGTGAGGGGAGGGGTGAATCAGTAACTTTTAAAATTTCAAACAATAAAACTGCATACTGATATATTCACCATTCATCCAAGTAACCTACTGTAAGCATGAAACAAAATCATTTGCAACACTTGAACACACAGATTTGGTGACCCAGAAACCTTCCAAATAGAAAGTAAAACTGGGGTGGGGATGAAACCCACAAAGCTTCGTTACTGCAGTATGAAGTTGGCCGGTTAAGGCTTACAATGACCACTTCTAGTGATCTGCCCTGTTAGGAGCACAAAGGATTGCTAGATCCACCTTGTTAGAGGATTTACAAACATACAATAAAGTATGCACTCTGTTAGGAGATTTACAAAAGACTGTTAAGTCTACCTTGTTAAAGGATTTACAAAAACTGATTCACCTGTTAGAATGAAATAGTGGATCTGATTACAATTGATTGCTGATAAGATCCGCTATGCTCTGATTCACCTTGATGTGATAGATAAAACTTTTCTGCTCCAAAACTTGACCTTGCTGAATACCTTCACAACTCAGCACACATACTTTCACACGCATGTATTTCTTTCGCACTTTCACACTCTCATTCATTACCATTGCATTTGAATGATACAATACATTGCATATATATACCATCCAAATAAACAATACATGCAAGGTCGGCCAAAACAACAAGTGCAAATCTCTATACAAAGTCGGCCCAAGGTAAAAACTCGGGTTCACTGAACTGACTCGGTGTCCTTCTAATACTCGGCGTCCACTGCATTACTCGGCATCATCATGCACTCGGTAGAAGTGAAGGCACGGTCCATACTAAACACTTCGAGTAGTTCTGAACTCGGTAACCACTGGAGACTCGGTAGAAGAGATGTCACTCGGTGAACACTTCTATCTGAACTGTAGCTCGGTGATCAAAGGAAACACTCGATAGAACCTTGTGACTCGGTGATAGTTAGTTTCCTTGATAACCGTCTGAGATCGATAAAATTAATTTCCTTGATAACCTCAGGAGCTCAGTTATCACGAAGTTCTCGGTCAATACTAAGTACATCTTCACTTGGTCAAAACTGATTCCTTTCTTTACCTTAAACACTCAGTAAACACTGGCTGCTTTGTTCACCTCGATCACTTAGTAAACACTGACTTCTTTGTTCACCTCGATCACTCGGTAAACACTGAGAACTAGGTAAAGCTTGGCTTACAAAGGAATGTCCGGTGAGAGCTCGGTAAGCATTCAGAATCCAATAAGTGTTGTAACTAATGACAAAAATGTATCATAATGCCAACAAACCCATCATAGGACAATCCATACAAAATCAGTCTAAGGGGTTAAAATCATGAATTATGTCATCCGATGCATTCGAAAGCTAAAACATCTTAGATACTTGTCCTATCTTTCTAGGAAAAATGGTTTACAGGTTTAGGATTTGGACTTGAGAATTTATCTCCCCTCTCTTACCATTGAGATAGTGTGATAGGATACACTCATCTTGGTAGTTTAAGGAAGTCGATACCTGGTACCTACAATTTGCATAAAATTCATGCATGTACATACTATATATATATATATATATATATATATATATATATATAGCTAAATAGGCATGGAAAGAAGTGGTGCATCATGTAGATTCTAACTAGTAGGTAACTACGACTCCCTTCCTTAACCACATTAGAAAAACCATACATAAAGAGAACAAACACACACACCATACACATGCAGTATGGGACAAGTATCCATAAGACAACACACACATATAATAATCCATTTAGCTAAACGTCATCAATAACTAAGAATAATGTAATAATCATCATGCATACATGAAATGTAGAGGCTAAATAATCACATCATATATCAACTAAATTTGTAACACAATATTTGATAGTCTCAAAACAATGCCACTAACCATCAGCATAAAACTAACCTAACAGAGTTCGGCAATGATAGCAACAATGTATCTAGAAAAATGTAAATGAGGGCAAGCACTACATATGGTGAGGGAAAAGGTGAAATCTGAAGATGCCATCCATCTCTACCATAGTATTTTTGACCCTACATGGAGGAAGGGGTTAGAACAAGTAGTCTGTAGTATTGGTGAAAATTTGAGGACCCCACTACTAGAGAAGTACAAGGAATTCCCTCAAGGATTGCTAGAGCTGAGGGTCATTTTCCATCATACATCCTTAATTATTTAGGAAAATTGCGTCTTTTACAAGGAATGGCCCAAAATGGAAGCCAATATTCAATTCTTGCTTCATTGGAGGGGCATCATGGAGGAGGAGAATAAAAACTAGTTAGTCAATTACCTAGAAGCTTTTAGTGCCTACATTAAGCTTGGGGTTACCTTTGAGGATCTTGAATCCCTAAATTTCTACATGCCAAATGCGAAAAAGACAAGTAGGTCTAAATTCAAATTTGAATTTCTCCCTAATTTTCAAGTAGTAAATCCTAATGACATTTCTAATATCATTATGGTGTACAAGAAATAAGCTCTACTTACTGGTATAGTTGGATAATATATTAAGGTCTATAATAGGTGGATTATTATAGTGCTAGGGTTGGCATTTTCTATATAAATTCATGCCAAGTTTTGGTTTGTAATTTTTTTGTTTATGTCTATGGTTGTAGTAGGTATAGGTGGAAGGTTGTATATAGCTCTTTTCTTGGTATGGAGACACTAGCTCCTTTAATTTATAATGGACAATGTAACGATGAATTGGTATATGGTTTATACAGATAGCTCTGGTTAATATATAATGACATGGGGATAACATTTTTGTGTTGATTCTTGGTTGAGATTCGATGGCTTGGCAGCTAGATAGTTGATGGTGGTTACTCTGACTAATGTTAGATCTTGTTTCCTGAACTTTTGATGAGGATGTATTAGATGTATTAGATGAATAGCATTTTATTGCAATTTTATATGGATGAGTGGTAATTACTCTAATTAGCTAATCTCTATGGTTTGGGTCCTTGTTTATCCTGTAAATTTAAGAGTTTAATATCAAAGCTATAGTGCTAAATAGTTGTAGATGGTAATTGGATGTATGTTGATAGTTTTAGTCTTGTGGATCTATATTATTTTGAGGGAATCTTTACTAGTTATTTTTGATTAGCCACTCAATTGGAATTTAATCTCTCAAATTAAGCCTGCATTATGTCTAATTATTGATTAGTTGTTAGGGGCTTATCTTAATTAGTATTATGTAACTAGGCTTTGGCTATATGAACTATTGAGCCCCTTAATGTAGCTATGTAGTTCAATTTGTTTTGGGTATTTTATTCAACAAGCCAGAGATATCCTTGTTTTTGGGGGATGTTCTAGAATAGCATTTCATGTCCTAGCCTATGGTTTGATTGTCTTTTTTAGGCTCTCATTTAGCTATTTATCTTGACTGTCATGGGTATCCATCAATTCAAATAGATAGAGACTTTGAGGTGATGTGTGTTTATAGTGTTTAGGCTGTTATGGATGCTTGGATATGTTGTATTTAGATGTAATGAGAATGATAAGGAAACTTAGCTTGATTGTGACATTATAATTATCAATTTTGGTGCTCTGGTTTTGATTTGATTAAACCTTTGTAGCATCCCCTCTCTACTTAACTAAAAGGCTAGTGACTTGGTAGAGTATCTACTTGGCCAAGGGCTTGTATAGTTTAATTCTTGGTTTTAAGATTTTTTATTAGCATATATTTTGCTTATCTTGATTAAAGTGGATTTAACAATGTGTTCAGTAGAGTAAATATTCTGGTTGTTAGATAATCTTTTATTCCTCTCTTTACCTAGCATGATTATGAGCTATATAGTTTGCTCATGGTAGGTTTTCTAATTAGGATAATATGCTAATGATAAAAGGTTGACTATTTTTTGAATATTATTTATCTCTAACCATGGTTATTGAGTAGACAATAGAGAGGACTATTTTCTGCATCAGAATGGGAATTATGTCAGCAAGGAAAATGTGTACCTATATTGAAGTATCATACTAGATTTTGACAAACATATGTACCAAGCAAATGGAATTATCTAATTAATCTAGGGTCCATTCCCATTCTTTTTTATATCTACTGGATATATGTTGTATTGATTAATGGTGACTGGGGTATGCCCCTTTTAAGATGTAATAATAAAAGATGTTTGTCCTAGGCTAGACTAGAGGTTTTCTTCTTTGTTCTTTCCTACTAGTGCCCGCTTGAATAGAGACAACTGATGTACTTTCATTTAATGTTAATAAAATTATCAAGGCCTTGGCCCTTTACCGATCAAAAAATAAAATACTATGTCATAGATAACATAAGTAGCTAGAACAATCAAAATTAAAAATTGACTTTAGACCTATATTTTATTTTTTATAATGATTCAAACTTCAACTTATTCAAATTGATAGTTTTCATCTCCCACCACATTTTTAAAAATAATTTTATTCCAACCAAAAGAAAACTTATAGATTTTGAAAGAGAACTCTCTCCTCTAGAGTGTGATATAACTTTTAATTTTTATTGATTTGATTTAATATTTTTTCTTTCTCAAAATCAACATCTTCCTGAGTGTTAAAATATGTACTTGTAGAATTTTTTAATTACAAAATACTATATCTAATTAAAAGAATATAAATTCTATATGTGAATATTCTTGACTTTAAGCTCTATAAAATGGTGTTTATATGTTACTAAAAAAATTCATAAAAATAGTGAGTTATTGAAACATTAGTTTTTTGAAAGAATTGTATTTCTTTAGTAATTGGATACTAACTAGTTTAAAGCATGCATTCAATAGGAATTTGCAATTGGAAAAGTGTGAGACCATATATAACTTAGCTAGAATAAATTTATCAAGATCATATGTTTGAACAAAATTGAGTTTTAGATAGAAATACTCAAATTTAGTTGTTTTGATATGTTAGCCTGAAAGGTGACACGGCTTTGTACTTTTACCTTTGATCAAGTGGATAGTAGGTGTCTAGAAAAGTTAGTGCAAGCCAAGCAAAAAATTAGTTGAAGCCAAGTAAAAATAAAAATCTAGTGGATGTCGAGCAAGATAATTGATGTCGAGTAAAGTTTAGTTGATGTTAAGCACCACTAAACTTTAGTTGATGTCAAGTGATTTTATAGCGGATGCCAAGTAACATAGCATGTGCCGAGCATAAAAAGCAAGATAGTGCCAAGCTGCTGCATTATTTTAAAGATTGTGGATTTGATGAATCTGAGCTGGCAAGTTTTTTTTTTTGATTTGTGTGAACCAGGTGGAAGATAAGGATGATGAGATTGTGGCATAAAATTCAAGGTAAACCATTTTAAGAAAAATTCAAAGAGGATCGAAGGAGAAGTTTCTAGAAGAGATATGGAATATGGGGTAGATACATTGTATCCTACCTAACTCTAAATTGGACGATGGCGAATGAGAAACAAAAAATCTTAATTTCCTATTTATAGGGATGGTTGGTAATGAAGCAAAGGTTATCATGTATGAGAACCTAAGGAAGATAAGGAGTTAAGGGTTTTTCTTCATCAAGTGACCTAGAGAAGAGTATGTATTGGCATGATAAGAAAGAAGGCTCAAGAGTGTGAATGCTTGAAGGGTGAACAAGCTATTAGAGCTATAATGAGTGAAGGCCAAGTAGAATGGAGGATTGAAATAAAGATCTATAATTTGCAAATGAAGTTGTAAGTTGTAATCAGATCAAGCCTTACTATTACTCTCTAACAATTGTATCAATCTAGGGTAAATCCTTTGTATTAAGGTTGACCTAATAGTCATTTGTAAATTTTTTAACTAGGAGACATTCTAAGTGAATGGTCAAAAGTCCTCTAACAAGGCTCACTCCTAATAGGGTGATTCAAATCTTTTAATAGGGTCACATTTAATAGTGTGTATTGTAACCTTTAATAGGGTTGGCCTTTCACAGGCCATCACTTCAAAAAAGTGAAAAAGAGTAGCATGTTACTAGTGGTTTTTCCAAAATTGGGTTTCCACATAAATCAGTGTGTTAAATGTGTTTTTAAGTCTTTTATGTTTCATGTTTACATTTTTGCAAGTTGATTTCATAGTAACCTACAAGTTTATAAGTGATTGCATAATCATATGGATGCATGCATGATGGTAAATGTTTTATGGGTTTACTAAGAGCAGGTATGAAAAGTTTTATTTATACATCTAGACCTTGGATAACTGATTCACCTCCCCCTCTTAGTTATTCTAAAGAATTCCAATAGAGACCAATTTAAGGATGACCTAAAAAATAAATAGTTAAGTGTATAAATTTTATAGAACTTATGTCAATTGTTTTACTTTGAAACTTATGTCAAGATTTTTAATTATGGTTGTTTTATAACATTCAATTTTGTTGATCCAGTGATTATTGTTGGTGAAAAATGGATTGTGTGTTGAGATATGATTGAAAAGAGAGATTGTTGAAAAAAGATTGTGTTTCAATCATTTTTTTGTCACTGATGTCAAACCTACTATTTTCTGGTAAGAGAATTTCTTATAAGATTCAAGTACTATCATGTAGTTGATTGATGGAGAGAATTTGATCAATAAGACATAACAATAACACCTAGAGGAAAGGCTGAGTTATGATTATGTAATAAGTACAAGAATTAGTTGAGATAGTGATGACATAATGTATTGATGACCTACTTAAGGTTACAAAATGTTGGCTACACTTAGAAAGTTTAGAAGAATAAGTTAAACAAAGTTTGTTTTCCAAGCTTGATCGAGTGGATAGTAGGTGCTAACAAAATCCAATACAGGCCAAGTAGAAAGTCAATTGAAGCCAAGTGAAAGTAAACTCTAGTGGATGTCAAGTCACTCTTGTGCTAAGTGAACTCAAGTGCTAAGTAGATAGACCATGCCGAGTAAAGTTTAGTTGATGCCCAACATTAGTAAATTTTAGTTGATTTTGAGCAATGCAATATGTGCTAAGCATCAAAAGATTTATAATGCCAAGCTACTCCATTATGCTAAAGATCAAAGATTTGTTGAATCTAAGCTGACAAGTTTGTTTTCTTGAAACTTGTGAACCAAGAGGAAGATAAAGTTGATGAGTTGGTGGCATAGAATTTGATGTAAACTATTTTAGGAAAATTCAAATGGATTCTAGGAGAAGTTTTTAGATAAGACAAGATATGGGTTAGATATATTGTATCCTACCTAATCCATCCAAAACCCTAATTTGATCAATGGAAAATGAGCAAGAAAATATTCTAATTTCATATTTATAGGAATGTTTGGTCATGAAGCAAAAATAGTTGTTAGCATGTGCGAGATCATAAGGAGAAGAAGGAATTAAGGGTTTTTTCTTCATCAAGTGACCCATAAGAAGAGTCTTTAATGGCATGTTAAGCAATCATTCTTAAGGAGATGAATTATTGAAGGGTGAACAAGCTATTAGAGCTGTAAAGTATGAAGGAAAAGCCAAATTAAGGACTAAATAGATATTTGTAATCTACAAGAGAAGTTGTAAGTTGTGTAAGATCAAAGCTCTATTGTTACTCTCTAACAATTGTATTAGTTTAGGGTAAACCCTTTGGATTAAGGTTGACCTAACAGTCATTTGTAAATCCTTTAACTAGGTGGCATTCCAAGTGAATGGCCTAAAGTCCTCCAACAAGGCTCAGTTTTAATAGGGTGATTGAAATCCCTTAACTGGGTCACATTTAGTTGATGTCAAGCATCAATAAAGTTTAGTATATGCCAAGCATTAGTAAACTTTAGTTGATGCCAAGTGATTTCATAGTTGATGCTAAGCAACACAGTATGTTCTGATCATCAGAAGATTGATAATGTTGAGCTGCTACATTATGCTAAAGATCAAAGATTCACCGAATCTAAGCTAACAAGTTTGTTTTCTTGAAACTTGTGAACTAGGAGGAAGATCCTAAGGAGAAGGAGGAATTAAGGATTTTTGCTTCATCAAGTGACCCAAGAGAAGAATCTACAATGACATGTTAATCAAGAAGGATTAAGGAGATGAATGCTTGAAGGGTGAAAAAGCTATTAGAGCTACAAATTATGAAGGCCAACCAGAATTGAGGACCAAATAAAGATTTGTAATATGTAAGAGAAGTCGTAAGTTGTGTCAGATCAAAGCTCTATTGTTACTCTCTAATAATTGTATCAGTTTAGGGTAAACCCTTTGGATTAAGGTTGATCTAATAGTCATTTGTAAATCTTTTAACTGGGTGGCATTCCAAGTGAATGGCTTAAAGTCCTCTAACAACGCTCACCTTTAATAGGATGATTGAAATCCCTTAACCAGGTCACATTTAATAGTGTGCATTATAACCTTTAACAAGGCTAGCCTTTTATAGGGCATCACTTCAGAAGAGTGAAAAAGGGTAGCATGTTATTGGTGGTTTTTCCCAAATTAAGTTCCCACGTAAATCATTGTGTCAAGTGTGCTGATGAATGTGTTTTGTTTCATGTTTTACATTTTTGCAAGTTGATTTGATAGTAATATACAAGTTTTACCCATTATATAATGGATGCATGCATGGGTATGAAAATTTTATGGGTTCACTAAATTGTGAAAAGTTTTATTTATACATATGGACCTTGGATAAATGATTTACCCCCCCTCTTAGTCATTCTAAAATTACTCCAACAATTGGTATCAGAGCAAAGTTTCTTAAGAGGATTAGTTTGAAGGTACTAGAATCACAAAGACCAAGATATCTAAAAAAAAGGTACCCAAGCTCAATATAGATAACTTTCCTAGATGGAAATTTTTGATGAAGCTATGCCTTGGAGGACTTCAAGATCATGCACAATCTACCATTACAATGGAACATGTTGTTCCAATTGGACCCTTAACTGCTAAAGATATGAAGAAGAAGAAAGAACACAATTAGGCGATGTTGGAGATTACCTCTACTCTAAGCTATGCCAAATTTGATGACATCAAAGGCTATGACACTGCAAAAAAAATGTGGGATGCTCTACACACCATCTATGGAGGAGAAAAAAATGTTCAAAGAGCCAAATCTGAGAGCCTCAAAGGTAATTTTGATGATATGAGAATGAAAGAAGGTGAAAATATTGTTCAATATGTTGCTAGGATAAGAGAAGTTAGTGAAATAAAAGGAGCTACTGGTCATATAGATGATGATACAATGTTAAGTAAAGTCTTGAGAACATTGCTACCTATTTATGCTACTAGAGTTTCTACAATTCAAGAGTTGAGATATATTCCTGGAAATAATTTGACCCTTGAAGGTTTGGTAGGAAGACTTACTACTTTTGAGTTATCTAACTTTGATAATTACAAACTTGAGAGTCTTTAATATGCATTTAAAGCCAAGTTGTTATTGAAGGACTCTAATGAGGTGAAGTAGAAAAAGAAGAAGTAAAGAAAGATAAAACATGCATCTAGTGACAGTGATATAGACGAGGAACATGTTGAACAATTGGAAGCTCTACTAGAAAGCATATTTCATAGAGGTAAAGGCAAGTTCAAAAGTAAGATACCCATCATTTTTTTCAATTGCAATGAGGTTGGTCATATTGCTTCAAGATGTAAACAAAAGAAGAACCATAAAGATGGTAACAAATACAAAAATAGAAGAGAAGATGACAACATAGACTATAAAGAAAAAGGCAAGATGTCATGCTACATTGTTGAAGAAGAAAGTAGGGATGATTCTGATGAACGTGATGATGAAGTCCAGTGTATGTTGCAATGAAGGATGAATATAATGAAGATGAGACAATTGCAATTGTGACTTGTGTAAAAAAAATCATAGATGGATTATTGACAATGGATGCTCACATCACATGACAAAAGATAAAAGTAAATTCATTACCTTAACTTGTTATGATGGAAATAGTGTAAGATTTGGTAATGATGCACCATGTTTTACAAAAATAAAAGGCTCTATCAAACTCATAGACAAGATTTCATGCAACAATGCTTACTATGTTGAAGGATTGAATTATAACTTGTTGAGTGTGTCACAATTGAACAATCTAGGATACAAGGTTGAATTTGGAAACAAAACTATCAAGATATATGACACAAATGGGAAACTGATTGGAAAGGGTAATCAAACAAGAAGTAATTCATTCTATCTTGATATATAGGATGCTACTTTCTTTGTTGTAAAATATAATGAAGAAAATTAGAGGTTTTCCCAAGTTGAATAAACCTAATAATGTAATATGTAAACAATGTCAGCTAGCCAAAATGACTAAGTCAAGCTTTAAGAGTAAATATTACACCTCTAAAGAAAGACTAGAGATTGTTCATATTGACTTATGTAGACCAACTGAAGTGCAAAGCTATAGAGGAGATAAGTACATAATGCTACTTGTTGATTATTATTGTAGGATGATGAAAGTTATGTTTTTGAAATAGAAATTCGGTGCTTTTAAAATGTTTAAATGGTACTTGGTAAGAGTTCAGAAAGAAATAGGTAAAAGTTTGAAATGCTTAAGATCAGATAGAGGAGGAGAATTCACATCAAATGAGTTTGAGATGTTCTGTAATGATAGAGGAATCAAAAGACATACATCTACCCCTAGGACACCTCCAAAAAATGGGATTGCTGAAAGGAGAAATAGGTCTATAATAGATTGTGCTAGAACACTTATGATGGAGAAAAATGTTTCTCTAAAATACAAGAAAGAAGTTGTAAGTATTGCTGTATATACCTTGAACCATGTGCAAATCAAGAAAGGTACTCATTCAACACCTTTTGAACTATTGTATGATATCCACCAAAGCTAAAATACTTTAAGGTATTTGGAACTAAATGTGACATTCTTAAAGATGTTAGGAATAGAAAGCTTGATGCAAAAAGTGAAGGTATATTCCTTGGATACTCCAAAAGAAGTGAAGCTTATAAGTGTTTAAATACTAACACTAACAAAATTGTAGAAAGTGCAAAACTGAATTTTGATGAATTTACAAAAGTACATAAGGTTGAACCTATAAAACAACTATAAGAGTAAAAATCATTTGTATACTTTTATGAAAGAATTCCTGCTGAAGAAGATGTTGCAAATCAAGTTTTAAATCAACATCAAGTATCTGTAACTATCAAGTCATATCTTATAAATGCTAATTTGTATTTAGGAACTGAGCTACATTTAGATGCTAAGTTATAGAATGAAGGAGATGCACACTCTAACTTTGAGATTAGAACACATGGAAGAGATACATAGATACTTGGTAGAAATATATACAATGATTCTGAAGCTAAAAGACAAAATGAAGAAACAAGAGCCGAGCTAAGGCTATCCAAATATGTCAAAAGACACCATCCTACTGATCAAATCATTGGAGATAAAAATGCTAGGCCAATGATAAGAAATAGACTAAGAAGTGAATCATGTTTGCTAAGAATGAAGGAAACTAAAATAGTGAAAGTAGCATTAGAAGATGTAGACTGGTACAAAGCTATGGAAGAAGAGATTGAATAGATCAAGAAGAATAAAACATGGAGTTTGGTTCCTAGACAAAAAGACAAGAATGTAATTGGCAACAAATGGGTACTCAGAAACAAGCTATATGAAAATGGTGAAGTCATAAGAAACAAAGCAAGACTAGTTTGGAATTGACTATGGGGAGACATTCACTCCTATTGCTAGAATAGAAGGAGTAAGAACTCTACTTGCTTATGCTACATACAAAGGTTTCAAAGTTTATCAGATGGATGTTAAATCTGCATTTTTGAATGGCATACTAGAAGAGGAAGTTTACATAGAATAGCCAAAAGGTTTTGTTGACATTGAAAATAAGAACATGGTATGCAAACTGCACAAAGCCCTATATGGATTGAAGCAAGCACCAAGAGGATGGTATGAGAGACTTCATACTTATCTTGTGAAGATTAGATTTGAAAGGACTAATGATAACAACAATCTATATATAAAGATAGAAAAAGGAAAAGGTATTTTGATATTTGAAATATTTGTTGATGATATCATATTTAGAGGACAAGATGCTTTATGTAAAGATTTTGCAAATCAGATCAAGCAAGAATTTGAAATGTCTATGTTTGGAGAAATCATTTTTTTTGTGGGACTACAAGCTTATTAGATGAAGTATGGTATATATATCACTCAGTCAAAGAATGCCAAAGAAATATTGAAGACTTTTGGATTAGAGGATTCCAAACTAGTAAATACACCTATGGTGACAAGACACAAGTTGTCAAAGAATGATGATTCTATTGAGGTGAATCAAACATTATATAGGTCTATGATCAGCAAATTACAATATATAGTACATAGCAGACCTAATATTCCATTATTTTTAGGGATAGTTGCAAGGTTTTCTACTAATCCCAAGGAGAATCACTTAATGGTTGTGAAGAGAATAATGAGATATTTGAAAGGAACAAAAGATTTTGGTTTGTACTACAAGAAGAATGAAAAGTTTGAATTGAGAGCCTACACTAATGCTAATTGGGCTAGAAACATAGATGATAGAAAGAGAACCAGTGGAGGAGCATTTTTCTTAGGCAAAAGACTAGTTACATGGACACACAAGAAATAGAGTTGTACTTCACAATCTATTGCTGAAGCAGAATATGTTGTTGCTACTATAAATTGCACAAACATTATATGGATCAAATAGCTACTCAAATGAATGAAGGAAGAGATCATAGAACCTGTGATACTATATTGTGATAATAAAAGTGCTATCAATATATCAAAGAATCTAGTGATGCATACAAAGACAAAGCACATTGCAATGAAGTATCATTGTGTGAGAGAGTTAGTTCAAGACAAAGAGGTGAAGATGGAATATGTTAACACAAAGGAGAAAATTGATGATATCTTCACAAAACCATTACCTAAGAATTCTCATGAATATCTAAGAGGTAAACTAGGGGTGTTACCCCTATCATAGACTATTTAAGAAATAGAAGGAGTGCACTGCATCAAACAAGTTGATGTTCATATAATAGACATTGATGCAAAGGATCTTACTTTAGGATCTGCCTAAAGTAATCAAAAATCTGAAATTTCAAATTAGTCACAAGCAAGGTGATAGAGGGAGGAATTAAAGAAACTGCAAAAGCTTATATCTACATATTTTGAGAGGAAAATTTTCTTTTTTATATTTCTTTGGCATTGTTGTCAAAGAGTGAGAGATTCATTGATCAAGAGATGCCAAAACAAAGAGAGAGAAAGCACATTAAAACAATCATTATCAAAAGGAGAGATCTTTTGATAAGAAAAAAAGAAAAAAGCTTTAGAGGGAGAAATCCTAATCTACCTAGTAAGAGGGAGATAAAAGAAGGAACTTAGAGGGAGTTATAAGAAAGAATTTTGTAACCTAATCAGAAGATGGAAGTTGTTGATAGAGGGAGACATTTTAATACAAGTTTTATTTTTTGGGTAGAGCCTTACTATTTTAACCCAGTTAGATTGAATAAGATGTTCATCATTTGATTGACTTGGTTAATTAGTTTGGCTTGCCATCAATGCCAAAGAGGGAGACTGTTGAAAAAAGATTGTGTTTCAATCATTGTTCTATCACTAATGTCAAACCTACTATTTGTCGATAAGACAATTTCTTATAAGATTAAAGTACTATCACTTAGTTGATTGATGAAGAGGATTTGATCAATAAGAGGTAATAATAGCACCTAGAGGAAAGGTTGAGTTATGATGATGTAATAAAGTACAACAATCAATTGAGACAATGATGACACAATGTATTGATGACCTACTTAAGGTCACAAAATGCTATCTACACTTAGAAAAATTAGAATAACAAGTTAAACAAATTTTGTCTACCAAGCTTGACTGAGTAGATAGTAGGTGTCAAGCAAAGCCAGTGC
The DNA here is from genome assembly GCA_028749045.1 of Cupressus sempervirens. Taxonomy (NCBI): domain Eukaryota; kingdom Viridiplantae; phylum Streptophyta; class Pinopsida; order Cupressales; family Cupressaceae; genus Cupressus; species Cupressus sempervirens. The sequence goes on from CM053790.1 coordinate 23,272,332, forward strand.
AAGTTGAGCAAAAAGTCAGTTGGAGCTGAGTGAAAATAAACTCTAGTGGATGTCGAGTCACTCTTGCGTTGAATGAACTCAAGTGTTGAGCAAATAGACCATGTCGAGTAAAGTTTAGTTGATGCCAAGCATCAATAAACTTGAGTTGATACTAAGCAATGCAGTATGTGCTGAGCATCAGAAGATTGATAATGTCAAGTTGTTGTATTATGATAAAGATTGAAGATTCAGAAAATCTCTGCTAGAAAGTTTGTTTTCTTGAAACTTGTGAATGAGGAGGATGATAAGGTTGATGAGCTGGTGGCACGGAATTTGATGTGAACCATTTTAGGAAAATTCAAAAGGATTCTAAGAGAAGTTTTTATATAAGACAAGATATGGGGTAGATACATTGTAACCTACCTAATCCATCCAAAACCCTAATTTGGTCAATAGAAAATGAGTGGGAAAATATCCCAATTTCCTATTTATAGGAATGTTTGGTCATGAAGCAAAAGTAGTTGTTGGCATGTGTGAGATCCTAAGGAGAAGGAATTAAGGGTTTTTGCTTCATTAGGTGACCCACAAGAAGAGTCTGCAATGACATGTTAAGCAAAAAGGCTTAAGGAGATGAATGCTTGAAGGGTGAACAAACTATTAGAGCTACAAAGTATGAAGGCCAAGTAGAATTGAGGATTGAATAGAGATGAAAAATCTACAAGAGAAGTTGTAAGTTGTGTCAAATCAAAGCTCTACTATTACTCTCTAACAATTGTATTAGTTTAGGGTAAATCCTTTGGATTAAGGTTGACCTAATAGTCATTTCTAAATCCTTTAATTGGGTGGCATTCCAAGTGAATGGACTGAATTCCTCTAACAAGGCTCACTTTTAATAAAGTGATTGAAATCTCCTAACTGGTCACATTTAATAGTGTGCATTGTAACCTTTAACAAGGTTGGCCTTTCACAGGGCATCACTTCAAAAGAGTTAAAAAGGGTAGCATATTACTAGTGGTTTTTCCCAAATTAGGTTTCCATGTAAATTATTGTGTCAAGTGTTCTGATGAATGTGTTGTGTTTCATGCCTTACATTTCTGCAAGTTTATTTGACAGTAACATACAAGTTTTAGCTATTACATAATGGATGCATGCATGGGTAAGAAAGTTTTATGGGTTCACTAAGTTGTTCTAAAAGTATTCCAATGTTGTGCTTTCTAGATATAATGCAAATGAGTTTAGTAGGATTTCATCAAAATATTAAGTGAGGTATGTAGTATTTGGTACTTTCCTAATCTATATAGACGATGAATTCTGTAGATAGAATTTAAGAGTTCATTATGTTGAAAATAAGAAAGATTAGTTTTAGATAATTTTTTGAATTAGGTTATGTCATTATTCTTATCTAATTGGTTTTATCCATTTGGAAGATAGGATGAAGACATTATAAAGCTTATGAATAACCAAATTGATACAAGGAGAAAAATAAGTGTATCCATTATGACTAGGATATCACTTTCACTTATTTGATTGTAATTTTGTCCCAACAATGATGATGAAGAAACATCCAAAGATCTTGAGATCTAAATGTATGAGTTAAAGATATTTTGTGAATTAAGAATCTAAGATGTGAGACCTTTCGGCACACTGCTACAAGTTACATTCCCTAAAGAATACAAATATCATTAAATGTAAGAGGTAAGAAGGTTTTAAATATCAACCTAGAATGCACATGTGATATGCTTAAATTCTACTTAGTTTTTTTATTAGCTAAGATATTCTACTACTATGTACTGTATGGGTATGTAGAGGATCATGCTATGCCAAAAAGTAGCGACCTAAAAATTATATAGCTTTGAAATGACTCAACAAATTTTAAAGTTTATTCCAACTTCTTTCTCGCCTGTCCTAATACAAAACCCAAAAACTAATACCTTTATAAGGCCTACTATATCTTTGGATAGAAAATCTACATGGTTAACTCAAAAAGGTCCCAAAAACATGTTTCTAGCCTGTTCTTGTGTATTTATTTACTTCAAACATGTAGCTAGCAACTTTTTTTTACCCAAATTTGATGAAACAAAAAGGGTTTCTTAAGAATGTTCTTAGCTTTCCATAAATGTAATGTCTATGAAATTACAAGTTTAGTAAGTAATTATTACTTATTTTCTAATGGATTTACATATAAAGTGTTGATTGACACACTAATTTAAAAACAACTATAACTTTTAAATTGTATAACATTTTTAAAATCCAAAATATGTGCCACATTCTATGCTTATTCTATTATAAGGGAAAAAAGAAGAAAATTCAAATTTTGCAAAGTTTTTAATTAGTTAAGGTGGTCAAACATGAGAGTTTTTAATTCCAAAAATAGTATAGTAAAAAAATTATAATTAATTATTTATTTAGAATAAAAATACCCAAAAAATGTGTGTCACATTTGTGAATAAGTCTAATTCTTATATCTAGAATCTTATTAGTAAATATTATCATTTGATTTTCCTTAAGGTGGTTAGACATATGTCTACTTCTTTTTTAACTAAAATTTTTGTACTAATATACATTAAAATTTAAAAATTTGACCAATCAAATTTTTTAATTTTTTTTTCAAATAAGGCCTAGTAGTTTAGAAACAAAATTCATTTTCCTAGAGATTCTTTTATATCAACTTTTTTTATAGAAAGTTCATAACAAGTTGAAAATTGCATGTCAAGTTGACATAATCCTAATTTGCTGATTTTTCGTTGCCACTTAAGGGCATAGTTTGGTTGACCATGATCCTGCACATACCCGTGTACTATTTCAATGAATGACTTGATGATGTGTTTGTTACTTGTGAGTCTGAAGTTACATTTCCTTAAGAAATGACCACTTGAGAGAATGTGATTCTCTTCTAGTTAGCTTCATTTAATCAAGCAATAGTTAGAATTTTAATTTTCTTCCATTAAATAACAATTATTCTTATGAATATTAAGTGATATAATTTAGTAAGGAAGTTAGTATTTAGAATTAGGAAATTATTTGAGCTCTATGTCAATATTGCTTTGTTATTAAAAGTATTGCTATGTATTTTCTTGTATGTACAATGTTGGTTCTAAAGTGAACAAAGATCTGACAATTATAAAATTGAGTTTAAGTTGCTATCACTCTGACAAAGAGCTAATTAATGCAAACTATTCAATTTCATATTGAAGAGGATAAGCTATGGAGTGTCAGTTTATTTTTAGCCAACTCTAGGATTCACATTGTGGTAAAACATTTGTCGAAAGAAACTTCAATATCCAATATAACTACTTTTTTTTTTCTTATTTGAATATCAGTGAGTAAAGTCAAGTATAGAAGAGTTAATTCTAAATTACACAAGCACTCAAAAATTGTATCACAATCTTTGAACTTGGAGACCATGAACAAGATGTCTTTTCTAATTATTAAGATCTACATGGCAAACCTGCCATTGGTTGCCACACAATTCATCTAAAAGTTTTTCTTCTTTTATAGGATATAGACCTCACCAAATTTGGAAACTAGTTGGCCTACTCCAAAATTGGCTATGTAGGCATCAGTTGAAGAATGGCAATTTTAGTCATTTTATGCATTTGAATTGGTTGCAGATTCAACTAGGATGGAGAACTTAGACATGTAGTTTCATTTTCCATAGCATTTTCAAGAACGTATTGAAGATGATGTATTATCAATGAAGTCATCAATGTTATGTACAACTTTAGTCTTGCAATCATCCATAGCTTTCTCTTTGTCTAATAAAAATGATAAATGTTTGTTTTCTTATAATAAACAAGCCATTTCTAAATCATGTAGGCAACATTTATGGAGACCTGTTATGCATGGTTTTATTATTATTTACTATAGCAAGAAAATACTGGAATTTTTTTAATAAAAAAATATCATTGAACTCTTGTCCTTGGGTTCAATTTTTATCAAGTACACTTATCATGCCTCTTCAAGTATATACTCCATCTCCCTAAACTAAGAGAATTTTATTTCACAAATTTTTGCACAGACAAGATACATTTTTTCTTGGGTTGTTTTGTCTATCAATGATATTTAAATAATGATTACTTGGTATAGTATAAAATTCCATAAGATTCATGTGGTAGTTGTCTGACAAAAAATGCAACCTGAACAATGAAGTCACATAAGTAGATTTTGTTTGTCTTTGTTGTAACTTTATATATATTATTTATTTCTTTGTTACTTGTATGACTCCTGCTATATTGAGAATTATTTCGCTATGTGATTTCTTTGTATTTATGTTCATCATGGCTTTCATATGTTAACATTTAGTCTCTTATTTACTTTGTCTATTACTAGTTTGTGCTGCCCTTGGAGGGAAAGCTAGAAAAGTTTATTGAAGTTAGAATTTAGAGAAAATGTAGCAACTCTAATTGACTGGAGATGTTTCAACAGAGGAGATTGAATAAATTGCAAAAAAGGTCATGTAGTGAAAATACTACAAAATCTCTACAACAACAATTGGAGACTCTTGTCGAGCTATAGTAGGCTCCACTAGACAATGGGTACATTAGGATATATTCACCTAGAGGAGTGGGGATTGAATTATGCATACCCATTTTCCTTAAAATTATCATTGTCTTTTAAAAAATATTTATATTTTTTATAATTTCTACTTTCTGATTGGGGTTCACTTGATTAATTATGGTGATTGGAAGTTTGTGTAGGAAGGTTTATTCATGTCCAGGAAAAGATATAGCAGTGGTCAAGAGACATCTAAGAAGATCACACCTTCCATTCAGATACAAATATAGTAGCTTGCATATATAGATATGCATATTTTATTCAAATTCCATGTTCTAGAAATTGGTTTTAATCTTTTCAAAATCTTTTTCCTAGAAACTATTTTTAAGTTGTTCCAACAAGATTTTATCAAAAATATTATTTAGATTAGGGGTATGTGCAAGATCATGTTGTGTCAAAAAGTGGTGATTTGAAAAATATGTAGTTCTGAAATGCCTCAAATCATTTCAAAATCTATTCCAACTTTTTTCCCACCCATCCTAATACCAAATAAAAAATCAATACCTTTATAAGGCCTAGTATATCTTTAAATACCTGCTCTACATGGTCAACTTTAAGAACATCCTGAAAACATGTCTTTGACCTATTCTTGTATGTCTTTTACTTCAAACATACATATCTGACGAGTTTTTTCACACAAATTTGATGAAACGAAAATGGTTTCTTAAGAATGTTATTATATTTTCATAAATTTAATGTCTGCCAAACTATGAGTTCAGTAAGTAATTATTACTTATTTTCCAGTGGAGTTACGTATAAGAGCTTATGGACACACTAATTGAAAAGCAACTATAACTTTCAAATGGTACAATATTTTTGAAATTCAAAAGATGCATCACATTCTATGCTTCTTCTACAATAAGGGAAAAAAAGAAATTTTTTTATTTTGTAGAGTTTTGAATTAGTTAAGATGGTCAGACATGAGAGTTTTTTATTCTGAAAATACTATAGTAGAAAATTCGTAGTTAATTAATTATTTAGAATAAAAATACCCAAAGATATGTGTCACATGTAGGCATGAGTCTACTTCTTATATCTAAATTTTTATTAAAAAGTATTATAATTTTATTTTGATTAAGGTGGTCAGACATACATCTACTTCTTATTTTTGTCCTAAATTTTTTGTACTAGTGCATTAAAATTCTAGATTTTGACCAATCAATTTTTTTTTATTTCAGATAAGGCCTAGTATTTTAGAAACTGAAATAAATTTCATAGAGATTCTTTTCTCTCAACATTTTGATAAAAAGTTCATAACAAGTTGAAAATTGTATGTCAAGTTGGCATAACCACGATTTGCTAAGTTTTCATTGCCACTTAAGGGTGTAGTTTGGTTGACCATGATCCTGCACATACCCTTAGTTTTATGTTTTTTACTACTTTCCTTCTAGCTTTTTATATTCTTTTGGTGGTTGTAATGACATCATTTTTTGGGATTAATTAATGATCATCCTAAATTCCAAATATTGTCTTTTGTAGACCTAATTTTTTTTTTTAGCACAATATTTCTTAATAATAATAGATGCCATGTTTATACTATTGAACAGTCATCAAGTGTCAAATTTGAGTTTTTGTATCAATGATAAAATGTGTTAAGATTTGTTGGTTGGGTTGGACTAATAGCATGAAGATTAGTACTATAAGGCATATCTTTATAATTTATCATAGATTTATGTATCTCCCTACCCTATTGCAGAGCTATCAATGGTGTGTATGCTAGGGAAATGTTTGCATATGTAATAGACTCTAGTCTAATGAGAGTTTTGCACATTTTGTGAAAAAGCATCAATGGATCCTTGCTATGGCCTTGCATAGAACATCATATGATCATCACATCTGCATTTAGCATACATGTAATGTGGACTTGTTTTCCCTATTTCTTTGTTGATTTAGCATCACATATTGTAATAATACTTGGAAAGGTGTAGTGGTTTGGCTTCATACCCAATTGTTTCATTTCATCAAAAAGTTGAAGAGCATCACCATTGCACTCATGTCATGTGCTATCAAAATAATGACATTCCATGAAATTGAATTACACTAACTCATTTTTTCAAATACTTGGTGTCCATCTACTATGCTTCTATAATATGTATTCATACGAACCAACACATTATTGAGAACATAATTCTAGTATAAACTCAATTGGATAATGCAGGTATGAAGTTGCTAGCCCATACCCAATCCATTAACATATGGATTAGTGAATGCTCTCATGATTCTCCTAAGTGAAAAGTAGGAAACCTCTACACTTGTTCTTTCCATTGCACAAAAAGGGTCAAAATTTTGATCTATATGGCTTTTATTACACATAGAAAGTCATAATCGCACTCCACAAAACTATATTTCAATGGGATTTCCATTAAACACTTTACAACCATTTCCTTATACTTCTAAATTTAATATACATGTTGACAAAGAAATTTATTTTAAGAGGTTGGGCTCAAAACCAATGGAGTTCATATGTTCATGTATTAGTTTGTCGTGATCCAAGGATTTCAATTGTATGCAACACTACAAAAAAAATAGTGTATTTGTTAGAGTCTATAACAATTTCATTCTTGATTATCTTGTGAAAAAATTGTAGGACTTTCATGAATATCCCTTGGTAGAAATTTTTTAGTATACTCAAATAATAATTTATGCCCTCTTCCTTTGCCCAATATACTCACACACATAAATCTACAATTGTGAAGGCTATATGTATTCTAACTTCAAAAATACCATTGAGGAAGTTGAAATTTTTTAGTTGTACATCTAATTTTTTTAATATAAGATGTGTGTGCCTAATTATATACAAATAATATTGCAATAATAAAAGAGATGGAAGAAAAACCTTTGAAGAACTCACATAGAAAACCCTCGCACACCATGATAGTAGAGAAGAAAATGGAAAAGAATTAGAAACCCTTGAGAAGGCTCTAAGATATCAATGAGATTATATGTTAATAGGATTCATTGTTTTTAAAAAAATATTAAAACTTGTTGGCCTCTCTTGGAGATCTATCTTCCTTGATCACACTAGATATTCATGGTTGCTGGAAGCTACAATCTTTACCAAACACTTTGGGGCATCTTAGACTTGTAGAGATGTTAGATATAAGTTGTTTAGGACTGAAATATTTACCCAAATCAATCAATCAATTGATTAATCTTGAAACCCTAAAGATATTTTATTGTCTACTAATAAGTGAATTGGATCTTTGAGCTAGGTCTTCCAATTCATTGTTTTTCAAGCTTAAGACAATAGATCTATCACATAATGATGAATTATCAAAGATCTCTATACCCAAGGATTGTTGCACTAGTCTCGAGACTCTCACAATTCAAAAAAATAGTAATCTATTAAGTGAGAAAAATGCCTTGGTGAAATCTAGCTTCCAAAGCTACTACCAGTTCTTACATTGGGTGTTTTTGAATCCTTCTTTCTAACTGATGAACCATATATGTTTTGAAACTCAATAAGATTTTACTTTATAGAAGCCTACCTTCCAAGATTTTTATAATTTTATTTGGGGCTTACCAAAGCATTTTTTTTTAATAGATTAGGTCTTTTTTTCTGTGGAGCTGGTGACAATTCTTTTAAAGAAACTTCCAGTTGGAGGAGTAGCTATAGGTGAATTATGTTTTGTTGAGTCTATCAAAATATTCTTGGTACTAGGAATGTTTTTCTTACTCAATGAGCTAAACACTTTCTAAGTTGTATTCATTGTAGTATGATAATGCATATTCTCCTCTTTAATCAAGATTTCCTCCTCAATAGGAAAACATCAAGTATGCTCTTGAACTTGCTTTGCAAACAAGTTGGAGTCTATTTCAAAGGAATTTTTTATAGTTATATCAAATAATATTCCACCTACAAGGGTCAATGAATTTGAATAATAAATCTTTGATGGATATCCCTTTCCCTAGAATTTGCTAAAGTTTTTTTTGAGTGATCACTAGAGTATGACAAGTGAAGGAATAATGACCAATAGAAGGATGAGTACCACCAGCGAAGGAGTAGCTTTCATAGTGAGCATCTTATTAATCACTCTATTATTTGGTGGACTCCTACAAGTTGCAATCAGTTCAAAGTCGATCTCATGACCAATGAGCTACTCCTTCAATTCATCAATGCAAGAGTCCACTATTTTATTATCGGGTAAGAGAAAAGAATGCATTGAGAAGTATGGAATTTTAATCAAGTCATTGATCCCTTCACAAAAATTTTCATAAATATCTTAATAATCATTGCTGAAATATCCATGGATGTGCATCTAGTTCCCCAGTTATATTCATTGGGCATAATTCTGCCATCTCTAGAAGAAAAAGTGCTAACAATGTTAGTGTTGCCAAAAATATCATGGTGTCCTACATTATCTTTTGAGATCTCAAAATATGTATTGTTCGTTCTTATGTGGGATTGGATATATATACATATAGAAAACACACAATGAGCAGACAAACATACATATAACATCTTATAGCTAAAAACATGAAGGAGGTTGAGGAGGACCAAAGAATGGCTCATTAGGTTGGCCTAGGCATTAAAGGAAACTTCAAAAAAAAAAAATCAACTAGCCATCACAATTACGCTGACCTCTTCAATTGATTGGCCATCACTTGCATAGTACAATTGTTGCAACGATGTCACAATTACAATGGGTAGTCCCAACAAATGAATGTCTCTTCCACTGCACAATTGTCACATTGATGTTACAATTGCGATGGTGGGATGAGACTTTACAACATTGCAATTATGATGATGTACTATCACAATTGCTAGTGTGATGGCTTGTCATTGTAATTTGGGTCCAAATGTATAGTGTATATTTATTTTCAAAAAATAGACCTTTTAAGCCATTGTTTGAGCCCTTAGAAGGGAAAAATTTGAGGAAAAGACTAAAATTTGCATATAGGGGGGGGGGGGGGGGGGGGGGGGGGGGGGGGGCGGTTTGAATGAAGCCTTGAGAAGTGCTTTGAATGGAGCCTCCCTTTCCATTGCATGTGGCACCAAGTGGGCTTCAAAGAAAGGCCCCTTGGCACTTCCCTAATGAGTTTCTTACTAGTCAGTGATGGGTCCAATGGGCTTTGAATAAAGCTATATGTTAGCCTAGGGGGGCTTCATTTGAAGCCCCCTAGACTGCCAGCAAGGGCTTCGTTCAAAGCCCTATTGGTAAAGGTGAATTTATTATTATTTTAACAATGTTTTATGTACAAAAATATACAATTCTTTTTAGAATGTAAATCATATAAAATCATTTTCAAATTTGCTATTTTTGAAAGAAATGGAAAGAAGAAAAATATTAAATATAGGATTTTTTCATTTTAAATACACTTTGATAATTTTGTAAAGAACAAAGATGGGAAAAAAGAAAGGAAGACAAAGTCAATCTACAAAAAATAGATCAATTGATGCAAAACAGAGAAATTATGAAAAAACATTAGCAAATTATAATCAAAGGATAGAAGATATATACATGTACATTCATATTTTTCTATATATTTTCTTTTCTCTAAATAATATTGCAATCTCATTCATTTATGTTCATGTATCCCACAACAAAGAATTAGAAGATGATAAAATAAATGTTGAAGAAGGTTTAGGACTTGAAAATTTAGTATAAGGAAATTCAGTACATGAAAATTTATGACATGAAAGAATGGAAATTGGAGAAGGGCTAGGATCAACTACTCCTATTGGTATGGATCAACAATTAAGAATAGCTATAAGTGTAAAGAAAAATATCATGCATATAAATTTAGATCATTTACTTGCAATGGATTTGGATAAATTGAAATCACTTGTTGATATGAAATTGTTAATTCTTTCCAAAAAGAGAGCTTTAAATAAGATAGTAAAATAAATAACAAGTAAATTTGATGAACTAGAAACACTTGAAAAATCCCAAGTACTTTCTCGTGTTCTTCTAGGAAAAAAATTGCAAGAACCATTAAAATTTTTGGGTGTAGACATGACATCAAATAAACAAAATTGTTTAAACATGCAAATTGCTATTATTGAAAATCTTAAGAAAGGTTTGAGCTCTACATGGAAGACAACTCAAAGTAAAGATAAGATTGTGACAAGAAGAGTAATGCTAACATCTATTCTTAGTAGCAATGTACCTCAAAATAGACAAATATATTCAATTTTATCACATATTGGTTTTAGTAGAAAAAAATATCAAAAGATGTTAAGAGAAGAATGGTTTTGGATGATAGCACTTTGGAGGGAAATTGGGCAATTATGTGTAGAGCTCCTCATTTTGATATGATTGATGATAGAATCAAAGATTTGGTAATATCATTTTGGAATTATAATTTACTTATCCTTCATCTAACATTAGAGATGTTCTCAAATACAGGGTTAGGGATAATCATTATCAACATCATACAATACATTAGTTTGGCATAACACAACATGAAATGTATGTTTCATTTTGTACTTCAAATCCTAATATAAAGATTGGGAAGACATTATTTGAGAGATTGAAGCCATATTATGTAAGGCAAAATTGAGTTTTTGAAACTTCTTGTTGTTATCATATTGACTTTGATCTCTGGTACTAGTTTTATCAAAAATTTGTAGAAGATACTTTTGGTTATAAAAATGCTCCTCCTAGTAGATGAAGTTGGTTCATTTCATCTTTTTTATGTGACAAAATAGATTATCATGTTGGTCAAATTAATTGCATCAAAAGAACATGTGAAACATGTGCTAGTTTGGCTCCTTTTCGTTTAAAAAATGAAGATATTTATGTCACACAAATGATAAATTGTAAGTGTTACAAGTATTTAAGGAATGAAACTAAAATTGGTAAAGAAACAAAAAGATTAGAACATGTTGAAGAAGAGATAACTATTGGAGCTTTTATGGACAAATTCATAAGTTTGATTCAACCATATATTCTTCATTCCTTTTTTATGAAGTGGTTTAAGCACAAAAATTTCAAACACTTAGAGATAATTTTCCACTTGGGTCCATTTTATCAATTGTTGACTTTGCATAAAACTATTCTTTTAGTCATCAAAAGGCTATTCAATCAGACTAATATTTTTCCTAGATCGGGTTACTATTATGGTACAAGCGTGTTATTGTCACACACAATTAGATTTGGATGGTATTCAAAGAATAGATGAACCAGAGATCATGAAGAAAGAATATCACTTGTACATACACGATGATAAAGAGCAAGACATTCATTATGTTGAACAATGTTTTAGGATTTTTTTTGCATATATGAAATAAAGGGGCATCATTATTGATAAACATTATGTATGGTTAGAAGGGTGTGTTGCACAGTTCAAATCATCTAGACCATTTTATGCACTTTGAAGATATCATTGTAATGAAAATATACTACATTTATGGAGTATCTTTGAAAATGGGAATCGCAAAGGTGAACATGATGGTGTTTGAGCTTACATCAAATGTTCTCTATGAAAGTATCAAATGAATTATAAAAGAGTTCATATAACTAATGTGCATGATATTGTTGAATGATGCAAGACACGTTTTCCATCAAATGACTTGGTTGGTGCACCATCAAGAACAAGTCAATCGATACCATATAGAGTCTTTTGGAAGATATTAGGTACATGTAAGCACAAGTATGTATGTATGTATATATATATATATATATATATATATATATATATATATATATATATATATATATATATATATATATATACATATATATACATATATGTATATGTATATGTATATATGTATATATATATATGTACATGTATGTATATGTATATGTATATGTATATGTATATGTATATATATATATATGTATATACATTGTATATATATGTATATATATATATATGTATGTATATGTATATGTATATATATATATATATATATATATATATATATATATATATATATATATATATATATATATATATATATATATATATATATATATATATTTGTCTCTAATATTTAGGTATATATTAAATATCTGTGTTTAGGTATTGATAGAGAAACTATGCTTTGTTGCAAGAGGATAGAAAAACATAATCCTTACAATCTGTTATGAGTACCAATCATCAAAATTGGACATTGTACATAGCAAACTATTCATGTTTTTTTGGTTATTGCATTAATAAGAATTATTTTGAATGCATCAACTAGAGTCATGGATATGTAGGTCCATGGACCTTGGTACCACTTGTTGTTACTAATACAATTAATGGAGATGAAGATCAAAACTTTGATGACATCCCTTTGATATCCTTTGATTATAACCATATCTGTAAACTAGTTTGAATTGGTAAGTATTTTTAATTAAAAAATAAAAAATAAAAAATAAAAATTTAGATATATATATATAAATAGATAGATAGATAGATAGAGAGAGAGAGAGAGAGAGAGAGAGAGAGAGAGAGAGAGAGAGAGAGAGAGAGAGAGGTTAATATTGCAAGCAACATTTAGGTCACATATGTATATGTATGTATGTATTTCTTATGTGTAGGGGAAGTCTTTACAATTATTTTTAAGCTTGGAAATGTAGAAAGAGTGAGTTACTATTTATTGTGTTACACTACAGAAAAGATGAAATCAATTGATCCTCAAGAAAGTGATAGTATGTTATTCACTATAGGCTTATTTTTTAATTCATATATATTACATGTGGCATAACTTAAATTGTTATTATTATATATCTGTTTACATTTAAATAACATTTAAATGAATGGTGTGTGCAAGTGCAGTTGTTTTGGAGGGAACATATCTCAGGAAAACCATATTAGTGAAATATGGAATTCACTTTGTTGATTAGAAACATGACAATAAGGTGCTTTAGTATAGTCACCATGTAATTTCTACCTACATTTATCTACATCTAGGTAAACATAAAGTTGGATGTCGCAAGTGGAGACTAGATAGAGAGGATCATGAGAGAATATTAAATGTTCTCCATGAGCATGTGGAACCACTTGAGATTTTTTATATTTATAAAGTTTGTTAGAGATATTTCATATTTATCTTCAGCCAAGAGATAATTAAAATGTATGAAAAATTAAAATGTATATTCATTTAACCTATTTAGGACTAATGCATGTGCATGTGTACACAAGTATATATTCATTTAATATTTACAACATGAGTATATATATATATATATATATATATATAGACACACACACACACACACACACACACACACACACACACACACATTTACATACATTCATTTCAAGTTTAAGGTCCTTATAGATGGTCAAGTTCATTTCATTTCATTTTGTGTTTAAAGTCCACTTATATTACATGTGTATATATATGATATGTTCATTTCATGTTTAGGGCATAAATGTGCATTCTTTTTATTTCATGTATAAATTTTAGGACTTATACGCATGCGTATTTAAGTTCATGCATCATGTTTAGTCCATTTATATACATGTGTACATATATACATATATGTGTGTGTGTGTGTGTGTGTGTAAATTCATTTAACATTTAGGACTTACCTTTGAATTTATATTGTCATTGATGTTACACAAATGTCAAGCCTTAAATGAGCATGGTATACTCCAAGCTTAGTTGGGCACCAACGAAGATTTCAATATCAGCTAAGCAAAAGTCAATGTCAACCGAGCCTAGTCAGTCAACGAAGGAAGCTAGTGTCAACCAAGCATGGTTAGTTAATGAAGGAATTTAGTGTTAACCAAGCCTATTCGGTCAACAAAGAAATTTTTGTATTAATCGAGTGATCAATCCAGTGTTAGCCAACTGTCAAAAGATTACTTTGTTAATTAATTTGTTAATACAAGCCAACTAGGTGGATGTTAAATGTTTGTATGAAAGGATATTCAAACCGACTTGACATTGAGTTTCATGTATAGGAAAGTTCAAGTTGTGGATTGAAATAAGCAATTGAGAACAATGTGAAATAAGAGAAATAAGAAGGATATCTAATTAAGGACAAAATATATGAGGATATACAAAGAATATTTTGATTAGGAAGGATCAAGAGGATAAACTAGAATAGTGATCTAAATCTAGAAAATCAATTTCTTCATCAATCAAGTCAGTCATTGTTACTCTCTAAGAATTGTAGTAGTGAAGAAATCTCTTAACAAAGTTGGCTTAACAACCATTTTGTAAATCCTTTAACAAGGTGGAATTTCTAGATTGAAATGTTTGAATACCTCTAACAATGCCACTCCTAATAGGGTGATTCAAATCCTCTAATAGGATCACACTTAACCATGTGTTTTGTAACCTTTAATAGGATTGGATCCTAATAGGGCTCACTTTAGAAGGGTGAAAAGTTGTAATAGCTAGTTGCATTGGTGGTTTTCCAAAATTGGGTTTCCACATTAAACCTTGGTGTCTCATGTGTTCATATTATTTTCTTAATGCTTTATGTTTTTGCAACTAAGTTACTATAGGTTAATACACATTAATATCTTAAATCTTCTTTGCTAACCAAGTTACAGTGAATATCTAGTTCTAACCAAGCAGAGCAAAGATCTGGTTTACTAAGTGAAAATTTTGCATTAATATCTAAGGTACTTGGAATTTTTTTTTGTGGTAAATGATTCACCCCTCCTCTCTTAGTTACTAATTTCATTTCCAATAATTGGTATTAGAGTTGCTAGTCCTTGTAGGAAAGGTTTCAAATACCTAAGCACAAAGATCAAGATGTCTTACAAAAGAGATATTCCTAAGCTTAACCAAGAGAATTTTTCAAAATGACAGGAAATAATGAAGTTACATCTAGGAACCATTGGAGACATAGGTCTAAAATTCTTATTGAACCAGTATGTGGCACCACCAAAGCCATTAACTATGGATAAGATGATGGATAGGAAGAATCACAATACAATGATGATTGATACTGCTTCCTCTCTCAACTATTCTAAATTTGATGAAGTCAAATATTTTCCTACTACCTATGACATGTGGAACAAATTAGAGAAGATCTATGTAGGAGATGCTAATGTGAAAAGAGCCAAAGTAGAAAGTCTAAGAGGCCAATTTGATCATATGAAGATGAAAACATTGCAAAATATAGTGAAAGAATCAAAGAAAGTGTAAGTGAGATTAGAGCTACAAGATGAAAAATAGATGATACAATAGTAGTCAACAACGTATTAAGAAATCTTGTTCCTATTTATGCAATTAGAGTTTTAGCTATTCAAGAGTGAAAGAAATGATAAGATAGATCAAGGAATGAGAAAAAATCCAAGTAAGTTAAGTGTGAAACAATGTTACCATGAGATAAGAAAAATCCAAGAGCATACACCAAGAGTTTAACAATGGAGACAAGGATTTATAAGGGGAAAGCAAAGAAAACCAGATTTTCACTACCTTTCTTAACAAATCTAGGAGGTTGAACCATATAGATTTCTTCATGTAAATCACCATTTAAGAAGGCACTTTTAACATCCATTTGATGAATAGGCCAATTCATTTTAGATGCTAAAGAAAGAATTAATTTAATAGTAGGCATTTTAGCAACAGGAGCAAAGGTTTCATTATAGTCTAATCCTTCAATTTGAGAAAAACCTCTAGCAACTAATCTAGCCTTAAATTGACTAATTTCATTATTAGCATTCAATTTTGTTTTGTATAATCATTTACATGAAACTGTATTCTTGCCATGAGGTAACTTGACTAAGTCCCAAGTTTGATTAGCAATTAAAGTGTCATATTCCTCTTGCATGGCCTTTTGCCAATTAGGTTGAGAGTTAGCTTGATCAAAAGACTTAGGATCATTAGAATTCATAATAGTAGTCATCAAAGCATAATTACAATAATTAATCCTTCTATGTTTAATTCCACCAAATCTAGAAATGTAGTCATCACTTTCATTGATTAAGTTTTGAGCCCATTTAGGTTTATGTTTAGTTGTAATGGAATCATCACTAGAGGAAGAATCATTGTCAATAAAATCATCATTAGTAGCTACTTGAATATCATTACTTGTAGAAGCAAAAATAATAGGTGGTGCTTGAGTTGTAGGGTTAAGAGGAGGAGTAGGGTTAAGAGAAGGAGGTTGGTCCTCCACCAGCATAATTTTAGTGCCACTGAATTCTGCATCATGTGTAGTAGAACAGTCATGGACACCATTTTCTGCAATACAAACATCTCTAGCAACTTGAACTTTGTTAGTAGTGGAATCATAAACATGATAACCCTTAGTGTTTTCATCATAACCAACAAACATATAAGGAGAAGACTTAGCATCTAATTTATGCCTTTTCTGTTTAGGAGTATGAACATAAGCAATAGATCCAAAAATTTGCAAATGATGTAATTTGGGTTTCCTACCAGACCACGCCTCTTCTGGAGTAATATCCTAGGAGTCCTATTAAGAATATAAGTTGCACAAAACATGGCTTCAGCCCAAAATTTATAATGCAGATTCTTAGCATGCAACATGCATCTAGCCATAAAGAAATTTTTGATTCTCTGCAACCTGATATTGCTAACATTCCTATTCAGTTAACTAATAATCAAACTTGTAAAGTTGAAGGTTTAGGTAATGCAACTATTCCTAATGGTAAATTGCATGATGTATTGTATGTACCTGATCTGAAAACTAATTTTCTTTCTATTTCAAGTTATGTTAGGACTATAAAGTTGAATTCTATAAAGATACATGTTATGTCATAGATCCTCAAACTAAACAAGCAAGTTACTATATTTATTTTAATAAATATATGAGATTTTAACTTTTTTTTGTAACTCTAATGGTTCCACTTCTCGTCATGCTTTTACTTGTAGCTTTAATGTTTGTAGACCTTTAGAGTGGATTGTTGACAGTGGTGCATCAGAACATGTAATTTCTCATAAAGAAATTTTTGATTCTCTACAACCTAATATTGCTAACATTCCTATTCAGTTAGCTAATAATCAAACTTGTAAAGTTGAAGGTTTAGGTGATGTAACTATTTCTAATGGTAAATTGCATGATGTATTGTATGTACCTGATCTGAAAACTAATTTGCTTTCTATTTCATAGTTATGTTAGGACTATAAAGTTGAATTCTATAAAGATACATGTTATGTCATAGATCCTCAAACTAAACAATAAAGTTACTTGATTTCTAACAAAGAGATGAGATGTGATCCTAAAAATGATATAACTTTGGATGCACTAGTGGGAAGATTGACTTCATTTGAGTTGGATAATTTTGATAACTATCTTCCTAATATTAACAACATAGAATCTGCATTCAAAGCCAAACTAACTCTTTGTAGAAAGGGAGGAAACTCAAAAGGAAAAAATATTGACAATGAAGAAGATGATGATTCCAAGGATGACCTTGAATATGTTGAAGCCCTACTTGCAAGAAGGTTACAAAAAGGCAAAGGTAAATTCAATGATAAAATGTCATTGATTTTTTTCACTTGTGAAGAGGTTGGTCACATTGCTACAAGGTGTCCAAATAGAGAAAAAAAAAATGACAAAAAATTCAATAAGTTCAAAGGAAATGAAGACTTCAAGAGCTACAAGGACCACAAAGACAAAGGTAAGAAATCTTGTTACATTTCTAAAGATTCTGACAATGATGATGAAGATGAAATGGTATATATTGTTGTTAAGGATGCATCATATAGTGAGGAAAATGAGAAGATGTCACTTATTTCTCATATTAGAAAAAATGACACATGGATATACTTGAAACATTATGATGTGGAAGTGTTTGATTTAGGAATAATGAACCATGTTACGTAAGTGGAAAAGGATGCATTGCATTAACTGGAGGAATAAAATGTGACAATACCTACTCTATTGAATGACCAAAGAAAAATATTCTAAGTGTGGCACAACTAAACAACATTGGATAAAAGGTAGAGTTCATGAATGGGAAAGCCAAGCTACTGGAGAGAAAATGAAATCTAGTTGGGATTGATAATCAAACTAAAGGTAATCTATTCTATCTAGATCTCACTAAAAGTTCATGCTTTTTTGTACACGTAGGGGAAAGTTGGCTATGTCATAAAATAATGTGTCATGTAAATTTTGACAACCTAGTTACCATAAGAAGGAACAAAAGAGTAAGAGGTATTCTAAAACTAAAGAAACATGATATGGTCATGTGTAAACAATGTTAGATTGGAAAACAGGGAAAAAGTAGTTTCAAAAGTAAAACCTACTACATAGAAGAAGTCTTGGAACTACTTCATATAGATATTTGTGGACCAATATGTACAAAGAGCTATAGGGAGGCAAAATTTTCATTTTTTTATTGGTGATGATTTCTAGGTTGATGAAAATGATGTTCCTCAAAGAAAAATATAAAGCTTTTCAAAATTTCAAATGGTATTTGGCTAGAGTTGAAAAAGAAATAGGGAAGAGCCTAACATTCCTAAGGTTAGATAGAGGTGGTGAATTCATCTCTAATGAATTCAATGAGTTTTGCAATGAAATTGGGATCCAAAGACAAGTATATGCACCTGGTACACCTCAATAGAATGGCATAGCTAAAAGATAAAATAGATCCATCATCGATTGTGCAAGAACATTGATGATAGAGAAAAACATTGTAACCAAATACTAGAAAGAAACAATCAACACATCAATTCATACTTTGAACTGAGTTCAACTAAAGAAAGGTACAAATCAAACACCTTATGAGTTATGATATGGCTATAAACCTAATGTTTATTATTTTAGAGTATTTTGAATCAAATGTTATATCTTGAAAGAGGCAAGGAAAGGAAAATTTGTTGGAAAAAGTAATGAAGGCATATTCCTAGGCCACTCCAACAAGAGAAAAGCATATAAATGTTTGAATCTTGCTACTCATAAGGTTATAGAAAGTGTACATGTGAAAATTGATGATTTTTTAGAAAAGAGTGAAGAAAAAAGCAACAAGGAACCTGAAGACTACAAAAAATTTGTTTACTATGAGCCTAAGACTTTACCCAAGTTACAAGAAAATATGGTTGTGCAACAACAGACTGTATGACTCGAATCACTTAAGTGTGTAGTGTGAACCAAGTTACAACCAGTGCAACCTGCAAAAAATATAGTTCAAAAAAAGTCATTGACAAAGAGAACCAAGTCTCAAATAGCAGAACCCTAGAAAAGATTAGAAGTTCACAGAGTCATTAAACATGGTTAACCAAGTGAAATGAGTCCATAATCTAGAAGGAAGGAACTTGTGCCTATAATTGCTAAATATGTTAGAAGGCTTCATGTACTTGATCAAATAATTGGAGTTTAGACAAGAGGCATATTGACAAGGAACAAACTAAAAGGTACATGTTTGCTTAGTGAATTTGAGCCTAGAACTGTAAAAGATGCTTTGAATAATGAAAGTTGGATAGAGGCAATGAATGAAGAAATTGAGCAAATTGAAAGGAATAATACCTAAGGAAAAAAATTTAACTGGTACAAAGTGGGTTTTTAGAAACAAATTGAATGAAAAAGGTGAATTATCAAGGAACAAGGCAAGGCTAGTGTGTAAAGGATATGCTCAAGAAGAAGGTATAGATTACGGAGAAACATTTTCTCTTGTTATTTGATTTGGGGGATAAAAATTAGTAGAAATTGAAATGTCCCCAATGCTCCAAGAATCAAAATAATTACAAATTTTTAAAAATTATGACTCCAACGCAACTTGAATGGGCAAAATCAGACTCTAGATGACCAAGTTATGGCTAGTCAAACTTTGGTCAAACTGAGAATAGAGGCCATAAAATGGTGAAAAAATAATCATCTCAAAACTGGTCAAAAATGGATTTCAAATGAAAGAGCTCTTTGAAATATTTCCAACGGCATTTGTTTTGTCAAAAATGGAGATTGGTTGTGAAAGTTATGACAATTTGAAATTTAGGTAAAAGTGTGGATTCTGATGATGTCAGCATGACATCATAAAAGTTGAAAGAGAGAGAAAAAATTAAAATTAAAATTAAATTTTTTATTTAATTTTAATTAAAGACATTAGATAATGGGATTTGAACTCCCAACCATTGCCTTCCTAAAAGTAAGGCCAACCAATGGGCCATTAGTTTTAGTGGAAAAGTTGTTATCTATCCATAACAAATATGCTCAACCTTATCTAAATAAGGGTATTTGTTGAAAATTAACCCTTAATTTTGGTGTGAGATCATAACAAGAAAATGGTAAAGGAGTAAATTTGAATATATGTAATCAAAATGGGGGATTATGTTGTTTAATTGTTTTAGCCCATTTTTGGCAAAAATTTGATGTATAGAATGGGGTAGTAGGTTTGGGAAATTCATTTAGGTGATGAGGAGACTATGATCTTCAAGTCGTGATGATTATTCTTGCGCATTGGAGAATAATGTTTCTATTGTGCTTGAAGGGAAGATCTTGAACACTTGTAATTGATTTGTTTGGAGCTAACTGGATCGGTCCCTCTATTGGAGCAAGACCCGGAGACATAGTCTAACCCATGGATGAACTCTGTTATCAATTATGTTTTTCCTTCTATCTCTCTTCTCTCTTTCTTTTAGTCATTACCTTATTATTATTTGTTCATATAAGCATTTAATTTATGGTAATTTGCTAAATAATTCTTTGAATTAACTTTATGTAATTATGTAAAACATTACTCTATAATAGTGCTAGATCCTAATCAGATCAAATTTGGTATCAAAGCTCTTGTGTGACTAGTATTTTAGATTTGAATGCTAACAAGATCCAGGATTGAGAAAGGCAAAGGAAAGATCAAGGAATACAATCCTGAGATCGAAAAATGAAGGACTAAACCATCATCGCAAATGGTAGATGAAGGTGGTGGAGAAGTTTTTCAAGAGAAAAGTATCTAGAAGAATGTTTAGAATTTGCAAAAAATGGTAGAAGTTTTGGTACAAGAAAGAGAAAAAAAGATGCGAACAAAGGGAAAAAGAAAGGAGATGATTTTGATCCTCTAAACAAACCTCCCTCTTCTCCTCCTTCTCAATATTCTCTTTCTTCCCACTCTTCTTCTTCTTCTACCCATTCTAAGTATTCTACCATTTTTAAGGGTGGACATAAGCCTCAAATAAAGTTGGATGTAAAGTTTGATTTGCTAAAGTATTGTGGGAAGTTAAATGTTGAGAAAGTAGATGACTAGATTCAACAAGTAGAAGTGTACTATAGAGTTCAAAATCTTATAGATGATGTTGATAGAATTCAGTTAGCCACTCTTCAATTAGGTGGTGTAGCTCTAACGTGGTGGGTGAGTAGGACTCAAGGTGAAACTTCACAGCATGGTAAGTGTTGGGTGATGCGACGCGCTCCCTTGCCCATAGGTGGTTAATTATGTGGTGTTCCATGTTCACTGACTATCATGGCTTTTGGTGCAACAAAAAATGGGCCGTACAATTGGTATCAGAGCCTAGTTTTGGCTTGGTCATGGGTTCAAATATCCCTAGTGCCTTCTCGACCTGCGTAAGCACCTGGTATGCATGTCAAGGGGGAGATTGTTGGGTGATGTGACGCGCTCCCCTACCCACAGGTGGTTAATTATGTGGTGTTCCATGTTCACTAATAGTCATGGCTTTTGGTGCAGTGGCAAATGGGCCCAACAATTGGTATCAGAGCCTGGTTTTGGCCTAGTCATCGGTTCAAATCTCCCCAATGCCTTCCTAACTTGCATAAACACCTAGTATGTGCATCGAGGGGGAGATTGTTGGGTGATGCAACACGCTCCCCTACCCATTGGTGGTTAATTATGTGGTGTTCCATGTTCACTAACAATCATGACTTTTGGTGCAACAATAAATGGGCCCTATAGTAAGTTCAAATTGTCTTGGTCAAAATTTGTTAGTGCTTTAAAGAAGAAATTAGTGCTTTAAAGAAGAAATTCTACCCTCGGGCCATATGCAACAATTGATGATGAACTGGCAACATTTAGGCAAGGGAAGGGTCAGACTATCCAGGAGTACACCCATGAATTTCATAAAAGGGTTATTATATTAAATGTTCCATTATACACCTAGGATACTTTACTCAAGTACATAGGTGGTGTTCATTCTTACCTTAGACATTCTATTTTGGTTTTGAATCCATGTAAGTTGGATGAAGTATGTGTATAAGCTACACATTTAGAGTCAAGGGGTAAGGGTAATTTCATTGATAAGGTTAACAAGAAGCCATCTACATTTGAAGGTAAATCTAAAGAAAAAAGGAAGGGGGAAAAGATAGCTACAGTGATTAAAGAGGGTGAAAAACCCACATGCTCACATTGCAAGAAAGAAGGGCATGATGATTCGAAATGCTGGAAGCTACATCTAGAAAAGAGACCAAAGAGATATGGTGGAAACAAAGGAAAACAAAAGACAACTGTAATTCAATAGGATCTTGGATCTAACTCTAGTAATGAGACAAAGATTGTTGCTACTAGGATCCAAGGTAAAGGAAAAAGTATATCTCTTTCTCCAACTATGAGTTCTTCAAATATAAGTGCAAGTACAAGTAAAGAATCTTCTCCTAATAATGAAGAGAAAAGGAATGAATTATTTCATATTTGGGTTGTTATCAAACATACTAAGGTTGATACTTTTTTTGATATGAGTTCTCAAGTTCATTTGATATTTGAAGAGTTTATTAAAAATCTTGACTTAACTACATCACCTCATCCAAAACCATATCTACTTGGATGGGTTTGCAATGATGCACAATTACAAGTAACTAAGAAATGTAAATTGAGATTTGCTATCACTACAAACTTTGTAGATGAGATAGAAGTTGGTGTAGTCCCTTTAGATATTTGTGGTCTTGTGCTTGGGATTCCATACCTATGTGATTTACAAGCTATCATTTATAGGGGAGAGAACAAGTATACATTGTACGGGCACATAAGATAAAGAATAATCTTGCACTAGTTAATGCTAATCAGATGATAAGGTTAGCCAATTCTAGTAAGAAATTTGTATTAATTCTTGCAAAAGCCAAATAAGATGAAACATCTGAGGCATTCAAGGGGTGTCATCCTAATCATAAATTTGAAATGGTCAAGATTATTTCTACTTATGATGACTTGTTTTAGGAACCAAAAGGGTTACCTCCTAAGAGAGAGATTCAACATGAAATTCAGTTACAATAGGATGTGCCACTTCCTAATATCAATATGTATCATTTATCAGTTTTGTAGAATGAAGAAATTAAAAAGTAGGTTTAGGAGCTGGTTGAGAAAGGAGTTATTCATCCAAGTACTTCTCCTTGTGGTTCTCCAATTGTGTTGGTTCCAAAGAAAGATGGGACTTGGAGAATGTGCATTGACTATAGGGATTTGAACAAGATAATGGTAAAGAGCAAGTATCCTCTTCCTGGAATAGATGATTTACTTGATCAGTTGAAACATGCAATTTATTTCACTAAGTTAGACTTGCATAGTGGATATCATCAAATTTGAATTGCAGAGAATGATATTGGAAAACTACTTTCAAGACAAAATAGAGGCTATTTGAGTGATTGGTCATGCCTTTTGGGCTTTGTAATGCACCAGCTACATTTATGAGAGTCATGAATGATGTCTTTCATCCCTTTATTGGTGATTTTGTCATAGTCTATTTAGATGATATCCTTGTATTCAGAAAGTCTTGGGATGATCATGTAACTCATGTAAAAAGAGTCTTGGATGTATTGAGAAAAGAAAAAAATTATGTAAATATGTCTAAATGTGAATTTTCTAAGACATCATTAGTGTAGTTAGGCTATGTCATAGAAGATGGTCAATTGAAAGTAGAACCTACAAAGGTTGAATGTATTGTAAAGTGGCCTAAGCCAACTGTAGTTATAGAAGTTAGGAGCTTCTTAGGTGCAATTCAATACTAGAGGAAGTTCATTGCAAACTTCTCTTACATTGCATCACCATTACAAGGATATCTATGCAGCTTTAATCCAGGGTAAATATGTAGAAGAGAAAGATTACTATGTATAGGATAATTTGTTATACCACTTGGGATAATTATGCATTCCTAAATATGAACAAGCACATGTAATCTAGGAAGCACATACCTCTTTGATTGCGGGTCATTTTGGGGTAAGTACAACACTGGCTGAATTACATGAGTATTGTTACTGGCCTCATATGCAAGAAATTGTCACTAAGTATATAAAAGGATGTGTAATGTGTGCAACTAGCAAACCAAGTAATAGGAAATTGGGTTTGTACAAACCATTACCTATACCATCCCATCCATGGGAAAGTGTATCTATGGACTTTGTGGGGGGTTCACCTATGTCTAGAAAGGGTCATGATTATTTGTATGTAGTAGTTGATTGGTTCAAAAAAATGTGTATTTTAATGCCTTGTAAAAAGAAAATCACTACTAAACTAGCAACTCATTTGTACTTTCAAATTGTATGGGTTCATTTTGGATTACCTACTTCTATTGTATCAGATCAAGATTCTTGATTCTTAGGGGAATTTTGGTCATGTTTGTGGGGACTCATGGACACCAAGTTGAAGAAGAGTACATCCTTCCATCCATAGACCAATTAACAGACAGAGGTAGTCAATAGGACATTTGTTCATCTACTTATAGGTTACTATAGTAAGCATCCTAAGTTATGGGATGAAAGTCTTCATTATGTGCAACATGCTTACAACCATGTGACATACTCTTCTACAAAGAGGTCTCCTTTTGAGAGTTGCTTCAGTTATTTTCCTAAGACACCAATGGATTTTGATTTTGGGAAGAACAATGTTGTAGATGGATTCCATGATGCAAAAAAGGCTTTAAAGTTCATCTAGAAGGTCCAAGCAATCCATTAGGCAGTAGAAGCATAGTTGGAGAAAAGCCAAGAAAAATACAAGGCTCACCATGATAAACATCACATTGATCACCATTTCCAAGTTGGTGATAGAGTTTGGTTACATATCAGCAAGGAAAGAATGCAAGGTGAAGGAAGGAAGCTCAAGCCAATCCGATATGGTCCTTTTGAGATCTTAGAAAAGATCGGTACCAATTCCTTCCGCCTTAATCTTCCTCCATACATGCAAATTTTCTCAGTTGTTGATGTTGAGAATCTAAAGTTTTATGAGCCTCTAATGATCTTGGATGAAGACATAGACATTCAAGTTCCATCAGTTGATGGTCTTTCACCAAAGTACATGTCAAAATTGCCAAAAGATGTTATCCTTGACAGGAATGTCAAAACTTCATGAAGAGGATTAGTTGAATATGTCTGAGTGGGATTCAAGGGGATGCATCCAAGAAAGGCAAGATGGATAGAGATTGGTAAAGTTAGGGAACTATACCCTCACCTACTTTCTAAGTAATCAAACTTTTGGAGGTTTGAAAGCTCTTCAGTAGGGAGGCTTGGTATGGGGGATAAAAATGAGTGGAAATTGAAATGTCCCCAATGCTCCAAGAATTAACATCATTACAAAGTGTTCAAAATTATGACTCCAATGCAACTTGAACGGGAAAAATTAGATTCTAGATGACCAAATTATGGCCGGTCAAACTTTGGTCAAACCAAGAATAGAGGTCATAAAAAGGTGAAAAATAATCATCTCAAAAGTGTTCAACAATTGGTTTCAAATGAAAGAGCTTGTTGAAATATTTCCAACAACATTCGTTTCATCAAAAACGGAGATTGGATGTGAAAGTTATGACAGTTTGAAATTCAAGTAAAAGTGTTCATTCTGATGATGTTAGGATGACATCATAAAATTTGAAAGAGAGGATAAAAATTCAAATTCAAATTAAAATCATTATTTAATTTGAATGAAATAAATTAGATAATGGGAGTTGAAATCCCAACCATTGCCTTCCTAAAAGTAAGGCCAACCAATGGGCCATTTATGGTATATCTAATTCTAATAGAAAAGTTGTTATCTATCCATAACAAATCCACCCAACCTTATTTAAATAAGGGTATTTGTTGAAAAAAAACCCTTAATTTTGGTGGGAGATCATAACAAGAAAATCATAAAGGGGTAAATTTGAATATATGTAATCAAAATGAGGGATTATGTTGGTTAATTATTTAAGCCCATTTTTGGCTAAATTTGATGTATAAAATGGGGTAGTAGGCTTTGGAAATTCATTTAGGTGATGAGAAGGAGACTATGATCTTGAAGACTTGATGATTATTCCTACACATTGGAGAAGAATGTTTTCATTGTGCTTGAAGGGAATATCTTGAACACTTGTAATTGATTTGTTTGGAGCTAATTGGATCGGTCCCTCTATTGGAGTAGGACCCAGAGACATAGTCTGACCCATGGATGAACTCCATTATCAATTATGTTTTGTCTTTTATCTCTCTCTTTTTTTTTTTTTTTCAGTCATTACCTTATTATGCTTTGTTCATTTAAGCATTTAATTTATGCTAATTCACTAAATAATTCTTTGAATTAACTTTATGTAATTATGTAAAGAATTCATCTGTAATAGTCCTAGATCCTGATTAGATCTTTGCTAGACTTGAAGGAATTAGAACACTACTTCTATATGTGACACATAAGAATTCAAAGTGTATCAAATGGATGTAAAATTAGCTTTCTTGAATGGAATTCTAGAGGGAGAAGTCTACATTGAATAACCTAAAGGTTTCATTGATCCAAATAAAAGAGACATGCTCTTCAAACTATACAAAGCCTTATATGGTTTGAAACAAGCTCCTAAAGCATGGTATGAAAGGCTATATGGATATCTTGTAAGGATTTTTTTTCAAAGAACAAATGATAATAGTAGTTTGTATATTAAAGAAGAACCATAGAACAAGATATTGCTAGTAGAAATATTTGTAGATGATATTTTATTTACAAGACATGATGACATATGTAAATAATTCTCTAAATAAATGAGGAAAGAATTTGAAATGTCAATGTTTGGAGAGATAAAATTATTTGTTGGTTTGCAAGTTCATCAAATGAAGGATGTCATCTACATCACTTAGTCAAAGTACATCAAGAAAATATTAAAGACCTTTGGAATGGGAGATTCCAAACCAGTTGGAATACCTATGTCTATTAGACATAAACTATCTAAGAATGATGATTCAAAGGAGGTAAATCAGATGACCTAAATATCCATGATTGGGAAACTTCAGTATGTGGTACACATAAGGCCTAATATTGCATTAGAATTTTGTATGGTTACAAGGTTTAGTGCAAATCCTAGAGAAAATCATATGATGGCAGCCAAAAGAATCCTAAGATATCTAAAAGGAACTCAAAACTATGGTTTATGGTACAACACTCCTTTACTGATGCAAATTGGATTGGAAGAATTGATTACAGGAAAAGTGCCATTGGAGGATCGTTCTTTCTTTGAAAAAGGTTAGTATCATGGACAAGAAAGAAGCAAAATTGCGTCTCTCAGTCTATAGTAGAGGCAGAATATGTTGTTCTAGCAATTCATTGTTCCAACATAATTTGGTTCAAGAAACTTTTGTCAAGAATAAAGGGAGAAATCAAGGAACTAGTACTTATCTATTGTGATAACACTAGTGAAATCAATATATCCAAGAATCCAGTGATGCACACTAAGAGAAAACACATTTCAATCAAGTATAATTTTTTGAGGGAATTAATTCAATACAAAGAGGTAATATTGGAATATGTGAACACCAAGGAGCAAGCAACTTTTGTCAAGAATAAAGGGAGAAATCAAGGAACTAGTAGTTATCTATTGTGATAATACTAGTGAAATCAATATATCCAAGAATCTAGTGATGCACACTAAGAGAAAACACATTTCAATCAAGTATAATTTTTTGAGGGAATTAGTTCAAGACAAAGAGGTAAGATTGGAATATGTGAACACCAAGGAGCAAGTTGTAGACCTATTCACCAAGCCATTACCTAAGGATACATTTTTGTATCCAAGACATAAGCTAGGGGTCATTTCCCTATCTGATGCTTACTAGAGTACATATTAGTGATGCATCAACAAAGCTTCATTGGAGAACTATCAATTTGATGTAAGATTGTTAGAGTACATGACATATGAATTTTTACATTAGGTACATTAAAATTTCATTGTATGAAGTCTTTGGCATTTGATGTCAGAGAGGAGGAGATTGATGTCAAGTCAAAGAAAAGAATTAGAGAGATAGATTTGTATAAGAGCAAGAGGGAGAATTTGATAAGATAGATTTTGTAGACAAAGGGAGAATCTTAGAGGGAATTCTCATGGATGAAGAATCAGAATCAAACTAAGGATATTATAAAATCTTATAAATCATTCTATTGCTCTAAAAATTTCTTTGCATAGTGACATGTTGTGTTTCCATCAATTCCAAAGAGGGATATTGTTGAAAACAATTATTTAACAATATATTGTCATTGATGTAACACAAATGCCAAGCCTTAACCAAGCATAGCAAATGCCTAGCTCAGTTGGGCACTAAAGGAGATTCTAGTATCTACTAAGAAGAAGCCAATTTCAACCAAGCCTAGTTAGTCATATCAACCAAGAATGGCTATTCAATGAAGGAAGTTAGTGTTAACCAAGCCTAGTCAGACAACAAAGAAAGTTATGTATTAACTAGGTGATCAGTCCAATGTTAGCCGACTATTAATATATTATTTTGTTAATTAATTGGTTAATACAAGCCAATTAAGTGGATGTTAAATGTATGTATGAAAGGATATTCAAGCCAAATTGACATTGAGTTTCATATATATGAAAGGTGAAGTTGTGGATTGAACTAAGAAATTGGGAACAATGTGAAACAAGTGAAATAAGAAGGATATATAATTAAGGAAATAACATCTAAGGAGTTGCAAATAATATTTAAATCAAGAAGGATCAAGAGGATAAATAACAAAAATGATCTGAATCCACAATGTTAGTTGCTTCATCAATCAAGTTGATAATTGTTACTCTCTAAAAATTGTAGTAGTGAATAAATCTCTTAATAGAGTTGGCTTAAAAGCCATTCTGTAAATCCTCTAACAAGGTGGAATTTTGAGATTGAAGTGTCTAAAGACTACTAACAAGGCCACTCCTAATAGGATGATTCAAATCCTTTAATAGGGTCACATTTAACCATGTGTTTTGTAACCTTTAACTAGGTTGGCTCCTAACAAGGCTTACTTCAAAAGAGTGAAAAGTTGTAACTAGTTGCATTGGTGGTTTTTCCAAATCGGGTTTTCATGTTAAATCTTTGTGTCTCATGTGTTTATGTTATTTTCTTAATGCTTTATTTTTCTACAAATGGTTACTAAAGGTTGATACACATTAATATCTTAAATCTTCTTTGTTAACTGGGTTATAGTGAATATCTAGTTCTAATTGAGCAGAGCAAGAATTTGGTTTACTGAGTGAAAAATTTGGATTGACATCTAAGGGACTTGGAATTATTTTTGTGATAACCGATTCACCCCTCCCCTCTCAACCACTCATTGCATTTCCAACACCTATACACATGTATATGTGCATGTTTATATGTAACTTAGGAAGTTTATATGAATATATGATATATGTAAATGTTCAATTTAATCAATCATTTGTAATTAATGTGTATATTTAGGGCTTATGACATATATGTACACATGTGTGCATCTTCATGTTGACTTGTTCAACATATTGAGTCATGTAAGTTTATTCTCATTCATTGATAAATTATATGATATTCATTTCAAGTTTAGGGAATTAATCTAATTTCATTAATCATGTGAAATTTATAACATATATTGAATCACTAAAGTTGAATCAAGATCCTAAGTTGATAAGTTACTATTTATGTTCATGTCATGTGTATTTTAATATGTAACTTAGGAAGTTTATATGTATATATGATATGTTAATTATTGATACAAAAGCTTATAGCCTTGCCTAAACTCTTACCTAAAGGCAAGATCGTATAACATAGAAACAATCTCTAAAGTGTGGGACCTTGCAACTTGAGATTGAGTCTCCAGAGAAGGCCGTCTTCCTTACTATCAAGATGCCCCTAACTATTTTTTGAGAGGAAAAGGGAGAAGGAATGCATGAAAGAAAACTACCTAATCTAATCTAAGAGGAGGTGATACACCAAATAGTATGTTCAACCTTATCTCTGCCTAAGAATGCATAGTTCATTAATATAACCTCAAAGTATACCGATTCAATCCTTGCTTAATCCAATAACCATATATATATTAGAACCAAAAGAATTCTATAAGGAAGAGACTTAACTTTATATCATTCAAAAGCTAAGTAGATACACTCATAGAGTTGAGAAATCAAGACAATACATTAACAAAAAGGCAAGAAGGTATCGCACAATATATTAATGGAAGAAAGAGATAAAATAGAGGAGTATATTAACTTAAAAGGAAAGAAAATTATAGAAGTAGAAAATAGACATACAATACTTAAGAACCAGTGAAAAGATCGACCCTAAGAAGGGTTACAAAATCTACTTTTATAGTGCAAGCATAAATCAGATAGCTTCTACCCTAAGGTAAAACTCAAAATTGCATCTAAGATTAGAGAAAAATCATTGCAAATCAAGGAAAGATCTGATCATGGCACATATCCAAATGCACAAAAATTACTTATTCACCAAATAGAACCTTGAGAAGACATAAATGATGGCCATTATCATTCTGACTGATTAGTTGGATCACCAAGTGGTGATGGAGTGTCCCTTCACATTTATCTAACATGAGGAATGATGAAAGTGGTTGAAGGAGATTGAAAATATTAGATCCACCATCAAAGAGTTGCTTCCTTTGTTATTAGCATGCCAAGTCAACCATGTCATTAGTCAACTGGGGTTAATCCTCAAGTTTTACCATGTGGACCAGTCATATCCAATCTTTCATTTTTGACCTCTAACTATAATCAATTGTAGCTTTGTAGCCCTTTTATCTTCATCAACTATTTTACCTTGTAAAACCAAAAACAAACCATATCGCTACTTCACAACTTGCCCTTAACATCTTCCCCTAACTATCACGATTCAACAGCAATGTGAAACTAGCTCCTCAATTCATCACTACTTAATTGTCCAACTAGCATTAGATGCCTATGACCATGTGGAACTATGATCCAAACTACCAACATACCATTCACACCATCGCAGATTGAACCTTGACTTGACATAAAATGCCCAAAATTGTGCAAAAATGAACTTAACCATCATTGTTTGCTCTCCCCCTGGGCCCATTGAGACATATGTTGCACTGTCACTATCTCACTATGTATTTTCATTGTAAAGAATTGATCTTGGGATATTAGATAGCCAAGGAAAAACCATAGTTTACCACCATGTTATAACTTTTGATCAATTTAATTCTTCTACATCATTAGAGTCATTCATATGGTGCCATGTCACAACTCTGCAACCTTAACTTGGGATTATCTTTAACTCATTGTGACCGTACAAATAATAAGAGATGCATAATTAGAGTACTAATTGTGGTTCAATCCATAACTTCAACGAAGCTATGAGAACCATTTGGTCTTCTCATTTCATGTTACCATTGTTTTGTGGCTTGATTCTTTAACCCATCACTGACTCTAGTGACCATGCACACAAGGTGATTCACAACTTTTCCATCCTAGCTATGGTTAACACTAAACTCTCTATGATCATGCAAATGAGGAAGGGTCAGGACATTGTGACTTAAACATTGAGTTAAGATCATAACCTTGCAATCAAGCAATAAAGAGATATCACTATGTCACCACTCATAACTGGATGTTAGCCTTCTAAAGCATGAAGCCATGCTAACCACTAAAAAGACCATATCACACATTCATACCTCCTTTAATGATTAAGCCATAGACTACTGTGACTGGGTGATGAAGGATAGTTGCATGATTGTGATTTGAGTCTCCAAGGGGATAAAGAATAAAAAGCTTGAATTGAGGAAAATAAGGGATAAGACAAAGTTTAAATATATCTTTTATAACATTTGATCATTTGAATATCTTAATAGTTATGATCATTGGCCATGCTTGATAGGAAAAACTCAAATTTTTGGTGGGAGGGAAATATGGCTAGCAATTTTGGTAACTCAGTGGGGATACTAACGTTTTATGTATATTACTAGTGACCTGAAGCATCCTTTGGGCTATGAAGTTGTAAAATATTGAGATCTTGTGCATTGTGAAACCATAACTCTACCTCTAACTTCTTTGCAAGTACAAAACTTCAAAACTTGGCTATCTTATAGGGCAATAACCTATGCTCAGCACTTCTTGGAAAATTAGAAATTAACTTAATAAATACAAAAAACCTTAACCCTCTTTAGAAGTAGGGTTTGGGGTAAATCCCATTAACTAGAATGGGTAGAACATCACCATTGAGCCTGGATAGCTAGAAAGCATTGGCCTTCTTGCAACTAGTGATAACTTAAGTCCCACTCTAGATAGAATCAAACTTAGAATGCCTTCCTGGCTTGGCTCTATCAGCATCCCACTTGAGAACAAGCTCTCCTTCCTTGAAGATCCTAGTTGTAGCCTTTCTTTCAAAACTTATTTTGACCTACTATTGACGAGCCTCAAGTGTATGCATAGCCTTTTTCCTTTTTTCTTCTAATTCAATCAGTTCTACTAACCTAATTGTCATGGGATCATTTTCCTCTAGCTCCAATTGATGAGCCAACTCAAGAGAGGAGAATTCCAGTAAAATAGGAAGCATGGATTCTCTTCCATAAACTATCCAATGAAATCCAAACCCTATTGGGAAAAAGGATGGTCAACTTGAATGGGATGGAAGGGAAGGGCAGCCAATCTTTTCTTTTTGAGAAGAAAGAACATTTATTACACTTTCTTAGCCACTTATG
The DNA here is from genome assembly GCA_028749045.1 of Cupressus sempervirens. NCBI lineage: Eukaryota > Viridiplantae > Streptophyta > Pinopsida > Cupressales > Cupressaceae > Cupressus > Cupressus sempervirens. Next base: position 23,305,518 of record CM053790.1, read on the forward strand.
GCAGTCATTAAATAGGGTGGGCCAATAATAGCCAACCCTCATTATCTTCATTGTAGTGACTCTAGTTGATAAATGACCACCGGTGAGACCATCATGAAATTCCTTTAGAAACTTGCTAACCTGATCTATCTATATACATCTGAGTAGGACTCAGAATCTTTTTTGAATAATACTCCATCCACTAAGACATAGGGAATATCTTACAATCTTAACTATCTCCTATTGGCTCTATCTAGGCCTTTGGGGCATCTTCTTTTTGTCAAGAAGATAGTCATGCCCTACAACCAATCAATTTGATCTTCATTCTTCAATAGTTACTCATTTTGGATCAAGAGGAAAGTCTCTTCACGTGTCTCAAAAAATGAATCCATCTACTCACACAATCAATTACCTCTTACCAACTTGGTGATCTTAATATCAATATCATATTACATGACTCTGGTAATCCATCCAACTCTCTTCTCATTGATATCCTTGTTAAAGGGGAAATCATTTACACTTACATGTGGAACTAATAGCTAAAACCTTTTGCGAGACAAGAGATGTCTAATTTTTTTGAGAGCCCTCACAACAACAAGAACCTATTTCTCTACATAATTATATCTTTATTCATAATCATTAAGCCCTTTACTAAAGAAAGAAATGGGTTGTTCCAAATTTCCATCATTTAATTGTGTAAGAATAGCTTAAATGCTTTACTTTCCTCCAAGGGAGTAGAAGATGAAATCTCTGTCAAAATTGAGGTTGACAAGAGTAGGGGCTGATGCAATTGACTGCTTGATTTCTTCAAAACTAGCCTTTCTCTCTTTGGTCCAAGTGAACACCAAGTTCTTCTTTAGTAGAGGTATGAGAGGCTTTACCATAGAATCAAGGTTAGGGATGAACCTCCTTACAAAGTTGATCCCAACAAGGAAACTCTGCAATCCTTTCTTATGGGTGGGAAGTGGGAGAGCAAGAATTTCTTCTACTCTCTCTAGATTTATTTTTAAACCATTTCTTGACATAATATGACCTAAGAGATTTCCTTGGTCAGTAGAAAATACACACTTCTTGGGGTTCAAGGACACACCATATTCTTTGCATCTTTCAAATACATGTGTTAGATGATCAAAATGATCTACTGCATTTTTTGAAAAGACAACTATATCATCCAAATACACTAACACAAATTTTTCTAACATACCCTTGAAGACCATCTCCATTGCCTTCTAAAACATGGCACCTGTATTGGTTAATCCAAAAGACATCTTACAATTAGAGTAGGTGCCCCACTTAGTAGTGAAATCAGTCTTCTATATATCAGACTCTTGTACTAACACTTGATTATAGCTTGAAAAATCATCTAAGAAAGAAAATCTTTTTGAACCACTAACCTTGGATAGAGCTTGGTCCATGGAGGGAAGGGGGTAGTGATCTTAAGAGAAGCCTATTAAGGTCTCTAAAGTCTACACAGTCTGATCTCCTGACTCTTCTCTGTAACAAGGTCAAGGTTAGCCACCCATGAAGAGTGTTTGACAAGGAAAATAATGTCGACCTCTATGAGCCTTGATAATTCTTTTCTCATTAGTAGTTCAATCTTAGGGTTAACTAGCCTCTGCTTCTGCCTAACACTCTTGGAATTATCATCTAAATCTATGGTGTGATGAGATAATTTTGGGTCAAAACCCTTTAAGTCTTCATATGTCTAAGAAATCACATCATTGAATTCTTGACATAATTTGATGAAGACCTCTTGTTCAATATTAGTGCATACCTTTCCCAAGTAAAGGGTTCTTCCATTAGCAATAGTGATAGGTGTATGATCATCCTTGCTTGCAGTAGATTTGAACCCTTGCCCTTTTCTTGATCATCAAATTTGAAAATGCACTCCAAGGTGACTAGACCTTTAGGTAATCTATTGGAGTTTAGGTTCAAATCTAGTCTCCATATAGACTTGAGAGCTTAGACTCATGTTTAGTAAATAACTCTGTAAGAATTCTTTAGAAGAACTGAGAGGGGGGGGGGGGGGGGGGAGCGGGGGTGAATCAGTTATTCAAGGTCCAAATGCCCTAATAATAATTTTTCTCTACTTTTAATGAATCAATACACTTTTCATCCATCCAAACTTAAATCAACCATATTAGTAAGTTACAATAAATCAACATGTAGAGTTAAAACATGAAAGATTAACACATGACACAATGATTTACGTGGAAACCCAATTTGGGAAAAACCACCAGTAACATGCTACTTGATTTTCACTCTTCTAAAGTGATGCCCTATTAAAGCTTGTCCTATTAAAGGCTTACAACACACTGTTAAATGTGACCTTGTTAGAGGATTTCACCAAACTATTAGGAATGGGCCTGGTTAAAGGACTTTTGAAAATTCACTTGGAATGTCACCCTATTAAAGGATTTACCTCATGGCTATTAAACAAATCTAAATCCATAGGATTTAAACTATCTGTTACAATTGCTAAAGAGTAACAATAATGGCTTTTTGATCTGATACAACTTACAACATACTTTGCAGATTTCAAATCACACTTCAGTTCTATCCTTTTTCTTGGCTTTAATCACTTCAGCTCTAACTGCTTGTCTTCTTCTCAAGCTTCATCTCCTTGAGTCTTCCTACTCATCATACCAATGCATCCATATCTAGGGTCTTCTTATTGAAACAGAGTAACTATGCTCTCTTTCCTCCTTAGCACCTCCTTCAGCATTTTATGGTTTCATGCTTGACCACCTCTCTCTATCTCTTCTTCATGAAATTATGTCTCCTTAAATAGAAATCTGATTTGCCTTTTTCACTCAATTCTCCCTCTCCAATTTTAGGGTTTCAAATGGATTAGATAGGATACAATGTATCTATCCCATATCTTGTTCTTATTAAAAACTTTGTCAGTTGTATCTTTTAAAAACATTCTAGATGGTGTTCTATGCCACCAACTCATCATTCTCATCTTCCATTTAATTTACAAACTTCAAGATAACAACCTTGTCGGCTTAGATCTGGCGAATCTTTAATTTTCAAAATAATGCAGCAACTCGGCATTAGTGATTTACTTGTGCTCGGCACATCTATGTTACTCGGCACTATTGGTTTTCTAATGCTCAGAATCTATTTCTTGGATAGCTTGGCACATAAATAAAACTGTATCACTCGACACCTGAAGTTCACTCGGCACTTGATAAATTCTGTATCACTCGGCATCTGAAGTTTACTTGGCACTTGATAAATTCTGTATCAGTTAGCATCTAAAGTTTACTCGGCACTTGGTAAATTCTGTATCACTCGACATCTGAAGTTTACTCGACACTTGAAGTTCAACTTCCTCGACTTCAACTAGGAATCTGTTCGACACCTACTAGCTTGCTCGGCTCCCTCTCTCTAATGAACTTTAGTTAGGCTTTACAGATGTCTTAGCTAAAAACCTTACATCTTTGATATGTTTCAGTGTGCCTATTCTCTGTGTCTTATGGTATGTCATCAACACACTTTTTCATCAATGGCTTAGCTGATCCTTGTACTTCATTACAACATCATAACTTCAACCTTTCTCTTGGTGTACTAGTTACATCTTATTGATTGCCTCCTTCTTGTCAATCAACTAACTGATAGTATTTGGATCACTAAAGAAATTTTCATTCCTGCAAGTAGCAAGTTTGACATCAATGACAAAAAAATGATTGAGAACATTCTTTACTAGTTCCATATGATCATTCTAACAACTTTCCTCATGATCTCTTGAATCATTTCCAACAATCTCCCTCTTTGGCATTGATGGCAAAACCAAACTGATCAATTGTTCAACTTAGTTACCACCAAGATAGTATACGTTGTCTACTACTTTTCTTGGCTACTGCATCTTTACTACTGATCTCATATATCTCCCTTTTTCATATATATCTCCCTTTTGCTTTCCATTGATCAAATTTCTACATATTTCTCCCTCTTTGACATAAATGCCAAAGATGTAGCATCTTTATCATGCAAAATATAAGCTTTGGCTTCTTGTTGTTTTTCTCCCTCTGTCACCATGCTTGTGATTGATTTGGATTTTCTTCTCCTATTGTCATCCTCTACATCATTCTTCTGATATTTCAATGTTTTATTGCTGGTGATGCAGGGAAGCTTTCTTATTCCTTTAAACTACTTGAGTTAGGGGTATTACCCCCAACTTGCCTCTAAGATATTCATAAGCATCCTTTGGCAATGGTTTGGTAAAGATATTTGCAGTTTATTCCTTTGTGTGAATGTATTCCAACTTTACTTGTTTGTCTTCTACCAGTTCTCTGACATAATGATACTTGATTGTGATGTGCTTGGTTTTTGCATGCATTACTGGATTTTTGGATATGTTTATAACACATGTGTTATCACAATATAATATCATAGGTTTTGTTACCTCTTCTTCCATTCCTTTCAATAGATGTGTGAGCCACACAATGTTTGTGCAATTGGCTGTTGTTGCTACATATTCTGATTCTACAATGGACTGGGATGTGCATGTTTGTTTCTTACTAGTCTAGGTAACTAGACTTTTGCCTAAAAATAATGCACCTCCACTTGTGTTTTTTCTATCATCAATGTTGCCTCCCCAATCTGCATCTGTATATGCATTGAGCTCAAATTTTCCATTCTTCTTATAGTATAGACCAAAGTTATTAGTTCCTTTAAGATATCTCATTATTCTTTTTACTGCTATGAGATGATTTTCTTTAGGATTAGCAGAGAATCTAGCCACTATTCCAACTGCTAATGCTATGTCTGGTCTACTATGTACAACATATTGTAGTTTTCCAATCATGGATCTATACATTGTTTGATTGACTTCAGCTGATTCATCATTTTTGGACAGCTTATTCCCTGTTGCCATTGGTGTGCTGATTGGTTTGGACTCCTCCAATCTAAACATTTTAATAATCTCTTTGATGTACTTTGTTTGTGTCACAAATATACCATGTTTTAGTTGATGTACTTGCAATCCAACAAAAAATTTGATTTCTCCAAACATAGACATTTCAAATTCATGTTTCATTTTGTTAGTAAAGCTTTTGCAAAGCAGTTCCTTTCCACCAAACACTATGCCATCCACAAAGATTTTAGATTCAATAATATCCTTACCTTCTTCTACTTTGATGTACATGTTGTTGTTATCATCAGTTCTTTCAAATCCTATTTGCACTAGATACTTGTGAAGTCTATCATACCATTCTCTAGGTGCTTATTTCACACCATAGAGTGCTTTATATAGCTTACAAATCATATCCCTGTTGTTCTCATAAAAAAATCATTCTAGTTGTTCAATGTAGACTTCTTCTTCTAGTATACCATTTAAAAAAGCAGACTTTACATCCATCTGATAGACTTTAAAATCTTTATATGCAACATATGCAAGTAAAGTTCTTACTTCTTTCATTCTAGCAATAGGGGTGAATGTTTCTCCATAGTCTAGTCCTTCTTCTTGAGCATAACCCTTGCATACTAGTCTAGCTTTGTTTCTGGTAATCTCACCATTCTCATCTAGCTTGTTTTTGAATACCCATTTGGTGCCAATCACATTCTTGTCAACTGGTTTGGGAACCAAACTCCAAGTTTTGTCCTTCTTTATTTGATCAATTTCTTCTTCCATAGCTTTATACCAGTCATCATCTTGTAATGCACCATATACTATCTTAGGTTTAGATTTGCTAATCAGACATGATTCATGTCTTAGTATGTTCCTTGTTATTGGTCTTGCATCTTTGTCACCAATTATCTATTCATCAGGGTGATGTCTTTTTAAATATTTGGATAATCTTGGTTCTATCCTTGTTTCCATGATTGATATTTCTAATTCAGGGTCACCATGTACTGAATTTTTAGGTTTTTCTTCATCTCTTTCATATGTACTAACTTCAAAATCAGATTGTGCATTTCTTTCATTCTGCAACTCAGCTTCTCAATGCAACTCGACAATCACTAGTTGTGAGTTGGTTGAAACTAAAACTTGTTGAGTTTCAATTTGATTGACATCATCCTCATCAGTCATTCCTTCATAGGAATACACAAAGGTTCTATATTCATCCATTCTTTTTGGTTCTTTAGCTTGGACTTTTGTATGTTCATCAAAGTTTACATTTGCACTTTCCACAATTTTATTAGTGTTAGTATTCAAACACTTGTATGCCTTACTTCTAGTGGAATAACCAAGGAATATGCCTTCATCGCTTTTTGCATCAAATTTTCCATTTCTAGCATCTTTAAAGATAAAGCATTTGCAACCAAATACTTTGAAATGTTTTACATTGGGTGAGTGACCATACCATAATTCAAAAGGTGTTGTATTTGTACCTTTCTTGACTTGTACTCGGTTTAGTGTATGAACAACTACACTTACAGCTTCTCTCCAGTATTTTAGAGCAACAGTCTTTTCCATCATTAATGTTCTGGCATAGTCAATCACATATCCATTTCTTCTTTCAGCAATTCCATTCTATGGGGGAGTTCTAGGAGCTAATGTTTATCTTTTGATTCCTTTATCATTACAAAATATCTCGAATTCATTTGATGTGAATTCACCACCTCTGTCTGATCATAGGCATTTCAAGCTCTTTCCTATTTCCTTTTCAACTCTAGCCACATACCACTTAAACATTTGAAAAGCATCAAATTTTTTCTTTAAGAACATAACAGTCATCATCCTAGAATAGTCATCAACAAACAACATTATGTACTTATCTCCTTTATAGCGTTGTACTTCCATTGGACCACATGAGTCAGTATGAACTAGTTCAAGTACTTCTTTGGATGTATAGTTTTTGCTTTTGAAACTTGACTTTATCATCTTTCCTAGCTGACATTGTTTGCACATGATATTATCAGGCTTCTTCAATTTTGGTAAACCTCTGACTTTCTTCATTTTATTGATCTTGACTAGATTTTCAAAGTTGACATGACATAGCCTTCTATGCCATAACCATTCATCATCAAATTTTGCAATAAAACAAGAAACATCATCCATATCAAGGTAAAATAGATTAATCTTTGTTTGATCTCCTTTTCCTATCAATTTACCATCAGTATCATAGATTTTTGTAAATTTGTTTCCAAATTCTACTTTGCATCCTATATTGCCTAGCTATGAGACACTCAGCAAATTGTAGTTTAATCCTTCAACATAGTATGCATTATCACATGAAATTTTCTTTGTGAGCTTAATGGAACCTTTTCCTTTGATTTGACATAGAGCATCATTACCAAATCTAACACTATTTCTATCATACTAAGTAAAGTTAACAAACTTACTTTTGTCTCTTGTCATGTGATGTGAGCATCTACTATCTATGATCCACCTATCATTCTTGTTCATACATGTTACCAGTGCTATGGGCTCTTCTTCATCAGATTGGTCCTTCATGGCTACATAAACAACTTCATCATCATTATCATCAAAATTTTCTTCAACAATATAACACTTCTTACCTTTGTCTTTGTAATCTCTCCTGTCATCATCTCTTCTGAATTTGTTTTTGTTGCCTTCCTTCTAATCCTTTTTTTGTGTACATCTTGCAGCAATATGACCTAATTCATTGCAATTAAAACAAATTATAGGCGTCTTACTTTTGAATTTTCTTTTTCCTTTGTGAAATCTTCTAGCAAGCAATGCTTCCAATTGTTCCACATCTTCCTCATCAGTGCTACTATCACTGGATACATATTTCATTTTTCTTCCTTTCTTTGATTTCACCTGTTCAGCATCTTTTAGTGATAGCTTGGCCTTAAATGAAGATTGAACATTCTCAAGTCTGTAGTTATCAAAGTTAGATAACTCAAATGTAGTGAGTCTACCTATTATACCTTCAAAACTTAGATTGTTTTTTGGTACACATCTTAGTTCTTGTATTGCTGATACTCTAATAGCATAGATAGGGAGAAAGGTTCTTAAGAACTTAATATTAACAATATCTTCATCCAATTGACCACTCAAGCATCTTATTGCACTTACCACTTCCTTTATTCTTGTGCCATACTGAGCAACATTATCATTTTTTTCCATTTTCATATCATCAAACTTTCCTCTGAGCCTTTCTCTTTTTTCTCTCTATACATTCTGATCTCCTCCATAGATGTCTGATAGGGATTTCCACATTTTGAATGCAGTGTCACATCCTTTGATATCATCAAATTCAACATAGTTTAGTGCAGAGGCAATCTCCAGCATTGTCTGATTGTGTTCTTGCTTGTTTTTCATGTCTTCCTGTAGTAAGAGTACCAATTGGATCTACATGTTCAGTGAAAATTGAATTTTGGGCATAATCTCCTATGGATCCAAGATGTAGCTTCATCAAAATTTTCCATGCAAAAAAGTTGTCTTTGTTGAGCTTGGGAACTTCTCTCTTAGGCATTTTGATCTTTTCTACTTATAGTCACTTTAAACTAAATCAGCAGTTTAGCTCTGATACCAATTGTTAGAATTCTTTAGAATAACTGAGAGTGGGGGCGGGGGGGGTGTGTGAAATAGTTATTCAAGGTCCAAATGCCCTAATAATACTTTTTCTCTACTTTTAATGAATCAATACACTTTTCATTCATCCAAACTTAAATCAACCATATTAGCAAGTTACAGTAAATCAACATGCAGAGATAAAACATGAAAGATTAACACATGACACAATGATTTGTGTGGAAACTCAATTTGGGAAAAACCACTAGTAATATGCTACTTGATTTTCACTCTTCTAAAGTGATGCCTTGTTAAAAGCCTGCTATATTAAAGGCTTACAACACACTGTTAAATGTGACCTTGTTAGAGGATTTCACCAAACTATTAAGAATGGGCCTGGTTAAAGGACTTTTGAACATTCACTTGGAATGTCACCCTGTTAAAGGATTTACCTCATGGCTATTAAACCAACCTAAGTCCATAGGATTTAAACTATCTGTTACAATTTCTAGAGAGTAACAATGATGACTTTTTGATCTGATACAACTTACAACATACTTTGCAGATTTCAGATCACACTTCAGTTCTATCCTTTTTCTTGGCTTTAATCACTTTAGCTCTAACTGCTTGTCTTCTTCTCAAGCTTTGTCTCCTTGAGTCTTCCTACTCATCATACCAATGCATCCATATCTGGGGTCTTCTTATTGAAACAGAGTAATTATACTCTCTTTCCTCCTTAGCACCTCCTTCAACATTTTATGCTTTCATGCTTGATCGCCTCTCACTATCTCTTCTTCATGAACTTATGTCTCCTTAAATAGAAATCTAATTTTCCTTTTCCGCTCAATTCTCCCTCTCTAATTTTAGGGTTTCAAATGGACTAGGTAGGATACAATGTATCTATCCCATATCTTGTTCTTATTAAAAACTTCATCAGTTGTATCTTTTAAAAATGTTCTACATGGTGTTCTGTGCCACCAACTCATCATTCTTATCTTCCATTTAACTTAGAAACTTCTAGATAACAACCTTGTTGACTTAGATCTAGCCAATCTTCGATTTTCAAAATAATGCAGTAACTTAGCATTATTGATTTACTGGTGCTCGACACCTTTGTGTTACTTGGCACTATTGGTTTTCTAATGCTCGACATTTGTTTCCTAGATAGCTCAGTACCTAAATAAAACTATATCACTCGGCACCTGAAGTTCACTCAGCACTTGATAAATTCTGTATCACTTGACATCTAAAGTTTACTTGGCACTTGATAAATTTTGTATCACTCGGCATCTGAAGTTTACTCGGTACTTGATAAATTTTGTATCACTTGGCATCTAAAGTTTACTCGAGACTTGAAGTTGAACTTTCTCGGCTTCAACTAGGAATCTATTTGGCACCTATTAGCTTGCTCGGCTCCCTTTCTCTAATGCACTTTAGTTAGGCTTTACAGATGTCTTAGCTAAAAACCTTACATCTTTGATATGTTTTAGTGTGCCCATTCTCTGTGTCTTATAGTATGTCATCAACACACTTTTTCATCAATGGCTTAGCTGATCCTTATACTTCATTACAACATCATAACTTCAACCTTTCTCTTGGTGTACTAGTTACATCCTATTGATTGCTTCCTTCTTGTCAATCAACTAATTGATATTATTTGGATCACTAAAGCAATTTTCATTCTTGCAAGTAGCAAGTTTGACATCAATGACAAAACAATGATTGAGAACATTCTTTACCAGTTCCATATGATCATTCTAACAACTTTCCTCATGATCTTTTCAATCATTTCCAACAAACTCTAGTTCATTTTGTAAGAAATTGAAAATTTGCACATCAGAGACAAAAACTTACAAATTTGTGTAATTATCAGGGATAGCAAGCCTTACAACAATTCTGATATGTTGCTCTTTTTAATTAAAAACATGCTCTGGCATATCAAAAGAAGCACTAATCGTTGAAAGCATGTCAACATGTTTATTTTCTCTTCTAGGGACACTCTAGATGTTGAATGCTTTGAATCCTTCAAGAAAATCCCAAACTCTATGCTTTTATGATTTGAGGAGGTTGCTCCTGTTAATATTCTAGTTTCTTTCTTGATGAACGACCAACTCACTATCCCAATATACCTTCAAGGATTTGATTCCTATCCTTTAGGCTAGTTGTAGACCTTGGTCGGAGATTCATACTTTTCTATATTATTAGTGCAACTAAATTTCAGTCTATAAGAAAAATAATATATCTCTAATTCAGGGTAAATGAGCATGACACTAACCCTTGAACCATTCTTATTTCTTGAGCCATCAAAAAAAATTCTTCACAATCCATCAATTTTCTCTTCCTTCTTTATGAGATTAGGAATAGGAGCATCCATCTCTGATATTCAATATGTGTCAAGGCCTATCTCTAGAGCTTCTTGTATTGGATCAAACTAATAAGCAGTGGCCCGCTCATCCAAAAGAAAGTTAGGCACTTCTACCAAAGAAGTAGCAAGATCATGTGCTATGTTTCCATACTCTTATTCAAAAATAATGCAATTCATGTTTATGGGACTAAGGGCATAGGCTTCTATATTATTAAGGGCTAGAGGCTTTGCTCTTATATAATCTTTTGTTTCATAACTTGTTGTAAAAAACATATAAGACTAGTTAGATGAAATATAGCCAACTATTTGTGCAATAAAGTCTCTAAAAAGATAGATTGAAAATTGCAGTTTGACCTCAGCTATTGGTTTGTCTTGTGTTACAGTACAACCAAGTTAGGCATGCAATGCCATCTCTACATTTTTAAAGATTCCTACTATCTTGATAGAGCTTCCATCTAATTGGAGCACATCTCTAACCATTGGCTCATATTTGATACCCATGAGGTTGGCTACACACCTAGGCATTACAGAGCTACTATCCCCTAAATCTATCATACAATTATGGACTAGTTTATCTCCTATGATTAAAGAGACATAGAAAGGAGGATGCATAATTTTATTACTTTTTTCTCCTTCTTTGGTTGGTTGCACCAGGTTTGTTTTAGTCTCCTCTCTAGGTGGTTGATCTTTCACTTGTATGCTCTCTATCTCCTATTGCAGTAGCTTCTTCTATGATGGTATAGTAGCAAAAAAATCCCATATAGAGATATTGACATTATTCTTTTTCATTTGAGCTACTACATTGAAGGGAGGAGCACCAACTACTTTGACTAAAGCTTTAGGAACTATATGGATAGATGGCTGAATTTGAGGAGTCTAATGTTTAGTAGACTTCTTGTTGCTCGTATCTTGTCTCTATTGAGGAGTAACATTAGATTGTACATTCATCACTGGCACATGAGGAGCAACATCTAAAGTAGAATCTTGAATTGGTGGAGGAATGAAATCCTTAATATCTCTTCTTTTACTTCTAGTGTTGTGAGCTATGACAGCATGATTAGTATGGTAGTGTTCCTCTAAATGATGGTTCATGAAAGAACAATCACCTTGCTATCATAGATGAGAAGCATAAATAGGTTGATTAGAATTTTGTTGTTGTTCTATTACTTTTTCTTATGTATTTAATGCTAAGTAAGACTCTTCCCTCTAACACATACAATATCCATAGGAGTAGTTACAAGAATGGTAGAAATCTATATCTTGAGCATGATTATTCCGAGGGACTAAAGCCCTATTTAGGTTGGTATTTGTAGGATGGGAATTGTTGATAGGTCTATTTTTGTTGTAGGGGGCATGACTCTAGTTTGGGGATCTATTATGTATGGGACCCTAATATTGAAGTTAAGGAGGCTTATTATGTTGAGTCTATTGCCTCTTCATAGTCATGAACTCATTACTCATTTTTTGCCTCACTACACCCTTATCCTCCATCTTCTTTTCTTGATCTTATAACTTCTTGTCTATTTTATGTACCAGTGTTTGCATCATGGCCTTAATCTTATCAACTCCACTAGAAGATGTGAAAGCTATTGGGACGATAGCAAGGGACTCACCTATAGATGAAGTAGGAATAAGAGGCTATTGTAGGTTGATGATTGGGCATGTCACAAAAGAAAGGCATTAGAGGCCTTGGAACTAACTTGCCTCCTTGTATCAAGATATTTTCTGCCCCTATGGCTATCTCATAAGAATTTAGTAAAGTATTATCTCCCATAGATTGTAGAGTGTAGAGTAAGCTTTAAGAAACCCCCCTCCAAAACTAGATATAAAATACTAGCGAATCTTTCATTATTTTAAAAAACCAAATTATTTTTATTGGTGAATCCCTCAATTTTTTAAATTTTAAATATTATTTACATTTGTGATTATTTTCAAATCATAATTTTTGAGTAGAAAATATTGGCAAATCTCAATATTGTTAGAATTCTTTTAGAATAACTGAGAGGGGGGGTGGTTGAATCAGTTATTCAAGGTCCAAATGCCATAATAACACTTTTTCACTACTTTTAATGAATCCATACAATTTTCATCCATCCAAACTTAAATCAACCATATTAGCAAGTTACAGTAAATCAACATGCAGAGATAAAACATGCAAGATCAAAACATGACACAATGATTTACATGGAAACTAAATTTGGGAAAAACCACCAGTAACATGCTACTTGATTTTCACTCTTCTAAAGTGATGCCCTGTTAAAAGCCTACCCTGTTAAAGGCTTACAACACACTGTTAAATGTGACCTTGTTAGAGGATTTCACCAAACTGTTAGGAATGGGCCTGGTTAAAAGACTTTTGAACATTCACTTGGAATGTCACCCTATTAAAGGATTTATCTCATGGCTATTAAACCAACCTAAGTCCATAGGATTTAAACTAACTATTACAATTGCTAGAGAGTAACAATAATGGCTCTTTGATCTGATATGACTTACAACATACTTTGCAGATTTTAGATCACACTTTCAGTTCAATCCTTTGCTTGGCTTTAATCATTTCAGCTCTGACAGCTTGTCTTTCTCTCAAGCTTCATCTCCTTAAGTATTCTTACTCATCATACCAATTCATCCATTTCTAAGGTCTTCTTATTGAAAAAGAGTAACTAAGCTCTCTTTCCTCCTTAGCATCTCCTTCAGCATTTTATGCTTTCATGCTTGACCACCTCTCTCTCTCGTTTATGAACTTATGACTCCTTAAATAGAAATCTAATTTGCCTTTGCCGCTCGATTCTCCCTCTCCAATTTTAGGGTTTCTAATGGATTAGGTAGGATACAATGTATCTACCCCATATCTTGTTCTTATCTAGAAACTTTTTCTAGGTTCCAATTGTAACCTCAAAAATGTTCTACATGGTGTTCTGTGCCACCAACTCATCATTCTTATCTTCCTTTTAATTCACAAATTTCTAGATAACAACCTTGTCGGCTTAGATCTGGTGAATCTTTGATTTTCAAAATAATGTAGAAACTCGGCATTATTGATTTACTGGTGCTCAGCACCTTCGTGTTACTCAGCACTATTGGTTTTACTGGTGCTCGGCACCTCTGTGTTACTCGACACTTATTTTTGCTCGGCACTTGTAGTTTACTCGCTCGACTTCAACTAGGAATCTGTTTGGCACTTACTAGCTTTTCTCGGCTCCTTCTCTCTAATGAACTTTACTTAGGCTTTACAGATGTCTTAGCTAAAACCTTATATCTTTGATATGTTTTAGTGTGCTCATTCTCTGTGTCTTAGAGTATGTCATCAACACACTTATTTCATCAATGGCTTGACTGATTCTTGTACTTCATTACAACATCATAACTTCAACCTTTCTCTTGGTGTTCTAGTTACATCTTATTGATTGCCTCCTTCTTGTCAATCAACTAATTGATAGTATTTGGATCACTAAAGCAATTGTCATTCCTGCAAGTAGCAAGTTTGACATCAATGACAAAATAATGATTGAGAACATTCTTTACTAGTTCCATATGATCATTCCAACAAATAATAATAAGAAGTTCACTAATCATCATGGAATATTAGAAATAAAAATTGAACATGTTTTACCTCATGGAAATTATGAGGATAATTACATTATATTTTAAATCAACAGTGAAAATTAAATATTGGTGATATATCCTAAAGTAACTAATAAGAATGATAATTATCAGTGAATTAATTTTAATTTCTTCAATAATATATAATATTTTGATAAATCAAATCTAATCATGTATTGAATATTGTGGAAAATATTTGAGTTTATTTTTTTAATAAAATATATTATTAAGGGATTTTAAATATTGTAGAACTAAATTTAATAAAATGTGGCGATTTAGGTTCATTAAATCTTAAATTATTAGCCAAATTACTAGCCATTTTTTTCTAAAATGAGTCAATTTATGAATATTAGCCTTGAAAAATAGCTTGGCAAAGTGGTAGCAAAATCACTGTTAAAGGCTTTAAGGTAATAAAATAATGTATTACCATGGGAAGACTTTACTATGTTGGGTTTTCTATCTCATGTCTTTTGAAACCTATAATTAAAATCAGTCATATATTCATGAGGTGTTGTCTTGATGATTTTATTGACTATAAAAGTGATAAGTGACTGTAAAAGTGATAGGTGATCACTTTTATCCTCAAAATGCTTACAAAGCCCTACTCCTAACCCATCCCAATCAGTAATAGAGTTATGAGGAAAACCTCTATACAATTGCAATGGTTTTCCTTTTAAGGATGAAGATAGAAGCCTAATAGAAACATCATGCATATTAAAAACATTTAAAATATCCTATATATGATTTACAAGGGAGATGGAAGTTTCACTAGTGAAATTGGGTATACTTTTGAGAGTTGACACTGGAATATCATGTCTTGGAGCTAAAACAAGAGTAATCCCACCATTAATGCTAGTAAATGCATGTGATCTAGGTTGTGCCACATGGAATAATGACCTATTTAAATGAAAAGATGACAACTTATGCTATGATCTATGAATAGGAGGATTGGAGAGAGATCTTGCAGGTGCATGTGCTTCTGCTGCACTCCTGACTAGTGATAGAGATAATCTATTTCTCTTTCTTCTAGGGTTTGAAAATGAGAGCTCAATGTATTGAAAATTACCTCTAGAATATTCCCTTGTATGAGCCTTGGGAGTGAATCACAACTTTTTTCTGGAAGCTAGAATGTAGAGATGGAGTTGCCAAGTACTTGAAAATGAGCTTTTTGAAGGCCTAGAATATTGAGAGCAGTATTATCTTCTCAACATATATTGGAAATTTTCTTCTTTCACACCAATGAACTTATCATGATTCAAGTGTTAGTCCCACCAAACATTCCAAAAACTATTGACAAAAAAGCTTGCACACTTTCCTAAAGTCTTACCTAAAGGTAGCCTTGTGTAACATGGAAACAATCTCTAAATTGTTGGACTTTATGACTTGAGATTGAGTCCCCAAATAAGGCCAACTTCCTTACTATTAGGATGCACCTAACTATTTTTTGGGAAGAAAAAGGAGAAGGAATGCATGAAATAAAACTACCTAATCTAATCTAAGAGGAGGTGATACACCAAATAGTATGTTCAACCTTATCTCTACCTAAGAATGCATAGTTCATCAATATAACCTCAAAGTATAATGATTCAATCCTTTCTTAATCCAACAACCATATGTAGATCAAAACCAAAAGAATGCTATAAGAAAGAGAGTTCACTTTATATCATTCAAAAGCCAAGTAGATACAATAATACAATTTAGAAATGAAGACAATACATTAACAGAAAGGCAAGAAGGTATTGCAAAATATATTAATGGAAGAAATAGATACAACAGAGGAGTATGTTAACTTAGAGGCAAAGGAAATTATAGAAGTAGAGCATAGACATACAATACTATAGAATCAAAGAAAAGATTGACCCTTAGAAAAGTTACAAAATCTACTTCTATAGTGCAAGCATAACTCAAATAGCTTCTACCCTAAGGAAAAACTCAACAAATGCATTCAAGATTGTGGAGAATAATTACTACAAATTTGGGAAAGATCTGATCATGGCACACATCCAAATGTACAAAAATCACTTATTCACAAAATAGGACCTTAAGAAGATAGAAATGGCAACAATTATCATTCTGATTGATTAGATGGATCACCAGACAATGATGGAGTGTCCCTTCACATTTATCAGACATGGGGAATGATGAAAGCGGTTGAAGGAGATAAAAAATATTAGATCCACCATAAAAGAGTTTCTTCCTTTGTTATCAACACACTAAGTCAGCCATGTCATTAGTCAACTAGAGTCAATCCTCAACCTTTGCCATGTGGACTAATCATTTTCTATCTTTCATGTTTGACCTCTAACTGCAATCGATTGTAGCTTCACAACCCTTTATCTTCATTAACTATTTTAGCTTTCAAAACTATGAACAAACCATATCACTACTTCATAGCTTGTCCTTAACATCTTCCCTTAACTAGCATTAGATGCCTATGATCATGTAGAACTATGATCCAAACTACCAAAGTACCATTCAAGTTGTCATAGCTTGAACCTTGACTTGACATGAAATACTTACGACCATGCAAAAATAGACTTAACCACCATTTCTTTTTGTCCACATAAGCTTGCTGAGACATGCATTGCACTATCTCTATCTCACTATATATTTTCATCATAAATCTTTTCTTAACAACATAGAGACAAGCATTGATCTTGGGAGATCGAACGAATAAGGGAAAACCATAGTTTACCACCATGTTAGAACTTCTAACCAATTCAGTGCTACCACATTATTAGTCATTCATATGGTGTCACATTACAATTCTGCGACCTCAACCTAGGATTATCTTTAACTCACTGTGACCATGCAAATAGAAAGAGATGCATGATCATAGTAGTAACTATGGTTCATCTTAGAGTAATTAGATATTTCCTAATTAACTCTAGTTGGTTAAGTTAAACTTTAGGCATCTAATAATTAATTTCTTGTATTAATTATTATGATGCAACCTAGGTTAGACCTTTTTATGGGTTTGATCTCCTTTATAAAGATGATCTCTCATTGAAAACTTTTAATAATTGAGAATTGAGACTTTTTTCTTTTTATTATATCAATCTACTTTTTTGCTCATCAAGAATGTCTCATATATGGATTTGGAAATTTCAACCTCCATAGCATATTTTTCATTGGATGAATGGTCTTTTGAAGAGGTGACCCTTTTACATCATTGTCAGCCATGTTTTTTGACGTTGCAAGATAATTTTTCTCCTATCCTCCTTCCTCAATCTGTACATGATAGTGACAAATTTTTATCTCCATTGGTGATATCAACTTGATTTTGCAGTAGCAGATGCTCAACACCACCATCAAAATGTAGATCTTTTCCACTTTACAAGCTCTATAGATGGTAGTGTTGTTGTTGGATTAGGCCCAATTCTCTTTGGATTATGCCAAATTCAAAAGGTCTTATAAGCCCAGGTTAGATATTTATGCTAATTTGATTATAGATGTTTCATGTGGATTGAACAGATGAAGATGGAGATGTAGTGCAACAATGAGCAGTTGAGGATGGACATGGAGATCAAGAGGACTAAGATGATCCTCAAGTCATAGTAGCTTATTGGGGATGTCAAAAGTAGTGAGTGGCCATTGTAAGGGCCCTCCAATAATTTCCATAAAATCTAGACATCACCCCATGATTATTGCACTAATGTCAAGCCGTGATTAACATGCAATCATTCGACTCCACCTAGTTTGGCAACATTCTTTAGAGTCTTTAATGGACATTTTTTGGTGTGGTTGAGGGGTATTATAACATGAGAGAGAATTTTTAGGTGGATTTGATGGACTTTGGAAGCCCCATGATTGTAAAACTCCATCTCACTTTGCATGCCACTTTGTGTGGACTAACACTTTTTGTAAAGTATTTGGCATTTTAGACCCCCTGATTGGGCTAGCAAAAAGTGCCAACTTGCATCCATTTTGTGGAGTTTGTTATTTGCATTGGTATTATTTATAGTGGAGTGGAACTCTCCCTTACTTCATGGAGCATTGTTAGCTTTTCTCCCTTGTCGCCTCCAAATTTTCCATTATAGGCATGTGCTTCCTTCCACATTGGCATGTGGTCAATCTTCATGACAATTTGTGAGTGACTTTTGGGAGACTCATAGATTTTTGTGGAGGTGCCATGCTAGTTTTTTGGACTAACCTTTTGAATTAGCCTATGATTGGTGGATATGCCACATTTTTTCTTGACCTAGCAACTTTTTTTAGTGTCTTTTCTCTTTTGGCCACCAGATTTTTCTTCTAGCACTGGCCCTTTTTCTGGCATTGTGTTACTGGTGGTTAGATATTTTTTCTGATTGAGGTCATCTTTAGGCACTTTTTTGCCTCAATGGTCATTTGACTATCAAATTTGGGCTCATCACTTGATGATGTCAGCACCACATCTATACTACATCACCACTTCCTGTCATCTCCTCAGCCTTTGTTTGGACCTGCCTTCACTTTTTTACTCATATCTAGAGCATACGAACTCCATTCTTTGTAAACAAGATATTATTGAAAAGCTCATTCTAAGGCTATCATAGTTCTATAGTTATTTTTTAGTTTTGATGCATTTTTAATAGTTTTTTATACTATCAAAGTTAGGAGTTTAGTTGTGCACTCTGGGAGACATATCTTGAGCATCCAATCTACAATTTGAGAATTCTTTATATTGTTGGAAAGGTCTTTTTGACCTCTTTCTAGTGATGCTAGTTATTTTTCCTAGATTCTACTCTAGGTACATTCTATTTATTCTTCTACATTTTTGCATTCTGGTGGATATCTTGGTTGTTTCAAGTCTAGGGATTGATTTCTTTAGATGATTCATCATGGTTTGTACTATCTGTTATATTACTCTTATATCTCTCCTAGTCTATTTAGACATCATTTGTATGCATTCTTGCAAAACACACTAAGTTTCATACTCCATCTATATTTTCATTTTAGTTGTTTGCCTTATTTTGCCTTCTGATTTGAGTAATGTTATTTGAGGACACTCATGTAGATTATTGAATTCTTAAGATTCACCATATCTTGTGCCTTATTATACAAGCATTACTCATGATAAAGTGCCATGGGGGGTTGATGTTTTGTGTTTGTTTGTCATCTTCCTTTTTCTAGTGAGAGTCTCTTCTAAGAAATTAGCCTTATGTCATGTCTGAGATTGATCACCTCAGTACACACATATATACTATTTTGTGCATCTTGATCATGGTTCCTTGACATGAAGTTCTTTTGGCCCACTTTTCCAGTTTCCTATCACCTCACCCTTTTCTGCATTAGGAGGGTTCTTTTGTTGTTTCTCATGTTTCCTTTGTGCAATTGATCATCTCTTCAAGATTTGGTGTTTCATGTAATCTATATCTTTGATTTTAGTTGTTTATCTTTGTGTGCCTCCTGATTCAATGCAAATTACAGACTTCTCTACCTAGTCAAGTTCTATTTTTTGTGGAGGTTCTTCAGGTCAACAATTACTTTTGACAAAGCTTTGCAACTTCTACATGCTTTAGTGATGTTTGTTCATGATCATCTTTTGTTCCTCTCTTCTAGGACATTCCTCGAGGCTTCTTCAGTTCTTCACTAGTTTTTTTTAGCATGTTTTCCATCTCTTTTTGGAGTAGGGCTTTTCCCATATGGTTTTCTCTATTTCTCCTCTTTTGAGAGATTTGGTTGTGCTTGGGTACCTCATCAGGCCTTGTTTTCTGAGACCCAATTCTACTTTCAGTAGTAGTTTCTAGGTTTTTAGCTACTCCCTAAGTTTATCTTAAGGGGGGGTGTTAGAGTAATTAGATATTTCCTAATTAACTCTAGTTGCTTAAGAAAAACTTTAGGTATCTAATAATTAATTTATTTTATTAATTATTATGATGTAACCTAGGTTAGAAATTTTTAGGGCTTTGATCTCCTTTTTAAGGATGATCTCTCATTGTAAACTTTTAATAATTAAGAATTGAGGCTTTTTTATTTTGATTATAGAAATCTAATTTTTTCCTCATCAAGAATGTCTCATCTATGGATCTGGCAATTTTAGCCTCCATAGCTTTTTACTTCTCCCTTATCTAATAGGTGTTTTCATGTAGTTGATTCTTGGGAGCTGTGGGGTTGATCTTTAATCAACTTCAATAGTTCAAGCCATAGCTCTAGTGAAGCTATGATGACCATCTAGTCTACTCATTTCATGTTATCGATGTTTCATAGCTTGATTCTTTAACCCATCACTAACTCTAGTGACCATGAACACAAGGTGATTCACAAATTTTCCATCCTAACCATGGTTAACACTAAACTCTCTTTGATAATGTGAATGAGGAAGCGTCACAACATCGTAACTTAAACCTTGGGTTAAGATCATAAGCCTACAATTGAGCGATAAAGAGAGATGGCTACATTGCCACTCATAACTAGATGTTAGGCTTACAAACCATGAAGCTACATTGACCACTGAAATGATTGTGTTGCACATTTGTACCTCCTCTAAAGGTTAAGCCATAGACTACAATGACTAGACGATGAGGGATAGTCGCATGATCATGACTTGAGTCTCTAAGGGGATAAAGAATAAAAAGATTGAACCTAGAAAAATAAGGGATAAGCCAAAGTTTAAATATATCTTTTATAAAATTTGATCATTTGAATATTTGAATAGATATGACAGTTGGCCATGCTTGACATGCAAAACTCAATTTTTTGGCAGGAGGGAAAATATGGCTAACATTAATAAATCATGTTTAGGACATAGATATGTGTAAATGTTCAATTTAATCAATCATTTGTCCAATCATTTTAATGAATTTGAAAGTGCTATAATTTTGAATTTCCTAAATTTTGAACCAATGAAAATTTCAATGACTTATATGTATCTAATTATCGTGAGCAATTTATAACATATTGAATCACCTTAGTTGAATCAAGACTGCACATGTAATAAATCACATGTAAATAATATCTAAACTATGTAATCAATGACATGTAATCATAAACCTAGAAATTAAATTGAACCTAGCAATTGAACTAGAATCATGTACATGTAATCATAAACTAAAAACATATAGATCTAGATCACATGTCTAATAATTTTAATGAATTTGCACGTGCTATAATTTTGAATTTCCTAAATTTTGAACCAATGACAACTTAAATGACTTATATGTTGTAGTGCCTACCCCTAGTTTACTTTTTATGTTTTATTGTTGAACTTTTTAAGGCTAGATTTTATGGTTATGTGTTATGATTTAGTGGTACTTTGTTACCTAATTTGATTGATGTTATTTTATACTTAGTTTATATATTTGATGAGAGACTGGATACTCAGTTATTTCATGTATTCATGGTCATTCTTTCAATGATGATGTTTTGTATGTTTCATATAGCAATTTTAGTTGTATCATGATGATAGTTAGATGGATGATTTATAAATGATTTTTATGGCTACTTATCCCATACTTGCATGTGTATGGTGTGTATGTATGTTTTACTTTATGTTTGATATTTCTAATATGGTTGAGGGAGGGAGTCATAGTGATCTGCTAGTCAAGATCTACATGATCTACCACTCCCCACCATTTCCTGTTTAGTTTAGATGTATATGCATATGTACATGTTCATTTTTTATGCTAATTGTAGGAATTATGCATTGACTTCCCTAAATTGCCAGGATGAGCATGCCTTATCATAGTATCTTAATGGTAAAAGAGGGGAGACATTTCTAAAGTCCAAATCCTGAACCTAGGCTAATTTTCCTAAAATATAGGAAAAGTATCTAATTTATTTACCCATCCAAATTAGTCAAAGTGATGTGAATTCAAGATTTTTAACATTTGACTTTGATTCGTACTATCTTTTTAGTTGAGTTTTATCATATTCAGTTTGTGGGTATGTTGTGATTTGCAAGTATAACTAAATTAAATAAAGAGATTATTAAAAGATTTAATTAAACAAAAAAATTTATAAAGAAAAATTAAATTTTAATTATATTTAATTAAATAAGAAATTAATTAATAGAGGAAATAAATTTAAAGATTTAACTAAAAGTCTAAATTTGGTGTAATTATATTTATTTGATTTAATAATAATTAATTTAGAAGTTTTATTTTTAAAATAAATTCTAAATATTATTATTAATTAAATTTATAAATATACTTTCTAATTATATCTTATTATTTAATAAATGCAAGTGAGAATAATTTAAATAAACTTTATTATAATTAAAATGCAAAAAGTATGCACAAAGAATTAAATTAATTAAAATAATAAAAAAGAAAGGCTTTTACATGTTCGTAAAACCAAAAACCTAGGTCGATAAATTCTTTATTAGGGGATTAGAGCTCATTTCTCCACACACAAGTTTTGGAGAGCTAAATTTGGAATTGGAGCAAACGAATTGTTGAAAGTTTTGGAGGGTTTAGATTTGTATTAATTCATAGGTCTCAAATTTTTGCTATTGTTTTGAGGTAGGGTTTGAAAACCCATTGTAGAATTTTATTGAAAGATTTGTCTACCTAATGTCTTCTTAGGCGCTTGCATAATGCTTATTAATTTTATTGTATTAATATTTGGATAAAGTATTATGCTGTAAATTTTGAAAAGGAAAAACTTATTAATCAAGAAAGCATAACTCGGGAAAACTATAGAAAAATTTAAAAAATTGTTATGACTATATTCTTTTAAAACCCTTTCTAATTCAATTATGAAAATTGGAAGAAAATGACAAATTGAACAACTAGGGTTTGAACTTTAAATTTTTCATGTGATTATCATGAGTTTTCTAAATAAAGATAAATATTCTTTTTGTATCTAAAATAATTTAATTGCAAAATTTATTGTAAAAACAAAATATTAATTGAGATGAAAGCATTTTGTAGCTAAACTTATACATACATGTGAAAACTATTATACTAAATATCAAAAACTAAATATAGTATGGTTGCATGGTTTGAGAGACCAAATGGATACATAAATACTAATTGTATATTTATATTTTTTTAAAATAAAAATATAGCATAATTTCAGATTTATTAATTATTAAAAAAAAATAAAGAATTTTTTTTTTATCAATTATTTATTAATTCCAAAAAAATTTAATTTTTTTTTAAGAAACAGCTTTTTGGAATTATTTATTAATTTTGAAAAAAAAATAATAATAAAAATTGATTATTATTATTATTTATAAATTTCAAAAATTAAATTAATACTACTCATTTAGTTATAAAGTGGATGTTGGTATTAAAGAATCTTTAAGTTTAGTTAAACTATTAGTTGCATATAAATGATTTTATTTATTAATGCAAGTGGGAAGTTAATAAATAAATGATTATAATTTAGTTATATTTTAAGAGAAGTTATAGTGAAGTTCACTATATAATCATCTAGTTACCAATATTTAATATTATGAGAGAAATTGCAGATAACTTAATTATAATTATAATTTCAAGTTTGAGTTATAATGTTGAGTTGCATTATGAATTAAAGGAAAAATAAATATTAATATTAGAATTAAATAGAAGTCAAATTAATATTTAAAAAATGAAATTGATATTAAGATTTAATCTAATAATATATGTTTATGTTTTAGATTATGGTAAAAGCAGGTTTTGAAGGGGCCCCGAAACCCTTTAACAACAAGAGAAAAGATATAGTAATAGTACCCACCATGAAAAAAAGTCCTGAAACCTACTAAAAAACAACATCAAAATAAGGTTTTACTGGGACCTAAAACCACAAACATAGTCCAATAAAAGTACCCAAGTTTTACAAGGACCTAGAACCTCAAATATAGTTTAGAGTGAAAACCAGTAAATAGGACCAAAAACAAGAACCATTTACTATGGCTAGCAAATAGGACCAGAATAGGGACAAAACTAAAGAACAAGAACCAAAGCTACTATTGCAGCTTCATAATCATCTTGACAACCTCCTTACCAATCATAGCAGTATCCTAGATGGAGTCAGCAGCCAAAGCAACAATAGCTTTTAGGGCTATCTTCCTTGAGCTCTACCTTGTTTTCTTTCTTAGACCCTCAAAAGATATAATTTCTTCATTAACTCTTTTGGCAAGGCTTGCAACAGCAGCACAGATACTACGTGTAACCTATTCCATCTTTGTTCCACTTTCCTTGATAAGCATTCTGAGATTTCGCTCATAGTCTTTAAGTTTGTTTGGGATATCTCCCATTTGCACCTCCAATTGGTTAATTTTGGCACGATCAGTATCCTAGTTGTGTTGCAGAGTTTTCACTTTCTTCTTCAACCCCATCAATTCATTATAAATCCATGAATCAACTTGTAGAATGGAGTTAGATTTAAGCTTGGCAGAATGCAGGAGGGAAAGCTTGGTTTCCCTTTGTGGAGAGTCACTAGTGTCTTCTGCAATCTCATGAGGAGGGGAACCAACTTTGTTGATATGTTCCTCCCTTTCCATCTGTTTCTCCTCCCTAGTCTCAATAGGGTCCTCATTGTGAGGTCCTCCTTATCTTGTCCCTCTATCTCCCCAGTAGGTGAAGTAGGCTTAACCATATGATCCTCTTTTCTCATATCAACATGATTCTCAACTAATTTTTCTTTGTCTTTATCACCTCCACTAGAAATAGTACTAATAATATACGTTTATGTTGCTAATTAAATCATTAATGATTTAAGATTATTTAAATTGATAACATGATAATATTGCATGATTGATAACTTTTATCCAATTGTAAAATGATTATGAAATGAAAAATTGAATTTGACGTAAATCAATTTTTATGAAATTATATATATATATATATATATATATATATATATATATATATATATATATATATATATATATATATATATATATATATATATATATATATATATATATATATATATATAACTACACTTTTTGTAAATGCATGTTGAGAGGTCATGTTTCATTCTATGCTGGTTTTGGGGGAAGCCTAGTAGTTTTACAAGATGGGCATGTTTACCAAAGGCTTGGGAAGTGGTTGTTTTTGTAATACTTTTATGTATGTTATTTTGTCAAGATTATTTTATTCCCAACCAATGTGCTATATCCATGTGTTTGTGTGATGAGATTGAGTTTTTTTTGTAAGCTCATGTATTGTAATTTTCTTGGTGTAACCTACAATGTTTTCAATCAGTTGTCTATTGGTGCTTTCTAGCTACTTGTATAGGATTAAGGTGAATATTGTGATTTATCTATTGGTGCTTTCTAGCTACTTATATAGGACTGAGGTGAATATTGTGATTTTATGAGATTTATCTATAATGTGTGTGCTAGGAAGTGGCTTGCAATGGAGGTTGAAGCCCTAAAGAGGTGTTGAGCTATCATTTTACATGATGCTAAATGACAGGAATTCTTGCGAACTCCTCTCTTGAAAAGTTGATTTAGTGAATCGGCTCCAAGAATTCGAGTGATCTTGTGACCTACTAGAATCCATTCAGTTGAAGATAAATGTAATTTTCACGAGGAGGCCTTTGCTGGTTCATTTAATTTCAGATGAAGTGAAGATCTACATGTTGTTTCAAAAATAAAACTAAAAAAAATATGTTTTGTATTTTTTATTTTATTATGAATGCAATTCTAACAGTGCAGCTAGTATGAAACCCTATTCTAAGAAAGGGGTTAATAAAGAAAATAACAAGAACTTTAAAGAAAATAACATGAAATTCAAAGAAAATAACGTGAAATTGAAATCCTAATGGACATAAGCTACAGAAAACAACACGTCTATGAGTTAAGCTTTCAAAGAGATCAGTAGGTAACCAATGAAAGTAGGAACAATGCTTCCTCAATTACACTAATGTAATCATCGGTGAAAATTTTTAATGATTGTATGATATTTTACTCTTTGTCAAATTGCAAGGCCATAGGAAGTGCACTCATGCAAGACATAGAGTTATGCAGGCACAATTCAATGATTTTTTCTCAAGCTCATTACATTAGTGGAATTTGTAAATCTGTAGCAAACACCAGAACTAAAAGATTGTACAACTAGAAACAAAGCAATAAACCTTTGGCTCAATCACAATTCCATGAACAAAATTCACAAAATAATGACACATTTAGGCAAGAATTACTTCACTCCAAATGTGAGAACCAAAAGCATAATTTTATTGCAAAATAATGGTGGCCCCAATTACAAATTACAATGGAGTATTTATAAGAAATCATATCCTCAATTTGTGTTGAGAGTGAGAGATATCTTCATGCAATAAAATACTTTTAATTTAATAAAACAAACTAATTATATACAAACTAACAATCTAACTGGTGCTAAGTAGGACTCCATCCATTTTATATTCATTAATTGGATGCATGAGCCTTTACATGTCAAAAACAACGAAATTATGAGAGAAGAAAGAAGGAGAAAGCTTTGAGTCAAAGTGGAAGTGACTGGGAGTGCCAAAATTGGAATTTGATCCTTCACAGGGCATTTGTCAGAGTTAAACTACTATCAGAATGCATTTTTGATGCATGAAAAGTTCTATTTTTGGAACTAGCAGTTAATTGTTGATGGAACATTAAAAAATATGGAGTTGTGGACCTGTAGACTTGTAGAGCTACGTGCCTCAAAATGGTCCAAAATCTCAAAATTTTATTGAGTGTCAAAATTGGAATTCTAGCATATAGGTTTTGTTCTTCTTCATGCCAAAGCTATTCTTGGATATTTTCCTTTGAATTTCTATATGATATCACTAATTTTAGCCACATCTAGTAAATCCAAAGCCTCATACTTGTCCTTAACCTTTTTCCTATAATTTTCTACCTCAATTTGGGTGTCAGCAAAATCCCCAAGTTTGGTATCCAATTCTAATAAAGCTTCTTCATTCCTGAAGGCTTGCCAGATGTCTTTGTCATCAGCAACTTCCACAAAAATCTTCTTAAAATTCTCTACCACTATCTCTATAAGTAGCAATTTCTCCCATTCCTCATCTTCAAAAATGGATCTAACTGCATAGCTCCCCCTTCTCTAAGAACAATATTCAATGTGTCCTTGGGGTGTTCAAGATCAAGAGGACCAACTACTTTAGCCAAATATCCTTTCAAGATCTCATTCTACCTTCAAAGTGTCCAAAGATCAACCTCTTCCTACTCTATGCTTCTAAATATTTTCTTAATTCCTCTAGTCACCATCAATCAAGTTGTATCCCATGTAGGTCTCCCAAGCATGACCTCTTTGATTTGATAGTCTTGGGGGCCGAGGCTCTCTACATCTATATCTTTTGGAGGGATGGCCAGTTGAGAAAACAATTCTTGGTTCCATGTATTGGAAATGAAGACCAACAATCTTGCCTCATGCAATGGAGAATCAAGCTTCTTTAAAATCTCTATAATCTTAAAAATGTCTTTCTCAATAGCTCAAAATTGAGGTCTAGTACTCCTTTTTACTTATTTCTAGAGCCATCTTGGAATGTGCTCAAAAGAAGACCTACCTCTCAAGGATGAAGGAGTATGTTCTACTACCTCCTTTCCCTTATCACTCCTCCTTAGACCTATTTCTATTTGTGAGGGATTTTCTTCTATAACCTCTATTTTAGTGGACCCTGCAGCTTGCACCTCAGTGTCTTCGGAAGCTGGTTGTGAATATTCCACCATTTTTTCCTCCTTCAAAACTTCATCATTTGCCATTTGTTCTAGTTCCTTTTGAACCTATTCCTCTTCTAAGCTCTAGGGTAGGGAAGTAACTGAGTCTTTATCTACCATTGTAACTTGTGGTGGAGATGGAAGAGTAAGATTAGGACCTTGTGAATCTGGTAGCATCTATGTCCAATCTTCTTGTTGAGGTTCACTTATAGGAGTATCCCTAATCTTATCCCCAAATAGCTTTGTTCCCATGGGCATAAATTAAAAATCTAACATTTTGAAATTTTCATCACCTTCTTCACCTTGCTCATCCACCCATTTTTGTACTTCATCTTCTGAAGAGGAGACTTCTAAGGGTCCTGTTGGGGTGGATGGCAATGTGCCCATGGTACTTCTTCTCCTTTCTTGCTCCATGGCTTTGGCTAGCCTAGTTCTCCTCTATAGGGGTAGCTTCTCTTCGTCATCAGTCTCCTCCTCCTCTTCCTCTTCTCCTTCTAGAATGGTCTTAGGAATAGATGGAAAAGGTACCATTCTCCTAGTGACCCTTTTCCTTTTCTTTATTTTGATTTTAATCTACTTTTGTTTTGAGGAGGCAGAAGGGGATGCTAGCTCTTCTTGTGAAGGAGGAATAGAAACTTGTTGACTCTCTCCCTCTTTTGATTAGCTAGGCACAAAGGGAGGTAATTGAAGGTCATCTTGGACTTGGGAAGCACTAGTATCCTCAGACCCTTATACACTCTCATCTTATTGCCGGAGGGGTACTTGCGCTTCACACTATTCTGTTTGAATTTTCTAAAGGGAGGTCCTCTTCCTTTTTTTCTTTCCCTTCCTCTCTAGAGGATGATAGTATCCAACAAGGTGATCAAGTTGGTATACTATCTCTGGCCTGATGGGAGACTGAGCTGCAAAGGTAGGAATTGTGACTTTCTTCCCTCTACTTTTCTCAAGGTAGGCTTGAGCATGAAAGACTACAATGTCAGGTATTGGATCAAGCTAAAAAGGCTTCTTGATCCAATCCTTAGTCATTCTTACTACATGCCTTGCCCAATGATTAATATCATTGCCCTCCTCCTTGTCAACTTCAGCATTCATGATGGGCCTTTTCCCTATTTTGTCTTATTTGAATAGGGGGTCCAATAGCTTCTGTGAATCCTGTTGTCTTATTTCCTCTAGGATGTTCAACTTGAGAACCTTCTTTGCTAGATACAAAGTCATCCTACAATAGTCCCTTATGCGAATATTGTAGTCATTTGTTGCATTCATCCAATGATCTTCAATAGCATCTTCATGGTGAAACTCCTTACCTTCTAGACTCTCCACTCTCCCGATATTATCAAAATAGAGCCTAGGGGAATTTTATTCCTCGAGGGGATAATTCTCCCATTCACACTCAAAGGATAGAATATCTTACTTTTGTTTGACTTGGTATGGTCCAATGACTAGGGGCCATGTCCAATAGGGTCTCCTCTGTCTCTTCACCCTCTCATACACAGATTCAATCTACCATGCAATCACCAATAACACCAATTTGTCACTTGGATATCTTGGGAGCTTCTTGGGGTTGATAGTGGCACTAGTTAACCACAAATATGTGAATGTCTTGAATTGGATGAAGTAGGCCTCAAGAGCTATTATCTATTCTTTTGCCTCATCGGATAACCTCTTTGCATAATCACCCTCTATGAATTGGATGAACACAAAATTGAATGTGTCATTCATGATTCAACATTCCTTGCTTTGCTCTAAGAGCTTCTTCCTCACCAGCTAAGGGTAGACAATATAAGGCTAGGCATTAGGATCATGCATATTGCCTCTTTTGTACAAACTGGGGTAGTTTGTTGCCCTTACTGCAAGAAGATAAACCATATAAGAATTAATATAAAACTTGTTCTTGTCCTTAACTACCTCCAATTGCTCACACAATTTCTAACTTAGTGTGATGGCCTAGTCCAGTGGCATCCTTGCCATCTTCATTGTCTCAATGAAGTTGAACATGAAAGCACTGAGGTGGTTAACTACTGGTAAACCCATGACTCTATTGAAAAGGATGATGGAATAGCCAATATTTTCTTTCATGTATCCCCTAGTCATCTCCACCTTTCTTGTGACCCTACCAAAAGGATTCTTCTCAATGAGGTAGGAGGATTGGATAATTTTCGATGCTTCTTTAGGGTGCTCCCTTTACTATCTCTTCGCTACTTCATAGGAGAGTGTAATTAATTGATCTACCCTCGGGAGGTGGAAGACCCTCTAAATTTTGTTAGGTCAGAGATCAAGGACTACTTCTCCTGTCATGCTCTTGACCACCCTTTCCTCAAGAATAAAATGTTGAGCTAGTGTCATGACCAACTCTGTTGATTGCACTGATACTGGATGAGAAGCTGTACTCACCAACCTAGAATGAATCAATGTAGATACTAGAGCTAATATTTCAGTGGGTTTGTTACAAATTCTAGGGAACTCTCCCAAGCCAATATGTCCCAAATCAGTATCTTTGATTTCCATATGGTCATCATGAAACCTCAACTTTGATGGTACACCTTGGAATTTGAATACAATGGCTTTTGGTGCCATTGTCTCTCTGGATGTGGATGCCATTTAACATACATGACACAAGGACAACATTTATTAGCTCAAAACAATGAAAACCTAAAAAATGTAAAATCGCTTAATTACTCTTTAATTGAGTATTGATGAAACAATAAAAAATTTCAAAAAAATTTGGGCTTTTTTATTATTTATTTCTTTTTAAATTTTTTTTTAAAGTTTTAGGGTTTTAAAAAATAATGTGTGCAGTGCAAAGCACACACGGTGCAAAATGCAGTGTGCATGGGCATGTGGTGCGGTGCTCGACATTTGTTTTGGAGGTGCAGTAGGGGAGCGGGGCTGCGAAGCACGCATGGACCCACGATGCGATAGCATTTTGGACATCGAGTGCACACAATGGGTGTAGAGTTCCACAAGCAAGCACAATGCATGGGAGTAGCATGCACAAACATGGAGCACTGCATAATGGGCACAGTGTGCTACACATGGGAGTGGTGTGCGTGAGCACACAACACCGTACATGGGAGCAACGTAGTGGGTTGGACTCAGCTTTGTT
This sequence comes from Cupressus sempervirens, assembly GCA_028749045.1. NCBI lineage: Eukaryota > Viridiplantae > Streptophyta > Pinopsida > Cupressales > Cupressaceae > Cupressus > Cupressus sempervirens. Next base: position 23,336,560 of record CM053790.1, read on the forward strand.
AGAAGCACGTTCACATAAAAATGTTTGAAAAGAATGAGGGTCTTCAAAGGTGGGGGACTTTATAGCTAGACCCACCCACCGAGTTGCACAGTGCACCATTGTGCAAGCACACAGATGCACAGCATGTAACCTGGTGGGTGGTGCATGCCGTGCGCACTTGCATGGTGCGCAACTGTTTATTATTTATTAATTTTATTTTTTTTTATATATAATTTTTTAATATATATTTTTTTAATATTTTAATAATTTTTTTAATATTTATTATTATTTTTAATGACTTTTTCAATTTTTTCAATTTTTTTTGATATTTTTTGATTTTCTAGTTTTTGACTTTTTCTAATTTTTTCAATTTTTTGACTCTAACATTTTCCCAAATCTCGAATCATGAATTTGAGAACTCAAAAAAAAGTAGGGGGCTCCGATTCCTATGAGGGAATGGGGCATGTTTTGTGGGACCACAACAAATAGCCCTGAAAAAAGGAAGAAATGACCAAGGCATTTCTTCATTAGCAAACACCCTTTTAATGTGTGTCCAACACCAACAGAACTTTGAACACTTCAAGCATATCTCAAATGACTTTGCAATCAAAATTTGTGGAGTTCAAAACCTTCAAGCTTAGCGTGTGATTAGTGTATTCATTTGTTTTGACATCTCGAGATGCAATCTATCAAAGTTTTTGGACAACTCGAAAAAAATCTTGCATTCCTCCAAGCCCATCTATTTAGAATCCTCACGAAAGTTGTTTATCAATCACTGCTTAACCAAATGAGAGAATTAGTTTGAGGGATCTTAGTGGGATGTCACCTTCTTTTATGTTTTTTGGAAAATTTTAATGAATCGTTCCATGTAGTTCACAATGTCGCTCTTTGATGAAGCAATACTTTAATACAAAGATACTCCATTTTGAAATTGTATCCTTTTGCCATTTTAGATCTTTAGAATCCTTCAATCTTAACACAATTTTTTTATTATTAATTTTTTAATTCTATATCCTAACTATGCTTAGACTATGTAGCAAGAAAATCAGTGTAATTTCTTGGATTCAATCTTTAGTAAACATCCCTTGCATTGCTTTTTTAGAACTCATAGAAACTCTCCCGTCAAACAATGATCTTAGAAACCTTTCGAGAAGACCCCTCCTATTTGAACCAATTTGAGTTTGAATCATCCCTTACTATCTTTGAGTTTAATCTGACAACACCTAAATGGTCAATTCTAAAGTTTGCAAAGTGATGAGAGCTCGTTGGTTCAGAACCCCAAACTTAGGACTAAAAGTATCCCTATTTCTGCAAGCAACATCCATCATTCAGTTTGTATAAAACACACAATTGTCTAGATATTTTGAAAAAGAAATACCTCTCCCTAAAATCAAAACCAAAGAGTGGTTAATAAATATCTCAAGATAAAACCTCAAGTGTACCTTACCCCCTGAGACTAACACAACTTTGAAAGAAAACACACGATTGAAAGCAAACACACAATTCAAAATATACTTGCAAAAAATAAAACCTAACTAATTGTAGAAATAAAATCTAACTATTTTTTTTTCCTCTAGGCTTCAAAAGTAATATTTCATAAATTTCTCACTTACAAGCAAGGGAAGAAATTCTCCCTATAAGGAACTTAGCCTAAAAGTGTTTTCTCCGAGGATTTTCGCAATCTGATAAGGACCCATCCACAAGCATTGAAATTTGGTATGACTACCCAAATTTTATTTTGCCATATCCTATAATAGAACAAGGTTAGAAATCATAAATGATTTTATGGTGGCTCACTTGTCAAACCATCTCTTTACAACAACTTGATTTTTAGCCATGTGCTCCAATGCATTTGTTCGTTTCTCATCTATCTCTAAAAGATTCACCAATCTAATTTTTACTTTGTTAGCATTCTCAACATATCCACTCATGAACTTTAGAACATGAATTCTAAGGTTATGCAGGAACACCGGTTCTTGTCCATAAACAAGAAAGTAGGGAGAAGTCCCAAAAGTATTTTTGACTCTTACTCAATCTATCCATAAGGCACACTTGAGTTGCATATGCCAATCCCTAGGGTTCTCCTTCAACAATTGTCTTATTATTGTGATCAAGTTCTTGTTTGTAGATTCTACTACCCCATTTCCTTCCAAGTAATACTTTGAATAGAACTTGATAATGACTTGATTTTCAAATGCCCATTGGGTCAGGAATGCTGATGCCAAAGGAAACTCATTATCACACACAAGGTCAAATGGCATTCTGAATCTGGTAACAATGTGTTCTTCCAAGAAGTTTGTTACCACCTTAGCAGTGTAGTTTATGAATGTTTCTACTTTTGTCCATCATGTGCAATAATTAGTAGTTATGAGAATAAATGCATGTCTAGTTGATGATGGTGGATTCACCAGACTAATGAAATCCAACCCCCACTTTGTGAAGGGGTGCACCTCGTACACTAGTTATAATGGCATCACCAGGTTCCTTTCTCTAGTGGCACTGGTTTGACAGATATGGAAAGAGCGCACATGCTCAAAAATGTCTTTGAATATCGAGGGCCAAAAATAACTAGATCTTAAAATCATGTAAGCTATTGCTTCTACTAAACCATGTCCTATACCATACTTGTCATGAAAATGTTCTAAGACTTCCTTTGCTTCATGTCCCAAGCATTTCAAATAAATCCCTTTATAGTTCCTTTTATATAACTTCTTGTCACATAGCATGTAGGACTCACACTTCATTTTGAGTCCCCTACATTTTGAACTATTCATCCAATTGGGACATTGGTCCTATAGAAGATAATAAACAATATCTTGATACCAATTATTTGTCACCACACCTTGACCAATATCAACTTGAGATATAATCAATTTATTCTGATCATCCTCATTTGTTTCACCATCAAACTTGAATTCCTTTTGATTTCCATCCTAGTTATCAACTATCATTCTTGACAACCCTTACCTCTTACTAATCTCATATGTTGAATTTTGAGATCAAATTCTTGAAGTATGGCCATCCATTTACCTCTCCTCTTATTGACTTCAATCTGCATCAAAAGCATCTTTATTGCTAGATTAGGTACAATTGCATACACCTTACTTCTTAGTATGTAATGAGAAAACCTCTTCACAACATTGATTAATGCAAAGGATTGGTTATCATGGTTTGAGTATTTTTAACTTGGCATTGTTCAGAGGGAAACTCATGAAAGCAATTGGTCTTTCATCTTCATTTTCTTTCTTCTACATCAGGATCCCAGCACAAGAGAATTTTGAAGCAAAGGAATATATCTTAAAAGGTAACTAATAATCAGGACCTACTAAGACTGGAGTCATAGAAATTGCCACTTTGATATCTTCAAACAATTACTTAATCTCTAGAACTCATTCCATCTTAGCCCCCTTTTTGAGTAAATCATTAAGGGGACCATTTATTTCTGCAAACCTGCTTATGAATTTTCACACAAAATTTATGTTCCTAAAGAAAGACTTGATTTCTTTTCAATTATGAGGAGGTGACAACTTTAGAATAGCTTTGATTATACTAGGATCAATAGAGATCCCATCTTCAAAAATGATATGATCTAGGAGCTTTCCTTTAGTAACCCCAAATGAACATTTCTTGGGATTAAGGGATATGTCATACCTATGACATCTATTGAATACCTAGCTTAAATCAGCAATGTGAGTGCTTCAATCTTTTGAAAAGACAGTTAAATCATCCATGTAGATGACTATACACTTATTTACCAATCCCTTAAAAGCTTCATCCATGGATTGCTGAAATGTAGCTCGTACATTAATCATTCTAAAAGGCATTCTCCTGTAAGAAAAAGTTCCCCATTTAGTTGTGAAAGTTGTCTTTAGTTGATCTCCTTCATCAACCATCACTTGATTATATCTTGAATATCCATATAGGAAAGACATCATTTTTGAACCATTTACAATTTGTAGAACCTCATCAAGTGAGGGTAAATGATAATTGTCCTTTTGAGATGCCATGTTCAAATTATGAAAATCAACACAAAGGTAAATCTCTCCATTCTTCTTCTGCACGGGAACCAAATTAGCCACCCATGTAGAATGGCGGATGGGGAATATGATCTTGGCATCCAATAACTTCTTAACTTCTTTCATTATAAGTAGTTTGATAATAGGATTAATAGGTCTTTGTCTTTGTCAAAAATGCTTGGCATCTGGTTCCAACAAAATGTCATCAGTTATAAGTTAGATGTAACTTACATTGTTTTCTAGCTCCTGCTTTCTCATCTTGATAATGAATCATGTAGTGTGATTCAAAAGTTGATGGAAAAATCTTCACACAATCTAATCCAAAAACTCAATATAATTAATTGTTCATCTCAAATGATTAACAAGGCAACCTATTGCCTTCTATCTGGGTGGGTTTTTATGCTCTCAGAATGAGTTTAGTAACCACGACCATTGCTAGAATGAAGGATTTCTTTAGTATGTATGCAAGGTTGAACTAAAATTAAGCTAGATGTATGCAATATTGAACTATGAACAAGTAAAAGTTAAGCTAGATGTATGCAAAATAAAGCTATAATTTGTATAAGCTAGAATGATAGATTAAACAACCTAAATATCAAGAATGCTAGAAATGCTAGAAGGCTTAAAACTGATAGAATTATGATGCATGAGAATTCTATCTCTTTAGCTCTTAGAATGCTTTATATTTATAGGTTTTTCAAGGGCTTGGGCTAGAATTGAGAATTTACTATGGTGAAGGTAAAAATGAATTAAAAATCATTTTAATGAAATCCACTTTGATTTAAAAATTCATAAATGAAGGTCCCATTTGGATTATTTTATTCAAAATGGAGAACCCATTTTGATTAAAATATTAAGCACTTTGAATGGAACAATGATTTATGAATCCACTTTGGGATATAATAATGATTTATGAATCCACCTTGAATAAAGAAATAATTTAAATCCATTATTAATAAACAATGAATATCCTTAAATTCCACTTTGAGTAAAATATTCATTATGGAATAAACAATGAATATCGTTGAATTCCACTTTGAATAAACTATTTATTATGGAATGAAAAATGAATATCCTAATATCCCACTCTAAATAAAATATTCATAAGTCAAAGGCAGTCTTCTTTCAAATATAAAAATAATATTTTTGGATAACTGGTTATTTAAATTAATTTGAAATTGATATTCATGTATATATTTCAAATGGGTTCAAATAGTTGATTTGTTTGAATTCTTTTAATTCTTTGACTCAATTAATTTAATTTGAACCTTCACCATGGGATATAATTATGCAATTAAGGAATTGACCAATTTTGGGTGATTACATTTGCCCCTCTTTGAATTGATCTGTGAGTAGTGCATTGATTCAAAGAATAGTCTAAATTGATGTGTAGAATGAGAATTGAGGTCGATTTCAATTTTGATAAGAAGATTGATTGATAAGATTTTTAGGAGTATCTTTAGAAAAAATCTTAGTCCTCTAGAGTCAGGGTTAGAATGCCCCAATACCGGTTCATGTTTAGATGTATATTTGTAGAATTGTTCCCAGAATGAGGCTCAATCCTCAGGAGTTAGGGTTAGAATGCCCCAATACCTATCTAAGAGATTTTCATGATCTGTAGAATTATCCCCAGAATGAGGCTCAATCCTTAGGAGTCAAGGTTAGAATGCCCTGATACCTATCTATGACAATACCAATCACAATTCATAGGATTGTCCCTAGAATGAGACAAAATCCTCAAGAGTCAAGATTAGAATGCCTCGATACTTGTCCATTAAAAGGTAATTGAAAAGAGTTTTAGGACTATCTCTAGAACGAAGCTTAATCCTCTAGAGTTAGGGTTAGAATTCCCTAATACTAGTCTGTAAATAGATGACAAGACTTATCACGAGTCATAGGATTATCCTTAGAACAAGGCTTAATCCTCAAGGGTCAAGGTTAGAATGCCCTAATACTTGTCCATCAAGCTATGATTTGAGTTGTCAAAAGTTTGATTGATAGAAAATCAATGACTTGATTGATCAATAGTAGTTGATGTAAGATTTGATTGATGATTCAAGATTTGATTGAAGAAGTAAGATTTGGTTAATAGAATTGTAATGATGTAATCAACCTGCCCTCCTCGAGAAGAAAATCAGAAGATGGTATGTCAACAATATTGATGTAGAGAAATAGATTGTGATTTTGATCCCAAAAATAGACTCAAGATTATTGAATTCAGAAGAGGTGAGGAAATGTAACTCATGGTGAATATTCTACCCCCTATTTTGGAAAATACAAGTCAAAGAGCTATGGGATCTATGTGGAGTGCAAAGCTAAGAGAAAATGCAAACCTAAAGTGAATGCAACCCTAAGACTTTGCTTACTAAACTTGTAAGTTCATCATAGAGCAATATGATATAGTACAATCACCATTGGTTCAACCATGGCAATATGAAAAATTTATCATTCCCAATCAATATGTACATGAAAAAATAATTTACAATAGTTAGAAAATGTATGATAATCACAAAATTTTCATAGTAAAACACCACAGTCAGAAAACAAAGAAAAAGTTCATATTTTTCATCCTAGCTTCTCTAGTCTTAGACATCATCGAGTTGCTAGAAAAATCATGACTAAAAAGAATAAAATTAAACATCATGTAATCTTTGTGTATGTTTTTTTGAAGAACAATTATAAAAAATAGTATGAAATTTGTCACAATGTAGAAAATAAAGCCAGTAATAAAACTTATTGCATTTGTCAGTAAGCGTAAATAACAAACCTATTGTAGCAAATAGTTGAAGGTTTGTCTATTTTGATAATATTTTTGGATGCTCATAGGATTCAACCAAGTAAAGATTGGATAAATCATTTTTTTAAAGAATCTTACAATTTGCATTGCATGTGATGTGTTTGTTAAAGTGTGTCAGTTTTGGCTTGTTGGAGGACTAGCATGAGTGCACATGGGAAGCATCTTTTGGAAGAAATAAGAGTGCAATGCAACTGTCAAAAGATATTATGTTTGATGTGCTGGCAAGATGAGGTTGGTTGTTGGGAAATTGTTATGTGTCATGAGATGTACGAAAATCAATCAGAGTGGCATTATTGCGTGTCATTTTATAAAATGGTGGACAACTCTCTTGCTCCTAAGAAGTTGGTAGCATGTAGAAGAAGGTATTGAGAGTTTTTTTCCATAAATAGGTGAGAGAGTGTTAATGAATTAATTCATAGTGTGTTGAAAGCATCAAAAGACTCCAAAAATCTATAAGAAAATAGTTGTATCTATTTGTGTGCAAAAATAGCCATGGCAGGATCACAAGAAAAATTGCAACAAGAGTATCAAATGGGAGAAGCAAAGCTTGGAGGATGGGTGGATAATGATAGTGATAGTGTGGTAGATACAATAGAGTGGAGAAGACACAAAAGAGTAAAGCACACCCAATCAAAAGCAAGTAGAGCATCCTCTCATTGAAATGTGCATTAGTGTAAATGGGAAGCCATAAAGGCAAGTCAAGGTGAACTACCCCAGGATCCAATAAAAGAAAATGAGAAGGATCCTACCCTACTATAAAAGTTAGATGAAAGTGCAACATAGATCATAGGGAAAAATGAGAAAGTGGAGGAGACTGAATCTCCAAGTGATGGGACACAACTAGAAGATAGCAACATGCATGTCTACTTTATTGATAGCTAGATAGAAGACCAAATACCTATAGAAAAGGCTACCTTAGTCATTAAGAAAGGAACTATGGTGAAGCTAGTAGCATCACCAATTTTGTGTCGAAAGAAAACCCTAGGGGGAATGATTGACTTATCTTTAGAGAAGGTGAGTAGTTCTATTATGTCTTCATTTCATCCTTTTAGAGAAGCAAAACCTGGTATTTTCTTGTAACTAGTTCATGATGTAGTCATGGTGATGGAAGTAGAACTAAAGAAACCATTGGTGGTAGAGACAAAGTGGGCTGATAACAGAGAGAAATATGTAGAGTTCTTACAAGGTTTGATGGAGAGAGCCCAAGAAGATGGAGCATGTGAGGAAGTGAAATGGGTGGAAGCAATGTCGGCAATAGAAGGAGCACGAGTAGAGACTACAAAGAGATCTCTAGCAATATAGCGAGCATTAGTGGAATAGATTTCCAATGAGATGATGTTGTTATGAGCTTAGGTGGAAGCATTTAGAGAAACTATGGAAAAGACTAATACCATAGTGTATCGATCACAAGATCAATTAAATGTTGCCAATGCAAGGATCACCCACTTCATGAATCAGATGCATGCAATTAAGCATGAGAGGGAGTCCTAGAAAATGATTGTGAATACATATAAGGCAGAATAAGAAAACACTCAATAGGGAACAATGCTACCTAGGGAAGCAAGACTGCATTGAGATATGAATGAGGTCTAAGAGTGGTCAGAGAAGCTTGTACGAGAGGTGGCATACTACATGGGATTTTATCATCAAGAAATCCCTCCAGAGCATAGGAGAGGAATATCCTTTTGAGATAGAATGTTTATGACACAAATGAACACTATGTTGAGATGTGGTCATATCCTAATACAATTTGGGAAGGTACAAGACTGACACTAGGAGCTTCATCATCTAAAACTACACAAATAAGAGTGGGAATGCCACCTATTGAGAATCCAAATATCTAGCCTCCATTAGGAGGAGCTCAATGAGAATTTGTTTTATGTTTTGGCTTTCTTTGTTTGTAATAAATGCTTCAGATGCTCATTAACAAAGTGCATATTATTTATTTTTTTAAACATTGTCCCAAATGTCTATCACCTAATGAGATGATCTTAATTCAATATGAATGTTTAGACATTTTGGAAGTTTGTGAATATTTTTGGGAATTTAGAAAAAAATTAATTAATTTTTTTATTTTGTTGATATATAGATGTTTTTGGTAGTTTTCAAAAGTAAAGCTCAGCATAGCTCAAACAATTTTAGTTTTTAGTTGTCAAGTTTGGTATAAGTGGATTGATGTGATGTTTGAAAGTCATAGTGTGAGTGTGAGAAATCTCTATACTAAAGCGTTAGTAGACAGACATAGTTAGAACAATTGGTGACTGAAGTGAGAGAATTTTCTAAGAACACTAAATGAATCTCATAATACTAGAGCTACAATAGGTAGACTTAGTTAGAACAAATGGCGACTGATGCAAGAAAGACTTTCTGAAAGTATAGGACATTTCCCTCTAGAATAGGTAGGTTGCCTACTAGACTTATGAACAATTTCAATCCATATAGGTGTGAATAATGTTTTGAAGTTAACTAAGAGCTTATGCACAAGCGAATATAACATAGCTAAAGCATAAAACTTGTAGAGAGAAAACCACTCAAAGTAGGAAAGAAAAAAGATAGCTATAAAGGAATGTAGAGCATTTTTTTGGATTTTTTGGATTTTTTAGATTTTTTTTTGGTAATATCAAGATGGTTTTTTCTAGGTTTTCACCAAGATAATGTTTTTCTTAGGACATTTTAAATTTTTTAGACTTTTTGAGCATCATATATATATTTTTTGGATTTTTAAGAAACATTTAGAGATCACTAGTTCTCAAGCAAGATCACATCATTTTGTTCCATTTTCAAGAAAGGTGTAGGACACGATGGAATAACAAGTTGGTGGATAAGCAGAGATGGATAGGCAAGGAATATGAAGCAAGTGAAAGTGATCCTCAAGGACTGACTCCTCAAGAGTATCCAAGCTAGGTAAAATGATATAGCAATATAATATCATGGTGTAATAGAAGGTAGCATGTAGGATATTGAAATGATATCATGAAACGTAAGTTATCCAAGAGAATGGACATGTCAAGAGGTTTCTAAGAACCAATTTTTTTATTATTATTTGTTTTTTGATAAAGACCAAAGGGTTAAGTGAATAGGATAGAAAAGTTTGTTATGGAGGCTATGAGTGAATGATTTTGGGAGTAAATATGGTTGAGGGATAAGCAAGATTATGATAGGGTAGCATGGATGAAAGAATTATACATGATGCTTATTTGCCGAGGCTTCATCATGCTACTTTTCCAAAGTGCCACATGAAGTGGTTTTCACCATAGGGCATATTTATTTATTTATTGCTACCAAGGTGCCACAAGAAGTGGTTTTCACCAAGGAAATTTTTATTTTATTTTAGAAAGAGTCAAAACCTTTTTTAATTTTAATAGTGCTCCTATTAGAAGGATAAGTCATTATGGGCCAAGAGTGTAGAAATGTATGCTCAAAGATGTTGATAGGGTAATGGATGGGAGATTGTAGGAAAAAGAGAGGTAGATTGATGATAAGGTTGTAGGTTTTGGATGGATAGTAGGGAAGTGTAGGCTTCAAAAGATTATAGAAAGGTAGGTGTCAAAGTGGGAAAGATCAACAAAGACACACTTCTTGAATGGTAGTGGAATGATTGAGTAGACATGGATGAGATAGCTTGAGGTTTTGATGTAGGAGATGGTAGAATAACAATTTTGGAGGAAGGTGGAGTGGAAAGTTTTGAAACCTTTTTAGGAAGATGTTTGGAAGAAGATGGAGTGGAAGGCTTTGGAAGCTTGAATGTCAACTTTGATTTGTTTTCAATATTTAATTCCTTCAAAATAGACTTGGGAATCCATATAGCTTTAGGTTTTTCTTCACTTTTGAATGCTTTAGATCATATTTCTTTCATAATGGATTTAGGAATCCATAATTTCTTTGATTTTGTAGCAATAGACCATTGTGGTCTCTTTTTTGCATTTCCTTTCTTAGCATTCACATGTCATTTAGAGGAGACATAGTGGTCATTTGTAAATGGATTCTCATGTTTTTTCCTATTTTGATCATCCAAATTGCTTTCAAAGGCTTGGGACTTATGGATGAAGAAAGTTTATATGGCTAGCTTAGAAAGAAAGCTTTATGTGAAGGACTCAAAGATTTGTATCTTTGTTGATCTTGAGGTAGGGTAGGAGAAGTGGGAGACAGAGGAATATAAGGTTCCAAAATGGATGGAAGGTTTGAAAGTTTAGCTTAGAGCAAGGATAGATTTAGAAGATAAAATTGATAGTAAATAGGGATATCATCATCCTTAGAGTGAGCAACATGACCTAGGCCATTAATAGACTCATGAGTAACTTTTATAGGAGCAATAGTATTGATAGGAGCATTTATAGTTTGAGTGTATATTTGAAGTGGATGTAGAGAAATAGAGCAAGAGGGTGAAGGAAAAGAATCCTTCTCTTGATTGTGACTAGTACCATTAGGGATGGTGAAAGGTATATCATGATCTTGCTTAATAGAGAGGCATGATATGGGAGATGGAGGACTATGTGGCTCTTGAGATGGAGGGATGACATCTTAAGGGAGATAAGATGGTTCTTGATCTTGATCTTTAGCTTTGTTAGAATCTTCTTGACATGGATCCACTTCTAGGGATAAGGTAGAATGTGGAGTTTACATGGTAGGCTCTTGAAGAGATAGTGAAGGACTAGCTAGAGTGGGAATAATAGGAGTAACAACATATGAAGGTTTTGGATCTTTAGTATGAGTAGTATAGAAGAGGTTTTTGGCTAGGTCAAGATTAGCTTGGGTTTCTTTTAGAGGCAGCTCTTGAGGGTACACATAGTCAATAGTGAAAGTAGTGAGTTCTTTATTTGGTGGAGGCATGTTGGAAAGCTATATGCTTTAGAAGGTGATGGGATGTTGGAAGAAGTAGAAGTCACATTTGAACCATTACTAGACATGGTTTCATGATGTTGATCAAGCTTGAGAGTAGTATCTTTGAAAGATAAGTTCTTACATTGTGAATTATGCCTTCATCAAATAAATCTTGGATTTTGTTTTTTAAATCCATGCAATGTGAAGTTTCATGTAGAATATGTCTATGATAGGCACAATAGTTACTCATAAAGTAGACTCTAGCCAAACTGACTTTAGGTAAAAGAATGAGTTTGTTTTCAAGAAGTTCATCCAAATTTGATTCATAAGATTTTCCCAAAGGGGTGAAATCATGCTTTGGTTTAGGTCCCCAAGGTTTTCCTTCGAATATACTTCTATATTTCTTGGGTGCTTGTGCATTGTTTTTAGATGGCTTGGATTTAAAATCATAAGAAGTTGATGGTTTTTTGTCATTGGAGGAAGGAGAATAATCTTGCCAAGAGAATTTGTTTGATGATATGTCCTCTTCTTCCTTTAGTATTTGAAGTTGAACACTTATTGTTTGGAGTTGTTTCTTCATGTTTACAATAAGTATGTCTTCTTCCTCACTAGGAATGTTGGATTTAGTGCATTTGTTGTTAGTCATTGTGATGTCCTAGGTTTATGTGAATCAAAATAATTCTCTTCCACCCTTAGTTGCAATAACCATAGGTAGAAAAAGTTTGACAGGTTTAAACTAAGACCACACTTAAAACATCATCTCAAAGTAGGTGTAAGTGATAGCAAGGGTGATTTTTTCCAAGGTACCAATAGTCAAAAGAGTGATGGCTAGAACAACCAAGATAATTGGCTATCGTGAAAAATAGGTAAAACAACACAGTAGACCAAGTAGAATAGTGAATCAAATAGACTAGTTTAGATGTGGGTCACAAGTGTTCAACCGAGATGGTTTAGTTTTAGATAGTTGCAAATAGAGTTGTGTAGATACTTTTAATAAGATAAACTAGTGAAAATTCAAGAAGATGGTAGAGTTATCACATTTCCAAGAAATTTCTCATCAGATGGTTAACCCACCATTTCAATAGTTTTGACTTGTTTGACATTTATGCAGATTTTGAACTTTGAATACTCAAGCATGCCAAACACATCAATAGTCCTATTAATATTTTCAACTAGGATATACAAAGATCAACTAGGGGTGTCCTCAATATACACAAGGTATGTAAGGCCCAAATCTATAGATGAAAGAAAATAGTACCACACAATCGGGAGGAGATGGTAACCCAAATCTCCACCTTCACTTTCCAAAGGTATAAAGTTCTTTGGAGCTTAGCAAAGAGTGACAAGATTATACTTCCAAGAGAGGGGTCTTTTAATTAACCTCCCAATATCTATACTCTACCAAAATGCAGGAGTTGAGGTCATCCCAAGGGGTGATGAAATCCTCAAGCAGGCCTCCTAAAAATAAAACAATTCCACTTATTTCTTGTGCACTCAAGATCACCCAAAGGCGTAAGAGGAATGAATACATAAGTGGCCTTGGGGTTTAAAAGACACTTATTCTTTCCCAATGAATCTTTAGATTTTGTAATTTACTCTTGAAGACATACATGTTTAGCATGCAAGGTTCCTTCCAACTTACAACATTGTCAACAAAATAAATTGAGAGTTTGTCATCAAAAGTAAATCGAGCATTGTCAACATAAGAAATTTGATAGGGAAAATAACCAATTCCTTTATGCGTTCAAGATTGAGTGAGTGTTCTTTTTAAGAACCAAAACTGAGTGTTATAGATTTATTCCAATGAAGAATGTAAATCTTCTTTAAGCATTCAAGATTGTGTTTTAGCATGCATTCCAATGAAAATGTGTTGTCTTCAAGAGTGTGTTTTATCATTCATTCCAATGAAAAACATGTAGGTTTTAATCCATGGCATTCAAGATTGAGTTTTTAGCACATTCATTCAAATGAAAGATTTTTCTATTTATTAAGACATTCAAGATTGAATTTGATTTTTTTAGAATTTGAAGGCATTCAAGAGTGTGTTTGGATTTTAAATTTAATTGGAACATTCATTCAAAGACAAATGATTAATCATTCAAATTCATTCCTTTCTAAGTTAAAATCCTCCCATGTGCTTCACTGTCGCTTTCCACACACCTACAAAAAAGAATAGAGTTTGATTAAAACTTAAAGATTTGCATCATGAATTAATGTTTTTATGAAAAAACATAAAAAAAAGATTTAAAATGAATTTCTAATCATAAAAATATTAAATTTTTACTCTTAGTTCTTGAAAATGTCAAAACTCTACAATAAAAATTTCAGATCAAAATTTTATGATTTATCTCATAAATTAATTTTTTTTTATGGAAAACCATAAAAAATTTATTAAAAATATAGTTTAAATTTGAAAAATCTAAAATTTTTATTGGGGTATCTGGATAGAAACATAAACTCTCAATAAAAAATTTAGATTTTAATTCAACGATTTGGAGGGAAAATTAATTTTTTAATGAAAAAACCATTATAGAATTATTTAAATCAAATTTTGATCCAAAAATTCTACAATTTTTATTGTGCATGCCGGCCATTTTCTAGAGCAAATGCTCATTCCAATGCTTGTGATTGTTGGATGTCTTCTTGAAGTATCTTCAAACCTACAAAAAACAAGATAATGAGGCTTTCAAGCCCCATGGTGGGGACTAAAATTGTGTAAGCTAAAAATGGAACTGAAGACTCACACTTCAACATTGTCCTTATTTGTTAAATGCATCCAAGAATGAACATTAACTGTTCATCTCAAATGATTAACAAGGTGACATGTTTCCTTCTATCTAGGTGGGGTTTTATGCTCTCATAATGAGTTTAGTAACCATGACCATTGCTAGAATGAAGGAATTCTTTAGTATGTATGCAAGATTGAACTAAAATTAAGCTAGATGTATGCAATATTAAACTATGAACAAGTAAAAATTAAGCTAGATGTATGTAGAATAAAGCTAGAATGATAGATTAAGCAAGATAAATATCAAGAATGCTAGAAATGCTAGAACGCTTAAAATTGATAGAATTATGATGCATGGAAATTCTCTCTCTTTAGCTCCTAGAATGCCTTGTATTTATAGATTTTTCAAGGGCTTGGGGTACAATTGAGAATTTACCATGGTGAAGGTAAAAATGAATTAAAAATCATTTTAATGAAATCCAATTTGATTTAAAAATTCATAAATGAAGGTCCCATTTGGATTTTTTTTTCAAAATGGAGAACTTATTTTGATTAAAATATTGAGCACTTTGAATCGAATAATGATTTATGAATCCACTTTGGGATAGAATAATGATTATGAATCCATCTTGAATAAATAAATAATTTAAATCCATTATGAATAAACAATGAATATCCTTAAATTTCACTTTGAATAAAATATTCATTATGGAATAAACAATGAATATCCTTGAATTCCACTTTGAATAAAATATTCATCATGGAATGAACAATGAGTATCCTTATATCCCACTCATGAATAAAATATTCATAAGTCAAATGGGATCCTCTTTCAAATATAAAAATAATATTTGTGGATAATTGGATATTTAAATTAATTTGAAATTGATATTCATGTGTATATTCCAAATGGGTTCAAATAGTTGATTTGTTTGAATTCTTTTAATTCTTTGATTTAATTAATTCAATTTGAACCTTCACCATGAGATATAATTATATAATTAAAGGATTGACCAATTTTGGGTGATTACACCAAGTACCTATTACATTGGCTCCTAAGCCCATGAGACATTGTAACCTTGATTGTTTTAGTGTTGCTAGAAACAAATTGAGTTTGTGGGCATCAACATTATAGTCAAAGCTATGACAAAGTATGTCAAACTCAAACAAGAAAGTATCAAGATCCTTAGTTAGAAGGCCATAAAACTTGAGAGGATCAGTTGTGGGCATACTTTTGAGATTAGCATTGTTTATGAGGCTCAAGAGAGAAAACCAAAAAGTAGGGTGTGCCATTACTAGAGGTATTTGATTATGGAGTTGTTGTTGAAAATGAACATTAGCTATAGGATCATTAACAACAAGTGGATTTGGACTAGAACTATCAAGAATGCTAACCAAGATTTTAGCAAAAGGTTGAAGATCGCTTATATCCAAAGATTTTGATCTAGAGGAAGATGCTAGAGGCAACTCAACTTCTTCAACTTTTTTGTTCAAATTAATAGACCCTCATGGAAGGAATCTACTAGATTCATCTCATCATGTTCCTCTTCGATGCATGTAATTGAGATCTTCATGATTGTGAAGCAATATTCAGGATTGCAAATATCTACTTAAAAGAAGCTAGCTATTTTTTTTTTTAAATTATGACACAAAAAGATGTTCCTAGCTTGACACCATCCCCACCAATAGTGCCAAAAATGGCCCACTTCACAATAGGGTTGTAATAATCATGCCCAAAGCCTTACATAGGAATGGTTTATTCAATCTATAGATTACTTCTCCAACCATGAGGTGCATTTAATTTGTCAACCCAAGGATGTATACTTGAAATGGTTGGCATGGTATGTGCACTAGGTTCCTTGAAGAGTCATTATGCTTATGTTGTAGGAAAGTAAAATGCATATAAAGAACCTACACTAATGTTGTAGGAAAGTAACACATTTAACTCCTTACTAAAATGAGTGTTGGAAATGCAACTCTATGATAACCTATATTTCAACCCACACCATCCATTATAACTGCTCTTACAAATGCTACAAGAAGAAACTGTAGTTCTTAAATCTGAAATACTAGAAATGCTACAAGAAAGTCTACACTACTCTAACCTAATCTAGCTCCCAAGTGGGCCCCCTTAGTTGGCTTCTACTAGTCTACTAACATAAAATGTAAACCAAGAATTTCATCATTATATTTCACAAACTCTTTACATAAGAATAATACATAAAACTGTAGATAACTCGCTACAAGATACAACAACATTTTTTTGTAAACTTTTTCCAACCTTTTCAAACTATTGATCCAATCCCTATAAATAGAGGATTGACACTTATTCTAAAATAGAAAAGAAAAAAAACTAATTGAGGATCTACTAGAGAAGAAGAGGGAAATATAATAGCTTATGGAATAAGAAATAAAGTTTGGGTGAACAATTCAACACAATAGTAAGCACAAAGGAAATATAACAACACTTCATCCCTATATTCCTCAAATAAAGGCTCCTCATTTGTGGTAGTTGTGACTTCTGGTGCCTTAATGATTCTTCCACCATAGCTAGGCCTTGACACTCCTTCTTGAATGATTTCAACCGCTCTCCAACTTCTTCCTTTCCTAGCAAGTTAGTTGTGATGTAGAAATATTTACACAAATAAGAATAATCAAAATAAATCTAGATATTAGAACACAAATTCTGATGGTTATATGAAATATTACATTATATGTATAATATTGGCAAAATATGACATAACTATCTACCCATGGTTTAACAGTTCTATCTAGCTAAGTTCAACTAGTTATGAGCTCACAAATGTCTCAATAGTTTTAAAAATAGAGTATTAACATTAATATAAAATAGAGGCAATAATTGGCCTCATCACTTAGTCCAAAGGATTTATCTAGACTAATATAATTATTAGAGAGTAACAACAAGACTTGATCTAATAACAATAAAAAATCACTTGGAGATTACAAATCTCATATTCAGTCCTTCATTCTACTTGGCATTCATCCTATTCATCTTTGACAACTTGTTCACCCTTGAAGAATTCATTACCTTAAGCCTTCTATCTTTATATGCCAATTGCAAACTCTTTCATTCAGCCACCATATGAAGAAACATTCTAGATTTCTTGACTTTCTCAAGTTCTCACACATGACACTTGTTGCTTCTAGCTTTCTATATCCTTATATAGAAAATTTAGGTTTTTCTCCACTTAACCATAACCATCCATTCTAGGATTAGGTTAGATTCATTGAATCTATGCATCTTTCCATTTTTTTTCCTTTCTAGAAACTTCCTCTTCAATCCTCTTTGAATTCATGTCAAAATAGTATATCTTGAATTCTTTGCTACTAGCTCATTACAGTTATCATCCACATGATTTACATAATTCAAGAAATCAACTTTTTCAACTCATATTTGTTAAATCTTTGATCTAACACATTTTACTATCACCCAACAATACCACTTTTTTTTCTTTGTAAACACTATCTGCTGATGCTCAGCCAACACTAGGTTTCTTAACATCTGTTAAGTCTTAACTGTTGCTTGAAACTTATTAACTTTCTTCACTCAGAACCAACTAGATTTATCTTACTCAATACATACTAAACTTACTGCTCAACTTCAACTAATTTTCTGCTCGACCTGCACTAACTTTTATTGGCTTGCACTGTTTTCTCAGTTAGTCTTGGTAGACACATTTTTTACTTAGCCTTAAGTAGATAAATAATATGCTATATCATCAAATTATTTCTTGGTCTTAGTGCTCCTTTTATACACCTATAACTCAACCCTTCTCTAGGTTCTCTTGTTATGCTTTCTTTTCAAATCCTCTTCATCAATCAAACACATGATATCATTGAGAGCAAAGTAAGAAATTGTCTCACCAACAAGTAGTCGGTTTGACATCAGTGACAAAATAATGATTGTTCCATGATAGGTTCATTAATATTCTTCATTTCAAAAATCTTTTTTTAATAATCTCCTTCTTTGGCATTGATGGCAAACCAATACCAACAACAATATCAAAAGGAAACTTAATACCTTATATTGAAATCTCTCCTTTTATACGTATGTGTTCCTTCCTTTGATTTATCCTTCATCTGGTCTTGTCCCCCTTTGAAAATCTCATCTAGTCTTACTTCTCTGATCTAATCTCTCTTTTATATCTCCTTGATTCTGTTATATCTCCCTCAATATATTCACAGTATTTTTTTTCTTTCTCCCTCTTTCACAATGCCAAAGACTTATCATCTATACATGTAAATATAATCAATTTAGGTTCTCCCTTTGTCACCTTGCATGTAAATGTAAATATTCTATTTCAACTCCTTCTTTACCCCTACATCAAGTTGTAGGATATATCATTCAATGCAGTTGATGAATGACACTACTCTTACTTCTTAACTATATTTGGATAGGGGCATCACCCCTAGTTTACCTCTAAGATATTCATGTTCATCCTTTGGTGAGTGTTTGTGAATATATTAGCTACCTATTCTTTTGTATTCACATATTCCATTCTCACTTCTTTGTCTTGAACCAACTCTCTCAGGTAATGATACTTTATTGCAATTGGTTTTGTTTTTGTATGCATCATAGGGTTCTTTGATATGTTTATAACACTTGTCTTGTCATAGTAGAGTACCATAGGTACAGTAATTTCATCCTTCATTCCTTTGAGTAACTATTTGATCTATACCACATTTATGTAATTCATTGAAACAACCACATATTCAGCTTCAACAATAGATTGTGATATATAATTTTTTTTTGTGTTGGTCTAGGTAACCAATCTTTTGTTAGGAATAAGGTGTCTCAACCTTGGATAATTCCTATTCTTATTATTTTTTTTGTAAATGTATTTTTTGCAAACAATGTAATCAAGTGTGAGTGTACATGTCTAGTTAGCATGTTGATGTGTCATTCCACTTATATGTGTTGGCATCTTGAATTGTGTGTAAGGAGATCATGGCTGAAATGGTTATGATGGATTCCTATAATGTGTAAGAGCTATATTTGGAATATTTGATGATGGGTGAAGATGTCAAGACATGTGGCAATCAATAATTGAGTACTGTACACTTGAGTGTGCAACTCATGCACATGATACAATTGTTCTTTGGAAGTTGCTCTAAAAGGGAAAGCACATGATATAAGTATTTTTAGGGTTGTATATTGGAGAGTGAGAAAGTGTATTGTTGATATGGTATGTTACTACTAGTTTTGGTCTTCTATGTTTTTGTTATCCTGAAAGAACTTGCATTGCAAGTGTGTTGTAACCTTCTATGTTGAAGATAATACACTGTGTAGGTTTTGGAGGTGTAGGTTTGTTTTATTGACAGGTTTTTCCCCACTGACATATCTTTGTGTTTATGTGTTTTCTTTCTCTATCTATTTTCTATATCCATGGTTGACTGCAATATTATTATTTACATAATATCAAATCTAAAATTGTAAGGACTTAATGGGAATTCACACAATACTTTCCTTAAGGGATTAGTGTAGGAATCTATTTCTACACCTGAGTTTCCAAACATCTTTTTTTGAAGAAAAATGCTCCACCATTTGTACTTTTTTTTTCTTCAACATTTCCATCGCAATTGGTATTTGTATAGGCTCTCAATTTGAACTTATCATTTTTCTTGTAGTATAGACCATAGTCTTTTGTTCCTTTCAAGTATCTCATAATGATTTTAACAACTATTAAATGATTCTCCTTAGGATTTGTAGAAAAGCTTGCAACAATCCTAACACCTATTGCAATGTCAGGTCTTCTATCAACTACATATTTCCATTTTCCAATCATAAACCAATACAATGTTTAATTTACTTTAGCATAATCATCATTTTTGGATAGTTTTTATCCTATCACCATAGGAGTACTAATGGGTTTTGAATCCTCCATACCAAAAGTCTTTAAGATTTTCTTCACATACTTGGATTGAGTGATGTAAATACCATATTTCATATGACATGCCTGTATCCCAACAAAGAAATTTATTTCTCCAAACATAAACATCTCAAACTCTTTCTTCATTTCATTTACAAATGTCTTACACAATACATTTTGTCCTCCAAATATAATATCATCAACCAATATTTCAGCTAGTAAAATTTCTTTACCTCCTTCTATCTTCAAGTACAAATTGTAGTTGTGATCAGTCTTCTCAAAACCAATCTTCACAAGATAGTTATGTAACCTTTCATACCATGCTCTAGGATCTTACTTTAAACCATATAAAGATTTTTTTATTCTACACACCATGTTCTTATTGTTTTTATCAATAAATCCTTTAGGTTGTTCTATGTAAACCTCCTCTTCTAGCATACCTTTTAGAAATGTAGACTTAACATCCATTTGATAAAATTTATAATCTTTGTAAGCAGAGTAAGCATGCAAAGTTCTTACACCTTCCAATCTTGCAACTGGGGAAAATGTCTCTCCATAGTCAATTCCCTCTTCTTGTGCATACTCTTCTCAATCCACTTGGTTCTAATCACATTCTTGTTCTCTAGTCTAGGTACAAGTGTCTATGTTTTGTTCTTCTCAATCTGGTCAATTTCTTCTTTCCTAGTCTTCATTTTCTAATGCATCCTTCATTGACTTAGGGTCATGCATTCTTAAGAAACATATGTCATTTCTTAACCTATTCCTTGTCATTGGTTTTTCTTCTTTATCTCCAATAATTTGTTGAATAGGATGATGTCTTCTAAAATACTTTGACAACCTTGTCTTAGCTTTCCTTTATACATTGGGTATTTCATGAAGTTCAATTTTAGATTCATTGTGCACTTCTCTATTAGGTAACTCAACATTCCTTTCATGTAAACTAATATCAGTATCAAAATGTACCTCAACTTCTAACTGCAACTCAGCTCTTGACTATAACTTGGAATCCATTACACATGACTCGACAGTCACTGATTCTTGTTGATTAATAATTTGGTTTGCTAACTTATCTGCATGAATGAACATGTTTCCACAGTATTACATAAAGGTTCTATAATTTTTAGGTTCCTTCTTTGGTTCATCTTCATGCACTTTTGTATATTCATCAAACTTTACATTTGTATTTTTTACAACTTTGTTAGTGTTAGTATTTAAACACTTATAAGCTTTGCTACTTGTGGATTAGCCTAGGAATATATGTACTTCACTTTTAGCATCAAGTTTACCATTTCTATTATCCTTAATAATATAACACTTGCTTTCAAATACCATAAAATATTTCACATTGGGTGAGTATTCATACCCTAATTCAAAAGATGTAGAATTTGTAACTTTCTTGACTTGTACTTGATTCAAGGTATAGGTAGCTATACTGACAATTTATCTCTAGTAGTTTAAAGCAACATTCTTCTCCATCATTAGTGTTATAGCACAATCCATTACATATATGTTCCTCATTTTAGCAATCCCATTTTGTGGAGGGGTCCTAGATGCAGAAGTTTGTCTCTTGATTCCTCTATCATTGGAGAAGTTTTCAAATTCATTTGATGTAAACTCTCTACCTCTGTTAGATCTTAGACATTTCAAGCTTTTACTAGTTTCCTTTTCATCTCTTACTAGATACCACTTCTTACTTTTAAAACTAGACTTTGTCATCTTGCCTAATTGACATTGTTTATAAATCATATTATGACATTTCTTTAGTTTTGGTAAACCTCTAACTCTTTTCATCTTACTGATACTGAAAAAATTAACAAAATTTACATGACATAACCTTTTGTGCCATAGTCACATATTATCAAATTGTACAACGAGACAAGTAGCATCATTCATGTCAAGATAAAATAGATTATATCTAATTTGATCTCTACTTCCTTTTGGTTTTCCATTAGTGTCATAGGCCTTAGCCTTTGTATTATGAAATTCAACTTTTCATCTTGAACTATTCAATTGTGACACACTCAATAGATTATAGTTAAGTCCTTCCACATAGTAAGAATTGTCACACATGATATTTTCTATCAATCTTGTTGATCCTTTTTCTTTTATCAGACATAGTACATCATTACCAAATTCAACACTATTTCCATTGTAATACTCAAGGATAATGAACTTACTTTGTCTCCAATCATGTGATGTGAACATCCACTATCAATGATCCATCTATCACTTTTGTTGACATAAGATATCAATGTAGTTGCCTCATCTTCATTAGAATCATCTTTCATAGCAACAGACAAATTCATCATCATGATCTTCAAATTCATCATTGGATTCTTCTTCAATAATGTACCAAGACTTCTTTCCCTTGTCCTCATAACATTTTTTATTGTCATCTTTTCTACCTCTGAATTTGTCTTCATTCTTGTTGTTTGACTTGTTAGGACATCTTTCTGCAATATGACCAACCTCATTAAAGTTAAAGCATACAATAGGTAACTTACCTTTGTATTTTCCTTTTCCTCTATGAAATTTCCTAGCCAATAGTACTTCTAGTTCTTCTAGCTCTTCATCATCTGTATCACTGTCACTAGCAACAGCTTTGAAATCTTTATTTTTCTTATCTTTAGGTTGTTTTAGTGTCAACTTAGCTTTGAAAGAAGGTTCGACATTCTCATATTTGAAATTATCAAAATTTAAAAAGTTCAAAAGCAATGAGTCCACAAACCAGTCCTTTGGGGGTTAGATTACTACTAGGAGTATACCTTAGTTCTTGTATAGAAGAGACTTTAATATCATAGATATAAGCAATAGGGTTCTCAATAATTTTCTGACCACATTCTCATCTTCAATCCATCCATCAGATTATTGAATTGCATTAACAATATCTTTGATCCTTGCACAATACTAGACTATAGTCTCACTTTCTTGCATTCTTATTTCATCAAATTTCCCTCTGACACTTTCAGCTTTGTCTCTTAGCATAATCTTGTCTCCTCCATAGATATTTTGTAGGGCATCCCACATCTTCTTAGGAGAATCACATCCTTTGATGTTATCAAATTTTGACTAGCTTAAGGATGATGCAATCTCCAACATTTCATGATTGTGTTCCTTCTTCTATATAAATTGTTCAATAGTTGGGGCTCCAGTTGGATCAACATGCTTAGTGGTGATAGTTGACTATGCCTAATCTCCAAGATCTCCTAGATGTAGCTTCATCAAATTTTTCCATGCAGTAAATTTTTCCTTATTTGACTTGGGAACCTCCTTTGTGTACATCTTGATCTTTACCTTTAAGTACCCTCAAACTTTCTCTCAAGCACTTGGTGCTCTGATACCAATTTTTGGAATAATTTAGAATAACTAGGAGGATGGGGATTGAAAAAATTATCCAAGGTCCAAATGTACAAATAAAATTTTTCAATACCTCAACTTATACTTATGCATACATTGATCATTCAATGTCTTAAATATGTGCATATTACTGTCGTAAGTCAAAATAACTTTGCAGAAGTGTAAACATGCAATACCACAAACTCAATCATAGATTTTAACACAAGGATTTTACATGAAAATCCAATTTGGGAAAAACCACTAGTAACATGCTACCAATTTTCACTCTTCTGAAGTGAGCCATGTGAGGAACCAACCCTATTAAAGATTATAATGCACATTGTTAAATGTGACCTAGTTAAAGTATTTCAATCACCCTTTTAGGAGTAAGCCTTGTTAGAATACTTAATAAAATATCATTATAATTCCACCCTATTAAAGGATTTACTAATGATTGCTAGGTCAACCTTAGTCCAAAGGATTTATCTAGACTGATACAATTGTTAGAGAGTAACAATAGGACTTGATCTGATAATAATAACAACTTAGTTGCAAATAACAAATCTCATATTTCATCCTCCATTATATTTGGCATTCATCCTCTTCATCTTTTAAAACTAGTTCATCCTTCAAGAATTCATCACCTTAAGCCTTCTTTCTTTCTATGTCAATTGTAGACTCTTTCATTCAACCACCATATGAAGCAACACCCTAGACTTCTTGTCTTTCTCTAGTTCTCCCACATGAAACTAGTTGCTTCTAGCCTATCATCTCCTTATATAGATAATTTAGGCCTTTTACCTCTCAAACCACAATCATCTATTCTAGGCTTATATCAAATTTATTAGATTTACCCATCTTTCCATATTGTTCCCTTCTAGAAATTTCCTCTTTGAATTTACCTCAAAATAGTTTATATTGAATTTTGTGCCACCAAATCATCATATTTATCTTCAACACAATTCATATAATTCAATAAATCAACTTTGTTGGCTTATATTCATTAAATATTTGATCTAATACATTTTACTATAACTCGAGAATAATACTCTGTTTGCTAGGAAAATATTGTCTTCTGGTGCTTAGCCAACACTGAGTTTCTTAACATCCACTAAGTCTTTACTAGTGCTTGACACTTACAAACTTTCTTCACTCAACACCAAATAGATTTCTCTTGCTTGGCACATTCTGAACTTACTACTTAGCTTCAACTAATTTTATGTTTGGCCTACACTAACTTTTCTTGGCTTGCACTAATTTCTTTATCAAGATTTGTAGACACATTTATTTACTTAGCCTTAAGTAAATAAATAATTCACAATATCATCAAAATCTTTCTTGGTCTTAGTGCTCCTTTTATACACCTATTAAACAAACCTTTCTCTGGGTTCTCTTGTTATCCTTTCTTTTCAAATCTTCTTCATCAATCAAAAAAATGATATCATTTAGACCAAAGTAAGAAATTATCTCACCAACAAGTAGCAGGTTTGACATTAGTGACAAAATAATGATTATTTTATGATGGGTTCATCAATCTTCTTCATTTCAACAATTTTTGTAGAGATAATTAAACTTATTAACAAAGAAAAGTTACCTTCATTAGTGATTGCACTCTTTAGTTTCTCAACCTTAAGCTTCCATAGTTTCCTTCCTTTGCTTGCAGACTCTACTTTTCCTTGCTTTGTAGGCTCTGAATATTTGGTCTCCTTAGGTGACTCTCCCTGACTTCACATAATTTTTCCTTCATAGGTCATCAAGACCTTTTATATCTTTCCCAGTGTAGCTTCCATCTACTTTACCCTTTTGTATTTCTATGGTTCTTTGGGTTCCTACCCTATCTCAACTAATCTAGTTGACTTCCTTTTTCTTTCTACAATTTTTTACTTTTTCTTCCTCTTCACTGGACTCCACTTATTGAATAGCGCATGATTTTTGTGGTTTTTCTTGTGACACAACTATGTAGGGAATAGCTAATGCTTCTAATTGAGATCTATGATAGTTATGCCTTCTGATGTTCATTCTGTTGCAAGTGGTTGTACATACATGATACCTTATTGATTGTTAGATTGTGGTGACTAATCAAGAAACTACTGTACGTACTCCATAATTTTGTGGGGTTCGGGGCATCGCCCCAAAAAAATAAATTTTTGTACTATTTGTAGATTCACCACTAAAGTTATGGGTAATTTATGGTTGACATGTTATAACCCTAAAGTAGTTTAAAACTTGTATAAAAGGGCTTAGGGTTAGGGATTGTTTCAGTAGTGTGATGCAAAATTGGTTCTTGCAGTGGTATTGAGTTGTAAGAGATTACGGTTTGTAATCAAGTTGTAATCATTGGATTGTAATAAGATTGTATTTGCTATTTGGTGAACGTAGCCCAGGGATTGGGTGAACCACATTAAATCTTGGTGTCTTGTGCTCATTTCTGTGTGATCTATTATTTTCTATTATTGGTTATATTTGCATGTAGTTTTTTTATTTTTGTCCATGGTTTTATCCTAACAAGTGGTATCAAAGCCTAGTTGTTTTTCTAGTTATCCTCTACAAGAAAGTTTCACAGTTGAGTGGAAGTCTCACAGTTGAGTGGGAGAAATGGTAGATGAGTGTAAGCTAAGGGTTCATGGAAGCCATTGGAAGGAAAATCCAAGAATCAAGAACCTATGTCCAATGATGAATGGGATCTTTTGGATAGAAAGGCACTTGGAAGCATTCAATTATGCCTAGCACCATCAGTGGCATTTAATATTACAAAAGTAAAGATGACAGAAGAATTATGAAAACCCTAGCGACATTGTAAGAAAAGCTCTCCACTTCAAACAAGGTATTTCTTATGAAGTGTTTATTTAATATGAAAGTGGCAGAAGGTGGATCTGTTGCAGATCATTTAAATGAGTTTAATACTATTACTAGTCAGTTATCTTCTGTGGATATCAATTTTGATGAATAAATTAAAGCTCTCTTGATTTTGTGTTCTTTGCCTAAAAGCTGGAATAGCTTGGTAATGGCTATGAGTAATTCTATTCCTAGATCTAGTACCCTAAAATATGATGATGTGATCGGTGTTGTTTTGAGTGAGGAAACTCATAGGAAATCCTTAGGTGGATCTACATTAGGAAGTGCTTTGAATGCACAAAATAGAGGCATAACAACTGAGAGAGGAAATAACTCTGGAAATCAGGGAAAGAGGTCACAATCGAGAGGACCAAATCATTGCTAGTACTATGGGAAACCAAGGCACAAAAAGAAAGATTGTAGGAATTGAAAGAAAAATGGAGATAACTCAGATGGAGACAAGGAGGAAAATGTGGTAAGTAACAAATCTAGAGAGGATGCTTTTCTTTTGTCTTTAGAAAGTGTTGATGGTTCATGGGTTTTAGATTCTGGTTCTTCATTTCATGCTACACCTCATAGAGGTTATTTCATTGATTATGTCCAAGGGGATTTTGGGCTTGTTTATTTGGGTGATAATGAACCCTATCAAATTGTTGGAAAGGGAAAAATTAAGATTAAGTTGCAGAATGGGAATTGTTGGCTACTACATGAGGTAAGACATGTTCCAAGGCTGAGTAGGAATTTAATTTTAGCGGGGCAACTCGATGATGAGGGTTGTGTAGTTACTTTTAATGATAAAAATTGGAAGGTTTCAAAAGGTTCCCTCATAGTAGAAAAAGGTGTGAAAGTAGGCAACTTATATCTTTGTATAGGTCATATTGTTCCTTCTACTTTGATTATTTTAGAGAAAAATGAATGTTCAAAAAAAATTGTTGCAGTTGAGCAGGGAGAACAAATAGCTACTTTAGGTTCTGATACATGACTGTGGCACAAAAGACTTGGGCACATGAGTGAGAAAGGTATGAAATTACTTCATTCAAAGAAAGTTTTACTAGGTTTAAAATGTGTTAATATAGATTTCTATGAAAGTTGTGTGTATGAAAAACAAAAGAGAGTGAGTTTTGTAAAGATTGGAAAGGAAAACAAAAAGGAGAAATTAGAGCTTGTGCATATAGATCTATGGGGACCTGCTCAGGTATCTTCCTTTGGTGGATCTCATTATTATGTTACATTTATTGATGATGCAACTAGAAAAGTATGGGTTTATTTCCTTAGATAGAAATCTGATGTATTTTGAACTTTTAAGAAATGGAAATGCTTGGTTGAAAATGAGACTAGTAAGAAATTAAAATGTCTCAGATCTGATAATGGTGGTGATATTGCAGTCATGAATTTAGAGATTATTGCTCCACTAATGGTATTTGTAGATGAAAAATTGTTCCAAGGACTCCGTAGGAAAATGGAGTGGCTGAACGCATGAACAGGACTGTAATGGAGCGCACAAGGAGCATGAGATTGCATGCTAGGTTTCCCTTACACATGTGGGTGGAAGCTATCAATACTGTAGTATATTTGATTAATAGAGGCCCCTCTACTCCTTTGGGCTATGGTATTCCAGAGGAGGCATAGACTGGTAAGAAGGTGAGTTATTCTTTTTTCAAGACCTTCAGTTATGAAGCTTTTACTCATATAGACTCTGAAAATCAAACCAAGCTAGAAGCTAAATCAAATAAATGTGTCTTTTTTGGATATGGCATTAATGAATTTGGTTATAGGCTTTGGGATTTTGAAAATTATAAAATTGTAAGAAGCCGAGATGTCATATTCAATGAGAAAGTGTTGTACAGAGATCTGTTGTAGCAACATGAGAAGAAGAAGATGATTATGTAGTGCTAGATGATATTCCAAAAGCTAATGTTCCAGCCATTCCTCATGATGTGCAACAACCGCAAAAATAAATATCACACACACCAGTGAATGTTAGATGGTGAATGAGGCAAGTTAGACCTTCACAAAGATTTTCTCCCTCTTTGTATTCTATTTTACTTACTGATGCTGGTGAACCTAAAAGTTATGATGAAGTTGTGCAGGTGGGTACTAAGATTGAGTGGAAGTCTGCAATGAAAGATGAAATGAACTCTTTGCTAAAGAATTAGACAAGGGATTTGTGCAAGTTTCCTACAGGTAAAAAGGCTTTTTAGAATAAGTTGGTTTATAAGTTGAAAGAAGAGGAAAGAGGTAAGAAAATATTTATGGCCAAGTTAGTTGTAAAAGGATCTGCATAGAAAAAAGGAATTTATTTTGATGAGATATTTTCTCCTGTTGTTAAAATGACTTCTATCCGTACTATTTTAAGTCTTGTGGCTACTAAAGATTTGCATTTAAAGTAGCTACATGTTAAAATAGTCTTCCTTCACGGTGATTTGGATGAATAAATATATATGGCTCAGTCATGGGGATTTGAGGTCAAAGGTAAGGAGAAATTAGTGTGCAAATTGAAAAAAAAGTTTATATGGCTTGAAGCAAGCACCTCAGCAATGGTATCTAAAATTTGACAGGTTTATGCATGAGCATGGCTATAACAAGTGTCATTTAGATTATTGTGTTTATTTTAAGAGGTTGGATGATGATAGCTACATTATTTTATGTTTATATGTTGATGATATGCTTGTAGCTGGGTCTAACATGGATCATATTAAGGGGTTGAAATGCCAGTTAGCACATGCATTTGCTATGAAGGATTTGGGGGCAGAAAAAGAAATCCTTGGTATGAAGATTTGTAGAGATAGGAAGAATAGAACATTGACGAATCTTAGGCTAATTATGTTGAGAAGGTGTTGCAACGTTTCTTTATGGAGAATGCTAAAGATGTCAGCACACCTTTACCTAGTCATTTGAAGTTGACTAAGGAGATGTGTCCCAAGACACACGAAGAGAAGGATAAGATATCTAAGTAGCCTATGCTTTAGCTGTAGGAAGCTTGATGTATGCTATGGTATGCACTAGGCTAGATATTGCACATGCAGTGGGAGTCGTTAGCAGGTATATGAGTCATCCAAGATTTGAGCATTGGAATGTTGTCAAGTGGATTCTAAGATATTTGAGAGGAACATCCAATAAGTGTTTACACTTTGGGGGATCTACTACTAATTTATAGGGCTATGTTGACTAAGATTTGGCAAGAGATATTGATACTAGGTGAAGTACTATAGGTTATGTCTTTACTATTGGTGGGGTAGCCATGAGCTGGGTTTCTAGGTTTCAGAAGATTAATGATTTATCCACTACAGAGGCAGAGTATGTTGCTACTACAGACGTAGCCAAGGAGATGATATGGCTTCAGTTCTTCTTGGAAGAATTGGGACATCCTTAGAAGGATAATTATTTCTTCACAGATACATACAAATGACAATCTAGTAGATATGTTGACAAAGTTTGTAACAAGGGAGAAGTTGAACTCCTCTTCAGCTTTAGTTGGTTTTCTAGACTAACCATGAATAAAAGAATAGTAGAGTCTAGGGTGGTTTGATCTAGTGGTAGCCCCATGTGGTAGGAGTATTGCTATAGGATCAATCTCCAAGTGGGAGATTATTGTATAATGTGGAGCCTTATCAGTCCCCAAGTGGGAGATTTTTTAGATTGTGGTGACTGATCCAAAAAGTACTGTACATACTCTATAATTTTGTGGGGTTTAGGGCATCACCCAAAAAAAAAAAAATAGTACTATTCGTAGATTCGCCATTAATAGATTTGTCACTAAAGTTATGGGTAATTTATGGCCAACATGTTATAACCCTAAAGCAGTTTAATACTTGTATAAAAGGGCTTTGGGTTAGGGATTATTTTAGTAGTGTGAAGCGAAATTGGTTGTTGTGGCAATATTGAGCTGTAAGGGATTACAAATTGTAATCAGGTTGTAATCACTATATTGTAATAAGATTGAACTTGGTGTTTGGTGAACGTAGCCTAGGGATTGGCTGAACCACATTAAATCTTGGTGTCTTGTGCTCATTTCTATGTGATCTATTATTTTCTGTT
Source organism: Cupressus sempervirens (assembly GCA_028749045.1). Taxonomy (NCBI): domain Eukaryota; kingdom Viridiplantae; phylum Streptophyta; class Pinopsida; order Cupressales; family Cupressaceae; genus Cupressus; species Cupressus sempervirens. Next base: position 23,367,001 of record CM053790.1, read on the forward strand.
ATAGGTTATATTTGCATGTAGTTTTTTATTTCTGTTCGTGGTTTTATCATAACATTGATTTCTTCGCTTCACTCCAACAATTTTTTGTCTAAATGCTATTGCTTCTTCTGGGGTCATATATGCTCCCTCCATGATCTTCCTCATGGTGGTCTCTACCTTCTTCTTTCATGACTTTTCAAGCTAAGCTTGATTAGTCATTTTCATGATTTCCTCATAGGTTCCAAACCTATTAATATATTGATGCAGTGAAAGGTAAGAGAATCCCCAAAGGAGATGTCTTAGCTACCAAAAAAATAACCATACAATAGAAGATAAAAAATAATGCAAGATCTTATATCAAATGAAAACACTTCATTCATAAAATAAATGACTGCATGTAATGTGGTGGGCTATAATGCCTACCTAGTTATAGCCAAACAAAGCAAGTAATAGTTCTACTAGATCCCTCAATATCTAATCCAAACCCTAGCTAGTCCAGATCCACACTCTGGTAGAAACCTCCAAGGAAGATCCAATTGGTACTCACAAGCCCACTAATAAATCTCCTTATTTCCCAAGCCTCAGCTACTATCCCTTCTCAAAATTTTCTCCTCTACCACCTTTGCTTCTCCAATATGGATGAATTACCACAATGTTGTTGTAAACTACGTCACACTCAATGCTCTATCCAAAGACTCAAGAGAAAATTGCTCTTCAGGCACTCTCCAGACTCACTCCTCTGAATAAATGAATTAATAATGACTAAAGACTTCATAATACCCCCTAATTATACCCAACTAAGCCACAAGTCAGTCTAGTAAGCTCCAAATTAAATATCCCTTACATTAAATACTTGAAGACCCACAAGTCAGTCTCTAATAGATATTAAATACCAAATGCCTTTAAAGGCTTACAATACTTATTAAATAAATAAAAATTAATTACCTAAGACCCAAATAGGTCCACTCAAATCCACCAAAATCCCTTAATCATGTAGGATAGATAACTGCCCCAGGATGATCCTGCATTAGACTCCCTAGGTGCAAAAAGAAAAGTGTGTCACAAACTCTGATGCCTAATAAAGAATCCACATCTATCTTCATCTTCACTAAAGGCTTCCACTCCAATAGGGACAAGAAAACCAACATGAAAATTATCCACATCTATCATCATCTTCACCAAAGGCTTCCACTCCAATAGGGACAAGAAAACTCACATGAAAATTATCCACATCTACATCACTCCTTCTAACACTAGAATCTCAACCATCAAATCAGCATGCTCACTCCCTAGAACAAATTGAACATAATGCTTCATTAGAAAATCAACAACTAGTGAATCCACACGAATAAAAACAAACTCCACATCAACAAAAATATGTAGATCTCCATAAACACATTCCAAAATCATAACACCAATAGTTTCATTGCTCACAACAAGATGCTCTACAACATACAATTCACGATCAACAACAACTAGATCATCCATGATTGAGTGCTCTGCAATCTCTATGTCAAACTCAACCAATTGACCATGAAAACCAATATCTATCCCAACATCAACAAGATTAGGAATATCCTTATCAACAACCTCTAGTTGTTCTATAATTTTTGTATCAAGCTCTAAAAATTGATCAATAAAACCAAACTCTTCCACCATGACCTTGTGATGACACCTTCTCTCTAACAAGTCTTCTAACTAGCTAGACAACTCTCTTTTAGACCAATAGAATCCATCTCCACAAATCTCTACAAAAATCAACCATCCCTTTCTTAACTAGATCAACCAAACTAGATTCAAACCAAGTAGACATCTTTGAAAATCTCTTCTCCACCACATCACAAAGATTCACAATTAGCTTAAGGTCTAATCCTCTTAGAGCCATCTTTTAAGATCTTTGTGAACCCTCTGCAATAAATCACTAAGAGATAAATCTTTACAACCATAGATCCATTTGCATGTCCTCCCTAGGTCCTAGTGAAAATTACATCAACTTTGATGATCTATCTACATGCTTAGGAATAACCTTTGCTCTGATACTAGTTGATGTAGTTCAAGGTAGAAGAATCCCAAAAGGAGATGTCCTAGCTACTAGCAAATAACCATATAGTAGAAGATGAACAAAAATTAAAGATCTTATATCAAATCACTACTCTTTATTCATAAAATAACTAATTACATGCAATTTTTTGAGCTATAAGGCCTTCCCGATTATGGCCAAATATAAAGCAAGTAATAGTTTTGCAAGATCTCTCAAGATCCAATCCAAACCCTAGCTAGTCCAGATCCACACTCTAGTAGAAACCTCTAAGGAAGATCCAATTGGTACTCACAAGCCCACCAAGAAATATCCTTATTTCCTAAGCCTCAACTACTATCCCTTCTCAAAAATTTCTCCTCTACCACCTCATCTTCTCCAAGATGGATGAATAATCATAATCTTGCTATAAATTACCTCACATTTAGTTCTTTGTCCATAGACTCAAGAAAAAATTTCTCTTCAAGAACTCTCCAAAATCACTCCTCTAAATGAATGAATGAATAATGACTAAAGGCTTCATAATACCCCCTACTTATATCCAATTGAGCCACAAGTTGGCCAAGTAAGCTCCAAATTCAATATCCATTACATTAAATACTTGAAGAGCCACAAGTCAATCCAAAACATAAATTAAATACCAAATGCCTTTAAAGACTTACAACACTTATTAAATACATCAAAATTAATTACCCAAGTAGGTCCACTCAAATCCACCAAAATCCCTTAATCATGCAGGATAGATGACTACCACAGGATGCTCTTACATCAAATATTCATCTCTATTTTTCTTTAGTATAACCTCCATGTATCCTTCAATTTTTTTCCTTAGTAACCTCATAACCAAGAGGTTCTACATACAACATTCTAGGTTTAACTAGTTCTAAGTATGTAAATTTAGTGTCCACCATAAAATTTATGTCATTTTTGTACTTCTTTACAATTGTAGGTGGGATCATGTACCTTTGTTTCATTTGACCTTGAAAGGTCTTCACAACTAAGTCCACCCTACTCTCAATCTTTTCAATATGATATCTTCTATATAGGTTAGTTATCTATTCAATAGTGTATATATCATTATTAAGCAATTTAGTCACTGATAAAAATGCAAATATCTTAATCAGGTGGAAGAAAAAGTAAGTTATTAGTGACCTAAATTTGAATTGACTATTCTTAACTTTCTTTATCCTATCCAAGATTTCTATCAACTGCACTATTAAGATCTCATACATATTTATCTTGACTTTCTCTACAAACATCTTATAGGATACATGTATAAAACCTATTTCCATGTGATGCAGGGGCATCCGAGGGTCAAGGCTATTGACTCAGACATGGGTTTTAGTTGAGATTTACTTTCAGGGGTCATAACTTTTGACTCGGATGTGGGTTTTGGCTGAAATTTTATATGTGGTTTCGCTAGAAGGAGTTATGTGGATTGTAGATAGAGCTTAGCTCTATAGGTGGCCATTTTAACATTTTTATGGGAGCCTAAAAATTCATCTTGACCTCCAAATCTAGATTTTAGTGTTTTTACAAATTTTTTTAGATTTTTGTTTTTGTAATAAATCCAAAATTGTATCTTTGATTTCATTGATTAGTTGGAAATTCATCTTGCCCTAGTTGGGGGCTTTTCCTGGGAAAAATTGGGATTCATAGGATGAGTTTTAAAAAATACCAAAAATGAAAATTTCCATTTTCTTGAAAATTTGCCAAATATGGTAATTTTTGAATTTGTAATAAGTCGGTGTTTGTTTTCAATGTAGAGGCATATTAGAGTTGCAGAATATTTTAATGAAGAATTATGTTATTCTGAAATATTTGTCTTGTGTCAAATTCTAATTTATTGTTTATTGATATTGGGGTTACATCACCATGTCATCTTCTCTACAGCTTGCATAAATCTTGGAAGCCATGATTTTCCATTTGAATTGAACATCCTGCTTAATTTTTCTTATCATGATTCCTCTCCTATTGTAGTTAGATTTATTGTTCTCTAAAACAAGCTTCTTCACATTCATTTCATTCACTAGAATTGAACCTTCATTACACAATATAGTTACTTCATGAATCAGGTTAACTAATATGTCCACTACATTATCTCCCAACCATAATTTCCCATCATGAATTCAGCTCAATATTGTCTTCATCCAATCTTCATTGTCAAACTTATGTGAAATAAAGTACTTAACTAACTTATTCTATCCTAAATGCTCATAACCATTCTTAAAGCTCATATCTTCATTGTAAACATGATCAAATTCCTTTTTTATGTTTTCTTCTTCTATTATTTCAAACTTAATCTTAAGGTAATTGCCTACATTTTCCAAATATAGAACTCTATCTAGAATCATTGAAAGTGTTTCTGTACGGTCTTCTTTCAAGGGTTGAATAAGGTTTATCTTAATACTAGGTTTTTCATCTTCTTCAACACCATGAATCAAACTTTTATCCATGTCTTCGACAAATTATACACTTAAAATCATGGATTAAACTTTAGAAAATTTTTAAATACCTCAATTATGTAGAAACAAGGTTTGCTCGAGAATTCACTTTAATGTTTCTTGGATTTTCTTCAACTTTCTTGTAATTTTCTCTTTATGTCTTCACACATCAATTGATATCAAAATCTTAAATCGGATCCTTTAATCCTTTTTATTTACCTACTCCATTAATTGTTCATGTACACAATCTTCAAAAAGTTGTTTCTACTAACTAGGAGACTTGTTTTCTTTCATGTGTCCTCATACAAATTCCAAAACCTTTGCACTCTTAACCATATCTTAAAAACATCATATTCTATCTCAGGTTAACTTCTCAAATATTAACTCAATTTCTTTGATCATTTCTACCTTTTTGATGCCCAATCCCTTATAAAAAGTACTTAATTCAAATAGGATGAATCAAATACAATTTTTGACTTCACTTTGCTTCCAAGTGCTTCATTTGACTATTCTACTAACACCACATGTGAACTGGATGGATCCTTAGCTTTAACAAATACCTCTTTGAACTCTTACACATGTTCCTTTATGTTTTCTTTCTGATTGTCATTGTCTCTATTAGTTCTTATGTCATAATTCATATTCATATTTCTTTTGAAGTTCAGATTCCTTGTTTTGTTCCTCATATCCATCCTAAAAAATCTTTCTTTATTAATAATTTTTTTACATAATTGTCATACTGGTGCATTGATTCCAAATCTGGGTCTTGGCTAGTTTACAGATGCTCTGCAATTTCTGGCAGTATGTCCAAAGTTGTTATAATTGTAACATACAATGTTATTCCTTGCTCCATTGTTTCCTTCTTCAAATCTTCTTCCTACAAGGTTGGTACCTCTAGACATTCTACTATTTCTATTACTATTATCAAGCTTAGGTTTCTTACAATTTACTACTCTATGACCAAAACCATGACAACTATAACAATAAAAATTAGTTATTGGTTTGAATAACTTACCTATGCAGTTTATTTTCATATGACCAACTTTATTACATGCATAGCATCTACCTTTGAATTCATATCTTACTTAGGTGATTACATTTTCTCAAATTTCTTAGGTTCATCAATTTGTTCAGGTTGTTTACCTCTTTAGGTTAATCAATAGATTGATTTAGCTCAATCTTGTTCAGATTTTCTTTCACTTGCATAGGCCCATGAATTTGAGGATTAGGTTCCTTTATAATTTCATATTTCTTAACTAAATTTTTTCCAATGAACTATGGAAGGCAAGTCTTATCATAATAATGTCCCTAATTTTTTTTTCATCAATCTTCTCACTTCTAGAATATAATCTCTCAAGTTATTTCTTATATTGGGATAATTCTCTTTCCACAATAGTATTGTACTTTTAGCATGAATTCTAATTATACTACATTGGGGAGTATCCTAAGCATTGGAGAGTATTGATATGTTGTAGTCATGATTGTGTTTGTCATTGATGTCAACATAGCAATGTTTCTACTAGAGACTAGAAGAATAGAAGTCAGAGATCTTATGTTGTGTAGTAACTATGGAAGGCATAGGTAATGCATAGTTAAAAACATGTCCCTAAGAGTGTCTCGATGTCATGGTTAAGAGGAAAAATTATGAGTCAAAGATGTACAACAGTTGCATTTGATTTACTATTAGTTATTTTATTTTAATTAATTGGGAAAGCCTCAAGGTTGACTCAAGGAAATATTATGAAGATATGGTATAAAGGAAAGATATTTTCCTAAATTGTAATGTGTGTTCAAGTATTGTGATCTTTTTATGAAGTGTGAAGTGCAAAGATAAGAAGAGTGCTTGAGGAATGTGCACATAAGTTATCTAAGGGATTATTAGATGTGTAGTCCATGATCTTATTACAAGATCAGAAGAAGTAGAGGTTCGGTTAACATGACAGATGAAGAGAAAAGAATAGTAGAGTACTAATTTTATTATTATGCAAGGAATAATAAAAATATTTTTTGGACATTGGGATCATTGGTCTTGCCCATGAAGTTGTTTGGGTATTGGGTCTAGCTATCTTCCACAACTCCTAACAGGGTTGGCACAATTCCTAATATGGTTGGAATCTCCTAACAGGGATTCGAAGTCTCCTAATAGGGACTCATATGTACTAAATGTATTCATAGACTCCTAACAGGGTCCATCCTCTAACAAGGAATATTTATATTAGTACATCATCTTGTGGGTACCATCCCCATCGGGGTTATTGTGTATGAGTATCTTGTTATGGTTTTAGTTTACATTATTCATATGGTTAAGATTGTTTAAAGATGGTATTGATGTTAATAGTTGTATAACTAATTCACCACCCACCCTTGCCCTCAATTATATTAGTGGACTATATATATTATAATATGTACTTCTCAAGTTCTACTTGTTGCATCTTAGTAGATTCAAGTTCATATGTAAATTTTGTAAGGTTGGATCTTAGATCTGCATTCTTAGATTTTAGATCTCACTCAACTTTTCTATCATCTTTCTTTAGGTCCAATTTCATATCAGTAATTTTCAATTCATTCTTCAAGATCTCATTTTATTTCTTTAGTCTATAAACTTCATCACTATCCTTGATTTGATCTATAGAATCTTTCTTGGATTTGAGATGGTTGATCTTATCATCCAACTTTCCAATGTATTCCTTTGTATCCTTGTATCTTTCTTTCAAAGAATCTCTTTCTTCAATAAGAATATCAATCTTCTCAACAGCTTCTTCTAGATTTTTTTCTAACTATTCCATATCCATAGGGATACTACTCAAGTTGTTAAGCCTCTTTTGGGAAATTGTGCTTTAATACCAATTGTTAGAAATAGGAAATACTTGTAAAGAAACTTGCAAGAAAGAATATAACCATTTCCACATAACCCATAATAGATCTGAAATAAATATTTAATTCAAATCCACATTCAAGAGAATACATAACATATCCACAAAAATTTTGACATAAAATATACCCTAGGAAACCCTCACTGAGGGAAAAACCCAGCCTCTGAAAGCATCCATTACCATGTATTTATTCAGGAAAAAGACAATTTTAATACCAACCATGGAAGCCTTCAAAGCCATAGCTACAACCAAGAAATCCATGTGAATAAGCATGAATCCACACATCCCATGTCATGCTTCCAACCTTCACAAATGTTCCCTTGGCTAACTTGTCAAGCCTTTCCCTATTCAACTCTTGCCTTTTCACCTTCTTCTCGTCTCTACAACTACCCTTGTGGTTGCTTATATAGTAGCCAATCCTATAAAACTACCAATTGGTATTAAATAAAACCATGTGCTACCTAACCCATTGACCCCACATTAATATTTAAAATTTAATTATTTCCCCCAACATTAAATAATTACATAAAATATTATTGAAATATTACAATTCAACTCATGAGGTATATTCCATGGGAATCTTTACATGTTGCATGTCCATCTAGCTTCTCCTAGATAGAACATTAGATAATAAAATAAAAATATTATGCAATGTGTGCAACACCCATTATCTCAATGATCTCCCACTTGTTGTATACATTGCATAGGGTCAATTTGTAGTCACATAAATGAACAAGGGAACAATCCTTCCTAGAACATCCACCATCATGGATCAAAGTACACCATGTGCTCCATCTTGGGACCTACAACAAAATCAAAGTATCCAAAATTTCAAACATGAATGATCCCACCTCGTTTTATTCTACTACCATCGAACATACATAGAAGCCATCCAAAGAGAAAGCTACCCAACCTATTGCCTTAGAAAATCATAATCTCCTGTACCAACTGAAATGTCAAGCATAAAAAACTTAATCCAAAGGTAATCACATGTATCCATAGTTGTCAAAATATCCACAAATGAAATAACACCCACAGCAAGTGTCAAACCCACCCAACTATTCATACATCCAAAGGTATACCAAGTTAATCTCACATCATCAATATATCCAATCTATAATGTACAATCACAAGCCTCAAGAGAAAAACCTACCACATATATACCATGAAGCTCCCACTGCAAAATATAGTGTCAAATCTATAACCAATCCACTCACAACATCTCAAAGAAGTGAATCCATGTAGTCTCAAGGACATCCACAACACATAAACCAATAACTTGCAAGAACAACACTCATAAAAAAGTCTCCAATACTCTTCCAAGTTCTCCACAACCAACAAAGGAAAGAGATAAAGGAATAACTATCTCATCTCTCACATGTCATACATGAGCACAAACTAGTGATCATAATCTCTAACCAATCTCAAATCCAATGTAAGTGAAATCGAACATTCTGAAAAACAACCAAGACCAAGAGAAACCATGCAAATCATAACCTATATAATGTCCTTCTACACACACCTCTAGATGTAAATTGTGTAAGTATGACCTCCTCCATAAAACCCCAACAAGAAGCCACAACAACACCCAAACCATACTATATAACTAATCATGGATGTAAGCCTCTCACAAGAAGATCAAACTCATAAACCATTCCTAAACCAAGGAATATGCCCAACATATAACCATCTCCCAAACTCAACTAGCATAACAACACATTCAAATGGAGATAACCAATGCTAAACCATCTCTCAGATGAATGCTTTAGAACTAACTCATGTAACATAGCTCAAAATCCATTTCCATGAAAAAAAAGCATGAACATAATGCACCTAAGAGAAATAATGGGCTATACCTCTCAAGTAGAAAAACTGTCGAGTAGACCAAGAGCAAGAAATGAGAATGCTCATCAAGATATCCAAATCCAAGTCTCCAACCAAGACTCATCTAAGAACAATCTCCTCTCAAGTCCATATTAGGTGAATGACCCTCAAAATTCTTGGTGAAACCATCAACCATCGCAACAAATACTTCTATAATCCAAGAGAAATCAGCATCATCACTGTCTATAAGTATCCATGAGCACTTGTAACCAATCAATCTATGCCAACACCAAATGCAACACACCAATATCATGAAGTATCCAGCTTATGATCGATGCACTCAATACTAAGAAATTAAACCAAGATCAATGTCAAAGTTCTAACCATGGCCTAAGGAACATAAACATGAAAACATGATCTAAACCATCTCAATCAAAGAGATAACATGCTCCATATGAACATACTATAACATGTCAAAACTCTAAACACATATCAAGAGTATACTATGACATAAACTATGAAACCATCTTTAAAAAAATAGTTTCTATCAAAATTATTTAGGCCAAATTTTTTTGTTTAGTTAGTTTCAATCAAAACTACCTTCTAAAGTAGTTTCGATTGAAACTATGTGAGGAGTTTCTATCGAAAGTTTTAGGGCCAAAAATTTGTCTTCCACATTTTTGGATGAATTTCTTCCTCCAAAAAAGTGTAACCCACTATTGTGGGTTCACCCCTTAACTCCAAGGATAACATGTCAATTGAAAGCATAACCACACCTTTACCAAGAACCATATGAGTTCTCAAGATGCAATCTTCTCCACATACCATGAAGAAAAACTATTTCCAAATACCATGAAGAACCATCTACACACACCATGAAGATAACCAAGAACTCCACGAGTCCTCAAGATCTAACCATCTTCACACACCATGAAGATAACAAGTTCATCATGCAAATGTCAAAGATGCTTTTGCATCAACAACATCTAAGACAAACTTCTAACATCTACAAACACTCTATAAATATATCAATGCCAAAAATTACCACTCAACTGTGATACCAAGGCATCATAAAATCTATCTCCAACATGAAGATCCTCCAGGTCTACACTCACATAACTAAAGTGTCAGTACCAAGTGAAACCAAGATCTCCAAACCAAGAAGATACAAACTAAACTAGGAAATAATCTTGCATTGTCACCTCATCATTGTCACAAGATCCCACTAAACTATGTATGCAAGCTATCAATGACATTGTGTTGAAAAAACCATCCTATAACCATGAAAATTAACCAAGGTATCAAATCATCAAAGAATTCAAAGTGCAAATCATGAGCTCCTTAAAAGAAACCAAATAACCATGATCCTCAACCAAAAAGATATACCAAAATAACAAAATTAGGAATCCAAACTAATAAACATCAAGGATGTACCTATGTATCCAATAATGTCATGTGAAAACCCATGGCACCATGATCACATCCATGAACTCAGAAACTAACTCTCAATATGTCTAACTTATCAGCATAAAATAGTCAACCACAATCCTCCACCATGACTATTCTTTGTAATAACATCGCATCCCTTCTATAAGAATAAAATTAAAAAATTATGTGACTTAGGGCATAGAAAACCTAAATGCAAGCCATGGATCTAAATATGCATCAATAATGAAAGATCAATGGTAAAAGATAGTCCATAACCAAGTTATAAATGCAAACTATAAGTATAGACTACTTACAACACTGCACAACTTGTAGACCCAACAAGTCATCATACATATCCAAACTGAATATACAATGACATCAAATCTTAAATCTCCAAAGATACAATGTTATAAACTCATAATGCTACTATAGTCAATATATACCATAAATTATTTAGATTAATATATCACCAAATAAACCATGCCAAACCTACACCAAATCTAAACCAATGTGTGGAGATCTACAAGAGCTTTTTGTTGACTACTCAAAGTCCAAAATATGACTCCATATGCTCAAGTTATGCCCTAATCAATGCTCAAAATAAATAACATCTAACTTTTAGGATCTTAAAACCTAACAAATTTTAAAATCATAGAAGAAAACCAACACTAAGTTATAGTTCTCTGAATTATCTTTCCAACACCTATAAGAAGTCTAAAATCTAATATCCTGAGAGAAAGTTATGGTGATTTTACTAAGATAGTCTTTTTACCATTTTCACTGCAATTTTTTTTTGTGACTAAAATTCTGATGGGATTAAATTTGATGGCCATCACAGGCTAAAACTTAAAAACTCTTTCATTTCCTCTGAACATGGCCAAACTAGGGTATATTATATATCAAAATTTATGGAAACATCAACCTAGATCCAATGGTGAGGTCTGTTTTTGCCCAAGTGGTCATTTTTGCAAGCTCCCCCTAAAACCCTCATTTAAATGAAACATCCAAAAAAAAACCTTTTTTCCAACAATCACATTCCAAAAATCTACCAACATCTCATTATAACTGAAAACCCAAAAGCCTCAGATCTGCAATAAACAACTCATATATCTTGCCCTTTCTTTTATCCTCTCATGCATTCCCATGGATTCAATCTAGGGTTACAATAATAAAACCATAGCTTTGATACCACTTGTAAGGTAACTTACAAGAAATAATATAACCATTTCCACATAACCCATAATAGATATGAAATAAATATGTAACTAAAATCCACATGCAAGAGAATAGACAATATACATACAAAAATTGTGATTGAAGATATACCCTAAGAAACTCGCATTAAGGGAAAAACCTAGCCTCCAAAAGCATCCATCACCATGGATTTATTTAGCAAAAGTACAATTGCAATACAACTATAGAACCCTTCAAAGTCATAGCCACAAACAAGAAATCCACATGAACAAGAATGAATCCACACATCCCATGCCATACTTCCAACCTTCACAAATGCTCCCTTGGCTAACCTCTCAAGCCTTGTCTCACTTGACTCTTGCCTTTTCATATTCCTCTTGTCTCCACAACTACCCTTGTGGCTACTTATATAGTAGCAAGTCCCACAAAACCACCAAGTGGTATTACATAAAACCATGTACTAAAACCATGTGCTACCTAACCCATTGACCCCACATTTAATAACAAAAATTTAATTATTTTCCCTAATATTAAATAATTACATGAAATATTATCAAAATGTTATAAAAAAAACTCATCAAGTTTATCCCACGGGAATCTTTACATGTTGCATGTCTATCTAGGTGCTTCTAGATACACCATTACTTAATAAAATAAAAATAATACAATGTAAAAATATCATACAATGTGTGCAACACCCATTATCTCAACAATACTTGAGGGGGGGGGGGTGAATCAGTCTTTCACAAACTTGATCTTGAAACTAGATATAATTAACAGTCTTATAACTTGCATATGAAATTAAACTAACTATGTTGAATAGTAAACATAACCATGCAATAAGAGAACCTCATACCACTATATGTTGTTAACTAGGGAAATTTTGGCCAAGGGAAAACCACAGTGGGGATGGTACCCAAAAAGTTATCCACTAATCAAAAGTGTCTTGTGAAAGATATTAACCCTATTAGGAGTATATTACATTTGTATAATGTCTCGATGAATCATTCTCGAGGAATGAGGAGTGAATCAGTCTTTTAAAAAATTTATCTCAAAACTAAATATAATTAACAGTCTTATAATTTGCATATGAAATTAAACTAACTATGTTGAATAGTAAACATAGTCATGCAATAAGAGAACTCATACCACTATATGTTGTTAACTAGGGAAAGCCTAGCCAAGGGAAAACACTAGTGGGGATGGAACCCACAAAATTTTTCACTAATCAAAAGTATCTTGTGAAAGATATTGACCCTGTTAGGAGTATATTACATCTGTATAGTGTCTCGATGAATCATTCTCAGGGGGGGGGTTGAATCAATCTTTTACAATCTTTATCTCAAAACTAGATATAATCAGTAGTCTTATAACTTGCATATGAAATTAAACTAACTATGTTGAATAGTATACATAACCATGGAATAAGAGAACTCATACCACCATATGTTGTTAACTAGGGAAAGCCTAGCCAAGGGAAAACCCTGGTGGGGATGGTACCCACAAAATTATCCACTAATCAAAAGTATCTTGTAAAAGATATTGACCCTATTAGGAGTATATTACATTTGTATAGTGTCTTGATCCTTGTTAGAGGACTAGGCCTTGTTAGAAGCCTCAAACCTGTTAGGAATTGTAATATACAAATAAAAAATGTATGCAAGATGAGCCCATTTCCCAAACATGCAATATACAATGTAGTTCCTTGATACAAAGATATAGATACAAAAACTTCTTTTACACTTCTGCTGATATCTTTAGTATCTAATACTGTCTTTTCTGGTCATCCAAAAATTTGATTCCTCTACCCATATGTCATATTTTTCCAAGCACTTGCTAGATACATACTTCACCAAAACTTTGTATTCACAAATTTTCCTTTATACCTTTACAATTACAATATTACTGCCTAATCGACCTTCAAGGCTTTATACACTTACAAAATACATAATTAACTTTATCCTTCTTAGGGTTAACATCTAGTATGTCATCCCTAATTAGTTAAATAGTTATTTCATAAATAAAATAATTTCTTAACTTAAACTACATATTTTTCTATTATACCATATTCTTCTTGTATATTGACATAATTGGCAATCTACCCCTAACTCTATCTATACTATCTATATTGACCGACACCCTGACATATGTCATCATTATCATCATAGCATTAGGCATCCATATCTAACTTCTCACATGTTCAAGAAATTCTTGTGAATCTCGCCAACCAAAAATCTATCTGTTTTGCCAGATAAAATGTATCATACTTAGACAATTTTTAAAGTATGTACATGTCAATACTTCATCTTCATGATCTACCCACTTTATGACTGATATATTTCAATAAATGACATCGAAATTTCTAACCTATCCAAATTTTCAATAGGTTAGAATTGAGGGGTCCAAGCATAACAAGCATAGGGGTATCCAAAATTACTAGATCCACCTTGATAGGCAGTGTTGTAATACACAATATTCTCTTTGAAATGTTATCAAATCATTGGGTAGGAATGTTATTAGGATGAATAGATGTAATATTATTATGTATATACTTAAACATATCCATACGATAGATATTCAAACTAGAGCCATTATCAATCAATATTTTTCAATCAATGTTTGGCATATTGTATTTTTATTGCTAGACATATCTAGCTTAAGAGAGTCATAACAATATTGAATCTCCCAAGGAAGAAAATCATCATGACTAAACATAATTGGAGGTGTGATAGGATTAGTATTCATGCATTGCAAAAAGGCATTTATGTTATCTTGATTAGTAGGTTGAATTGAGAGAGTGGCTAAAGTTTTTTTCAAGGCTTCATGATATGTAGGAGATGTTTGAAGAAGTTTTGAAAGAGAAATATTGGAGGGGGTATTACATAATTATCATACCATAAAATAATCCATCCAAATCTTCATTATGGACCAAAAATTGTGAGATCTACAACCACAAAAATCATTCATCTTTCTGGTAGGGTCAACCTAAAGAAGAATGGTTGACTTAAGAAAATAGGGATTGGTAGGGTCACAATGCATCCCTATTTGGTAGTGTCTAAATGTGGAACAATTTATGGATCTCTAAAAATTTTTGAACTAGAGGTTTACACCGATGTTGATTGGGTTGGTAATGTGGATGACATAAAGAGTGTTAGTGGTGGAGATTTATTCTTAGGAGAAATATTGATAATATGGTTAATAAAGAAATAGAGTTGCACATTTTATAATCCAATGATGAAGTTGAGTATGTTTCTATTGCAATTAATTATCCTAATAATGTGGGGATTAAGCAATTGTTGAAAAGGATACAATAACAAGTTACTAAGCTTGTTACTATCTATTATGAAAACACCAATGCAATAAATATATCAAAGAATCTAATGATGCATGTAGAAAAAAAACATATATCTATCAAGTATCACTACTTGAGAGAACAAGTATAAGAGAAGCAAGTAAGGCTTGAATATGTGAAGTCTAAAGAACAAATTGTTGACATATTTACCAAACCATTGCCTAAGGATACTTTTGATTATCTAAGAGGTAAGTTAGGGGTGCTTCCCCTATCCAAGATTCACTAAGTGAAGATTAATGTTGCATCAATTCATGGATGATTAGATATATCTTTGTGGGGTTTATGCAAGAGTTCACACATTAGGATAAATTCTAAAGTTCTGAAAATATTTGTGATGCAAATGATGTAAATAGTACATGCAAGGTAAAATGTATAACTACAAGGTTTTATAAGTTTCTTATTTGAGACTTATAGTTACCTTTGGCATTGCTGTCAAAGAGGGAAAGAGTGAATAAAGGGGGAGCGAGTACCTAAAGAGGGAGAGAATGACTAAAGGAAGAGAGAATATGTAGAAAATGAGATGATGACTCAAAGGGGACAAAATAACAAAATGAGAGAATATTAGAAAAGTGACGTATACCCAAAGGGGGAGAAATGTTGAAGGTGGAGTTGATGAAGATACAAATTGAGTGACTCCAATGCTAAATCTATTGTAGAGAATTTGAATGATGTTAGAGAGCTGAAAATTTATATTGTTGTTAATGTGTACATTTGTTTATCTTGTGTGTAATGTTGTATAATGTAAAATCTTATGTTATGTATTTCCATCAACGCTAAAGGGGGAGATTGTTACTGCCAACTGATAAGTTACTTGATAATGCTATTAGTGTATGTAAGAGAGTCATATTAGTTGTTATGTTGTCATTGATGTCAAGCCTTAGTTGGTTAGAAATTATACTAATTCAACAGAGTGTTATATAATTTGATTGACAAAGGGGATTTGATTGATGAAGAGGATTTGAATAAAAGTATGATGATGACATAGTTGATAAGAATTTGTATTCAATGGACACTTAAATAAATTGGATCCTGATAGGTTAATGTTGTAATTAAGTTCATAATTATTTGGTTGGTTGGAGGAGTACAATATTTCCTAAGCTACAAAAGTGTTAACCAAGTGCCTAGAAAACTAAAGATGGAGTTTATTGTTAACTGGATAATTCTAGTGTTAACCGAGCATAGTGTTCCTCAAGTCAAGTTATAATATTCATAGAGTATGAGATGGAAGAACAAGTCAAGAAAGATAATATTTGAGGCTAACTTGTGATGAAAATAAGGAATGTTCAAGATGTTCAAAGGCTAAGGTCAAAGTTTGTTACAAGACCTATGGATGAAAAACAAAATGAAGATCTAATAAAGGCTATTTAAGCAAGATAAGGATGAGCACAAAGTTCAATAAAGTTGTATTTTTTTAGTGTCTAAATTTGATGAATTCAAAATCTATGGATGTGCTTAAGAAGTAAAATCTAGGAGGCTAAAATTAACTATTTAAGGAGATGATTGTGACCATATTTGGTTGCTTGTTGAGTGTTGATTAAGTGTGAATTATCATTGAAGTTGAATTAAATTATTTATATTAATATATATTCACAATCAGTGCCTTTGTTTTGGCATATTTGATACTATTATTTCCTTTGTATTCATCCATGGCATATAAGTTATTATTTTCTAAAGAAATTTAGCTTGTTTGTATGGGATGATTTCATGTGACACTTATGTCCATGGTAAAGGGAAAGTCTAGGTTTGCAAGTTTTGTTTTCATTTTTATGTTTTGTTTATTAAATAATTTTTTTAAAGAATTAAATACACATATATGTTAGAATAAAAAAATGCATCCAGGACTTCCTTTTGAAACTCTAAGAATCTAATATTGTCTTAAAATAAGATCGACTAGAAGGTAGTGAGGCTTGTAGTTTATCTAAACATATGGTAAAAGACTAAAATATTAAATGATTTGTATCCTCTTGTAAAAGTTCATTTTTTGTATTCCACTATTTTAATTTGTGGAAGAAATAAGTCAAGATGATGGTTTACTATTTCCTAGAGAAATTCTAGTTATGTGCGAAGGTTCCACACTATGTTTTAGTAATTAAGGAAGTTATATAAGAGGTATATTGATATTTAGAATATGTTTCCTAGTTAACATAAATTTAGATATCATTATTATTGGATTTATCCTTGTAAATTTTCCCTCATAAATTCCTATGTCTTCAATTGTAAATTAATTGATAACATAATATAACTAAATTCAAATTCTTACACAACTTTAAGGTATTAAAATCCAAAATTATAGATTCTTGAAAATTAATATTAATTATCCAATACAAGTTTTCTAATATATAAGATACCTATAACAAGTAATTTATTGTGTTAATGCTATTAAGACTCAATTGTGTAGTTTTTTATTCAAGTTCATTGACCCATATTCCACGAGTAGTGGTTCATGGGAACCCATCTCTTTCATGAATGAATGAATCACTTAGTACCTAGTGCAATTATAGAAAGCTCAAAGATGCAATGAGTGTTAATTGTTCTATTAATTCCCATCATAGACATGTTCTTGTGAACGATTAATCATGAAAAATAGGTCAAATAACTTGTATTGAAAACTACATAGTAGAATCATAAGAGAAATAATAAAATTTGACCCATTGTGAAAAGTATCTCCTACTTTTAAAATAATTTATTATTATTGCATCCCTTTTACCCCTGCCCTACATGGTGAGAATAGTAATAAAAAATGTTGGCAACAATATGTTTAGGGTTTTGGCTATGGAGGGGCCAAAATGCACCTGTATAACCAATTTGTTTCTATTTTTTAACAAATTAACATTCATATATAAATTTATAATTAATTAATAAGGGAAATACTTATGTTTTTTTTGAGTTCTTAGTATAGGAGAGGAAATACAATTAACAGTTGAATTGATCAGTATTTAATATAAAAATCATGAAGTATACAAATAATATTTATCTTAAATAATGTTACCTTGATATTTTTACGTAAGAAGTTATAAGAAGGTTAATTCAAAAATTAGAGTAATTTGAAATACTTAACTTCTCTCTCCCTGAATTAAAAAACCTTCTCTTTGCAAACTTGTCTCTCTCTGCATACTAAACTGGAAAGTTAGAGTTTACCAGTTGGAACCAATGTTTTCTCTTTTTCATTCTCTTTCCGCAAACTTTAACTTTTTGTTCTAATCCTAACCTGAAGATTTCAAGAATCCAAACTCTGTCTATTTAAAAGAAAATATAATGGCAGTCATAATTCACAGGAAGCAAACAGTTGATAAATAGTTTCAAAAGGCATGTAGAGATGCAATTGATGGTTTGAGGATGGAAGGTGGGGAATATTGATCATCAATCAGAAAATTCTGATTCACGTACTAATTACATTTCACTCAATAGATAATGATGCTTGTGCACAGATAGAATCCTCAAGGCATTGTGTAAGCTATCATAAGTTTTCTCCAAGACTTTGAGTTTCACCAGCATTGACGTCTTAATTTTGTCAGTTGATCGATCTCTCATATCTGCACTTTATTTGGTGTATAAATGCATTTGGAAGTTGCCTTAGAATGTTGAGGTAGTAGAGGTGACAAGGCACATAAACCATTTGACAGGATACCTTAGAGAGGCGTAGTTTCTCAGTCATCTCAAGACAGACGAGGCACGTGAACTGTTTGACTGAATTCTTCCCCCGCCTCTCCCCCCAATCGATGGAAATGATAATTTTTTAATAAAATCCTGTCCAATACAAAGCATGAAGCTATGGACGATGCAAGGTATCCATCTGGCATGATACTGCTACACTATACATGAGCTGTTTGGCAAAATGTCAAATGAGAGTCGAAGAAATTCAAGTTGGAGAGCACGCGACCCACTAGGTGTAATGATAGATGCAAGGAAAGTGATTCATCAATTGAAGACATAGCAGTTTTGCCTGTATCAAAGGAGATTATAACTTTCCATCCACGGTAGGAGTATGGAAGAAGACAAACCCAACACATGAACTGATTGACTGAATTCTACAGAATCATCTCTCCTTCATCTCAATTAAATAACGAATGCTCATAATAGACCAAGAAGCCTCCAACTGTAGCAGATTTTCTGATGGAGAATTCACATCCCAAGACTAAAATTGGGTAGCTAAAATGTATATATCAAATAGAAGCATGCTAAAGGAAAGGAATGGGCTCACCGATGCAAGGTTTTCTTAGATGACATTTTCGAAGCCATTGGTTAAACATATGAAGAGTACGGAGACAGAAATGAAGACCTTGGGAAACCTTCAGGCCCGTTTGGTAATGGGAATATGGCTGGAATAGGCATATGTCTGTTCTTGAAATTTTTGAATTCTCCATTTAGATGCACTAGCTAGGAATTGGAAATAGGCATACAATAAGAGTACCTATTTCATTTTTGACAAAAAAAATGAGTATCTCAATTCTATCTAAATAAATAGAATTAGAATACTTATTCTTATTCCAATTTTTGACTTTGTTAAACAACACAAAATTTCGAATCTGTGAAATTGTGCTGCTCATTTTTGTCAATATTGGCACTCAAGCTTATGTGATTTTTTGGCACTCAGTCTTTGAATTGAAATAAATTTGAAGGTGAAGTGAGACCTTTAAATAGGTGAATTCTAAGTGTACTCACGAGTTTCCATATGCTGACCTCCCCGCTGCTACAAACAACTTCAGCAATAAAAAAATCATTGGTTTTGGCGGCTTTTGATCTGTCTACAAATGCAGTACTTTGCAAGGCACAAACAAAGCTGTGGTTGTGAAAAGAATATATCTGTCCTCAAAGCAAGAAAAACATGAGTACATAATAGAGATTGACATAAACAGTAAACTCACTCACCACAATCTTGTTAAATTTCTGGGATGGTACCTTCGAAATGGTGACTTGCTTTTGGTATATGAGCTACTCCCAAATGGAAGCCTGGGCAAGTATATTCATGAAAGCTTAGAAGTTGGGCTAGATTGGGGTCAACGATACAACATAGCCTGTGACGTAGCTTCTGATCTGCTTTATCTTCACAAGGATCGCATGAGAGTGTTCGCATAGAGATATCAAAGCGAAAAATGTGATGCTGGATTCAACTTTCAAAGTGAAGCTGGGTGATTTTGTTCTCATTCCTTCCCTGGCTTTGTGAGGACCAACTCCCCATCAATATTCTGGTAAATCAAACAGAGAATAGGAAAATGTATTCTCATTTTCTATTTTCGAATTAACAAATTCAGAATATGTATTCATATTCCTGTATTCCTATTCTTGTAGTCAAATAGGCCCTCAAGGAAACAAGGTAGGATGCACATGAATCGTTTGACATAATACCTTGATTTAAATCCACATGTAGTAGTTAGAATACCTACCCTAGTGCAAAGGCATATGTGTGGACCCCAATATGTTTGGTCAAATACCAATTGATAGAAAGTATGATACAATCATAGAACATATGAGTTGTTTAAAGTCCATAATCTCCATAAATTGCCAAGTACAAAAATATATCTCAAGGTAAATGCAGATTTTTGGTAGACAAAATCAGTGAGGGAAGCATTACACCATAGTGACCACGACTCATTACTTAGTATGGGAGATTAATAACACAAACTGAAATTGGTATTTTGTGTGAGTTTTGAGGATGTCTTATATGTTAACATGGCAAGGATGAAGAAACCTACAAACTATTTGATAAAATATTTCAAATAAATGCTAGAACCTACACACGAAATGGAGGTTTTGGTAGTGTTTTATGTTTGCCTCAAGGAAATGATAGTTTGAAAATACAATGTCAAAAGAACATTGAATTCATACCCAACATCTCACCAAACAAGGGTTTTTGTAAGCAATACCATGAAATACAAATTCCAAGGCAAACAACCTCCCACAATTTTGACAAACACACTTCTTGAGATATCAGATACCAAAATGGGATACATTGACATTGCAGTTTTTTGGAAGGAAATGAGCAAAGAGGATAGATCACTTTTGGCATAACAAACATTAGAAAATAATTTGGCTCATGTAGGAGGACATCCACTCGCAGTTCAGTGTACCAAACTAGTTTTGGAATGTATCAAGGCATATGATCAGAATTGTAGACACATTAAGACCTCAGGAGGTAATGTCCTGGTGAGGTTAGATTTGATATATTTCTCCATTTTACTCAAATTCCTAGTGAGGGATGAATTCATAGAAATGTCTAAAGAAGGTGCTCAAGGGTATTTCCATCAGAATATAAAAAAGGGTTTGAATTGTATTGCTAAAAGATGGCTATATCAACCTAGGAGAGGGAAGTCACAGTTACCAAGAGCTCTACGTAGAATACTTTTTAGGGAAGACATTTCAGATATGATCATCCTTCTTAGTAGAATAGTGGAGAATGAGATAGCTTAGGATTTTTAGGATTGGATGTTCTTGTACATCAATACCATCACCACTAGAAAATAATTTATTGATTGGGGGAAATGATTAATGATGCTCTTCATTGTCAGTTGATTGAATTCAATATGAATCAAGGATTCTACAAGTCTGTGTACCTTATGTATGTGATTGCTAGTATGAAGTCATGGCCTGGTCTCAACCCATATGGGGAATACAATGTGGCTACACAAATCTATAATTACTATGCCCAGTTAAAATTGAAATAAAGCAATGTACACTTCCATAGGGTGAATGATGCTTTTTCTATGCTCACAGCTAGGGAGCTACAGGGAGATATTGATGCAGAGGGATTTTAGAACCTTTAGAAAATCAAAATGCACGACTTAAGGCTTCACATGCATGAATGCAAATTTCAGCAAATGTATAGAAATTTAATGAAATGAGGGTCAACACATGAAGATGTTGCCCATTCAAATCTGCATTACAACTGGATTTTCCTGTAACAGAAAAACTCAAGAACTTCATTCTATTCACTTTCTCCCAAAAAAAAATCTCTCTTCCAAAAAATCTCTCTTCAAAAATCTCTCTTCAAAAAATCTCTCTTCAAAAATCTCTCTTCCAAAAATCTCTCTTCAAAAATCTCTCTTCCAAAAATCTCCTTTTCAATATGCACTCTTTCTCTTTTTGAAAAACCTTCTAATGTAACTCCCAAAAATCCATCATAGCTTTCTTGTGGCTATTGGACCCTACAGCTGTCTTTCTTTCTCAAAGGCCCAAAATATTGAAATATCTATGGTGAAGCTAACTTTAAACTCTTTTCAAAGTCGTTTCCCATTTGATGTCAGTGGGTACATTAAAAACAACCTGATGATGGCCTTGGCTATCTTCATTTTCCTATGATGGAAGATTATTGGGTAAACTATGAGAATGACTTTGAGGTGAGAAAAAGAGATTGGATGAGATTTATGATGCAAAAAATTATTGATTATAAGATGGGATGGGATGTGAAAGGCATAAAGGAAAATCAATCAAATCTAATTGATCCTTTCATCCTTGAACAAATATAGTTGTTGGAATTACCATATATCAATTAGTATTTACCAAAATTGAAAGACCTCAAGGATAGATAGAACCTTCTTTGTGATTCATCGAATAGAGAAATGGTTAAAAACTAAAGTCAAAGAAGCCATATCCACTAGGCCAATAGGGAAAGACAATGCGAAGAAAAATAATACTCCACATGAAGGTAAACCCAATTCATCCATTCCATTTTCTCCATCCACTACTTATGGTTCTTTACATGGTGCACAAGGTGGAGATGATGGTGAAGATCTAGATAGAAGAATTGACCTAGTTTTAACATGTGAGCTAAACATACTCACTAGGAAGAAAAAGTCAAAACCCAAAGAGAGCTTTAAATTCAATCCAAAAAATGATAGGTGAAGATCCTGAGATGAATGTTTTACCATAATCATTCATAGATGAAATGATCCAATCCATAACATTTCCTATGCACTCTTCATCTCCTAAAAGTGTGGAAGGGACTCAAGAGGTTCTAGTTATGGAGAATACAAATGACCAAGATTTCTCACTTGCAGTCCTAGAGGTTCCTTCAGTGAATTATTTATCTACCACTATCTTAGCATCTTTGTTACAACAAAGTCATATTTAATTCAAGGGAAACCCCTAGAGGTTGTCCAATTGGAAGCACCAAACCTTTTAGGGTTTCCCTTGAATTAAATATTACTTTTGATTTTGGGATTGATATCTTGTTTGGGACTTGAGACTATCTCCTCAATGTGGTGGATCTGGACCTTTTTGGGTTACCACAAGGTTGGGTGATGGTGCTTTTTACTTTTACCATTGAGATTTGTCCATAGATGTCATGGTTGGAGTTTTTTGTTCTGCATTTCCTCTCTTTCTATTTTTTTCTATTATGATGGATTGTTATATCTATATGATGGATGATTTTACTTATTGTAATGTACTTGTTTCATGGATTCTAAAGGGATGATGTAATCTATTTTGTAAATATATATTCTTTCAACCTTTCATACCTTGTGACATGTACAGTGGATGATTGTGCATTCTAAATTTTATTGCCATGTGGCATTCAGAATAAATGTATATTATTTAAATGGACTTGGACTTGTAATTATTCTTTTATGTGGATGTGTTATTTATTAGACTTAGTATTATTTCAATTTATATGTGACTCAACATCTTGGGATCCTTAAGGAATATAATCTATTATGTTTGCTCATGTATGATTGTATGTTATCGCTTTTGCTACTTTATGATTGTTGTATGTGTTATCTTTAATTTTTATTTTTTTTGGAAAACTTAGTAAAACTTTAGGTTAATTTTTTTGGATCCCTTGGTGGGGTATTACATTATCCAAGGTCCAGATGCACAAATAATTTTTTTCATAGCTTAGTGGACCCATATCTGTAAAACATATTCATCATACATGCAACCATTAGATCATACAATCACTTAAACTTTGTAGGTTACTATCAAATCAACTTTGTAGAAATGTGAGCATAAAACATAACAAATTCAATAACCCATTTGACACAATGATTTTATGTGGAAATCCAATTTGGGAAAAAACACTAGTAACATGCTACTAATTCTCACTCTTCTAAAGTGATGCCCTGTGAAAGGCCAACCCTATTAAAGGTTATAATGCACACCATTAAATGTTACATAGTTAGAGGATTTCAATCACCTTGTTAGGAGTGAGCCTTGTTAGAGGACTTTAGATCATTCACTTAGAATGTCACCCAGTTAAAGGATTTATAAATGACTAGTAGGTCAACCTTAATCCAAAGGATCTACCCTAGACTAATACAATGATTAGAAAGTAATAGTAAGGCTTGAACTGATAACAACTTACAACTTCACTTTGCATATTACAAATCTTTGTTTTAGTCCTCCATTTTTCTTGGCTTTCACACACTTCATCTTTTATAGCTTGTCCACCCTTCAAGCATCCATACCCTTAAGCCTTCTTTCTTTACTTGCTAATAGTAATCTCTTCTCTTTGGTCATTGAATGAAGCAATACCTTAATTTTCTTTTCTCCCTTAGGTTCTCACACAGGACAACCTTTTCTTTTGACCAATCATTACTATAAATAGAAAATTTAGATATTTTTTCTATTCATCCTCTATCGTCTATTTTAGGGTTAGGTAGGATTCAATGAATCTACCCATCTTTTCATTTTATTCCCTTCTAGAAAATTTTCCTTCAATCCTCTTTGGATTCACCTCAAAATGGGTTATCTTGGATTTTGGGCCACCAATTCATCAAGCTTATCTTCCACATGGTTCACACAATCCAATAAATTAAAGTTGTTGGCTTAGATTCATTGAATTCGCGATCTTTCTCATAATGTTGTCACACGACATTAACTTGCTTCTAATCCTCAGCACATATTACATTGCTCAACATCCACTATCAAATTACTCAACATGAACTAAAGATTATTGGTACTCAACATCAACTAAACTTTACTCAGCTAACACTGTATCACTTGACATACATTGAGATTTGACTTTTCTTGGCTCCAACTAATTTTCTACTCAGCTTCACCTAACTTTTTTCAACACTTATTATGCAGATTGTTAAACTTGGCAGACACAATTCATTTTAGTTATTCTTCTGAACTTAATCAGTGTATCAATCCTTTGCAACCTAAGTAGATAATCAATCCACTATAATAACATTGACTTAACTGATCTTTGTACTTCTTTTCTATATCATAACTCAACCTTTCCTCTAGGTGCTATTGTTACCTCATTTGATCAAATCATCTTCATCAATCAAACAAATGATAGTGCTCAAATCATCTAAGCAATTGGCTTACTAGCAAGTAGTCGGTTTGACATTAGTGACAAAAAATTGAAACACATTCACATACTTGTATCAATCTATTCTCAATAGTGAATCCTACCTTAGGAAACCTATTTGTTGATATTGTACATAAAGAAGAACATAGATGAGGTGGATGAAGTTGATTTTAACTTAACTCAAGTAGATTTAGGTTGAACTACTCATGATGGTAGAGAGCATAATTTCTAGGTATCATCTATTGTCCTAATCAAATAGTCAAAAAGAGTAAGCAAGCTAAAAATCATCTCAAGCATCAAGTTTGATCCATTTCTTCATGCATCTGATCAATGGTAGGTGATTCATTCCCAAATCCTAGTGCTTCTATGGAAGTAATGGAAGATCCTAAGAAGATGTTTTATGAAGATGCCATTGAAAACATAGGAGAGTGCCATGCATATGGTAAGATGGTAAAAGCATGGAAAAAACACATGAATGAGCAATACTCAAGCCTATTTCATGAGGCAAAGGTCACATATGCTAAGGCAAATCACATACAACAAATCATTCAAAAAGATTTGGAAACTCTTAAGGAACAATAACCATTTTCGAGAGAAATTGATGGTAATTTAATAAATATTAAAGGAATGGACATCGATATAGTTAGATCTTTAAAATTGATCACAAGGGGAGAAGAAGATCAAATTAACATATGGTTGGAGAACATCAAATGGAAGTGTGATATCATGGATCAGAAATTGAATGAGTAAGATAGGTTCCTAAAGACTTGAAAACTATTAAAAAAGAAGGCCTTGGGAAATATACCAATGATTGTGGAAGGTATTTCTATCAGCAAACATACTCTAGATCCAAATGTATCTTCCATTTTGGAATGCATATAATTAAAAATCAGCACTAAACTTGGTAGTAAATAGTGCTCAAATGCAGACATCGTAATGAGATTGAGCACTCTCTTAGTGGCACTAGACTCTTGTATTAAAAATTTGCTAGGTAACACTCTAGAACTGGATGAAATTAGGAAGAGCCATGATTTATGCAAGTTGAAAACATAGAGTGTGGTCATCATAGCAAATAAAGCTTTGGCATAGGTAATCAAATCATTCATATCATATAAGATGAATTTGACTCAACTACTCACAACACCCCTAGATCAAAGGGCAGGCATATGAGACATCAATGATCATAATTGAAAGTTAAAAGTAGGAGTATCTAAGGTTGTCGAGCAAAGGTTTTACTTGTATATTTTGCAAAGAAGTCAACTTTAGGATTCATTTTGGTTTTGTTCAATGCCTTATATTTTTTCTAGTTATGGTTAAGGATGATTGTTAGATTTGTTCAGGTTAGTTCATTAGTTATGAATCATCTTCAGAGTAGTCCAAACTATAACTTTTTGAGTAGTTATGAACCCATAAAGGTGGTTATGTTAGGATAGATTATAAATTCATGAATAACATATGTGAGAAAGGAATTTTTGGATTGAAAAATAAGGGGACTCTTATGTTGAAGTTTGATAGGAAAGAAATTTTTGGAAAGTGCATACAATTCTTGTTCTTGTAATCAACAAATTTTCTTATGTTTTTGGTGCAAATAAATAAAAGGAAGTGCATTCTATGTTCTCTTTTCTACAAAATCTGAATTGTTAGGGTGTTGATTCTTGTTGTAGTTAATGTTTTTATGGTATGGTGTAAATGTTAGTGAACCAAGGGCATATCCAACTGTTGGAGAAATTGATTTGCCACACATTCCATTGCACCAAATCATGTACTTTTTAAGTGAAAAATCTATTTACTAACAAATAATATTCTAATATTTATCTTAAATAATAGTCAAATCTTTGTATATTATCTCTACTCAAATTATTCATGTATACATAATAAAGTAGAGGGAAGCCTTGAAAACACAATAACACTTAAAAAAAGTTAAATCTTTTTAAATAACTATTTTATCCATGAACCCATTAGACATTAGGTCATAAACAAAAAAAATCATTCTCCGTGTTCTTGATAGCAACCCAAAATCCTCATAACATTCATTTTCCTAACTCTACTAATGACATCTACAATAAAATTATATTCACCTTTTTGTGAGTCACTTAAACCCCCTATTAACTCCAAGACCATTTTTTTCCTATGAAAAAGGTCTTTTTCAATAGGCCTAAACCCTATTCCCTAACAATCTTTTCTTGTCAAAATTATGCACATCTTTTGGATTGTCTCTTAATCAAAACTCACAAGATACCCTTACTAATTCTATTTCTATAAGACATTTCTAGTTACTATTATGGTGCTCTCTATGACATGTATACCCTAAAATTATAAACACTAGAACATAAGAACTTCAAGTCACAATCCTACTAGAAAGTCTATAATAGTTCCTTTCTTCTCAAAAATCATATATATGCTTTCTATTATAAGTTTCTAGGATTAAATGACATTGAGTTTAACTTCATGTCTAGTCAAAGGAGGGAGCACACAAAAAACATGATTAGATAATTTATTTGAAAAATTAATGGTCATAACATAGACGATATTTCATAACTTTAATAAATTAGTTTCTGAAGTATTAGATAATAGCCAAAAGGACAGGGGGCTGACCCCAAAGTACAAAAGGGCTGAAAGATCAGCTGGAGGTTACCTCTCAATCGTCTAACTGATGCTAGTTTTATACTTCAGAAATAAAATATGATCTAGTATAGAATTAACAACATTAGTCTGATTGCACAAAGAAGGGAAAGTATTCCTATAATAAGGAAATACACTACTACTATATGTCCAACAATTAAACTTATACATATAATTAGTAGATTAGTTATGTTGCAAAGATGGTTAAGTTTTTACCATCATACTAAAATGACATAATAGTAATAATATGAAACATCTTAAACAATACGTAACCCTAACTAATAGACTTCATAAAATTCATGTCTTCGTAGATAAGATTATCATAATCATCTCTATCAATTTTCATTTTTACAAACTTTCTAAAAATATTATTGCACTATCTCCAAATTTACTATAACATTTACTTACATAGAATAACTAAACTATTGTCATAATGTCCACCTAAAAAACAAGAAATTAAAAATAGAATGTAATTAATGAAACAAAATAATACATTTGTAAACTAAATTATACTATTAATTTCTTGAATATTAAGATCTCAATAACACACATTTCTATGATCAGACGACAATAACTTTCACAAATCCCATCCATCAACTTTCACTATACCTACAGATCACTTTGAGAACAAACATATTTAATTGCATACTTTAATAATAGATGTTTAAATATACCAAAACGGGAGTAGTTGAAAGTGCTCCATCACATGAAAACTAAACTAAAAAAATCACAATTTCTTGGCTGAAATGAACAAACAAACCAGCCACTTACTTTTTAAAATAAAATATGTTTCTTTTTGCTATATATGCCCACTACAAAGAGTATAAGATAAGAAAATTTCCTTCTTTAATAAATGTCAATTGCCCACGTTTTGTTGTTTGCCAATAAAATATCTCGCCAGGCGTGTAACTCGTGATGCACGATTATGTGGTATATTTTCCATAAAGAAGATGCCCTGAACATAATTGACAATAATTTGAGGGTATTGAAGAATTCTTCAGAAATGAGAAGATTGAGCAGCCAAAAATATGGGAAATTTACCAGACAGACCAGGGTTATCAGAAGCTTACGTCGAACACCCAGGAATTTTTCACTGCTTTATCATAGACTACGATCTACCAAGGTATTGCCGTCAAAGCATATGATTCAGGGTTTTTCAATTACGATCTTTTTGAGAATGAAATATATCGTATTAAATTGAAAACTTCGGTGAAATGGAATTAATTATATTGGGAGAGTTTTAGACGAGTTTCAGAATTAATGTTTCGATTATATCAATCTAATTATTCTTGATTGCATTTCTCAAATACTGAAAACCATGATAATAGAAGTTCGGCAAGGGGTGAAATTTGGCTTATATATTTCCTTTCTTGCTATTATTTTGTATTTTATCAGAGTTATCCTGTCTAAATCCGGCTCAATTGTCTTTGATAGACATAATAGATTGAAAGTATTTTGAAATCTGTGGATTTAGTAGGTTAGAAGTCCAATTATTTCTTATTCTCATTTGAAAGAGATTTCTCACAATGAAAGCTGCAATTCAATGAAGAACATACCAAATCAGAGTTTACACATTTACCAAGAGTACAAGTCAACAGCTTTACTTTCATCCATTCTCGTATTGCTGGAAGAGGAGAATCTTGAAGTCTGTTCTGCCCACACAATTTGCGTGGCCAAGAATGTCTTTTACACCATCTTGGTAAAGGTAAAGGTACTCTCTACTTTCCAAAAATAATAATCTGTTTAATTATTAGAGACTTATAATTGTTATAAAAGAAGTAATGAAGGAAAATTCATTGAGTTTTGGGCCCGTTCCAGAAAAGGGATCAGAATTTAGGATTATAACAAAAACTTTCTATCTTTCTATATAAAATTAGGAAATTATATATTAGGGATTAAGTACACCATTCAAGGTTTCTTAACTTTGGTCCTTTTAACAAATAGATCTAATAAAAGTAATGTATTTTTCTTTTCTTTTCAACCTTTTTAAAGTTATATGTGTACCTTTTTTTATAGAAATTAGAATAAAAATGAATTTTTGAAATGGTTAAAAAATTAATTTAAACATAAAATAATTGTTAATTACTTCTTATAATTAACATCTTTTATATCATATTGAAATTTTATTTTTTTAATTGGTAAGAGGTTGAAGTCAACATTAATTATTATTATGTTTTAGAAGCTCACAATTTACTATTGTGTTGTAGGCCCTTTCCTTTGTCATGTTGAGATCTTACTATTTCTTTCTACCATCTAACATTTTAATATTCTTTCTTTCTAGAATCTGTGGCACTCTTTTGCCATAAACTAAATTATTATTTGGTAAAATCAAAAAATCTCATATGTATTTTTTTTTCTTCATATCAACATTCAGTAGATCTTTGCGTGTTCAAAGTTCTTAGAGGGATTTGAAGCATATCTTTAACATAAGAACCAACAACCTTTGTGAAGAAGTTGTAGATTTCTTCTATAAAAAAAGAAAGGAGAGTGCAATCATAACTTGAAATGTTTAGATAAGTTGATCAAAAGTTTCATACATAAACAAATGTATATGTATGTATGTATGTATGTATTCAAATATTAAGTTGCAAGATCCATAAATTTAGTGAAAAGAGATGGCTTAAGAGAAAATTTAAGAGTTTTCATACTTTAGGAGGGGTTGTCTATCTATTAGGTTATGATATCTGCACTTTGATGAAAGCTTTGCATTTTCATCTCTAGGAAAAGGGACAATATTCACACAACATATAACCAACTTCAGTTGGAGCCCTTGACAAACACTTATAATGCATCGATGTCATGGAAAATTAAAGGCATTTATGTCATATGGGTAATTGTAAGAATTTTCCTAAGGGCAAAATTTACCCACGAACTAAGAACTCAAACACAAGCACAATTGTAGACCAAAAATGGAGAGAGTATGATCTAAATAACAATGTATTCAATAACTTAATGCTAAGAGTACACTAGGAGTGCCTAAATATAAAGGCTTCAAGAGAGCTTCTAGAATGTATAGAAGTTAGCACCATGAAGTGTCATACAACCAAGCACATGTCCACCAAATATGGATTATCCTCCATTAAGCACGGAAGTAAGTTCGGTGATGTGAGGATAAGTCTACAAGGGTGGGACATGCAAAACAGTGTTGTAGACACCATGTGCTCAAATAGAGTTGCGTACTCCTGTGTTTTCTACATGAAAACTCAATAGGTGTGCAAACTCCTAAGTGTCTCACAAATAAAAATAATAAAATAATGCAAAATAATTAAATAATGCATTAACCTAAGTAAACTTAAGTAAGTGTAAATAGTAAAGTACGTATTTACGCCAACACCTCCCCTTAAGTGCAAGTTAGGGGAATGCACTTAAGCTTACGAACTAGGATGAAGATGCATAATGGGTCCCGGCTACTAGGCCATGTTAGGTACCCATGTACATAATGAAGTGCAATATCCCATAAAGCAGGGAAAGAGGTAAAAGCTCATGGGAAAATCCCTCTCCCAAAAAGAGAGATGAAAGAGGATGCATTGATGGATGGAGTAATCAAGACCCCCCCATTACGACATACATCCAATATATACATAAGAGCATAACATAAGGAAGAGAGATAGAATAGGCTCCCCCCCCCCCCCCCCCCCCAAAGAAAGAATGCCAACAAGTGAAAACTCCTCCGATGAAGAAGCTGGTCCAAGAATGCAGAATAGTGTTCCTCCCCTTAGGAAGAAACAATGCCAAAGGTACAATCCTGAAGATGTATGGTGGCCCCAAAACCTCCTCACGTATCCCTGTACTGATGTTGAAGTTCAACCCTTCCAACTGTGCTGAAAAGAACGAATGCAGATCGGGCAAGGATGTCTGTTGAACCTGGTCCACTAAACCATCTGTCTCCTCAACTAACAAAGAGACCTCCACTAATTGCTATTCATAAGGATCCAAAATCACACCAACCTAATTAGATTGATCATGTAGAGAATGGACATGAGGGTCAAAGTGAGCCCTCACAACAACTGTAGAAGAATCATCATAAATGAGAAGATGTAAGTCCTCAAGTCTGTCTCCCAAGTCAAATGAAGCTAGAGCTGGAAGACGAGATGTACCATGCTGTGATGGACCTTTCATTGTGGCAATATAAGCACGTGGACTGGACTGATGTGACCTCTCACTACAACTGTCGATAGAACCCCATGTGTCTGAACTTGTTGAAGCACTATTGTTGGTGTCACTATCAGTTTCCAATGTGTATGATCTACAAAGAGGAGTAGAGGACAAGCTCGGAGAACTTTCCTCAAAATATACATCCTTCTCCACAAAAATATGATGTGTCTCAGGATCTAGAAGTCTATATGCCTTCACATTGTCTTCATAACCAATGAAGGTACAAGGTCGAGATGTTTGTGCCTTCTAACCCCTGGAAAATCTGTTTTCCCAAGTAGGACAATCGAAGACTCTGAAGTGTGTCACAATAGGTTTTCTACCGCACCATGCCTCAAAAGGAGTTTTGCCATCTAAGGCTGGATGAGGAGAACCATTAAGTATGTGAGTAGCACTGATAATGGCTTCAACTTTAAGTGTAGGATCGAGAGACTTGGCCTTTATCATGCAACTTGACATGGTCTTGAGAGTCCTTATCCTCATAGCTGCAAATCTGTCTTGTGCGGACTGAATTCTGGTGATTTCTGAAGATCAATCCCCTCAATTTTGCAAAAGTTCTTAAGTCTCCTATCAACATATCTGTTCTCATTGTCCACTCTTAATACTTTGATGGCTTTCCTTGAGTTGTGTTCAACATAAGTCTTGAAGTCTTGAAGCTTGTGAACTACTTCATTCTTATGATGAAGCAAAAAGACCCAAGTGAATCTTGAAAATTCATCAACAAATGTGAGTATGTAGCGGCCTTGGTTGACTGAAGTCACTACAAATGGTCCTGCTAATACCATGTGAACTAGCTGAAGAACAACTGGAGCTTGAGAAGACTTCCCTTTATCATACTTCTCCTTGAGATGCATATCCACTGAACAAGATGAACACTCTCCCATAGAAAATTTGATATTGGGTAGACCTTTGACCATGTGTATGTGCAAAGTTGTTGAAGATAGCAGTAGTCAAGGTGACCGAACCGGTCATGCCATAAGTTGATGTTTAAATTAGAGTGAGTTAACAAGGGTTGAGAAGAACTCTTAGGCACAAAATGGGAGAAGGAATAAAGCCTCCTATCATCATTGACTTTCCCCACTGCTACCAATGAATCATCTTTGAGACTTCACACTATCACTGAATCGGGAAGGAACTCAACCTTATGACTATCTCCAAGGTGAGTGATTTGGTAAATTGATAGGAGATTGGAGCTTAGATTTGGAACATAGAGTACATCTTTGAATTCCCCATCTTCCATTTCTACATGTCCTTTTCCTTCAACTTCCATCTTAGCATCATCTCCCATGCAGATGTGTGGTACCTTTGACTGCTTCAATGAAGAAAAGTCTTCCCTTGAAGAACCCATGTGGTAAGAGGTGTATAAACTAATCTAATATGCTAAAAATACTAATTTAATGAAAAAAAAAGCATTTACACATTAAACTACTATAACATATAAGAGAGACTAAGACAAGCCCTCAATTGAGAATATGAACCATTAAGAGGTTCTCTCAATGAGGCATTTCTTGTTTTGGGGATGAGTCTATTTGATAGATTTAGGATGTATGCTCAAGGTACCTAAGCTAGCTTCAATGGATTCTTGGAATTTGGGTGTGGATGTATGCAAAAGCTATGGAGTTTGTTATCAAAATGGCATGGTAACTTTAGCTTAAGGATTGTGTTGAAATAGCTTGGGAGGGGATTCAATTTATAGGCTAAGGGCTTGAGGGTTTGAGGGCTAAGATGTAAGGATAGGGGAAAGCTCATGGAGGGCTCAGATTGCATGAGAGGAGAGCACATGGATTGTGCTTCCTTACAGCCAATCAGGGAGTGACACATGTCACAGGGTGAAAATATGGAGGAAAGGAGAAGGATGAGTCAACAAATGAGGCTCAAGGGATAATATCTTCATAATGACCCTTCATAATGGCTTGTAAGAGCAATGAATGGGTTTGTGGGAGTCTTTTATGACTTTGTAAGAGCATTTATGGCTTGGTGTTTGGGATATTTTGAGGGAAGACTTTGGCTTGGCTTAGGAAAGTCGGTCTTGACTTGTCCATTCAATGAGTTCTTTAGCATCAGTAGGTTTGGTAATTGTACCATCAACACGTAAACTATATCCTTTTTCCATTAATCTACTCCATGCAATATCTTTCCAAGTAGAATAGTTGCGTGAAGTTAGAGGAGGACATTTAAAACCCATGATGCAGAAATGAAAGAGCACAAAATAGAGACACAAGAACACAATATACACCCCCCCTTTTCACTCAATCAAAAGACCCCCCCCAAAAGAGATGCTTTGGCACTTTATAAGTAGTGTGTTTACAATGGGCCACTTGTCAAATTGAACAAAGTGGAATTTCTAATTTTGCTTTTACAACTGCCTTATGAGGCTGAATTCTATCACTTAAGCACTGTAGCTCAGATTTACAATAATTCTAAAAAAAATCAAAGCTTTACAATGCCAAAGAAGGCCTAATTCTGAAAGTGAAAAATTTATCTACACAACCCTAGAATGTGACTTCAGATTTGGAAAGTAGACAAAAAAAAAACACACTTTCAAAAAGAAGAAAACTTGAAAAAGTGATGAAATATGCCCATACGGAGCTTCTGAAGTTGCAAAATGTAATATTATGCAGGTACAGTCACCAAAAAATGCAAATTCTGCAAAATTTGTGCACCAAAACCAAAAAAAAAACCACCACTGGAAAACTCAAGAAATTTTACCAGATTTCAAAAAAAATTACACTTGAATCAAAGTCTGGGTGTCCAAGTTACGAGCTCACAAAGTCAGGCTGCCAAACTGAAAAGCAATCTGAAGAGGGGTCTAGTGAAGAAAATTTGAGTCTAAATTTGATGGTCAAATAGCTGTCAATGCAGTTGGAAAATGCCTTGGAATGACATCCAGACGAGCGTCAATTTTAACACCTTAAAATGATGATGTCAGCAAAAAAGTCTACCTTTGCTAATGTGGCAAGCTGAGCTGGCAGTCTGTATGGTACGGTCGAGACACGTGTCAAATATTATGACTAACATGGCAAAAAAGACAACCAAGTTGTCCACGTGGAAAACATGGCAATGCTTGATGCTGATGTGTCAAGTGGGACACATGTCGAGCTGTGAGTGGGTCAAGGGCCCTCGCCGAAATAGGATACATGGCAGTTCAGTGTTCGGTCGCATGGTGAAGGTGTAGGTGGTGATAGTACTCCACGTGTCTATGCTGGAAAGAGTTTTAGTAGCCAAAAAAATTGAACAGACGCCGGAGATGCGGGGGCCAAAAATAGTCTGAGCACAACTGGTGGAAGAGACTATTAGTGCCAAAAATCAGTGGAAATAGTCCCACATGTAACCTGCAGTGGGTTTCAATTTGTTTTAAAAACAAAGCTGCAAAACTATAAAACAAAAGAGGTTGCCGTAGCTATGGTAGAGTTGTGCCACCAGTTGGAAGGCGTCGTATTTGCCTCCGTCGATTTGTGTGCAGTTGCCAATGGGGTTAGGCTTGCCATTATTTGTCTGCCACTAACACTTTGTTATGCCGGATGGTGAGTTGACTACAGAAATTTCAATTGATGCGCAGTATGGTCTCTTCTCAATGAACCTTGCAAACAAATAAACCTTACAAGTGGCAGATCCGGGGTGTCACTGCCCGGGTCTGTCAAAAAAAATTTCTCTGCTGGTAGACCAAAATTTTTTTCCCATGAAATATACTGACAGAAAAAATAGAGAAAAACTAAATTGCAGATCTGAAATAATTCATAAATCTGCAAAAATGACCATACCCATGCCGCAAATTGGGGCCTCTGGGTTCCGATTTGCAAAAAAAAATTGCTTCACGGTCGACTATGGGCCAAGGTAGGCGTGCTTATAGTTTATTTTCACTAGTTCAACATTCTGGACATAATGGCGAGGTCAGATCTGGTGCTGGACACTCTCAATTTTTGCAACACTTTGGATTCAGGTTGAGGTGATGAAGCAATCAAGAGGT
Source organism: Cupressus sempervirens (assembly GCA_028749045.1). Classification (NCBI taxonomy): domain Eukaryota; kingdom Viridiplantae; phylum Streptophyta; class Pinopsida; order Cupressales; family Cupressaceae; genus Cupressus; species Cupressus sempervirens. The sequence continues at coordinate 23,403,123 of CM053790.1, forward strand.
CTCGAACAACTTGTGAAGAGAAAGTCTCCAAGTTTCTCTGATACCATGTAAGAATTTGCCTAAGGGAAAAATTCACCCAGGAACTAAGAACTCAAACACAAGCACAACTATAGACCAAAAATGGAGAGAGTATGATTAGAATAACAATGTATTCAATAACTTAATGATGAGAGTAGACTAGGAGTGCTTGAATATAAAGGCCTCAAGAGAGCTTCTAGAATGCATAGAAGTTAGCACCATGAAGTGTCATACAACCAAGCACATGTCCACCAGATATGGATTATCCTCCATTAAGCACAAAAGTAAGTGCGGTGATGTGAGGATAAGTCTACAAGGGTGGGACACGCAAAATAGTGTTGTAGACACCATGTGCTCAAATAGAGTTGCGTACTCCTGTGTTGTCTACATGACAACTCAACAGGTGTGCAAACTCCTAAGTGTCTCATAAATAAAAATAATAAAATAATGCAAAATAATTAAATAATGCATTAACCTAAGTAAACTTAAGTAAGTGTAAATAGTAAAGTACTTATTTACACCAACAGTGATAAAGGAAAGAATGTGAGCTAGGATGCTTCTAGGATAAAAAGGTTAGCTATTTACTTGTGTAGAGTATGGTTGTGATTTTAGTATGTGTCTTTTAAGAGTCCCATTTGTATTAGAAGGGATATTGACACACAAGTAGTAATATAGGACATAATAATTCAATTGTTCATTGGAATTTAAAGATGGACAACTTTAAGTAGAAATTTGTTAAATTGTAATGAAAAAAGAAGATGATAATTGTTAGCAATAGTGAAGATAGATTGAGATTTAGGTAGAAATAGGAAATATGTTGGTTTTTCCATAATGAGATATGAAACAAATTTATAAGGGAAAATTTAAATTTTTATTATGAATTACAAATTTGAGATGGAATTCAATTCACAAATTTTGAATGCAAATATTCATTCATATTTTTGTTATGATCCAATGCTAGAATATTATCTTAGATGATAAGTTTCTATCTATTATTGTTTCATAATCTATCATCCAATCATAGTGAATTATTTTTTGATTAATCAAATATTTATAACATTTAATAACATTTATATAGTAATTTATTAATATAATTTTTTATTGAAACTATTTCTCTCTATGATGCTTGGCTCATTTGATTTGGTCTTATAAAGCCCCTTTTTTTGGATGTCTCCTCCATATTGATTTATTTTTAGCTACGTTTTAGGTAGTTATTTCATTCTAAAAAAAATTATCGGTAAATGATTGAAACCTAGATTAATTATTATTATTTATTAGAATGAATTATTATTATATGTTAAGTGAAGGTAGATTTGAACCTAAGACCTCCCATATGAGAGTCTCGCAAGTTACCATTGTGTTGTAGGCTTTTGCCTAATCAAACTTAAAGTTTTTTATCAAGGTTTAAAATAGGTTTTTTATAGGGGGACTGAAATCCAAAAAGTCTTTACAACATAAAAGATAAAGATTAACATAAAGAACAATGCTAGAAAAATAACTAGCACACTGAGACAACTAGCAAGAACAAAAAACCAATTGAAAAATAGAGACAAGAACCAAAACCAAAATCCAAATGACTAAATATGTGAGTAAGCTTCAAAAAGCCAAAAAAACCAAAGGACAGACAACAAAACCAACATTATGATTTATCTAGCACCATCTTCTCCTTCTTTTCCTTAATCTTCTTGGCAACTACTTTGACATCTTTAATATGTTCCTCTATCTTAGCCTTCAACTTCTTAGTAGCATACCTAGTTCTCTTCTTACCTAAAGGCTCTTTCATTCCCTTAGCCTCATCCAATTCCAAAACCATTATGTTGTTCACCTGCATTTTCCATTGAGGCTTCCAACAATTTGTGGTCATTATGGATCATATTTCAAGTATTTATTTCCAAAATCTCAATTCTCTCCACTAGATCTTGATTTTTTTCCTCCACATTATTACTAGCATTACCAATCCCTACCTCTCCATTCAACATTTTCTTAATTTCCTCCATTTTAGCATCAGGGCTCTATAATTGATATTGAGCTTTTTAATGGAGTTGAAAGTCCACTGGTCCATTCTGAATGTGTACATTGAAATCTCTTTTTTCATTTGGAGTACTCCAAGTAGAGGATGGATGTCAATGCCTTTCAAGTCTTCCTCCATTAATTTGGTGTGGACCTAGTCTACACTCATAGTATTAGTAATTGGGAATTTCCTCTCTTTATTTTTGTCAATATTTTCCTCAGACTCTCCAAGGGGCACATTGAGAGGGTAATTCTCAGTCTCAATCTACATATCATGAGTGATGTTATCCTCAAAGGATTTATAGAACAAGGCCTCTTTATCATAATCATCTTCTTCTTCCCCTATGTCCATATTTTTAATTTCCTCCTCTTATTTACCAGTTTCTAAATTTCTGCCTCCCCTTTCCTCCTTTTCTTGGAAACTAGCCATCATCTCCTTAGAATGAGTTGACATGGGGGAAAGGAAGGGTACTTGGTGGCTTCTTTTTTTCCACTGATCCACCATAGAAATCACTCTCCACTTTTTCCTCCATTTCTAAACTTTTAGGTTTATCATTGCTGGCTTCTTATGAATCCAACTCCATTTCCTTATAGTTTTTTAAAAAAAATTGTTTTAACTAACTCCCTTTTAATCTCTCCTCACTCAATGATCAACCTCTTTCCTTTCCCTTTACCACTTGCATGAGTTTTAGGGTCTTTTTTATTATTAATAATGATAGGAAAAGGAGAGATTCCTTCACATGATCCATTAGGAACTCAAAAATTAATAGCATCAACTCCTCATCTAGAATGGGTTTATTGAGTTTCACCTTATACTCTTTGATACTATGACCAAGAAAACACAATCGGTAGAAAGGGAAACAAACCCTTTGCCATTAAGACCTAAAAGTTAGAATTGGTAACATCAAATTTATAGAAAATATATAAATTCAATATATAATATTAAAAATTAAATTGATGAATTTTCACTTCTAATCTTTTTGTAGTACCTTTATCTAAATGTTAAAATTTTTATTCTTTATTTTTTTAATCCCTTAAAAGATTATGATATTCACAATTATACACCTATTCTAATTTTTCCAATGATAATTTGTTTGGTAGTCAAAATATCTAACTTTTTATAGACCATTAGAGCTTTACTTCTTTTAACTATGGTTTCTAATAATAAAAGGGTTGCCCCATTTAATGTATTAAATTAAACCTAGACCACTTTGACATTCACAATCCTAAATTTCAAAAAGAAAAATAACTTAAACCATTAACTATTAAGTAGAATGAGTGGAGGAAGGGTTAGCACTAGGGTGCCCTATATGGATGGACCAAATGAGAGTGTAGGGGACTTAGAGAGTAAAGACCTTGATGGACGACCTTTGGTGCTTCTTCTTCAATGCTTTCCTTCTCTCTATTTCACTAGTTCATGTTGCTACATTTTGTTCCTGTGTAGATGGATACTCATCTCAAAGGGAGGCAAAGGATTTTTTCCTTCAACTATTTTGGGTTGTGGGGTGTGGATTCATGGATGTGCCACAATGACATCTATTGGCTATGAGGTCTTTGTCTAGCTTGATATTGGACTAGAAACCCCTTGGCTAACATTGATGGTGTTTTTCAAGGGTAGAGGAGGGTTTCTCTTGATGCTAGTGACCTAACTTCTATTATTGAGATTGTAGCTATGAGCAGGTTTCTTTTGGTTTGGCTTAGACCCTTAGTCCTTTGGAGCACTCCACTAATGTTTGGGGGAGATAATTTAGTTCTAGGATTTTCATTATTGATGATATTGATATGTAGAAGCACATCTTGGCTTAGGGTCTTCCCCTTGAGGGTCTTTTTGAGGCAACTCTCTTGATTGTTGTCTTTGTTTCTCTTTCTAAAGCCAAGTTTTTGTTTCATATGGTTACACCTTGGGAATAACTAAATATTGTGGCCTCTCTATTTCTGAGTTTGGGACACCCATTTTATGTCTCTCATTAAGGCATCTAGGGGTGTTTTCTTGCTAGGTTGTCCAAATCAAGGGGCCTCATGCATTGAATGCCACCCAGTCTCTTAAGTGGGCTTTGTTTGGTGGCAGCCAGGTGGTTATTATTTCTATAATTATGAACTCTTACCCACGATTTCAAAGGCACCTTTGGATAGCTTCTTGGTTTGAGGATTGGTTCATGTTGTTTCCTAGTATGCACACAACTCTTATTGAGATGGATATATCATCTATTGAGGTGGTTATATGCTGTGTTGTTGTTTCTAGATAGTGGGCTAAGCAATCCTCCTCATTTGGTTGATCCTAGGAAGGTCAAGTGGTTTTAGAAGAAGTTTTTTTTAGGGTTTCTCTTCCTTCTCATTATCCCTATTGAGGTGGGATTCCTTGTTCTTAAGGCAGAAGGAAGCTATGATGAGAGAAAAATTTATGATATTCTTCTTTTGTGGGTTTGGGGTGTTCCTCCAAACTGGACTTGGAGTGTGTTAGCTGTTACCTCCATGATCTTTATTGGGATTGACTCCTATAGAGGTGTAGTCATTCTTGTGTTTTTTTTGGTGGAGGTTAGTTCTATTAAAAGGGAAGATATCTAGGCTTCCCTTATTGGAAGTGTTGATGCTTGGGAGTTCCTCTCCTCTAGCATTGATTTCAAGATCTTTCCTCCCTCTTCTACTATTGACGAGGACCCCTTCCCTATTGAGGTGGGAATGGAGTTTGTGCAGGGTGAAAGATTCTTGGGAAAGCTGACTTGAATCGAGGGTTCTGTTGGCTATGGAAATATAGCTATATGGGTGAAGAAAAAAAAGGCCATTACCTAAGGTTGGTTTTTGGGCCTTCTGAGGATTTTTTTGTCTCCCCCTCTTTATTTCTTTTCCTCTTATCACTAGTTAGTTTTAAAGGGCTCACTTGGGTCCTTTGTTCTTGTTTTTGGTTTAAGAATGCACTAGTATAAGGGATTGTCCCATGCCAATCCTTAGCAATGTGGACTATAGTTGGACCTTTGTTTTTTTTTTATAGTGGTACACCTTAGTCATTGTCTCTTTGGATGTCTAGTACTAGCTATTGTTAATTTGTTCTTTAACAGTATCTAGTGTTTGTTGTTTCTACCATAGGTTAGCACCCTCTTGCTACTTTTTATAATAAAAAATTATTAAATAAGATAATGAAACAAAATGTAATTTTTAAATTTTTATTTTTAATAATTTATATTAATTTAATTTAATAAATGTAAAGAAAAAATAATATATTGTCACAAAAATTAATAAATAATAGCTTATCATTTTCATTTGTAAAATTGAAAAGATAAACTTTCTAAATTTTAGTTCAAATTTTTCATTATTTATATTTTAGTATTTATTTATTTAAAAAAATTATATATATATATATATATATATAAATAATTTGAATTATTATTTTATTTAGTGAAAAGTAATTTTATTTCATAAAAATAATTTTATATTTTATATTTTTTTTTGCAAAAAGAGGGGTAAAAATTTATTAAGACAGAAAGGAATACAACAAGGAGAGCTCAACAAGGAGCTCGATCCTGAGCAACAAGATCATCAAATTCTTGCACCATCTCAAAGGACAGTTGCCTCCTATCCCTAATATTCCAACCTGGATCAAGACTAGATGCCCATTTAGCTAAACAATCAGCAGTTCTATTCCATTCACGAGAAATATACGTGAACCTAATGAACTGAAAAGAGGAAGAGAAGAAAAGAATCTACTTAACAACAGTGGCCAGCTGGCAACTAACATCCTCAAGCTCTTGCGAAGAAAGCATGTTCACCACCACCTGGGAATCAGACTCACAGATAATCTTACTCCATCCCCGCAAGAAACGCTATTCCACAGCATATAAAATAGCCTGAGCTTCCATGAGATTGTTAGTGTAATCAACCTTATGAACTAAGAAGAAAAATTTAACATCCCCAGAACTACAACGAGCCACTCCGCCAATACCAAGCGGACTAGGATTCCCATGGGAAGAACCATCAGTGTTAATTTTCAGAACTCCATAGGGAGGAGAAGTCCAGTGCCCATCCCGGTTAACCCGACCCTTCCTCTGATGGTGAAGATGCTTGGACATAGAAGGAAACCTATGAGCTGTAGCCCCATCCTGCAGATGAAAATTGAGGTGATTATAGGGGTAAGTGCACCAAGTTGTGGTGCCAAAAGGGGGGTATAAGTGGACACCTTTTTCCTGAAATCAGCAATTTCTAGACTTCAACAAGAATTTGAAGATAGTTACACTCAAAATTTTAAAATATGACAAAAACAAAATTCATAGTCCTCTGAATCTAGTTTCTAAACTACTAATTTTTTTTCAAAATAGTTTAGTTTTAGGTCCACAAAAAAGGGGGCCACAAAAAGTGGTGCTGGTTTTTCCAAAAAAACATAACATAGTACAAAGTGTGGTCCCCCTAAAATTTTAACTTTTTTTTTCAAATTTTTTAATCGCTCCGGTCAAAAGTTACCTAACACTATGTAGTTTACCTGAGATTTTTTGGGTAATTTTATAATATGTATTTTTTTTTATGAATTTTTTAATTGGACACATTCGAAAAATGTGAAATATCTATGTGCTCCCCCTATAAATGATTGAAAACTAATCTAAAATCAAAACTTCTTTTTTTCAAAGTGTGTAAAATGGAGTCTAGTTTCTAAAAAACTAAGTTTTTTCAAAATTCAATGAATGAGCTAAAATCTATAGCCCAATTAGTACATGTTGATTTTTGACAAAAAATGGACATACATTCAAAAGAAATTATAGATGAAAGGCTTAAAATAGTTCAAATTAAAAATAAATTATATGGTTGTGTAGCTAACAAAGAGACCTACAATGTCATGTAACCTGATTTTATTGATGCTCAACCATGAAGAAACTAGACGGAGAGCACACAAGAAAAATCAATCATTTTTTGTATGTTTGCAGCAAAACACGTCTTAGACTAGTTTATGGACTCCAAAGCTTTGGTTTGGATTCCCAAAGCAATACCAAATGTTAGGCTTGGTATTATTTAAATCTTTAAATAGCGCATGCGTGCTATAGTGCGTCCGTGCTATAGCACGCACGCGCTATTTAAAGCTTGTTAAATTTACTTTCAAATAGCGCGTACGCGCTTTGTAATTTTTTTTTTCAAAAAATGCGCACACGCTATGGTGCGTACACACTATAGTGTGTACGCACTATTTAAATATACTTTTAAATAGTGCATACGCACTTTGAAAAATTAATTTTTTTAAAAATAGCACGCACGCGCTATAGTGCATGCGCACTATAGCGCGTACGCACTATGGCTTGGCACACCCAAGCCATAGTGCATGCGCACTATAGCGCACACGCACTATAGCGCGTGCACACTTATTGAAAATAGAAAGGAAAAAAGGGGTGTCATCTTTTTGGCACCACAACTCGGTGCACTTACCCATAGATAGCAAGATCAACCAGATCCATACCCCCATGAAGCTCACACTTCACAAGAATAGTTTCTTGAAGAGAATGTGATATTTTCCACCAAAGATGCAAAACACCAAGCCAAACATCTTGGAATATGTGACGATTCCTCTCCAACCAGATATGCCAAAGCATGAAAGATGGGCCAGCAATCCAAGCAGCATGGAGAAAAGAAGACTTGGAGGGAGCAGTACCCAAGCGGGCCCAGAACTTAGGCAAAGAGGAAGCATGCTGACAAGAGCAACCCTAAGCGCTCCACCAAAGGTGCCATATCTGAGTAGAATAGGAGCCATGGAAGAACAAATGGGAGACAGACTCCTCTCCATTACCACACAAAACACAATAAGAGGGGCCTTGAAATCCACGTTTACAAAGATTATCCCAGGTAAGACAATGGTTGTGAGCCACTAGCCACATAAAAAAATTGCACTTGGACCAAGAAAATTTATTCCAAACTTGCTTCCACCAAGGGACCTCAGCATCCCCAAATAATTGTCGAGTTATCTCCTGATACCCAGCAGAGACATGATATTTACCAGACAAGGTACCGCCCCAAGCCAAAACATCTGGACCAAGCAAAGAAGAACACTCTCTAGAGGCCAAAATTTGAGAAAGCTCCTGATGATCCATGTCTGTACCTCCAGGAGGCCAATCAGAAGAATGCTTCCATCTATAACCAACAACAGGTCCCAATTGATAAGGAGTCTTGTAATGAGCCACTTTATCCCATCCAGCGGCAAGAAAAGAGTCACAAAGAGGCTGAAGATGAGGTTATATGGATAAAATGGAAGGGAATCCATCCCAAGCATCAGACCAAAACAAAGCCTGAGAACCTCCTTTACATATCCAAAACAGACCCCTCTTTACCAACATTGCACCTGTCTTCAAAGTATGCCAAACCATTGAGCCACGACCTTCAAGAGGAAGTGCAAAAACAGAGCAAGGATCAGCACCATGAAAATATTTATGAGTGATAATATGAGCCCAAAGTTGATGTTGTCCAGAGCACCATCGCCAATAAAGTTTAGCAGCCAAAGCTTGACTACTCAATAGAGCAGATCGAAGACCAAGACCACCCTCCTTTTTAGGCCTACAAATAGTTGCCCAATTAACCAAGCTCCATTTAGTACTACGCAAATTACCACTCCAAAGGAATTGTCGAGAAAGAGCATCAAACTCCTTGAGAAAGTAAATAGGTGCAGTGTGAACCATGCTTCGATAAGTAGGAAGAGCTTGGATAACAGCTTGAAGAAGAGTAACCCGGGCAGCAGTAGAAAGCCATCTATGAGTCCAATGATTTACCTTATCCTGAAGCTTGGTAATCAGATTTTGATAGAAGAGACATGGTTTCTTGGAAACAGCAATAGGGATGCCAAGATAACTCAAAGGAAGTGATCCTATCTGAAACCGTAGGATACCAACAATCCTGTGCTGAATAGAATCAGGAGTGTTAAAAAAGTAAATGGAAGATTTGTGCTCATTAACTTTCTGGCCTGAAGCTACCAAATAAACATACAAAGCATGTCGAAAGGCTTCAGCTTCCTTGATCCTAGCAAGACCAACAAGAGTAGAATCATCAACAAATTGAAGATGGGAAAGAGAAGGTAAGCCATTACCCCACCGCCAGCCTTGAATAGAATTCTGGGACACCTGATGCTTAATGAATCTGCTCTAGCCTTTAGCCATGATGATGAATAGATATGGGGAGAGAGGGTCACCCTAGCAGAGGCCTCTAGAAGCACCAAATAGTTGAGAAGGTTGACCATTAATAAGAACAAAAAAAGAGGCAGAAGTAACACAACTCATAATCCAACTCACCCAGTCAGAGCTAAATCCAAAAGAAAGAAGAATACTCCTTAGGAAGCTCCATTTAACTCTATTGTAGGCCTTAGCCATATCCATCTTAACAAACATGGCTCTCTCCCTTGAAGTAGCCATAGAGTGAATAGCCTCAGTAGCAATAACCACCCCATCCAAAATTTGTCTGCCAGCAACAAAACCACCTTGTTCTTCTGAGATAATAATGGGAAGCCACCTTTTCAATCTCTCAGCAATCAACTTAGTAATAACTTTGTAAACCACATTACATAAGGAAACTGGTCTAAAAAACTCCAATTGATTAGCACCCTCTCTCTTAGGAATAAGAGTCAAGAATGTAGAGTTCAAAGCTCAAAGCATCTGCTTGCTAGCATAGGATTCTTTAACCACCTCCAACAAATCATGATTAATGATGTCCCAAAATTCTTGAAAGAATTCAACTGGAAAGCCATCAGGACTAGGAGCCTTCCCCTTAGGCATTCCAAAGACCACCTCCTCCAGCTCTTCCAAAGAAATAGGATGCATGAGATAATCATTCATTTCCTGAGTGATAAGGGAAGGAATACAGGAAAAAATAAGATTTTCTTCATTATCAGCAGGAGGAGAGTCCTCAGAGAATAGGTTAGAGAAGTACCAAATAGTCTCCTGGAATAAAGCTGGCAAGGATTTCAGTTGGATACATTGAGAATTAACCAAAGAAGAGATAGTGCTCTGATTACGGCGAGATTGCACTGTTTTATGGAAAAAGGCAATGTTGCAATCACCTTCCTGGAGCCAATCAACTCTAGCCTTTTTCTTCCAAAAAATTTCCTCTCGAAGTTCCCATTCTTCTAGAGCTCTAGAAGCAAGGGATTTAGCCTTGCCAAGATCCTCTGAGAAACCTCGATCTCTAATCTCCCTTGTGATGACATCAAGATCTTCTTGAGCAAGCCTCTTCATAAAGTGAAGGTTCCCAAAGAATTCCCTATTCCATATCTTGAGCTGCCTTTTAACATATTGAAGCCTTTTAGAAAATGAAAACATTGCAGTACCATATGCAGGAGCACCATCTTTCCACCAACAGAAAACACAATCATGAAGAGAGGAGTCTCGAAGCCACATCAACTGGAACTTAAAAGGAGGATGCTTCGGAACATAAGCCCCTATAGCAGAAAATTTGATTGGCCAATGATCTGAACCCCTCCAATAAAGGATTTCTGAAGAGATAGTAAGGGTGCCACTAACCCAGAAGCAAGAAACAAGAAATCTATCTAGACGTTCTGAGATAGCAGCAACACCAGTCCTGCGATTATTCTAGGTGTAGAGACCATTAGAAATCTTAACATCAGAGAGATGCAAAAGAGATATATGTTGCCAAAGAAGAGTAGAAGAAGGCCCCAATCTAGCCAAACCACCATGCTTCTCCTCCAAACTTAAAACTCAATTGAAGTCCCCTACTAACACCCAAGGATGATAAGGATGACGATTTATAACATATTGAATATGTTCCCAAAGTTCCTCCTTTCCCACAAGATCAACACGTGCATACACATTAGTAACCATGATTACCTCTCCTGAGTCTAGAGTAGCAGCTACCATAGAGAGAGCTGAGCGAGAAGACATCCAGCCAAGAGGAGAAATTTTTTCAGGATCCCAAAATATAGCTAAACCACCTGCACTGCTTGTTGCCCCAACACACTGGCATTGGCCATGAGACCAAATACTAGAGGCATGTTGGACCATAGACTCCACAGAGAGCTTAGTCTCTTGGATACAAAAAACATCATGGCTATGATCAACCACCAAGTTATGAATAGCCTTTTTTCTAGGGATGCTATTCAAACCCCCTTACATTCCATGAGAGAATAATAACCATTGGGTAGAATTGGGAAAATGAGAATCCAAAGGTTTCACTAAACTAGACTCAATCAATATATCTCCTGTGAGTTTAATCTTCTCTTGGTTTGTTTTGCGCCCACTCCTTAGAGGAGGAGTAGAAGAAGTCTGCTTAAAGGGTCGAGACATCAACCCCAAGGGGAGAGGAGAACCCTTGCCCTTACCTGATGGTAGCACATCCTTAACCAAGTCAGCTAAAACAACATCATTATCCTCCAACACTGTAGGAGTCACCAGAGCCTCTGTCACATGAGCTACAGGGACCTCATAGTTTTGATATACTACAACTTGGGATGCCCCACAAGCATCATTAGGAATAGATCTCTCATCTGGGAAAACTGGATCAGAAGAGATAGGAGGAGGAATACCCTCCTCTAGAACCATACTATCCAGCACCTCAAAGTGGTTAAAACCTGAATCAGATAATCTTTCTTTCAAAGGCCTCTTTTGACCATGACCCTTAGCACGAGGGTGAATAGGGGTAAATCCATCCTTATCCTGCATTTGAGCCTTACCCTTACCTGTAGCGTCTTGCGGATTCATCCCCTTGGTAGTATTAGCCATTTGAGATTGTCCTTTCCCTGTAGTATCTACCAAACCACCAGTATTGCCAGCTGTAGAACCATCCACTCCTTTGAAACTTGAGTTACGGGGGCACTGCCGTAGTAAATGACCATACTCATGACAAATCTGACAACGGAAAGGGAGAGATTCATAATCTAACTGCTGCACCCAAGAAAAATCCCCCATACAAATTTCCAAAGAATCTGGTAATGGGTTATTCAAATTAATTTCAACACAAATTCTAGCATAAGAAATAAACTTTTTATCAAGGGATTGATGTGCAATCCTAGTCGGCTTCCCCAACACAGCATCAATTTGTTGAAGGATGTCTTCACGCTAAAATTCCAAGGGAAGACAAGGCAAGCGAACCCAAACCGGCACTGTTGAAGGGAGATCCTCAGTAGAATTAAAACCTGAATGCCAAGGTTTGACAAATAACCCCACATGGTTGTAGAAATAAGGGCCTCCTTCAAAAACACGATCCCGATTAGACATGCAAGAGAATACAACAAAAAAATAACTATTCTCCACCAACATAATCTCCATATCGCCTTCCACCTGCCATGAGCGACGGATCCATGCCTCAAGAGCAGATAGGGAAATCCGGATTCTAAGAAATTTGCATATCAAAGCATGCTTGGTCCAATAATCAGTGTCCTCCATTACAGCCGTTGGAGGAATAACCAGAATAGGGCGATCATGGCTATGCGGAAAACAACCATTAACTTTTTTTATGTTGGAGCTCTCCCCTGAATAAAATGATTCAGATCGCATTGCATGCATAGTTGGAGAAGAACCATCTGTTCTCACCAACGGAGAAGAAATCCCAGGCCCTGCCATGCAAACAATAAAACCCCAATCCAAAATTGACTGCAGAAGATTTCCAAAAACACTGACACAAATTATGTCCAGTAGCTAGCAATCCAAACAGAACAGAAAAATAGTAAAGATCAAACACCAAGAACAGGCTAGGGGAAAAACCCTAGCCCCCGGCAACCAATGCTTCTCCACATTCTCCTAACCATACTCAAACTTCAATTTTATATTTTATATTTTATATTTACTTAATTTTTGGATTAATCAAAGATAGATTTTCAAAGGGCATGAAACTAAGTTATTATATCATAATAAACATTAAAGAACTCTAATATAAAATAGACTAAAAATTATTTTATTAATTTAATAATAACTTTTTTTTTATATCTCTTCATTAATGTTAAGAAATTTTATAATCACAACAATAATCTAAATGTATGAAAGAAACATTATTTCTTTCTATAGTTAATAATGAATATAATATTTTAAAAATAAATTAAATCTATTTATTTATATAATAAATACAATAAAATATCTTATAAGAACATAAAGTAAATCTAAATTCTTCTCTTCTTATACATATACACAATATAGGTATACATACTTAGATATAGCTCATATGTCTAGGAGGGCTACCAAGCAATGATACAAAGAATGCATTTAATTTTTTTGTGGTTTATAAATACATATGTTTTTAATTTAAATTTTGAATCATTTGGGATCTAAAATAAATTGTGTATATTTTTAGTTTATGTTTTCCATTATATTACATGTTATGTTACAACTTGTATTATATTTGAATTGATCTCGGGATCGTAAATGTAGTGTGACATAGTAGAGATATTAGGGGGGAGATCTATTAGTTGAACACTCCAATTTGACCCTTTTTAAAATCTTATATGGATATTTCAAATCATTTCCATTTTTTTTCAATAGCTTATTTGCTAAGTTCTTTAACTTATAATTAAGATTTAAGTGCTACATCATCAAATATGATAGTACATCAACATACCTTTATAATAAACAAAGACATGTTTCATAATACACTCATGATATGATTGGTAACTTTTTAAACTTATAAAACCCATTTCACTTAGTCATTAAAACCCATTCAAAATACAAATAACTTTCAAGTTCACATGTCATCATCAGTAGTTAATATTGATTAGTATGTACAACTGCTTCATCTCCCAATTTTTTAACTGCCAATTCTTAATGAACAGAGCATTTATTTCAATATAAAAAATACTAGAAACTTTATAATTATAACTAGATGTTAAACAACAAGTACTATAATACATAATTCATTTGAACAATTGATTCCTCCTCTTTTGAAACATCTTTTTATTTTCATGTATTGTTCAATATATTTCATTTTTGTGTATCTATTCTAATAGTTACCTTGTTGGTCTATATTCTGTCTGTAATATACTTGTTACATACATATTTCAATTGATTAGATGTCAATATTCTTATTGTTGGACAGTTAAAACACACACAGTTAACTTCCAAATACTGATAGACTGTAAAAACCTACTAGTTAATATCAACTAGTTTCCAATGAAGAGCTTTCATCTTATATTTACGTCGTTGCAGTGGTGAAAGTTCAATGTTATTTGTTTCAAGGGATGGAAAACAATGAGATAGATTAGGAAAGTCTTTGTACGAAGCTCTACTTTATTGCGGCAAAAAAATCGTACGGTACTCATCTGTCAGTGGAGACAACAAATATTTAGCATTTGTAAGCAGCAGTGTTTGACTTTATAATACATTACTTTATTATACATATGATTTTATCTGTAATTTATTGTTATTATAGTTATTTGCCCCCAGCTGTATTCTTCCATATTTTAATTTATTAAACTGTCATCATCCAATGATAGAAAACAATACATTATTAGTATTATCATGAATATGGGCCACCCTTGTACTATTAAAGTGAGCCAAGGAAATCCCTCTGGAACATGAAGGTTTACAGGCATAGGTCTGTAACTGTAGAGATACTATTTCAGCTGCTTACTTATAGACTAGTAAATGTTTGGCGACGTTTGTTATTTGATAATTAATAATAGATTTGCTTTTATACAATGTTTCTTTCATTTATTTAAATGAGAATTGGTCTTTATATATAAATAAAATATTATTTTTAGCAAATTCAAATGTCTCTTTTAAATCAATTATTTTTTAATACATTCATATTTTAATTTTTTCTTTTTACAAAATATTATATATTTCTTTTATATATAAAAATATTATTTTAAACATATTCAAATGTCTCTTTAAATTAAAATAAATTGATTTTTTTAATATATTAAATTTTTAAATTCTTTTTTTAACAAAATATTATATATTTCTTTCGTATCAACAAAATATTATTGTTAACAAATTTAAATGTCTCTTTTAAATCAAAGTAAATCAATTTTTTTAATACATTGAAATTGTAAATGGTTTTTTACAAAATATATTATCTATATTTTAATTTTTTATTTCATTTTTTTAATAGGAAAGATCTAAGTTGCTTTGCAACGTTGTTATCTCTTGGGTTCAGTGTTGAGTTATTTATATGGTAAAGCTAGTATCTAATAAATGTGACCATCTCCTTATAAGATCCATGGGCAATTTATGAAAGAGAAGCTTGGTATTAGAAGTACAATAATTTTGGTCTTTTTAATCTACATATTAGTTTTCTACATTCTAATTTTTTTTAGGCAAAAGTGGTGAGCCACTATAATATTATATTAATAAAACTGATTTAAAAGTTCAACTGAGAAAGAATTAGGAAGAAAACCGAAATGTGCTCAATAAAAAAAAATTCATATCATTAAATATTATAATAGCTTAATTATATAGAGTAGTAAAGTTAAAAATTTGATAAGATTTAATATAATTTTATTAATATTTAATTAATATTTAAAAATTTGATTAATTTTTTAAAAAATGTTACTTCTACATTAAAATCTAATGTTTAATTTAGAAAGATTAATTTTTTTTTTGAATATTTAAATGTTTGGAAAAATATTAATAAAATAATCTCTAGTTAAATTTAATTTTAGTTTTTTCCAAATATTTAAATATTCAAAAGTAATTATGTTTTTTTAATTTTTCTGAATTAAAATTAGATTTTTAATGTAGAAGTATCATTTAATATTTTTAAAAATTAATCAAATTTTAAAATATTAATAAATTTATATCAATTTTTTTGTCTTGCCTATGTTAGAGGTGGAGAACTATCCTTTTGGAGGCAAAACTATGCTTATTAAGTATTCAAGTTGAGTACAACAATATAGCTATTTTTTGTGGACTAAACAAAATGGATAATTGAAAGATCAAATTAAAGGCTGAAAATTTCTTTTAGTTAGAAGACAATTCACTAAAATTGTTGGCTAGTTAAGAATTAATGCATACCTGTAGATGTTTAGTTAACTAGACAATGTCTTTTGTGGTGTGCTTGTACACACTATGGTTTTTGTGTAGTATGCAATTGTTGTGTTTGTACAACTTCTTAAGAAATAGTAACAATATTTAGTGAGCTTCACCATCATTGTTTTAGCCAGATCTATTACTTGGAAAATACCATGTGGTGGGTGTTGTAGAAAATTGTAACTTTGTGATTTGAATTGTAAGTATTATGCATGATATTCTCATGTCAATCTTGTTATCTAGCAACATGTAAATGTTATTGCCATTAAATTTTTTAATGCAAGAGGCAACATTTTAAGAACTTTTCATAAATCTATATTTCTTTTAAGATTTTTTAGGGTTTAATCTTTTAAATTTGTTCCACACTTTTCCTTTGGTAGATTAGAGAATGATATCTTTCATCCAATACTTATCTTAGGATTAACCTCAAACAGAAATAATAGTTACATGCAAATATAACCAATACTAGAAAAATAGTAGATCACATAAAGAGAACACAAGACACCAAGATTTAACGTGGTTCACCCAACCTCTGAGCTATGCCCACCAATAACAAGTCCAATATTATTATTATCTAGTAATTACAATCTACAATCTCTTACAACTCAATACTGCTGAAAGAGGCTACAATATCACAATGACATTATGAAATCCCTAACCCTAAGCTTTTTTATACAAGCTTTTTATGCTTACAAAATTATTGCTAGAATAATGGAAAAATAGTAGCCAATGCCTTTTATAATATAAGGGCATTTTTGGCTCGAAAAACCCCCATGGGGGCGTTCCCCCTAGACTCCACCCTATACTGTGATAGGGAGTGCACTTTGGGTGCTATCCCAAGACCCCATAGGGGTATTTCCTCTTGACCCCATCTTGTCATTGCTACCCCCAAACCCTCATAAAAATAATATGGGGATAAAACCATGTTGAATAAACCTCCGAGTCTGATTAGGCTCCACATCACAACAACTTAATTAATTTTCTAATCCTAATATAAGATATCTAGAAACATAATAATCTCTACTTTATTATTATTTTTATATTGTTCAGAATGTTTCTTAGCATGTCATAGTTACAACTTAGAGGTTACAACTCCATTACAAATAAAAACTAGCTAACTGAAATAGATCATGGAAACAACTATCACAATATTTGAAGATTTCAAATAAATTTGACAAAGCTAGTTTATAGAATAGGTATAGATGGATAGACAAAAGAAATGAATTTGTTAAGACTAAAATGGAGCAAGAATATAAAATTAGAAGTTGAAGACAAATAATACTTTAAATTCTATAGGATTCTGTAATGCTGATTAGGAATTGGCATCATTTAGTAGCATGGATGTAAAATAGAAAAATGAATCTATTGAAAAACAAAGAATCTCAATAGCAAAAGAGAAACCCCATGGGAATCCAATATAACTTATTCATAACCAAAAAAAAACACAAATCATGGTGCTACACTTGGACCATATGTACCAGATGACCCCTCAATTTTGAATATATGATTGAACTCAAATAAGGATATATAATGGATTATCCTAGAATTGAAGCAATGAATGACTTGAATCAAAAGCACACCCTAGAATAAGATAAGTTTAAACTAGTTTTGAAATACATCTCTAGCATGGATTTAAATAGTAAAACACAACCAAGAATGTCAAAAAATTTTGTTAGCTACTAGCTGAAAATATAATGACTACATGAGTTGTTAATCTCTACTATTCTCCATATGTGTGCCACCATGAGACCTCTCAACTAGACTGGGAAATAAATCATCAGATTATAAAGAGCAATTACAGATTGTGGATAATTATTGATTGTCAACATTTATAAAATCCATGTTTTGGTCCATTATGCTAATGTCTATGGTGAAATAAACAACGAAGATAAAAGTAATAAAACCATGACCAAAGGGCATTCAAAAATTATTTTGTGGGTAGATTTGTTATTTTACTATCTTAAGCATATACTAGTGTATTTTTTGAGGCAATGGCATGTATTAGACCCAAAGTAATCATGGAAATGAAAGTGTTAAGTTCAAAGGAAGAAGGCCATTTTTCCCAGCATGTATTTGAAAAAGCCTTAAATTTGAATTCATTCATAAAGAATTTTTAGGAGGAAATGTATTTGAACAAAATCACTAAATTTGAAGTTATTTTTTGTAACATTATTAGATGTATAATAGAAGTTCAAAATACTGAATTTTAACAATTGATTGAGTGCACAATAAGGGTGTTTTGTCATTGGATAAGATAGAGTAAGTACATAAGAAATGGATTGGAAAGTGATTTTATAATGTAAGGAAGAAAAGGTGCATGGAATCGCTTCCTACACTAATCTTTGATAGGACAATTATGCAAATTCAACTAACTATTTCAAAGATTTCAAGAAATAGATACTAAAGCATAATCAAAATAACAATGAACACATAACACAGTGATTATCATGGGGAAACCCTTCTGGGAGAAAAACTTCACCCTCCAAAACCTACACAATGTATTATCAAACCAAGATGATTACAATACACTTGCAATGTAAGTTCTTATAGGAGTGCATCACCACAGCTCAAACTTGGAGAGACTTCTTCTAGAACCTAGTCTTGTAAACTGAGATCAATTGCACAAACACCTCTTTCCCAAGATATAAACAAATGGAAAACTTCCACAAACAAATTCTAGAATTTTTTAGAAAAATATTTCAAGGTTGAGACACATTTTCTTAACATTCTCCCACTTGTCAAACACCTTGCAAGAGTTAGGGGATCCAAAATATCATGGGCTTAATTGCTAGGGGCTGATAGGCCCATATACTCTGAACATCATCTAAACTTCTCTATGCTCATGGTCTTAGTTAATGCATCGAAAGCATTCACCAAAGTTTCTACCTTCTCCAACTTCTCCTTGCCATCATCAACCATATCTCTAACCAAATGATATTGTACGTCAATGTGCTTCATCCTAGCATGAAAAGTTAGGTTCTTCGCTAGGCAAATTGTACTTTGATTGTCACTATAAATGATCACTGTAGCTTGTTTGAACTCTATATCTAAACACAATATCTTAAGAAAAATAGCTTCTTTGCAGGCATGAATAGTTTCCATATACTCTACCTCTATAGTGGACAAAGTGACCAGAGCTTGTTGCTTGCTCATCCAACTGATTGCATAACCGAATGATGTAGACACATATGCACTGGTGGATCTTCTTCTATCAACATCACTAGCCCATTCTGAATCTACATAGCCTCGAATATCTAAGGAATTCTCATTTCCTATTGCATGAAAACATTTCAAGTACTCTAAGGTACCCCACAAGTATCTGAGAACTCTTTTTAATGCATCCCAATGTGCTCTTCTAGATTAAATATATAATGGGAAAGTACTCCCACTACTTAAGCAATGTTTGGTCTTGTACAAACCATACCATACATCAAACTTCCAACAACACTTTGATATGGTACTCGACACATCTCTTCCATCTCCAATGGAGATGTGGGACACTGTGAACTAGAAAGCTTTGTTCCCATTGTAACAAGAACACTCAATGGTATTGAATCTTATATATTGAACATACTTACTTTGGCCTAGCCATAGTTTTCTATTTTGTCTATCTCTTATAATCTTCATTCCTAGAATGTGCTTCATTGCACCAAGATCTTTCATTTCAAAGTTTACAAAGAGTTGAGACTTTAACTCTGCAATCAAACCTTTTTCTTTGCCAATAAACAACATGTCATCAACATACAATGCAATAACTAGGAAATAATCACCATCAGATTTGAAATATATAGAGTGATTAGATTTAGATCACACAAATCCCAAACTCAACACATATGTATCAAACTTTTCATACCACATCCTAGGACTTTGATTTAAACCATACAAGGATTTCTTCAATTTTCAAACCAAATGACTTTTACTTTTTACCACATAGTGCTCTAGCTATGACATGTAAATTTCTTCCTCAAAATCTCCGTGAAGGAAATCAGTTTTCACATCCATTTGCTCAATCTCTAGATCATAAGTTTCTACAATAGAAAGAAAAAATCTAAGGGATGCCATTTTGGCTACTAAAGAAAAAATCTCACCATAATCTACTCCCTCAAGGCTACTGGAGAAAAATCCTCACCATAATCTACTCCCTCAACTTGAGAGTAACCTTTTGCAACCAAATTTTCTTTATACTTCTCAATGTTTCCATCTAAACCCATCTTCCTTTTGAACACCCATTTACAACCAATAGGCTTTCATCCTTCAGGCAATGATACAAGGTCCCATGTGTGATTCCTCTTAAGAGCTACCATTTCTTCATCCATGGCTATTTTCTAGGACTCTGAATTATTCATACCAAGAGCCTCTTGTATAGATCTCAGTTCATTAATATTAGCATTCAATACAAATATGCATCTCCAATCATCAAGAGAATATTCATACCTTTCTGGTGTTTTCCTCTATCTACTAGACCTTCACACAAGATCTAGTTTAGGTTCATGATCAGGTTCTTCCTCTTCCTTTGGTGATTCAAAACTCATAGAGCTTTCTTCAACATCTCATCTTTCTAAGGGCTTCAATTCAAATCTCTTAGGTATAGTAGGAAATTGAATCGCATCTTTATTTTCTTGTATTTGTTCTAGCTGCATTGTAATAGAAGAAGGCTTAGTTTCACTAAAAATAACATTTCTTGAATAAAATAACTTTTATTCAATAGGATTCCAAACCTTTTATCCTTTCATAACATAGCTCTATCTGATGAAAATACATTTAAAATCTCGGTTATCCAATTTTGTCTACTTCTCCTTTGGCACATGAGCATATGCTTTGCAACCAAACACTCTTAGATGTCTAAGTGAAGGCTTGTGGCCTGACCACACTTCCATTAGCATCTTATCAACAAGAACTGATGTAGGAGACCTATTTATTGGGTAGCGGGCAATGGCTATAGCTTTCGCCCATAACATTTGTTCTAGTCCAGCACCACTTAGCATACTCCTAGCCTTCTCCATTAGGGTCCTATTCATTCTGTCTACAACTTCATTCTATTATGGAGAATACAAATTTGTCTTTTCTCTTTTAATACCAAAATCTTTACAAAATCTATCAAAATCATTGGAGAAAAATTCACCACCATTATCAGTTCTCAAACACTTATCTTCTTTCCAATCTATAACTCAACCTTTTCTTTAAATTCTTTGAAATTAATGAAAACTTTAGCTTTACTCCTAAGGAAATAAACCCATGTTCTTGTACTAAAATCATTAATGAAAGAAACATAATAAACTAATCTACCAATAGATGGAACATCAACTAGACCAAATACATCCAAATGGATTGGACCCAAAATACATGAGGACTTATGAGAACTTGAGTAAAATCTAATACAGTTTTGTTTACCATAGATAGAATGCTCACAAAAATCAAATTCAAGATTGCAGTCATTCAACCCATCTGCAAGGTTCTTATTTCTCAAGGTCTGTAGACCCTTCTCATCTATGTGGCCAAGTCTTTGGTGCCATAACATGGTCTTTTGTATAGGTAACTTTAATTCAGTAGACAAAGCACCCTTGGGTACCCAAAAACTATAACCATCTATTGAAAGAGAAACCCTCTCCTTGTCCAACCGAGTAGTCTTTTTTACAATCGAATCAAAAGTACTATTGCACTCAATTGTGCATGCATCAAGCTGGTACAATGTACCCAATCTACTTCCTCTTGCTATTACTATAGCACCTCTCACCATTTTTATACCTACTTCAAAAGACTGTATATGCACACCCTCATCTATTAGCTTACTAACAGATAATGAATTCCTTGCTAATCTAGGGATATGCAAGACACCATCAGATCTTATAATTCTACCATCAAAAAATTTCACATGAATACTTCCATGACCAAAAATATCAAGAACTGAGTTATCACCCAAATACACCTTACCACCATCAAACTTTTCATAGTTACTAACCAGTTTCTATTAGGAGTCATGTAGAAAGACACACTTGAGTCTATTAATAATGCATTCTCACTTGCACGAGTGGTCAAGGCTACAATCAAAGCATCTCCATCTTCCTTTTTGGGCTTAGTATCAGAATCTTGCTTCTTCTTCTTCTTTTTCTTCTCCTCTTTGTAGTCCTTTTGGAAGTGTCCAAGTTTTCCACAATTCCAACAGATTGCCTTGTACTTAATAGGATATTTTGATCTCCCTTATTCTTGAACTTAGAATGGCCATGTTTCTTTTCATTCTTGCCTCTTTCTTTTGGTCTTCCTTGAACACTCGAAGCCTCTTTGGAATTTAGAGAGACCTTTCTTCTCATCTCCTCAAAAAGTAGAGAACCAACAACATCCTCCATCTTCAAGACAACTGAAGTGCTCCCTATGGCCATAACAAGGTTGTCCCATGAGTCTAGCAAAATATATAGCAAGATTTGGCACCTTTCTTCTGCATCCATCAACACCCCAACTAAAGTCAACCGAGTCACCAACATCTTAAAACTTTCAAGATGCTCAAAAATCCATCCACCTTCCATTCTCAAGGAATACAACTTCTTCCTCAAGAAAATATTGTTTACAAGTGATTTTGGTTAATAGGTCTCACTTAGCTTCTTCCAAAGCTTCTCTGTGGTAGCTTCTTCATGGATATTAATCAAAATTGAGTCTGCAAGACACAATTTGATGAGACCTCTAGCTTTTTTGTCTATCACATCATACTGTGCGACTGAAGTCAGATCTATAGGCCTTAGCTTCTTCTCATCAATCACATCCCATAGATCTCGATCAATTAACAAATCTTCTGTCTTTAGCTTCCACATCTCAAAGTTTGTACTAGAAAACTTCTCTACATCAATCCTACCCAACATGATTTCCATATTTTTAATCCTACAAATCATAAATGAAATACTTTGAACAAGTTCCCACTCACACCTTGATCAGCTCAAAAAACCCTACACCCAACAAATAGAACCAAAAATTGCTAGGCTATGATACCACTTGTAAGGAAGCAAAGGTACACAAAATCACTTCCTACACTAATCTTTGAGAGAATGATTATGCAAATTCAACTAACTATTTCAGAGATCTCAAGAAATGCATAATAAAGAAAAATCAAGATAACAATGAGCACATAACATAGTGATTCTTGTGGGAAAACCCTTTCAGGTCAAAACCTCACCATCCAAAACCCACACAATGTATTATCAAACCATGATGATTGCAATACACTTGCAATGCAAGTTCTTACAGGAGCGCAGCACCATAACTCAAACTCAGAGAGACTTCTTCTAGCACCCAATCTTGCAAGCTAAACTCAATTGCACAAACACCTCCCCAAGCCCTCCTTTTATAGTGATTTTACAACCTACAGACCACTTGTGGTTTTACAAAACTATGGGAAAAACTACCATGTCACATGTTACCCATTTTTGACATTTACATTTCCAAGATGGAAAAATAGCCAGGTTAAAATAGTAATCCCGTCCATAATTTTGTCTCTTAGTTTAGACATCCATAAAAGTCATAAAACAAGTTAACTATGCTCTAAAAATGGCCCTTCTATATTCTACTATGGATAGGGCATCTTTTTGTATTTTATACACTCTTTTCAAAGATATAAACAAGTGGAAAACTTCCACAAACAAATTCTAGAATTTTCTAGAAAAAGATTGCAAGGTTGAGACACATGTTCTCAACATATATTGGGTTCAATATGAGTACAAGATATAAATTGTGAAGAACCCAATAAAGAATCAAATTGAAAGAAAATGCTTGGATTTAATACATGTCATTGAAGCAATTTCTTCCTAAAGAGACAAATAAAAACAACCCTTGGAGAGAGGGAGAGTATGTAAAGGAGGGTGTTGCTTTTCCTCAAGCAAGTAATAGGGATTTAGCCGAAGGAAGGGTTTTATCTCTTGGAAGATGATCAATTTTCACCCCACTATTCAAGAGGTAAAATTATGACTGCCACATGGATGGAAGCCACTCATAATCCATTTTTTCATCAATGGTTTAATCTAAACCAAGGTTTTAGTAGACTAGTTTATCCAATTAGCACAATTTTTAGGAAAAAATATTTTTTCATTTTTGAGTCTTTCCACTCAACAAGTAAGAAACTAAAGAAGTTCATTACACTAAGGGCTCATTTGGTTGCTAGCATAGGAATTGGAAATAAAAATAGAAAAATGGAATGGGAATGGGAATAGAAAAGGCCAATTCTTCACTTGGAATTCAATTGGGAATATGTTAATCCATTGTTTGGTTGTACAAAAATGGAATAGGAATAAGGTTAAGTTTTGTATTTTTAAAAATATTTCAATGATTTTTTTTTTGTTTTAATTTATTATTTTTTGGTTTATTTTTTCAATAATGGTAAAAAGGTTAATTCATATTCATTTTTTATTTTATTCATTAAAATCAATGAGAAATATAATTTATTTGATTTTTTTAAAAAAAATATATAATTAAAAAATATTATTTAAAAATTGTTTTAAAAAAATTGTTAAAAAAATCTTAAAGTTTTTTTTTTTTAAATTTTGAAAAAAAAAATGGGAATAGGAATGGCCTATTCCAATAATAGATTTTTTTGGCATAGCCATTTGCTCATTTTAGGAGCAAAATTAGAATATGTCTTCCTATTCCCAATTCTGATTGAGTGTACCAAACATTGAATATAAAACATATTCTAATTCTCTCTTCCTATTACAGTCTTATTCCAGCAAACAAATGGGCCCTTAGCACCTACCAATGAAAAAAATGGATAAAACAGTAAATAATAAAATTTGGAAAACGAAGACATTGGAAACAATACGATAAAATTCTAAATTTTTGTTGAAGGGATTTTCGATCACTGATTAATTGTTTATAAGTGTGATGAAAACATTAGTCTCTACCTTTAAAGGTAGGGACTAAAAATGATTTCTAATTAAATAAAAATGTCATCGTACTATATAAGCAATTAAGTTGTATCTAAAATTATTAACATTCTCACTATTGAATAGAGTGGAGAGATTTCACGATGGAGTAAGTATGACATGTAAGCAATGCTTTATGATACATTTTTGCAGAATCTCTAGCTATAATGGAATTTTTTTTTTGGTCTCTTGTGGCCACAAGCGAGGTTGATAAGAGTCTCATTCTTGCTGGAACCTCAACTTCTGGTGGATCTTCTCTTGAGGTGAGTTCAAAGGAGAAGGAGACATTTTATTTTAGCAAGTGCTCAAAGTTAAATAAAGCTAATGGCTACCTTCCATGTAGCTAGGATCATCCTATACTAGTTGTCCCTCTAGAGGCATTAATGGAAGATGTGGGCTTTTCGGCCACACATGCATTGATATGCAAGTTTCTTGGTATCTAGGTTTCCCTGTCAGCTCTGGAAGCCTAGCTTTGTAATTCATGGTAGGTGGAAGGTGATATGGATATTATAATGGTTGCTAATAGTTACTTTTTGGTGGCTTTCTCTTGCATGCTAGATTAGAACTAGGTCTTTTAGGGAGGCCCATATTTTTATAACTATGTGGGTCTTTTTGTCAAACCTTGGCATATGGGTTTCAATTCTATTGAGGATATTACTTCAAGGGTTCCTTTTTAAATTTGCTTGCCATGGCTTCCTTTGGAGTTCTAGCATAAGGATATCCTTCAATAGATTGCCACTGTGCTTGAGAAGCTGAGTGCTATAACCCATCAATCACTAGATAAAAAGGTTATTTCTTATACCCATATTTGTGTTGAAATTGATTTAAATAATACTTTTCCAAATTGTTTGGAAATTTTCCTAGGCTCTTCTTCTTGGACTCAGTAGGTAGACTATGAATCCCTTCTCTTCTAATACCACATTTGTCATGTGTATGGTCATTTACAGCACCAATGCCCTCAATCCTCTAAAGGCAATGGTACCACTAGCGGGCTCTCAGGCCTAAAGATGGGTAATGATGGTAAGGGAAATGCTTAAACTATTGTTACTAGAAAAGGGAATGTTCAGATTGATAAATATTGGTAAAGGGAAAGCTCAAATGAACACTTCAAGTTAGGGACAAGGGTGATCCAATAATATTGGTCCTAATAAGGGTTGTTTTATCCCTACTCAAAACTATGCTAAGGGGAGGGGTCAAAAGTGATCTCATCTAGATCATCAAGTGGACTTAGGATTCAATCGATTTGAGGTGCTTGACAACATGGTCATAGAAGAAGGCATTCTTACCAAGGCTCAATGTGGGTTACTGGCTAGAGGGGAGGAGTTCTATTCTTAGTGGCAACCAAGATGTAGTTTAGCAAAAGCCAGAGACCTCTATTGGACTTGAGTTTGGTGCCCTTTTAGTTTCTCCTACTCTATAGGAAAAGGACATTCTTCTAATAGATTTGGTCAAAGATGGAGGTTGAATAGCATCCCTAGACAAAAATTTATTCATGAGCTGGTGGCTAATCATTCTCCAGATATCCTTTGTATCTAGGAGACCAATCTTTCAATGGAGTCCATGGTTTCTAGGGCAATGTCAATGTGTTGGTGCTTTGGGAGCTCTAGTGGTCTTGCCATTTGTTGGGATCCTAAGAAAGTTATGCCTCTCTACTAGATCTCTTGCCACTCGGCTCTCTCAATGGTGGCTTCTTCTTTGGAAACTGAAGAGTTGATTCTTGTTACTAATGTGTATGCCCCTATTGATCTCCCTAGAAAGATTAAGCTTGGGGCACATATTAGGCATTTCAGAACATATTACCCATTCTTGCATTGGATTGTAGCTAGGGATTTTAACTTTGTCATCAGTCTGGAGGAGAAGCTGGGAGGGTTGGCTCGCTTGGGTCCTTCTTCTAAGATATTTTGATAAAATGTAGATCTTTTACATCTCTCTGATGCCAAACCTCTAAATGGGCTCTTTACTTGGAACAATAGAAGGGTTAGAGGTGATGCCATCTTAGAATATTTGGATTGGTTCCTAGTTTCTTGCTTTTGGAATTGTGGCTCTCTTTCTCTCTCTTCTTAAATTCTTGATTGGAGAGGCTCTAACCACTGGCCTATCAAGCTCATAGCTAGTTATGTTGTTGTCCCCAAGAAGCCTCCTTTTAAGTTCCAGCTAATGTGGCTTTGAGACTCTTCTCTCCATGATTTAATGGCTTACTAGTGGAGACAAGGAGGCCCCACCTATGGCACTGCTATGTTCTCCTTCTCTAAAAAATTATAGTATGTCAAAAGGAAGTTGAAGAATTGGAATAGGAATTGTTTTGGTAATCTCCACATTATGAAGAAGAGGCCTCAAGATCATCTTGATGTTATTACTAGGAAAATTCAGTATTTGGGTTTTTCTAAAGATCTTGGCATAGTGAAATCCCAAGAATCTAGTGATTTAACAAAGTGGGACCTTAGAGAAGAAATTTAGTGGAAATAGTAGGCTTGAGTTGACTGGCTTTGGGAAGAGGAAAAGAACACTACATTTTTCCAAAAATCTATGCAATCTCAATGTAACAAGAGTTACATTTCTTGTCTTGTTACTTCTGATGGGATGTATCTAACCTCCCCTCAAGCTATTTCCAGGGAAGCTATTTAGTTTTACTCTGCTCTCTTTTCAGATGACTTGCCTCTAGCAAAGATTTAGGAGAATACAATCTTGTCCTATATTCCCTCTTTTGTGACTATGGAGATGAATGACTCTCTTATGAGGCTGATTTTTATGTCTGACTTGGAGGAGTTGGTCTTTATCTTGTGTAAGGGCAAAGCTCTAGGTCCCGATGGCTGCCCTATTGAATTCTTTTAGGAATTTTTGGATATTATCCATCATGACCTTTTGTATGTGGTTTAGGAGTCCTATTCCAACAAAGATGTACTCCGGGCCTTGAATGTTACTTTCCTAGTCCTTATTCCAAAGAAGGAAGAGGTTAATTAGTTGGACTTCTTTAGGCCCATTGCTCTTTGTAATGTGGTCTATAAAATAATTACTAAGCTCCTTGTAGAGAGGCTTAAAATTTGGCTTTCCATGGTTTTCTCTAAGGAATAAGGGGAGTTTTATGGCTGGAAAATAAATTTTTGATGGGGTGGTTATTGTTTCTAAATCCATTCACTATATGTTTACTTCTAGAGAATGCACTATGTTTATCAAGCTTGATATGGATAAGGCTTATGAAAAAGTCAATTGGGCTTTCTTGCAAAGAGTTGTTCTGGCTTTTGGCTTCAGAAAGGAATGGGTTAGATGAGTTTTGAGTTGTGTTACTACTCCTTCCTTCTCAATCCTTCTTAATGGTGAGCCATCTAAGCTTTATGGGGCATCTAAGGGTCTTCGCTAGGGAGATCCTCTTTCTCCTTATTTGTTTATCATTATGGCAGAGGGACTCGGTAGACTTATCAAGTCTCATGTTTCCAAAAATCTAATTTAGGATTGGCAATGGGGAAATGGTCTGCCCTCTCTTTCCCACCTCCAGTTTGTTGATGATATGATCCTTTCTGGGAGAGCTTAGATTCGAGAAGCCAAAGCCTTTCATCTCACCTTGAATACTTATTTGGCTACCTCTGGTCAGAAAATCAATGAACACAAGTCCTCTATTTTTTCTTCAACACTCTTGAGCCTATCTAGTGGAGGATTACTAATATCCTAAGATTTCAAATTGATTTTCTCTCTCTGACTTACTTGGGGGACCCTATTATGGTGGGAAGACACCCCAGGCTTTTTTGGTTGAGATTTCTTGACAAGCTTCAATAAAAAGTCAATCATTGACAAGTTTCAATGAAAAGTCAATCATTGGACTCATAGTTGGCTCTCTACTAGTAGTAGTGTGACCCTCTTGCAATCTATGATACAAGCCCTTCCCATATACAAAAGCATGGTTTAGGCCACTACAGTGTATTTTCTTAAGAAATTTGATGTTCTTTCTTGCTAATCTCTTTGGAGTAGCAAATTTGCAAAATACTAAATGGAGCCTCATCAATTGAGACACTATTTGTACGACAAAAAAAGAAGGATCCCTCAGCCTTTATTCTTCTATCTTGTGTAATCAAGCTCTTGCTGCCAAGCTCTACTAGCGCTAGTGTTCTAGTTAGTCTCATCTTTGGGTCTGTATCCTATCATACAAGTATTTAGCTAGTGTTGAACCTTCATATGTTTTTAGGTTTCCTCTTGAGGGAAGAGGCTCTATGGTGTGGAGTACCCTCAAGATTGGTGCTCACCTTGCGAAGAGAAGTCTATTTTGGATCTGTAATAGAGGCACTGAGGCTCTATTTTGGATGATTCTCAGAATGATAATCCTCCTATCTTGTCCTCTCATCTACACTTATAGCCTCTTTGTGATTCTTTCCTTTCTATTGGATGGAATATAGTGGCTCATTGTAAAGAGGCTCATTACCTAGGCCTTTCTATTGGTTTTAGATAGAGGAATTCGTCTGATTGGTTGTTGAGTGGTTTTCTGGGGGATTGATTGGAGCTTTCTCAGATCGTAGCTTCTAGGGAGTGCAAGTCTTTGTAGGAACTTAATGTTTTGTCTTAGGGAGGTGCTTCTTCTAGCAATTATTCTATTTCTTCAAGGTACCTTGTACTAACTAAGAAACTCTTTGGCGAGGTGGAGGTCTCTTGGTGGAAGAAAGCTTGGAATAGTTTTTCTTTGCCTAAGTGTAACTTTTTCCTTTGGATTATGGTTTACAATCGTTGTCTTACTTGTGAGAATCTCTGCAAGAGAGGCTTCTAGGGGCTTTCCATCCATGTCTTATGTTGTAATAGTGAAGAGATTGCTTGTCACCTTTTTTTCTATTACCCCTTTGTCAAACAATTTGGGCACTACTAGTGGAGTGTGTGGGGATGCATGTGTTGGAATGTCTCCTCCTTTTCTAACTTTTGGAACTGTCTAGGCCATCCCCCTTCCAAGAACTCTTTTCTTCAGGTTGCTTGGAGTATTGGCCCTTCTCTTATTTTATGGCATGTTTGGCTTGAGAGAAATAGGAGGATCCTTCATGATGTGTAGCTAGGGATCAGGCACCTATGGGGGAAAATTGTTGATTCTCTACATGTAACACTACTGGCTAAATGTGACTTTGGTGGAGGTTTGGATCCTGGAGATGTTGGTATTTACTCACGACTTTCCTTTCCTCTTTAAGACGACACTCCCTCTTTCCCCCATAGATGCTCTGGGACTAGAGCTAGGCAATGCTCTCAGCATGTTAATCGTGAGGGGCATTAGACTGCTCCCTAGGATGGAGTTCTTAAAATCAACATTGATGGCTCTTCTTAGGGAAATCCTAGACTAGTTGGTATTGGGGGAGTTAGGCATGGCAGCTCTGGTAATGTTCAGTTTATATTTTTTATCTACAAGGGTTACCATACAAATAACCTCATGGAATCCCTTGCTATCTTAGTTACAGTGGAATAGTGTTGTCAACGTGGTTGGAGAAGAATTTCCTATGAGATTGACTCATCGGTGGTTGTGAATTTAATGAATAGATAGAACCTTATGGATGTGGATTGGCATTTGGCTCTGGTTATTCAACATATCACTTAGTTATGTAATTCTCTGGATTCTATGTTTTTTATGCATATCCCTCATGAGTGGAATAGTGTGGCTAATTGCTTGGCTAAATGGGCCTCCAAGCATGTGCCATCTTGGAACATTATTGATCATAGGATGCTCCCCCCTGATTAATCTCAAAAACTATCTCAACTTGTGGACTAGGGTAAAGCTTTTTAGTGCTCTTTGTTTCTTCTATTGTTCTATTCTCTTTAGTATTCAATAAAAATTTTACCCCTCTTTTAGTAAAATAAATAAATAAATAAATAAATAAAATAAAGTTGTATCTAAAATTATTTAATATTTTATTTAAACTAAAAATATATTATATAAAATATCGTTCATAAAATATAATGAAAAGATATATAAAAACATATTATTAAAATAATTGTGTGATATAGATTTAATAATTTTACATAATCATTCTAAAATATCAAGTAGCGCTTCCTCAAAATCCACTCCTATAAGACCCCAAATTTATAAGCCAATGAAATTCAAGTAAAATAAGTTTTTTAATTTTAAAAATTAAAATAACAAAAACAAACATTACAAAAATTAAAAGTTAAAATTAAAATGAAAAATACTTACATCTAATTGGTTAAGATAGAAAAGTTTAATAGCTAGTTAAGTAGAGCTAATTGCAATAGTATAGTGTACGATGAATACAATAATAGAAAAAATTTGTTGAAAACAAGATGTTTAGTGGTGCATTATTTATTATGAAATTACATATTTTCAAGCATTCTATTCTAAGGAAACATTTATGCTTTTCTTAGGTTTTCAGTATAGAAAAGAAAATAAATTTGATAGTTAAACTGAATCAATATTTTGATAACAATAAATAAGAATACACATAATATTTACTTAAATAATATTCAAATATTTGTATATCATTTCTACTCATGTTATTCATGTATATTAAATAGCATTCAGGAAATTCCTAAAAATACAATAATATTTTTAAAATCTCAACATAAGGCCTCAAACTTGTTAAATCCTTTTAAATAGTTATCTTATCCATGAACCCATTAGACATTGGGTCATAAACAAAAACTAATTCTCCATGTTCGTGAAAACAACCCACAGTCATTTGAGCCCCTATTAACTATAATAGCAAGTTTCTTTACAAAAATAAGCCTTTCTTAATAGGTTTAAACCCTATTCCCCAATAATCTTTTCTTATCAAAATTATGTGTATCTTCTGGAATAAATCTTAATCTAAACTTATAAGGTACTCTTACTAGTCCAATATGGTTTCTCTTTATCAGACATTGCTAGATACTATTATGGTGCTCTCTTTAGCATATATGCACTAAAATTATAAACATTAGAGCACAAGAATCGAAGTCACGTTTCTACTAGAAGGTCTATAATAGCCCATTTGTTTAAAAAATCATATATATTTTCTACCATATAAGTTTCTAAGATTAAATGCCACTAAGGTTAAGTTCATATCTAGTCAAAGTAGGGAGCACAAAATTAACATGTTTAGAGAATTTATTTGAAAATTTAGTGGATATTCATGGATGAGATTCAACAAATTTAGTAGATTATGTATGTGGTAATGAAGATTAATTTTTTCTATCATATTGAGACTACATAATAATAAAATGAGACATTTTAAACATATCATGCTTTGAAAGATGATAGAATCATAATTAATGGACTTGAATAAATTCATGTCTTAGTAGATAAGGTTATCATCTATCATTTCTAAATTTTTTTATTTTAGTAAGCTTTCTAAAAATATTAGTACACTATTTTTATCATCTAATAAATAAATAGATAAATATACATATTTATTATAATGTTTCTTACATAAGCTTAATCAAGACTAAACTTTTATCATAATGTCCACCTAAAAAAATCTATAAGTTATAAATAGAATGTAACTTAATAAAATAAAATCCTAAATTTATAAACAAACTTAATACAGGGTTCTAAGAGGGGTGGGGAGGGGGGGGGGGGGGGGGGGGGGGCGAATTAGAACACTATTAAATTATCCCAAAATCTGATTTCAGTAATTTTTAATTCACAATTTATAGTAGTGGAGAAATTAAACTGTACTAAAATGTAAAAATACTGAATAATATCAACTCACAGAAAGAAGAGACACCAATTTTGTGCCGAGTAGAAAACCCTCGAAAATCCTCATGGTTTCATCATAGGGAGAAAACCCACTTCATGAACCTGTATTCTTTATTGAGTTCCAACTCTTTTACAATCAACAGCTTCTATTGCTCAGGGTATTTAACCCTTTTATCAGTGTTGTAGTTACAACCTTACACACACATATAAATGTGTATGTATGAAATTTATATATGCATACAAGTTTATAATAAGACTTTTAGTCTTTACAAACTGTTCTGAAATATAAGTCTTCTTTCTTCTTTTTTCAACTCATCCACTTTTAAATTACAAATGATCTCTATATTTATAGAGATAAAATTTGAAATGAACAGTTACAAGTAAACCAAACTGAACCAGTTAGGGTTGTTAAGAAACCCTCTTTGCTATTTAAGCAACCAACTAAAATTGGTTACCACCCGAATGTGATCTTTCCTTATTAAACTGTCATCCATAGCTTTCTTTTTAATCAAGACTATACATATAGAATTATGAGTTTAATACCCTCAAGAAGATCTTAAAAAAAACAATTTAGCCTTTAAAAAGAAAGCCATTTTCCCTCTATTTATTACTTTCATTTGGTGTTTCAAGTTTTGAAACATTCAATGCTACTAAATGCATCTTTATTTCAAACCGATTATCAAAACAAGAAATCTCTGTCTGTGCTTTCCAAATAAAAACTCTATTTTATTTGCCTTTATTTTAGATGAGCAACCTGATAGTAGCAAATAGAATAAGCTAAATCTTTTGCTCAAGAAAATGTGAACAAACTGAATCTTTTTGCCTTTCTTTTTAAGAGAATCTGAAGAAGAAAAACAATCTTCACAATGCTCTTCCTTTGTTATGAAGACAAAAAAAATTCCTTTAAAGCATGAGTGATTTATTCCTTCAAACCCCTTTCAAAGATTTATCCTTATTAAACTCGAAGACAACAATATTCTCTGATTGCATTTCCTTTTTTAAACAAACATTTAGGCCTTTCATTATTTTTCAAACTTGTTCATGACTGAGAAAAGAAGAATTCTTCTTTATAAAATAAGATCACTTGATTTGAAAAACTTCAACTTATTAAAAAAACTACCTGTGACTATAAGAGGGAATTTTAATTCCTCATCATTTTCTTTTCAAGAATTTGAGTATACTATTCTAGTGTAGAAACGATATACCTGAAAATAGTCGTTGTCTTTTCACCTGAAAACCCTTATGTAATTGCTCCAGAAAAACTTGTTCAATTGAAGACAGAGATATCATCATTTACCTCAAGCATGCACATGAAAAACAACAAATGAGTATATATGAAACCATCAAAGAAAAGTCATGAAATGAAGACCTGTGCAAAGAACTGTCACATGAAGACCTGTGCCTGCAACCTATTCCATACAACTGATTGAACACATTACCTATTATGTCAAAGATCCAAACAAAGATTATGATCTATTTATTGTTAATGTAGTTTTTTATTTTTCCTATTTTGCTAGCTTTTTCCTACACTTTTAATAATCTCGCTTAGGTTAATAAAGCATGTCTTATTAGGTGAATGGTTGTGAGGTGTCACCTTCCTACATGTGAGCATCCATTAGCTATCTTGGGAAGATACTTTGCTATCTTTAATCCGATAGATGGTTGCTCCTCATTGGTTAGTGTTGCCACCTCCTCCCTCTTCCTAGCCTATATAAGCATGCTACCTAGCTTGTATTTGTATCTATTGTTTTTGCATCCTCTTAATGCTATTTTTCTTCCAGCATTTGCATTACTCTCTTGGAGACTAACTCTATGATGCTATTTTGATTTTGTATCATTTGCATTCATAGTTTAGATATTTACTCTTTGCACTAGTTTTCTAGGTTATTAATCTTTTCAGATTCTAACATTTATATTTTGCTGTCAAAGAACCCTTTAGATCCATGTTTTTTACAAAAACAAACTTCATCAAACATTTTGTCATAGTTTCTTTCATTCTAAATTACCACCCACAAAGAAAACTAAATTTCACTATTGTTTGAAATCCACCATAGGATTTTTACACTTGGTGTGAACTGGCAGAAAGATATTAAATACCATGTCTTTTTAGTCAGTATTTACAGTCACTGCTGTCAAAACATCACTTTCAAATTTCTTTTTAATTTGAATTGGCTTCAATATGCCATGTTTACAAACTATATTAAATGTTGCCTCATGACTTATATACATGTGTATTCGCCACCTTTTTAATGCACGCATTTTTCCATCATGGTCAATAATCTCCCCCATTTTTTATGCAAAAATTTTCACCATCTCATATATACAAGGTGAGAGAACATAAAATCAACTTATATATATCAGATATCATCTCATATGTACAAGGTGATTTTGAAGATATTTCAACTTATATATACAAGATAATGAATAGAAGTATAATGCTTGAATCAAGCAAAAACTAATAACCAATCTGAATCAACCAAAAATTTGAAACCAATCTATGAAATGCTGATTACTCCCCCAAAATTTTTGCGTAAAAAATTTGACCATCTGCTTTTCATGAATTATTTCTATGAAAGGAGCAAAAACCTAACACAGAATAGTGATTAGGAAGAGTGTTTATGCAAGAAGTGATTGAGACAAAACTCCCAATCGTGTTCTCAATTGTTCAAATAGTTCTCTTGGTAGTGCCTTTGTAAAAATATCAGCCACCTATCCTTGAGTAGGCACATAAACCAATTTGAATTCATTATTTTGAACTTTATCTCTCAAGAAATGAATTTTGATGGATACATGTTTGGTGCGTGAGTGCATAACAAGGTTCTTGCTTAATTGAATGGCACTCATGTTATCACACATTATTGAAATAGGGTTTGAAACCTGAATGCCCAAATCAAATAACTAATAATCCATCCAAATTAATTGAGTACAGCATGTTGTAGCTGCAACATATTCAGATTCACAAGTGGATAGAGTTACACAATCCTGTTTCTTACTATGCCAAGCAACCAGACACTCACCAAGAAAGAAAGCTGCACCACTGGTGCTCTTTTTATCATCAGATTCGCTCCAATCTACATCAGTATAACCAACAAGAGTAAAATCATTGCTATGAGGATACCATAAACCATTATCAAGAGTGCCTTGAATGTATTTCAGTATTCTATGCACTGTGTTAAGATGTGATTGCTTTGGATCAGATTGAAATCTTGACACCATACATACAGCTTGCATTATATCAGGTCTAGATGCAGTTAGATATAGAAAACTTCCAATCATAGATCTATAAAGAGTCTGATTAACTGAAGGTGAATCATGATTCTTCATTAATTTACAACCAATTTCCATAAGAGTGCTAACAGGTTTGCATTCTGACATATTGAATTTCTTCAACATTTCTTTGGCATATTTTGTTTGGGAAAGAAATAATTCATGTTCTAGTTGTGAGACTTGCAAACCAAGGAAAAAAGTGAGCACACCTAACATTGACATCTCAAATTTAGATTCCATGATTTTAGAAAAATGTTTTGCTGAATCATCATTAGTAGACCCAAAAATGATGTCATCTACATAGATTTCTACAGCTAAAATATCATCATTAATCACCTTGATATATAAAGTGATGTCTACCTTTCCACGAGAAAAACCATTTGAAATTAAATGCTTATCCAACCTGGAGTACCAAGCCCTAGGAGCCTATTTTAAGCCATACAAAGCCTTTTTCAGTCGATAAACATAATCAGGTTTGTCAAAAGATTCAAAACCTTCTGGTTGTTCCATATAAACTTCCTCTTCAAGATACCCATTTAAGAAAGCGGTTTTAACATCCATCTGGTAAACAATGAATTTTTTATGGCTGGCATATGCAAGAAAGATTCTAATTGATTTCATCCTTGCAACTGGTGCAAAGGTTTCATCAAAATCAATTCCTTCTTGTTGAACATAGCCTTTACAAACAAATCTAGCTTTATTTATGACCACTTTACCTTCTTCATTCAGTTTATTATGAAATATCCACTTTCCACCTATGACATTTTTGTCACTAGGTTTGGGAACAAGTTCCCAAGTCTTATTTTTCTCTATTTGATTTATCTCTTCTTGCATAGCATTTTTCCAACAAGAATATGATAAGGCTTTAGCAACATTCTTTGGTTCAAAGTCAGCTATTAAGCAGAAATGTTTAGCAATATTTACCTGTTCTCCTATTTTGGCTTTTCTTCTTGTTAGAATTCCTTTCTCTACATCTCCAATAACTTGAGACTCGGGATGTCTCTTAGCTATTATTCTGGAAGAGGTTTTTATTTTTGAACCAGTACTAGTTATTTTAGGACTTGAACAATTTTTGGTTCAGTTTCATCAGCCAATTCATTTTCATTAGTTAGTCCATGTTTATCATTTTTAGTATGTTCATCATGTACTATTTCTGATCTCTGAAAAGATGAATCTTCATGGTCTTCTTGACCATTACAGCACACTGAATTTTCATCAAATATGACATTTATAGCTTCCACTATTTTGTTCAGCCTTTTATTAAAGCATTTATAGGCTTTTTTGTGCATGGAATACGCAAGAAAGATCCCTTCATCAGACCTTGAGTTAAAATTTTTTAAAGAATCATCATTCTTTTTGATAAAGCATTTGCAGCCAAAAATCTTAAAATTCTTGACATTTTCTGTTTTATCGTTCCATAATTCATATGGAGTGTAAGCAGGTTTAACTCTGATTTGTGCTCTGTTTAGAATGTAAACAACTATATGAACAACTTCTTTCTAGAATTTATCAGGTATTTTAGCTTCATTTAACATGGTTATAGCCATTTCTTTTACTGTTCTATTCTTTCTTTCAACAACACCATTTTGTTGTGGTGTCCTAGCAGTAGAGTATTGTCTTTTTATTTCATGCTTCTCACAATACTCAACAAATTCTCCTCCCCTATCTGATCTCAAACATTTCAGTTTTAAATCAGTTTCTCTTTCTACCATTTTCCTGAAAATTTTGAAGCATTCAAAAACTTCTGATTTATGTTTCAAAAACGTTACCCAAACCATTCTTGAATAATCATCTATAAATAGCATGACATATTTTTCACCATTTAGAGAGGCTATTTTAGTTGGACCACACAAATCAGTATGCACTAATTCAAGTGGTCTATTTGACAAGTATTCTTTTGTTCTAAAAGAAACTCTTGTTTGTTTGCCTTTAACACACTCTTCACAAATATTTGCTAGTTTGGTAATCTCTGGTAGACCTCTAACCTTTTTATTCTTGCTGATTCTGGCAATATTATTGAAGTTTAAATGTCCCAATCTTTTGTGCCATAGCCAATTTTCTTCTACTTGACTCATTAGACAAGTATTAACTAATGAAGTTTCTTGGACAGTTGAATCTATTAGGTTATAGAGATTACCATTTGTTCTCAACCCACTGGAAATGACTCTATTCTTTTCAATTTTTATATAACAACCTTTTGCATCAAAAGAAATAGAATATCCACTATCACAAATTTGACTTACACTTAGCAAGCTATGTTTTAAACCTTCAAAAAAGTACACATCATGAATTGGTGTGTCTTTATTCAGAATTATTGAGCCTTTTCCAGTAATGTGAGCTCCTGAGTTATCACCAAATCGAACAAACCCTCCATCAAATTTTTTTAGGGTTTTAAATTTATTTTTACACCCAATCATATGGTGTGAATAGCTACTATCCAATACCCATGTTGTAGGTTTCTGAGCGAATACAATTGTTTCAACAATTAAAGACTTTTCTATTGTCCTTACTTGCTTCCAGATTTGTTTTGGTCTCATATTCAATTTACATTGATTTGCATAGTGACCATAATGAAAGCATTTAAAACACCTAACCACTTTTCTTTTTCCTTGATTAATGCTATTTTCACAAAAGATAGCCTTGTGTCCAAAAATATTGCAATTAAAATAGTAACCATTGAAAAAGAACTTTGTTTTCTGACTAGTAGATTCTTCAGATGAACTCTGCAAGATATTTAATTTTTATCCTTTTCTTCAAGCAAGAGTTTTTGATTTTCTATGATCATATTTGCTTCATTTAATTCTTCTTGAAGTTTTTGATTTTCATTTTCTTGATTAGAAATCAACTTTTTTAATCTTTTGAGTTCTTGCAAAAATTTCAAAAGTTCTTCTTCTAGATCTACTTCTACATTTGAATCAGATGAGGATTCAGATTCACTGGGTTCAGGTTTAGAGGTATGGACTATTTCAGCCATGAATAGTCTTTCCCCTTCTTCATCAGCATCACTAGATTCTTCATTTGAATCTTCTTTTGAAAGAAGACTTTTCTTCTTGTAATCCTTGAATCTTTTATTCTGATTCCAAGGCTTCTTTTTAGAAAAATTTTCATTTTTCTCATCACAATCATCAAGTTCTACATTTGGGCACTTTGCAGCAAAGTGTCCTAATTGACCGCAACTGAAACATTTAGGTTTGCCTTTATATTTCTTTCTCATTCTTCTAACCAGCAATGCTTCTAAAGCATCAGTTAGATCTGAGTCACTCTCATCATGTTTTTCAGTTTTAAAAGCTTATTCTTTTGATAAGGAACTAGCTTGATGGCTAATCCTCATTTCATATGCAGTTAATGTGCCTTGAAGTTGATGCAAGGTCATTTTTGAAAAACTTTTCTTTTCTTCTAAAGTGGATAGTTTTTGTTTCAAATTTAGGTAACACTAACCTAATGACCTTTGAGACTACATCATGTTCTTCTATCTCTTCAACTAGACCCTTTCTAGCATTCACTACTTCGTCAACTCTTAAGAAGTATGTAGCAATAGTTTCATCTTCATTCATTTTCAGATTGTCGAACTGCGTTTTAAGAGTTATCAGTTTAGACTCTTTTACTTTCTCATCTCCTTGATATATTGTTTCAAGTTTGACCCATATATCATTATTTGACTTGCAATAAAAAAACTTTAGCAAAAACATCTCTGGAGAGACCACAAAGAAGGGCATATCTTGCCTTTTAATCCAACTCAAATTTTAGTTTTTCATCTACATTAGTAGAGATTGTTGTTGGGACAGTATATTTTGATATAACAACATTCCACATCCTTACATCTAAGGAATGTATGAAGGCTTCCATCATAACTTTTCATAAAACATAATCATTTCCATCAAATAGCGGAGCCCTATTAAGAGAAGCTCCTTCAGATTGTGCCATGACTTTCAATATATATCCCTAGAACTATTACAAAAGGAATCGTACGCTCTGATACCACTTGTTGGAAGCACCAGGGTTCTAAGAGGGGGGCCGGGGGGGGGGTGCGTGGTGTGAATCAAAACACTATTAAATTATCCCAAAATCTAATTTTAGTAATTTTTAATTCACAATTTATAGTAGTGGAGAAATTAAATTGTACTAAAATGTAAACATATTGAATAATATCAACTCATAGAAATAAGAGACACCAATTTTGTGCTGAGTGGAAAACCCTCGAAAATCCTCACAGTTTCATCATAGGGAGAAAAGCCACTTCATGAACCTGTATTCTTTATTGAATTCCAACTCTTTTACAATCAATAGCTTCTACTGCTCAGGGTATTTAACCCTTTTATCAGTACTGTATTTACAACCTTATACACACATATAAATGTGTATGTATGACATTTATACAAGCATACAAGTTTATAATAAGACTTTTAGTCTTTACAAACTGTTCTGAAATATAAGTCTTCTTTCTTCTTTTTTCAACTCATCCACTTTTAAATTACAAATTATCTCTATATTTATAGATATAAAATTCAAAATGAACAGTTACAAGTAAACCAAACTGAACCAGTTAGAGTTGTTAAGAAACCCTCTTTGTTGTTTGAGCAACCAACTAAAATTGGTTACCACCCGAATGTGATCTTTCCTTATTAAACTGTCATCCATAGCTTTCTTTTTAATCAAGACTTTACATCTAGAATTCTGGGTTTAATACCCTCAAGAAGATCTTAAAAAAAAAAATTTAGCCTTTAAAAAGAAAGCCATTTTTCCTTTGTTTATTACTTTCATTCAGTGTTTCAAGTTTTGAAACATTCAATGCTACTGAATCCATCTTTATTTCAAACCGGTTATCAAAACAAGAAATCTTTGTCTGTGCTTTCCAAATAAAAACTATATTTTATTTTCTTTTATTTCAGATGAGCAACCTGATAGCAGCGAATAGAAAAGCTAAATCTTTTGCTCAAGAAGATGTGAACAAACTGAATCTTTTTGCCTTTCTTTTTAAGAGAATCTGAAGAAGAAAAAAATCTTGACAATGCTCTTCCTTTCTTATCAAGACAAAAAAAAATTCTTTAAAATGTGAGTGATTTATTCCTTCAAACCCCTTTCAAATATTTATTCTTTTTAAACCCGAAGACAACAATATTCTCTGATTGCATTTCCTTTTCAAACAAACATTTAGGCCTTTCATTGTTTTTGAAACTTGTTCATGACTGAGAAAAGAAATTCTTCTTTATAAAATAAGATCACTTGATTTGAAAAACTTCAACTTATTAAAACAAATACCTGTGACTGTAAGAGGGAATTTTAATTCCTCATCATTTTCTTTTCAAGAATTTGAGTATACTGTTCTAGTGTAGAAACGATATACCTAAAAACAGTCGTTGTCTTTTCACCTGAAAACCCTTATGTAATTGTTCCAGAAAGACTTGTTCAATTGAAGACAGAGATATCATCATTTACCTTAAGCATGCACATGAAAAAAAAATGAGTATATATGAAACCATCAAAGAAAAGTCACGAAATGAAGACCTGTGCAAAGAACCATCACATGAAGACCTGTGCCTGCAACCTATTCCATACAACTGATTAAACACATTACCTTCGTATGTCAAAGATCCAAACAAAGATTATGATCTGTTTATATTTCGCTGTCAAAGAACCCTTCAGATCCATCTATTTTACAAAAACAAACTTCATCAAACATTTTGTCATAGTTTCTTTCATTCTAAATGACCACCCACAAAGAAAACTAAATTTCACTGTTGTTTGAAATCCACCACAAGATTTTTACACTTGGCATGAACTGGCAAAAACATATTAAATACCATGTCTTTTCAGTCAGTATTTACGGTCACCGCTATCAAAACATCACTTTGAATTTCTTTTTAATTTGAATTGGCTTCAATATGCCATGTTTACAAACTTTATTAAATGTTGCCTCATGACTTGTATACATGTGTATTCGCCACCTTTTTAATGCATGCATTTTGCCATCGTGCTCAACAATAATTTCTTGAATATTAAGATTCTCCAAAAAAATATACATTTATATGATCAATCAACAATACCTTTCACAAATACCATCCATCAACTTTCACTGCAACTCACGTTTTCCTCACTTTGAGCATAAACATATTTACTTGTATACTTTAATAATAGATGTTAAAATATACCCAAACGGAAGTAGTTGAAAGTGTTCCATCAGTTGAAAACTAAATTACAATAATAAAAAATCACAATTTCATGGATGAAATGAACAAACCTATCTGTCACTTGATTTGAGGTTCCTCTTTAACATAAAATATGTTTCTTTTTGCTATATATGCCCACTTCAAAGAGTATAAGGTAAGAAATTTTCCTTCTTTAATGAATGCCAATTCCCACGTTTTGCTGTTTGCGAAAAAAATATCCTATCGGGCGTGTAACTCGTGATCCACGATTATGTGGTATATTTTCCATAAAGAAGATGCCCTGAACATAATTGACAATAATTTGAGGGTATTGAAGAATTCTTCGGAAATGAGAAGATTGTGCAGCAAAAAATATGGGAAATTTACTAGACAGACCAGGGTTGTCAGAAGCTTACGTCGAACACCTAGGAATGTTTCCCTGCTTTATCATAGACAACGATCTACCAAGGTAACAAACTTCTTCAGCTCGATGTGTGATTTTTAATATTCGTTCAATTGTATTACGGTCAAATCAGTTGATTCATGAGGGTTTATCAGATGAATCAGTCTTTATGATTTTTTTCTAATGAAATATATAGCATCAATTAGAAAACTTAGATGGAATGAAATTATATTGGGAAAGTTTTAGAGTTAGGTTTCGATTTTTGAAATAGATTGCATAAAGTTTGAAATTGATGTTTTGATTATCCATTATCAGAATCTAAGTAAACTAAAAGACACAAATAATACTTTATTACAAATTTTAGATATTGATCTAATTATTCTTGATTGCATTTCTCAAATACTGAAAACCATGATCATAGAAGTTGGATGGCATAAAGGGGTGAAATTTGGCCTATATTTTTCCTTTCTTGCTATTATTTTAGTTTTTATCAGAGTTATCCTGACCAAATTCAGCTCAATCGTCTTTGATCGACACATGATAGATTGAAAGTTTTTGAAATCTGTGGATTTAGCAGGTCAGAAGTCCAATAATATCCACTTCTCATTTGAAAGAGGTTTCTCAGAATGAAAGCTGCAATTCAATGAAGAATATACCAAATCAGAGTTTACAAGGCATTGATTGGCAAAAGCTGAACAGCTTTCATCCAAATGCGATTATTGAGATTATAACTCGATCAGAGTGGTGCTTACTTTCATCCATTCTCGTATTGCTGGAAGAGGAGAATCTTGAAGTCTGTTCTGCCCACACAATTTGCGTGGCCAAGAAAGTCTTTTACACCATCTTGGTAAAGGTAAAGGTACTCTCTGCTTTCCAAAAATAATAATCTGTTTAATTATTAGAGACTCATAAATGTTATAAAAGAAGTAATGAAGGAAAATTCATTGAGTTTTGGGCCCGTTCTAGAAAAGGGATCAGAATTTAGAATTATGGCAAAAGCTTTTTTATATTAAATTAAGCAATGATATAGAAGAGACTAAGAATACCATTTAAGGTTTTTTTAATTTTGTCATTTTTTATATTAAATATTATAAATCTAGTTTATCACTAGCAATTATATTATAAATAATAATAATTGGAAGACAGAGAGTCACTACTTGAAATCCACTTTAAATACAACCAATTCTAGAAAGATGCTCTTCTTAAAATTGGAACTAGTACAAAACTTTTTGTCATTTTAATAAATAGTGTTAATACAAAATAATACGTTTTACTTATGTTTTTCATCTTTTTAATTATTGTATATTTTCAAATTATGAGTAATTTTTTGTTATAGAAATTAGGGTAAAAATAAATTGTTGAAATGGTCAAAAATCTTTTAGACATAAAATAATTGTAAATTACTTTTTAATATAGCCTACATTAACTTCTATCATGTTGGAATGTTGCTAACTACCTTTTGTACCATCTAACATCTTAGGATTGTTTCTTTATACAGTACTAAAAACTCTATCATAAAGTGAATTGTTATTTGCTAGCATCAATATATAGCATATGTGAAACATGTGGGGCCCATTTTCTCATGTTCTTACGCGGGTCGGGAAGGCACCGGGGAGATTTGAACCCATGACCAAGCCAAAACCAGGCTCTGATACCAATTGTGGGGCCCATTTGCCGTTGCACCAAAAGCCATGACTGTTAGTGAACATGGAACACCACATAACTAACCACCTATGGGCAGGGGAGCGCGTCGCATCACCCAACAAAACAAATGTTCTTATAATTATTCAATAGACCATCTAATGTTATGAAACTATTAGAAGGGTTTGAAGCTTGATCTTCAACATAAGAATCAAATGACTAGACCACTTGACTACATCCTTTTAAAAAGTTATTGGTAAGTTACAGAAAATTTTATATGGAAAAATAAAATATAAATGCAATCAAACATTAAATTGCAAGACCCATAAATTTAGTGAAAGAAGATGGCCTAAGTTACAAATTAAGGGTTTTCTAGGTTGCCAATTTAGGAGGGTTTGAATTGTTGGATAGCTTAAAGATACACAATTAATTTCTTCTAATGCTGATAGATTCCAAGGAAGAGCTTTCATCTTATTTTATGACGGTGAAAATTCAATATTATTTGTTTTCAGGTGGTGGAAACGTGTGAGATCGATTGTGAAAGTCTTCGTACGAAGCTCTACTTCGTTGCTGCTGAAAAATCAGAAGGTACTCATCTGTAAATGGAGACAAGAAATATTGAGCATTTGTAAATAATGTTTTACTTTACATAAGAGATTTTATCTGTGATTTATTGCTATTATAGGTAGCTAGTTCGTATTTATACTCAGCTCAAGCTTTATTCTTCCATATTTTATTTTAATTAAACTGTCATTGTAAAATGATAGAAAACAATATATTATTATACCTATGAACCGCCCTTTATATTAGAGTGAGCCAAGGGAATCCCTCTAGAATGTGAGGGTTACAGGCATAGGTCTGTAACTACCATATTTTAGCTGTCAGCTTATAGACTACAGTAAATGTTTGTTGCTGTTATA
Organism: Cupressus sempervirens; assembly: GCA_028749045.1. NCBI lineage: Eukaryota > Viridiplantae > Streptophyta > Pinopsida > Cupressales > Cupressaceae > Cupressus > Cupressus sempervirens. The sequence continues at coordinate 23,448,004 of CM053790.1, forward strand.
AATTCGATGATTAATATTATATTTGTTCTTATACAAAATTTCTTATTCTTATTTTGTAATAATTTTTTAAAATTATTTTAGATAGTTTAAAATTTGAATTTGTTATATTATTTATTATAAGGAAATTCGAAGGAATTTTAGTAGGATTGGGTTACTTTTTAAAAACATATTTATTTGGATGGTTAAAAATAAATTTTGGTAATATAAACATGATAATTACTTAATTATATTTTTAAATAGTAAATAATTTATTAGTTACTATTAACCATTAAGTTTAAAAATATATTTATTTGAAGATTAACATATAAGTATTTTTATATATTATCTAAGGATAAATTTATTTTTTGAAATGAATTCGCTCTACAACTAGCTTACACTAGGAAGTTAACAGAGTTCACAAAAATATTAAGAGTTCAGAGCATAATAATGAAACATAGTTTTTGGTAATTCGTAACCAAACGACTAAAAGATTATGGGAGGAATGTCATAAATTTGGTCTGATGGCATTCTGCCAAGGTAGTCATATTTCAAACTTTTATTTTTCTTTTTGTCTTTCTTCGAATTTCAAGGTGAGATATGTACCATTAAACTTAAGTAATGTTTTTCCTTTGTAGAATGCTTAAATCAACAAATTAAAGATAAACCTCTATCAGTCCCTCCTCTCCTCTATATCTTAATGGTTTTTAAATTAATTTCTTTGAAGGAAATACCAATTTGGACTTAATCTGATTTACCCATTCCTTCTGTCTACTGTGAGATCAAATTTCCTATCTTCCCTATAGAATTAATTAACATTAACATATTGAAAAATATTGGAAATACTCTGGGGGTTTTAAAAGTATATCCAAGAATTTTCTAAGTTCAAGTTCAATTAAGATTTTGATTGATTATCTGATGAACCAAGTCCTCAAACATATTAAGATTATCACAAACAACTAGATATATAATAAATAGCTGCTTCAATTTTCAGAGTTAAGATTAATTCTAAAATTGTATATTTTGATTTAGAAATAACGGAAAAGATTTATTCGGTCGCGCCTAGCAAAATTGTGAAGGAAACCAGTTTTAAATTTTTAGAGCATGGTGGATTTGGTTTTTTCAAACATTCTCAGTCTGTAGAAGAGGGAGAAATTAGTGCTCCTTCTTTGTCTGATTATTTAAATCATCAAAACACTCCTTTTAACAATAGGAAGGCCTTGTTCCATCCCCCTCTCCTTCACTTGAAAACCTAGTCCTGATTCCCCAAATAGGCAAGATCATAATCAGGATGAATTATTAGTCTCTTACAAAAGCACACCACTATTACTATCTCCAAGGATAAAGGATGATAAATTGTATTAATCTCCTAATAATGAAATGGTTGATAAATCTATTTTGAGTAGTAAACTCTAGATTAAAAAACATGGATGATATAGATATATTTATTAAAAATGTAGAAAATAATATGTTAATTTTAAATAATTTATTGAAGGATATAATGATAGTTCACAAAGAGGTCTATGTAGAACTTGTTGTATGGCATCATTTTTGTACCAGAATATCCTTTGGGACTCAATTTGACCCAACGAGATTTATTCCTAGGACTTATGTCTTCCCTCTATTGAAATAAATAATTTGATTGAGGAATTTAGTATGGACCCTCAATTGAGTATTGATTTGGCTAATATTTTTGGATCCCTACAATGACCAAGAATCCGCATTGACATTAATAAAGTTCTAATTAATTAAGCATATTTGGGTGGGTGAAAATGTTCTCAATATAATAAAAAAGAAACTTACCCTAATCAAGCATTCGAGGCAAATATAAGGTGTTTACCCTTGAAGCTCGAATCAAACTCTCCCATTCTTAATTCAAACATCATTTTAAATTCCTTAGAGAAATTAGGCATTACAACTATTATTGGTAGTCTTGATCACACCAAAATAGAAATAAAAATAGAAAAAAAAGGGGAGGAAGCCCCTTTTAAAATTAAGGGAAAAATATGGGAAGTCAAGATTTGCTAGTAACTACTTTCTTTTAGAAAACTCTCATTTTTCATGCCATCTTTAATAATAGAGTCATTGAGGTTAGCTAGCTCTTCCTCAATTGTAGATTTTTCATCAAAAACATTATTGAAATGCTCTTTATTCCAGGTGGTTAAGTTTAACTTTATATGTTTTTATTAAGAAATGAACTTAAACATGGTCGACAATTAGGCCAAGATTACAAATTTGTTCAATGCAAGAAGGGGGAAGTTTCTTTCCATCCTCTAATGAAGATCTCCACATTGAATGTTAGGGGACTAAATTCCCCTAACAAACAAAAGGCTCCTAAAGAGGAGTCTAAAAACTCACAACTCAAATTTAATCCTACTACAAGAGACAAAGTTAAATAAGGATGATTATGAAAAATTTAATAGGAAGATAGGAATTTGGAAAACTACCTAGGTAGAACCCAATGGCACATCTGGGGGTCTAGCTATATTATTAGATCCAAGGAAAATTAATTCAACAAATATTAGCAATGGTAATAATTGGATTTGCATGAAGGTTAGTAGTGTTGATAGGAATTTGACCATTTCGATAGTTAATGTGTATGGGCCTACTATCACAAAGGATAAGGAAAAAGTAAAGAATCAAATTAATAACTTACTCTATCTTGAGCCAAAGGTAACTTTTATTTTAGAAGGAGACTTTAATGCTATTTTAGATTCCTCAGAGAAGAGAGGAGGTAGTAACTTCATTTCACATGCCTAAAAGACATCAGTCATTGGGTACCCTCTAATAGTTTATCTGAAATTTTAACTAAGAATGACACTTTTACTTGGACCAATAGGTGGAAAGATTTTAGCAACATATCCAAAAAGCTTGATAGGTTTTTATTTAAAGTAGACCATTCCTCCTTTAACTATGATTTAGAAGAAGAAATCTTAATCATTCTAGTTCAAATTGTTTGTCAGTCAGGCTTAGCATTTTAGAATCTATTATTTTGTCAAAGAACACATTCAAATTTGTGAATATGCAGCTTGAACACAGGGATATTTATCATCCAATTAAATATTGGTGGGAATAATATATAGTGGAATAATGGTTCCCTCTTTTTGGCCAACTTCAACACTGAAATAGATATTTAAAAAAAAATCTTCACTTTCAAATGTGTATTACTAAAAAACTATAAAGAATTTGAAGATGATGTAAATTAGTGATTTTTAGCATTTTTCTATTTAGTTTCTAACACTATTTTTAAAATTTTTTCCTAAAGTGATTGAAGTCCACTATGTTATCTCCTTCGAGAAGTGGTATATATGAAAAATCAACATTTTAAAAGAGTGATGGTCATTTTGATCAACATAATTTTTTAAAAAAATATGATAATGAAAAAATTATTTCAAGGCTAGAATGGCAACACCAATACCTAGGCGTTTTAGTTGGTTTTGTTCAGTTTCATTAAAAATTGTAGATTATATTCAATGACAAAGTGACGTAAATGATAAATTAGAAATAAGCTGATTTTGATGAATATAATTTGTTTTGTATAAATTGAAATGAAAATTTTCTTATTTTTTTAAAAGGTAACACACATACCTTAGTAGAACATATTTAAATAATAAAGAATTTCTCATTTTCTATTTTTCCCAAAGTTTCAATGAGACTTGTGAGATGGCCAAGTAACCTATATTTAATAAAACTAGAAATAAAACATCACAATAAACACAATGTATAATAAAATTATAGTAAATGGAAAGCTTATTCAGAGTAGAGTAAGGTCATATCACTATAATATTTGGGGTCAAATTGTGACAACAATTTGTGATGGTGGTGTAATTTGTGGTGATTTTCATTTTCTTTTTGCAATTGTCCCTGACACCGTCATGATACTAACATTGGCATCGTAATTGCGATGTCAACATGATTATAAACAAAATAGAGAAACACAACATTAATCATTCCCATTTGATCGATTGTGGAGAGTTCTACATGAAAGATTGTGAAGAGCTGTGAGAAGTTGTGAAAGAGTGTGGAGATCAGTTTGGAGATCTATGATTTCATTGCCTAGGCATACCCTTTCTTTTCATTTTGTTTCCCTTGCTCTATGATTGCATTTCCATGCCATGCCCTTATGATCTTTGTGCTCTTTCTCTACATTCTCCCTACACAAAAGATTATCAGTGAGTATTACTACAATCTTGGTCTACATTATCAGTCTCATTCATCTCAACATTAAATATCTTATATGGCATGTCTTGTGGTTCTTTTTTGTTAATATTAGCAATGGTTTAGGTTTAGGGCTTTGAAACTACATGATGGATTATAGGAAATTTTTTTGATTGGAAAATAATAAGAAGTGTGCAATTTTCACTTTCCATAATACTACCCTAACAGTAATATAGCCACCTTCAAATATAATAGTTCACACCTTTTTGGAAGGGGCATCTATGCAATTATTAAAATTTCTTTGCCATTCTTTGGTAATCAAGGTAGGGCTCCTTGATCTACTTCTAAAGATTTTGAATTTTAATTATGCAAATAAAAAAATTTCATGTGCTTGTAAATATTGAATTGCAAAAATATTTTTGCTGATATATGATCAGTTTAGAGTAAATTTTTATTTCTTTTCTTGCTTACATTTACTCTATATTTGCTTGTGTAAAAGGGTGTGAATCTTGTGTTAGATACTGTCTGCAACTATATGTGCCACTCATAATTTTCACAATGATATTTTCTAGTTTGAATATTTACATGGCTTAATCATGTTTGTAATTTTGAGACTTGGCACCCAAAACATTTGAAGCAAAATTTTATGGACAAATTTGCATATCTTTTCATAATGCCCAATCTCCTATCTTTATATTAAGACTTGAGTTTCCACTACCTTTATAAAATTTTCCAGCCCAATCCCTATCATGTTTATCCTTGCTAAATGGACTTTACCATTAGCTCAGATGCTCAATTATTAAAACAAAGCATGTTAAATTTCATATTTATATATGCTAAAATAAAAGATTAGATATCATGGAAGTTAATAACCATAACTTGTGCAAGAGGATAAAATGGTTGTGGTTGTTTGGAAATAGATTTGTGAAATGTGACATTGGAAATAAATATGAAATTAGGATTTATCAATTTCTGCACTCTACTAACAATTCAATTAAATCTGTGATTCATGTGATGCCCCCTCTGATAGTGCATAGATCATAGTTTAGACACTGATGTACATTAACCTGTAATCAAAATATACGAGAACAAGATATTTGGAATGCATATTCCTATAGAATAGAATAAATTAAATCTTGTAGAGAAAATATTTTACGTTTACAATCGCTATTTACAAATCCCCTTTTATTTACTTATAGTGTAGTGAGAATAAAATTTGGACTTGATAAAGATAGGATAGAACAATGCATTTCTTAAAACTTTTTTTAAATTTCCCACCACAGTATTTAATATAATTTTGAAATATTCAACGCATCATGAAGGAGAATAAGTGCTTCAAATGTATTTTTAAGGTTCTTATTACATCTTAGCACAATAGAAAAAGTGATCCAGCTGCATACATATTCCAAAATCCAAATAATAAAACAATAAAACTCACTACCCCCATGCTAAGTGACTTACCTCAGGATCCTGCATTAAAATAGGTAGAGTTTGGAAGAAATTTTATAAAAATATATCATAGAAGATATTTTTAGAAAGAAACAAGCCATAAGCCAGTTAAATTGGTCTATTTGTTGATTAGTTGGGTTGATTAAAAATTCTTGTAGAACTATCATCAAATTAGGTACAATAAAATGAACAATCAGTTGTTCCCATCTAGCAGAATCAAATACCATTTTCCAAGGTGATAAAATTTCATATGTATATGCATTAATTGAAATCCAAGCATGAAGTGCATTCACCAACTTATAATGAATGGTTGGATATAAAGGCTCCATACACTGGCCCAAAAATGGAAGCCAAGGATGTAACCATGCATGTATTGGCACACTCTCCTTTTGAGAATCCCAAGTATCTAATGCTACTGTTAATTTGGGCATCACTATATGATCCAGAATGTTATGAAGTACTGAAGCTGGTAGTAACTTCTCCCATGTCTTCAAAAAATGTAGCATAGGTTTAGGGTCCCTTGGCTCCTAGGAATTTGTAGCAGCTATTCTAACTAGTGGAAGAATAACTTCGATGAAGAGTTGAGTGTAAGGAGTTGAAGAAGCAAGTTTTGCTTCTATGTAAATGCCATAATAACGAGGCTCATTCCCTTGTAGAAGGCTCTTCCACAATGACATTACCTCTTAACCATGCAAAGGATGTTGAAGTGGTTCCCAACCTTGAAACACTCTTATATGCAATACATGAAAAATTGCACAACTTGTAGTCATCCCGATATTTGGATTGTAAATTCTCAAAGAAACTTGCAAGTGATTCCAATGTCATAGTACCTACCATAACACTTTTTTGGATTCTATCTAGTGCTCCCATAATATCCTCTACGTTGTCTAGCTATTGTTTTAGTCATGCAGTCTCTTTCTAAAGCCACACCTTCTCCTTCTAGTATATTGCCATAGACTCTCTCTCGTGCCTAAATTTTTTATCGAACTTCTAAATATTTGCCTCTACCATATCTAAAATCAACTTCACATTGTGTTGTAAATCTGGCATAGGTGTTTGATCCTCAATAGATTTCATTTCTATTTTCATAATTTAAGTAAATAGGGAAAATAATGTGTATGGCTTGTGATCATTTGGATCATTTGGGTTTGTTTTGAGATATGCCACTTGTATAGACTCTAGTATCAAATTTAATAAAGAAAATTAGCTGAATTTATTTTGAGATATGTCACTTCAACTTTAGTATATATTTTAATAGAAAAAGATAATTGGTTAATGGAAAGGAAAATCAATTAAAAAAACTTAATGATAAGTAACATTATTTTAATAGAAGTAGTAATGTGAAATCTTTACTTATAGATTTTAGTATGCTTTATATAGAATAAAATCCTCGTGTAATGGGTAGGAAAATTAATAAGTTATTTCATATAAATATAAATAGAAATAGAAATGATCTATTGTTTTATAATAATAATCAATTCATATTATATATGTGAGCACATGTTAATATGTATATATGTGTGTGTGTGTGTGTGTGTGTGTGTGTGTACATTTCTTATATTCATTTACTTATTGGCCCACAATCTTCTATGATTTTTAATCGAAGATAGCCACAAAGGCACATCATTGAGAATCTTCCATCCATCTAAAGGTTAAAAAAAAGAAAAAAGAGAAAAAACATAAAAAAATGTCATGAAAGACTCTCTCAAGTGGAAATGGAGATTAAAAGTCAAGTGTAAGTTCTAAAATCTCTTGTACCAGCTACTATTCTGGAAGATTTAAATGGAGTTCACAAAGATCCAAATTTAGACAAGAGTAGACCTACTTGCATAACTTGATTTGGTGAGAGGGGAATGTGGATATTAATGTGGGCTTAGTGATTGAATTATAGAGAAAAAGAATTGAATAGAATAGTACTCACATAGTCCTACCAAGGGAGGCAAATTTAAAAGCTTTGCATAGCTTATGACTTGCATCAATCATGGTAGATAAATACATTTAGCATACTAAAATTGAGCAACACAAGCACACTAAGACACTCACACAAAGAACTTCTGACAGAAAAATCTTCGATGATTCTATGAATGATTTGCACATTGAAAATCTCCACACACTTTTCATATAACAATAGAATCGAATAAGACCTTCCTCAAGAATACAAGAAGGAATCAAATAGTTTATTTTTTGAAATGATGAAATGTGCAAGGGGATATGAATGGGAGAAAGATAGTCCAAATAAATAATCAATATGAAATGGGAGTTGTCTTGATGCAGTAGATTGAGATATAAATGGAGCATATTTATAGGGGTGAGATGGGATCATTGGGTGAGAAATGTGAAGAAGAAGAAATAATAAAATACATAATGCTTTGTGTTTGATCATACTCTATGATCAAGAAGAAAGAGATTAAGAAGAAGAAAAACAAAAAATGATAATTTTTTTAGTTATCATTTATTTGCAGACAACATATATAGTGTTTATGCAAAATATATTCCATCTTTATATCAAGTTTTCCAACTTACTAATTGAGATTCACAAAAATAGCATATATTTACAACAAAATTACTCAAATAATACTGTATGGTCAAATTGTATTTATATGTCAGGTGTCTTGTAGCTAGTAGGCACATTTTAATGATGTTCACTGAAGAAACACATGGTGGTTTTAATGCAGTTTAGTGAAGAAATACCTTCAATAATTCTACCATCTTCAAAACTATATGTGCAGATATAAACATTAAGTACAACATGTCCAATATTTTTGCAGATATAAACATTAATTACACCAATTTTTTCTTTCAAAACCATATGTGTAATATTTTTGCAGCTATACACATTAATTATACCAAAATTTTCTTTCAAAACCATATGTGTAGTTATAAACATAAGTACAACATGTCCAATATCTTTGCAGATACACACATTAATTACACCAAAATTTTCTCTCAAAACCATATGTGTAGATATAAACATTAAGTACAATATGTTTAATATTTTTGTAGATATACACATTAATTACACCAAATTTTTCTTTCCAAACCATATTTGTAGATATAAATATTAAGTACAAACAAATCACTAAGGCTACAAGAATAAGTTATTCATGTGAAGAAGGATCATGTTAGATAATACAAGGAACTTGATCAAAATAGGGAGACAATTGCTAGATTGTTGTCTAAATTTCAAAGAGAAGGTGATGATAAATGTTATTGTCCTTGCAAGAGTTGTAACGGAAAAAAGACAAGAAGAATAAAAATCAAAACAACTAAGAGACATTGTAGGGAGAATGGTCACATTGAAGGGGAGTTTGATTATTATTCATTCGTAAGTTGTTTTTTACATTGTTTTCACAATTAATATACATATGAATCATGGAATTAGGGTTTGATTATCATCATTTTTATATAGGTTGATCCCCCTAGGGTGGTACATGATATGGACCACCACATCTTAGAGGAACATGAAGGTGTGAATATGGAGGAACATGGAGGTGTGAGTATTAAAGGAGAAGATCATCCCATGAAAGATGACAGTCATCCACCAGAAAACACATTTGAAGATGATGGTACGAATGCATTGATCCATGACACATTTGGTACTGGTGTTGTTGCTGCTATTGCTAATGATGAGGATGACATTGAGGCTGTCTGTGATATACTTCTACTTGAGAACTCAAACATGACCCTTTACAAAGGATCCTAATAAACTCTTCTCTTTTTTGTATTGTTGTTGTTGAATTTCAAGGTTATGAATGGTTTATCTAACATAAAAATGTCACATATGATAAGGTTTTTCATATACGTTATTATAGTCTATAAAAGTTGAAACATGTACTATTAAGATTTTTTATACTAACAACTTATATTTTTTGCTATAGATTAATAGGTGACTATTTGTTACAACCATCAAATGTTCTCTCTCGCTTGTATTGAGAATTATGAGCCACTATGAAACATATTGGAATGGAGTATCAAGCAATAGATGCTTGTTATGAAGATCATGCAATTTATCATAAAGAACATGACAATACAAATTCCCCAAATGTAATATGAGCATATGTCGAGATGATCAAGTGATAAAAAGGGTGCCTCACAAGGTTCTTTGTTATATTCCCATTATTCCATGTCTTAAATGATTATTTAGGTGCAGTAGCTTGGCGCAATTTATGAATTACCATGCACACAATAGAAGTTGAGATGACATTAGTCGAATGCCTGTGAATGGTTCAAAATTTATGAAAATAGAGAAAAAGTGGCCACACTTTAAAGAAGAACCTTGAAATTTCAAGCTTTCTCTAGTAACTAATGGTGTCAATCCATTTGGAGAGATGAGATCTGTTTACTTGGTGTGGCCTATTTTTGTTATCCACAATAACATTCTTGCATGGATGCCAATAAAGAGGGAGCACATTATGTTGGCAATGATTATTCTAGGTATTTTATTATTTTATTGTTATCTACATGTAATTATAAGTCTTTGAGTGAAATGACCACAATAATTATCTGATGTTGTTCATTCAACTAGGCAAGTACCAAGTGAAAGATATGAATGTATATATTGCACCTCTTATCGACAAGTTGCTAATGTTATGGAATGGTTTCACTATATATGATATCTCTCAACCAATTGGACAAAATAAATTCAATTCCATGCAATGCTTGTGTGGACAATTCATGATGCCCCAGGGTTGACACATTTATGTGGTATGTTATGCTAAAATCTAGTTGTACATGATAATACTAATTCCAAAAATGAACATATTTAATCCAATTCTATCGTTATCTTGTAGGTCTTCAAACAAAGGGAAAATTTTCATGTCCAATGTGTGGTCCAAAGATGAAATCTCGTCATTCCAAAAGTTTATGAAAGTAGGAGTTTGATGAGTATAGGTACTTCCTCGATAGAAATCATAAGTATTGAAGTGCCAAAAAAATCTTTTCAATGGGAAAGAAGATACTACATCAAAGCCACGAAGAATGACACCTCACCTATGGTAGTTGGAATATAATAGAATTCAAGGTACTATCGCCCCACCTTATGCTTTATGTTTGGAAATTATATATTTTAACTATGTTTTGTTGGAAAATAATGTAATTGATGATCATGAAGGTCATCAAGGCATTACTAACCACCTTCCAAAGGGACTAAAATATTATCCCAGAGAATTTAGTAGGTTTTCCTACTACGAGCAGCTACAAATTGTGCATTTTTTTGATACTCTGATAATTGGAAAGAATGTAATAGAGATACTGTGGAAAATATTGGATGGAAGGCATGACAAAGAAAAACTTGCCAAAATTTGTAGTGACATTCATGATTCCAATAATACAATGAAAAATATCATTGAATCAAATAGAAATGGAGACTGGATTAATGCAAGTGTCTTTCCTTGGTTATTAACAAAGAAAAAAAGTAATGCCATAAAAGAAGTCATACAAAAAACTTGATTTCCTATAGGATTTTCTAGTATTATAATCAATCTCATATAAAAGAAAAGTGAATTTCAGCCAGGCCTAAAAACACATGATTGACATACCTTCATCAAGGCAAGTCATGGTCTTTTGTATTTACAATATATTTGTGAAATTGCATTCAATTTTCATAGTATTACATTAGAAAAGATTGAAATGATCAATTGACAATTATTGCAATGTGCTTTACCCTTATCACTCCTAGACAAGTTCAACAATAATATCAAAAAAGTGATAGATAATAATGGAAAATACATGAGGTAAGCAGTGATGTTTGTTCAATATATCAAACAAGTCATATATTGTAAAGTTTTGTATTTATGCATTTTTGTATACTGAATCCCTTGTAGGTGGTTGTCATATAAAGAAATCCATAAAAAAGATATAAAATATTGAAATAAAAGAATTCTTCTACTAATGTGTGAAATGCAAAATTTTTTACCTTCAACTTTTTTCAATGCACAAGAACACTACCTCATTCACCAAGTTAAGGAGATTGAATTGTGTGGACATGTACAACCTAGGTTAATGTGAATGGTTCACAGACACTTGAAATTTTTGAAGGGTTTGGTTTGACAAAGAGCATGTCCTGAGGGTTATATGGTTGAGGGATGCATGGTATACTAGATGATGGTGTATGTTACTTAATATCTTCTTAATCTTGCAACAAAGACCCATATATATTTCATTTGGGATCTTGAGTCTATTAAAAAATTTGAAGGTGAGTACTTGGTGGGGAACGATAGATTTATGAAAGTGAAAGGTAATAAATTATGAGGTGTTATTGTAGTTGATTAATTCTTAATCTTCAAAATAATTTTTTTGTAAGTCATCTATTTACTTTTGTATAGTTGCTAAAGAGAGGGATGGAATACATTTTTTTATCACAAACAATCAAGATTGCATGACGGTATGGATTGAACGATGTCAACACTCTGGTCATATAATAAAATGGGAAACTATGTCTTCATTGGTTATACAAGATCATTATAATGGAGATCCCAATGTTACACAAAAGGAAATAGATTTAGCATATGTTTTAAGAGATGTCCAAGTACTTTTAAGTTTGTTAATGAACCGTATGTTTTTGAACTTGTGATGCAATAATTTATACATGTTTGAAATTATTGTAGGTGAAACACCACAAGACTATGTTATATAATGGTTATAAATTTTGCATAAAATATTTTGATGACATAAAGAGAACTTGTGATCTGCTGGGATAAGTGTAGTCTTCCAGGTGACCAATATTTCATCTAGAAATGACTTACATCCTTGAGAATTTCAAAATCAATACTATGGCATTTTGGTTGATATACTTGACTGTGACTTTAGTTCCTTCAAATTAGTTCTCTTTATCTAAAAATGGTTAAAACGAAAACTCAATCAAAATTATCCTAATAGAACTACTATTGAGCATGAGAATAGATTTCCAATGATTAATACAAGGTTATTTGAGCCAGTTGGGGATGGGACACATGTTCTTCCAAGCCAATGTGAGTAGATATTTTACTCAAAGGTTCCATATAAACCAGGTTTGTCATTTTTTTTTAGACATGATCCAAAAGGAAGGTTGATAAAGTATAATGTGATGGAAGAAGAAGATACCAAGGAAGAGGAAGAAGTGGATAACGATTGAGAGTTAGTCAATGATGCTCTTGATGCAAATGATGTTGCTATTGATCACGATGATGATGCTTCTACTAATCATGATGATGATGATGATGATGATGATGATGATGATGATGACGATGATAACACCCATGATAGTGGTGGTGACGATGTTGAAAATGACGATGATCCTGATGATGAGATGGATGAATAATAATATCAATGATGGGGTGGCTTGATTAGCTAACATTGAAGGGGGGGTTCAATTATCAATGACAAGAATGAAATGTATAATTATGTCATCAATGCCTATGCTATTCTTGATATTGAGTTCTTGATAGTTCAATGATTAATTTGATTAACTTGTCATGTACCATTTACTATTTATAATTCAAATGTATATGTATCATGAATTTTTTAGCTAACATAAGACAATTGATTTACATATCCAAAAACCTAAAGCCATTTCATGAGAATCCCACATAGCCTCATGGATCATCAAGTATAAGTCAATACACCCCATATAGATTAATGTCTTTTACCATTTTAAAAATATCTCTCATTGCCACCTATCTCTCTTATTTCGTGGAGTGCAGGCACTAGTGAATAGGTATTTGTAAGATTTGTCTTCCTCAAGTGAGGAAAATGTAGGAATGGAAGAAGAAAGTGACACATTTAGTATGTATAAATCAAGGAGATCGACTCAAGGTCAAAATATCAAAAATAAATTCAATAAGCACGTGAAATTTTTCCTTTCTCAAGGGGGGTCATGTTCTTGTGATTATGAGAGTGAAGGTGACTTTGATGTGCCCTTTAGGTACAAACATCTACAGAAACACTGGGTCCCTGATGAACTTCCTCCAATAAAAACTATTTTTTGTATTGGAGAGAGAATATATCACATAGCATCATCCTCATTACATGGTTTGGCTCTATTTTCCATGGTTGACATAAAGGTCTCTTACAACAAGGTTGTTGAATTGATGGTGTATGTCTGACCTTGCTATGATTATAGTAGTTGGATGTAGATTGTTAGATATATATATAAAATATGTATGTGTAGCACCCATGACAAATTATATACAACAATAATTTAGTGAGAAAAGTAAAATAGTAGCTATATACATTGATGGAAGGGCAAAAGGATTAGGAAATATTGTAGGTTTTATAAAAGGTACATGACCTAAATCAACTAAGCAGCAACCCAATTGCATATTTGAGGTACATAAGAGAAATCATGTATTTGTATGTGCGATAAAATTAATACATGGAGGTAAAGAGCTTCTTATTGATTACAATTTGAATCACATAGATTAAAATAGAGTCACTATCATGGGCAAGGTAGTACGTACTACACATATTTAAAATCAACTTCAATCAATAAATCCAACACACAATTAAATTTTTATATATTTTTTGCTAACTTAGAATAATAACATGTGTTTTAACATGTCTCAATGATATTTTTTGAAATACAGGGCTATAGTATTTATCAACAGCCATATGATACACATGATGATGATGGTTCTCACGAGACTTCTTTCTAATAGGTAAAACTCATTGTTGTTGTAAAAATTAGATACAAGAAATATGCTAATGTATTTTTTTATTATGTTTTATTCTTCACTACTATTTTGGATTGATTTTAAATATAGCGCTAATAATATTGTTCTCACAAATGAGTGCTAATCATGAAAAGGGAAAGGAAAAAGTAGTCCACGAGGAGCCGCATGATGAGAATGATGAATTCATGATTGATTTTACCTTAGCCATTGGTCCTATGGTTGTAGTGCAGAAAGTGATTTGTGATTTAACAAGAATGTTAAAGAAATTTGCATGAATTTGACCTTAGACTACTAAAATATAATAGAGGGAGGATGAGTTGATGTACCTAGTTGAGACATATATAGTAAGTATTAATGTAGTTTTTAATTATAACAAAAGTTCAATAATGGTTTTTATAGTATACTCTTTTATTTACGTCATTAAATAGAATGCATATGTGTTATTTTTATAGAGGATGTTGAAGAGGTTCAAGGGTGATGCCTCAGAAGATGATACTTCAGATGGTTCAAGTACATCGCATGTTCTATCCTACACTTGAGTTTTTATCGAACAATTTTTTTAATAGCTCTAACAATATTGTTTCATTATTCACTAACAATCTCATTTTTCATCTTCTACCATTGGTCCTATGTTCACTACACCACCTACTACAAGGAACATAATCTAATAGGTAATGTTGACTACAAATTTGACAACACATAGCATGGCCACATATGTGATGGCAGAACCTATTGGTAAGTAGATTCCTCTTTTTCTCTCTCATTTTTCATGTGTTTATTTCACTTGAACTATTATTTCTTGGGAGACAATTTTTAATATTAGATTCATTTTATGTAGGAGGTGATGAGAACATTCTTGGGGATACTCGTGTTAGATGTACATGAACGCTAATGAATTATGATCAATTGCTCATGAGCAATGAAGATGGTCTTCCCCTGAGAGTAGCCCAACTTTCAAGTATGTTAAATATTGATCCCTTCTTTTACTATACAATCATATACTTATAATCAAATGCACTAAACTCCCATATAGCCCCTTGTAATAACTACTAATTTCCCATTATTATTTTCCATGGAATAATCTATTTTATGGCAAACATAATGATGAATGTTTGTGTATATTTGGGATGACCATATGCATAGGGTATCATATTTTGATTTCATTGGTAGATCATGTTTCTTTTGATCAATTTCTTCAAGTAAATTAAAAGGGAGCTTCAATTCATTTATGAATCTAACAATTTTTCCCCTTTTCTTAAAAGGTGGAATTTGCAAACTAAAGAGTTAAGGATAAACTCATTGATGCCATGACAACACATTTTGGACCCAACATCTTTCAAATACTTAGGCTCCTTTAGAAAGTGGGCCAAGCTTTGAAGTATATTAGGTATAACTATAGGAACCAAATGAAAATAACCCTTGTTATGAGCAACCCCCTATGTTCCTATTACTGAGTGGGAGAATCTTAAAAAGGATGTCACTAAGAAAAAAACAATACATGATGGAGAAATAGTACCACCCAAGGAAAGAAAGTATGTCATAATATTAAGAATGAAATTATGTACTAATTACTCTTAATACTTATTCTATCTAACATATTTCAAACTTCACATGGGTTCCCTAACACATCAAAGACAACCGAAGCAAGAAAACAAAAGCACGAGAAGCACAAGCTCGACTTTAGTGGATATTCAAAACTTGTTGCATGAATTGTAAGTATAAGTAAATGAAAAATTATATGAAAATATTTATAAATTGTAAAAAAATTGGCTTTGATGAAATTGATTACAAAAAAAATTCATGATACCAAGAAAAAATGTAGGCCACAGAGTTAAAAAAACCTTCTGAAGAGGACAAGCAATTAGCCTGCAGATAAGGCTATACAATCATGGCTAGACGATTCTAAGCAATATGTGTGTAAGGTTCTTCTACTAGATGTATTGATGAGGTAAATAAGTCAATTTATTTTTATTTAAAATTGAATACTTTAGCAATTACTGTATTTGATATTAAGTTCGAAAAATACAAGTTGTTATATTTGTATTAAAATGAATGATTGACATTTCTTAGTATTTATCTTGTATTTATATGTATATATTGTTGATAAATGCACTAATTATTTACATTGGATTGCTGCTTGCCAATCTTGATACACTAGTCGAGCACCATGGAGGCATCAATTCAAATGTGGATTGTAGTACTGAAGGTATATATTTTCTATTCAATTTTTTATTTCTGAATTATTAATACAAATAAACATTTTAAATTGAATTTAGTGAAGTAATAAAAATTTAACTATAATATGAGTTGGGATAAGAAAACATCTTGTATTGCAGTTGCAGGGGATGTAGAGGTTGTTCCTGATGAGTGTGTTGAGGTTCAAGCTGGTGGGCAAGCTATGTGGTTGGACAAGATAAAGAGCACTACAATGTTCTTTAAAATCTTTAAAGTATCAATTTTTTAAAATTTAAACCTTATATTTTTTATTTCAAAGGACCCACCTTTTCAAAGGACAATGAGATTATGTCCATGAGTGAGAAGAAATATTGATGATGACATAGATATGCCTCTGCAACAATATAGAGAAGGACAAAAAAAAAATGATTCATGTGGACTTATGTATTATTTATGCAACTTATTTGATGATGACTAATGTTTATGTGCAACTATTTAATTTATGTTCTATTGATTGTTCATGTGAATGTTCTAATGTTAATGTGAATTTTTTAATGAAACTTATGTGTTAATGAATGTTATCATGTGATAATTCATGAATGTTACATTTCATTAATTGAATGAATAAATTTTAGATGTTAATGGGGAATTTAGATGTTTCATGGGGGGGAGAAGGGGGCAAATGAGTTTCCACCTTCACATGGTTGGTCATGATTAGTAGATAATATTAAACTATTCTCAAAATCAAGTGAAGCTCAACATTAATGTACAAATAACTGTGTGAATCTCATGGTTTTAGGCAATGTAGAAGGAGCCCATAGTTCAATATGAAATCTCAATTCATATCCATATGATATTAGGTGGAGCTGAAAAAATGTAACATGTTTGTATTTTTGTTATAGGTCTTTAATTAGGTATTTTAAGTTATAGACCATCACAAACATTCTAACATTCATGATGGTCTATAATTTTAAAATGTTCATAGACCTATTAAATAAATGTAAACATGATGGGTCTTTTTAGCTCCACCTACTATCCATACATATAGAACATAGTTTCATGTGCATTCTTGATTCAAAGTGGCATTCAAAGTAGGGTGGGCACTTGCAACTTGGTAGATGATTCCTCTATGGGGAAGATGGGACTATTGGTTGAACCCTGTAGCTTGGACACTCTATAACCTTTTGTCTTTGCAATATAGAGATTTGGAGACTGTCGAAAATGATTGAGTAATATTTTTAAAGAGGGAGACTAATATATATGTTTCAATCATTGTTTTTTCATTGATGTCAAACCTACTATTTGTTGGTAAGACAACTGATTATATGATTTAAGTACTATTGAACCTATTTGATTGATGAAGAGGATTTGATCAAAAGATGTAACAATAGCACCTATAGGAAAAGTTGAGTTATGATTATGTAAAGGAGTACAAGAATCAGTTTAGATAGTGATAACATGATGCATTCATAATCTACTTAAGGTTACAAAGGCTGACTACACTAAAAAAGTTTAGAAGAACAAGTTACACAAAGTTTGTTTGCCAAGATTGACTAAGTGGATACTAGGTGCCAAAAAAAGCCAATGCAACCTAATAAGAAAATTAGTTGGAGTTGAGTAAAAGAAAAATCTAGTGGATGTTGATCAAGATAGTTGATGCCAAGCACCAGTACACTTTAGTTGATGCCAAGTGATTTTATAGTGGATGTTGAGTAACACAACATGTGCCAAGCTACTACATTATTTTAAAGATCTTGTGTTCAATGAATTTGAGCCAATAAGTTTGTTTTCTTGATTTGTATGAACCAAGTGAAAGATAAGGATGATGAGTTGGTGTCCCAAAATTCAAGGTAAACCAAATTTTAGGCAAATTCAAAGAGGATAAAAGGAGAAGTTTCTAGAACAGATATGGAATATGGGGTGGATACATTGTAACCTACCTATCCCTAAGTTTGAAGATGGAGAATGAGCAACAAAAGATTTTAATTTCTTATTTATAGGGATGCTTGGTCATGAAGAAAAGGTTTTCATGTGTGAGAACCTGAGGAAGATTAGGATTTAAGGGTTTTTCTTCATCAAGTGACCTAGAGAAGAGTCTGCATTGGCATGATAAGAAAGAAAGCTTAAGAGTATGAGTTCTTGAAGGGTTAACAAGCTATTAGAGCTACAAAGAGTGAAGGAAAAGTAGAATGGAGGACTAAATTAGAGATCTATAATCTGCAAATGAAGTTGTAAGTTATAATCAGATCAAGCCTTACTGTTACTCTCTAACAACTGTATCAGTCTTGGATAAATCCTTAGTATTAAGGTTGACCTAATAGTCATTTGTAAATCCTTTAACCAGGTGACATTCCAAGTGAATGGTAAAATGTCCTCTAACAAGGCTCACTCCTAATAGAGTGATTGAAATCCTTTAATAGGGTTAAATTTAACAATGTGTATTGTAACCTTTAACAGGGTTGGCTTTTCATAAGGCATCACTTTAGAAGAGTGAAAAAGAGTAGCATGTTATTGGTGGTTTTTCCCAAATTGGGTTTCCATGTAAATTATTGTGTCAAATGTGTTGGTGAATCTTTTATGTTTCATGTTTACATTTTTGCAAGTTGATTTGAGAGTAACCTACAAGTTTATAAGTGATTGTATAATATTATGGATGCATACATGATGGTAAATATTTTATGGGTTCACTAAGATGTAAAAAGTTTTATTTATACATCTAGACCTTGGATAACTAATTCACCCTCCCCCCCTCTTAGTTATTCTAAAGAATTACAACAATTGATATCAGATCCATCTGCTTAAGATGACTAGTTTGAAGGTACTAGAAGCACAAAGATCAAGATGTCAAAAAGAGATGTACCCAAGCTGAATAGAGATAACTTTTCTAGATGGTAAAGTTTAATGAAGCTACACCTTGGAAGAATTAGAGATCATGCACAATCTACCATTACTACTAAGCATGTTGGTCTTGCTAGAGCACTAACTATTGAAGATATGAAATGGAAGAAAGAACACAACCAAACAATGTTGGAGATTGCCTCTTCCCTTAGCTATGCCAAATTTGATGATATCAAAGGCTATAACACTGCAAATAAAATGTGGGATGCCTTACATACCATCTATGGAGGAGACACTAATGTTCAAAGAGCCAAAGCTAAAAGTCTCAAAGGTAAGTTTGATGATATAAGAATGGAAGAAGGTGAGAATATTGCTCAATATGTTGCAAGGATAAAAGAAGTTGTTAATGCAATAAGAGGAGCTACTAGTCATATTGATGATAATACTATGCTAAGAAAATTTTTCAGAACACTACTACCAATATATGCTATTAGAGTTTATGCAATTCAAGAACAGAGATGTATACTAGGAAATATTCTAACCCTTGAAGATCTGGTAGGTAGGCTCAATACTTTTGAGCTATCTAACTTTGATAATTGCAAACCTGAGACACTTGAATCTACTTTCAAAGATAAGTTGTTATTGAAGGATTCTAATGAAAAACAATAGAAGAAGAAGAAGAGAAAGATAAAATATGTGTCTAGTGATAGTGATATAGATGATGAAGATGTTGAACAACTTGAAGCACTACTGGCAAAAATATTTCATAGAGGAAAAGCCAAGTTCAAAGGTAAGTTACCTATCATTTATTTCAATTGTGATGAGGTTGGTCATGATGCTACTACGTGTCCACAAAAGAAGAACTATAAAGGTGGTGACAAGTAAAAAAGTAGAAGATATGATGAAAAAAAGGACTACAAAGAAAAAGGAAATAAGCCATCTTACATTGCTAAAGAGAAACAAGACATGAATCTAATGAACATGATGATGAAGTGGTGTATGTTGCAATGATAGAAAAATTTGATGAAGATGAGCCAAGTACACTTGTGACTTGTGCGAACAAAAATGATAAATGGATCCTTGACAGTGGGTATTCACATCACATGACTAGAGACAAAAGTAAGCTCATTACCTTAAATTTTTATGGAGGAAATAGTGTAAGATTTGGTAATGATGCACCATGTTTGATAAAAGGAAAAGGTTCTATCAAACTCACAGCTAAGATTTCATGTGACAATGCTTACTATGTTGAAGGACTAAACTATAATATTTTAAGTATGTCACAATTGAATAATTTGGGATGTAAGGTCGAGTTTGAAAACAAGTCTGCTAAGATCTATCATACTGATTGGGAAGGGTGATCAAACTAGGAGTAATTTATTCTATTTCAATATAAAGGATGCTACTTGTGTAGTTGTAAGCTTTGATGATATGTGGCTATGGTACAAGAGGTTATGTCATGTTAATTTTGATAACTTGGTTAGTATTAGTAACATGAAGAAAGTTAGAGATTTGCCTAAGTTGAAGAAACATGACAATACAATGAAGAAACAATGTAAGATAGGCAAAATGAAAAAGTCAAGTCGAATACTAGAGATTGTTCATATTGACTTGTGTGGACTAATTGAGGTGAAAAGCTAGAAAGGAGATAAGTACATTATGTTATTTTTTGATGATTATTCTAGAATGATGACAGTTATGTTTATGAAACAAAAATCTGATGCTTTCCAAAATTTTAAGTGGTACTTAGCAAGAGTTGAGAAGGAAATAGGTAAAAGTCTAAAGTGTTTGAGATCAGATAGAGGAGGAGAATTTATATTAGATGAGTTTAAGATGTTCTGTAATGACAGAGGAATCAAAAGATAGACATTTTCTCTTAGAACCCCTCCACAAAATGGAATAGCTAAAAGGAGGAATAGGTTTGTAATGGACTGTGCTAGGATACTCATGATGGAGAAGAATGTTTCTTTGAAATACTAGAGAGAAGTTATAAGTACAATTATCTATACCTTAAATCATGTGCAAGTCAAGAAAGGTACTCATTCAACACCTTTTGAACAATGGTATGAATGCTCACCCAAAGTGAAATATTTTAAGGTATTTGGAAGGAAATGTTACATTCTTAAATTTTTTAGTAATGGTAAACTTGATGCAAAGAGTGAAGAAGGTATATTCCTAGGATATTCCACAAGAAGTAAAACTTATTAGTGTTTGAATACTAACACTAACAAAGTTGTGGAAAGTGCAAATGTAAATTTTGATGAATATATAGAAGTACATGAGGCTGAACCTATGAAAGAACCAAAAGAATAGAAATCATTTGTATACTTTTATGAAGGTATGTCTATTAAAGAAGATGCTACAAATCAAGTTGCAAATCAACAACAAGTTTTAGTGACTGCTGAGTCACATCCTATGAATGCCAAGCTATATTCAAGAACCGAGCTACATTCAGAGGCCAAGTTATAGAATGAAAATGAAGCACATTCTAATTATAAGATTAGTGTACATGAAAGAGATGCTGAGATACCTAATAGAGATGTACATAGTGATTTTGAAGCTGAAAGAAAAAATGGAGAAACTAGAGTTGAACCAAGATTGTCCAAATATATCAAAAGACATCATCCTGCTACATAAATTATTAGAGATAAATATGCTAGACCAATGAAAATAAACAAATTAAGAAATGATACATGCTTGTTGAGCATGAAAGAACCAAAATTAGTAAAAGATGCATTATAGATGTTGATTGGAGTAGAGCCATTGAAGAAAAGATTGAACAAACTGAGAAGAACAAAACATCAAGTCTAGTTCCTAGACTAGAAGACAAGAATGTGATTGGCACCAAGTGGGTATTCAAAAACAAGCTAGACAAAAATGGTGAAGTCACAAGAAATAAGGAAAGATTAGTTTGCAAAGGATATGCATAAGAAGAAGGGATTGAATATGGAGAGACATTTGCCACTATTGCAAGATTGGAGGGAGTAAGAACTCTACTTTCTTATTCTGCATACAAAGGTTTCAAATTTTATGAAATGGATGTTAAATATGCATTTCTGAATGACATATTAGTGGAAGAAGTCTACATAGAACAACTAAAAGGATTTGTTGATGGTATGAGAGGCTTCATAATTATCTTATGAAGATTGTATTTAAAAGGACTAATGATAACAACAATCTATAAATGAAGACAGATAAAGGCAAAGATCTTTTATTATCTAAAAGTTTTGTCAATGATATCATATTTGAATGTCAAGATGCTTTATGTAAGACTTTTGCAAATGAAATGAAGCAAGAATATGAAATGTCTATGTTTGGAGAGATCAAATTCTTTGTGGGTTTGTAAGTGTATCAGATGAAATATGTTATATATGTCACCCAGTCTAAATATGTCAAGGAAATATTGAGAACTTTTGGATTGGAAGATTCCAAACCAGTAAGTACACCTATGGTGATAGGACAAAAGTTTTCAAAGAATGATGATTCAATTGAGGTGAATCAAATATTATACAAGTCTATGATTGGAAAATTATAATACATAGTACATAACAGACTTGATATTGCATTATCTATAGGGATAGTTGCAAGATTTTTTGCTAATCCCAGGGAGAATCATTTAATTGCTATGAAGAGAATAATGAGATATCTGAAAGGAACATATGAGTTTGGTCTATACTATAAGAAAAATGATAAATTTGAATTAAGAGCCTATACTGATGCTAATTAAGCTGGAAACATTGATGATAGAAAGAGCACTAGTGGAGGAGCATTTTTCTTAGGTAAGAGACTAGTTATATGGACTAGTAAGAAACAAAACTACACTTCACAATCTACTGCTGAAGTTGAATATATTTTTGTTGTTGTAAATTGTGCAAACATTGTATGGATCAAACATCAACTCAAAGGTATGAAGGAAGAAATCATAGAACTAGTGACACTTTATTGTGAAAATACAAGTGCTATAAACATATCAAAGAATCTTGTGATGCACACAAAGACTAAGCACATTGCAATCAAGTATCATTACTTGAGGAATTAGTTCAAGATAAAGAGGTGAAGATGGAATATGTTAACACAAAAGAAAAAATTGTTGATATCTTCACAAAAGAATTACCTAAGGATGCTCACGAGTATCTACGAGGTAAACTAGGGGTGATATCCCTATCAAAGGTTATCTAAGTAACAAGAGGAGTGCCCTACATCAAACAAGTTGTTTTCCATATGTTAAAAATTGATACAATGAATCTTACTTTAGGAGCTGCCTAAAGTAATCAAAGTGTTGAAACTACAAATCAATCACATGCAAGGTGACAAAGGGAGAAATTGAAGAAGCTTATATCTGCATATAAAGATGATAGGTCTTTGGCATTGTTGTCAAAGAGGGAGAGATCTACTGATCAAGATTGATAAAAAGGGACATAAATATTGATCATCATTATAGGGAGAGAGTTGTTGATAATTGAAGATTGATACTAATCATAGATGGAGAAATAAAGAGAAAAAGTTACTAAAATTAGAGGGAGATAGAAGAAAGGGAAATCCTAACATCTACCCAGTAAGATGGAGATATAGAAGAAATTTAGAGGGAGTTTTGAGAGTTTTGTAACCTATTCAGAAGATGGAAGTTGCTAATAGGAGAGATTGCAATACAAGTAATTATTTTCTTTTTGGTATTTTGTTGGTCTTGTTGTTTTAACCTAGTCAGTTTGGTTGAGCAAAGGTGTTTATCATCTAGTTGTTTTGGTTGATCAGTTTGATTTGCCATCAATGCCAAAAAGGGAGACTGTTGAAAATGATTGAGTAAGATTTTCAAAGAGGGAGATTGATATATATGTTTCAATCATTGTTTTGTCATTGATGTCAAACCTACTATTTTTTGGTAAGACAACTAATTATATGATTTAAGTACTATTGAACTTATTTGATTGATGAAGAGGATTTGATCAAAAGATGTAACAATAGCACCTAGAGGAAAGGTTGAGTTATTATTATGTAAAGGAGTACAAGAATCAGTTGAGATAGTGATAACATGATGCATTGATAATCTACTTAAGGTTACAAAGGCTAGCTACACTAAGAAAGTTTAGAAGCACAAGTTACACAAAGTTTTTCTACCAAGCTTTCAGAGGTGAAAAGCACAAACTTGTGTCACCCTCTTACAAAGGAAAAGGCTAACAAAAGTATAATTGTTCACCATCAATGATATGGAACTATTATTATTATTTAGAATTTAAAAATGAAGTAAACTAATGAAATGTGTAGAAATGGATGAAGTTTAGGATTATAAATTTTAATAATTATTTGGAATAAGAAACGATATTTTTTTTAATTTTTTAATGATAACTTTTTAGTTGCCAAAAAATGTTGAAAATCAAGGGTCTAGTTCCCACCACTAAACTACATGGAAATAAACTTGTTTCCCTTTGATCTCATATTATGTTATAGATAATGACCAAAAATGGTGAAATTTGGCATTCGTACAAAAAAAATCAAAGCAGGTCTGTGAGGGCACCTGAGATTTACAAAAATCCTAATATACAGTCAAGATTGTGAATAAGTTATCCATTCTATCAAACTATGAAGACAAAAAGAGTTAGAGATAACACTTTTGCCAATCAAATCCATAGTAGGAGGAGATTTGTGGAAGAAGTCCTTGGTCAAAAGATTATCAGGCTAAATCCAACCATAACACACCAAATTTTTTTGAGAACTTTCATCCATAGTCATTTTTTACAATTAAGAGTCTGAATGATCAATTTAAGCCAATTCAACCCTTGCAACACACCTCCATTAGAGTCTGATAGGCCATTTCCTTTCACTCCATATCATCCCAATTTTCATATTCTAGTTGAGTCTCATGATAAGTCTCCACACCGACGATCCATGATGAGGGTTAATAGGAATCCTTCAAACCCTAAGGGAAAGATAGATCCTGAGGCTAAACCAGTCTATGAAGATAACTCCATCTGCATTCACAATGAGGAAATTGAAGCCACATGGTGTGAATGTCAAAAAATGGGCATTTTTGTTGTATGGAATGGCCCTAATGAAGATTTTTTCTTTCTCTCAAATTGGTTAGAAGAAACTTGTCATGACCAGGTAAGTATTTCTTACTACTCAGATAAAACCCTTTATTTGCAATGTCTAAGTGAAGCTATTAAAAAAGAATTTATTAATGTATTAATTTTTTTTTTCAATGGTCATGCTATCAAATTTGTAGATTGGAGTCCAAATTTTAAGTTAGATGGGATAGATTTTAGGTGCCCAATATAGTTCAATATTTAGGCTTTACCACTAGAGTTAAATCAAATTGAAATTCTCAAATCAATAGGGTTTGCTATAGGAGAGTTCATAGGGATAGATGCCTCCTTTCAATATACCAACAATTTGAAATTACTGATTAGAACAAAGTTTGATCAATCTCTTCCTATGCACAAAAAAGTAATAACAAAGAAGTCATCTTATGATTTAACTTTACAAACATATGAAGGGGAAATTTTTGAAATCATAAAGGTAGAGGACAATAAAGGAATAGATATTAAGTATCTAGCTCACACTTTAGATTTTTAGAGTATGGTTCCCATGAGAAGCACCCATAGAAAGAAGCTAGGAATTAGATCGACAGATTCGATCACATCCCCACAGTGTTTTCGAAAGATTGACATTCAATTTGATCTACAAAGTACTTAAAAAATGGATTATGGTAATGGTCTAGAACCTAATAGAAGAATCAAATCCATCATTGTGGCTGATCACAAAGAAAGTCTTGAAGGGAGAAAAAAGAAAGATGTATCTACTAAACAAGGATCTAAAAAGAAGCAAAAAATCTCAAAAAGTAACCTAGGGTAGAGGATAAGTCTAGACAAAGGGGAAGTGAGGATAAATAGTGAGACAAAGGTAGAAAGGAATCAAGAATAGGTTATTAATAGTGACAAGAGATTAAAGTCATTTAGCCCCACCAAGAGGGATCAACAAGTAATAAATATTGTTTGTAGCAGAGGCCCAACTATTTATTCAAGTCTAACTAAAGAGAAGGGTCTAGACAAAGAGACATCAACACTAGCAAAAAATAGGGCAATAGGGGTTCATGGAAAATATAGCATAGAGAACTTGGAAAACTCCTTTCTTTTTGGATCAAATATAGACAAAGATGAAGATAAAGATGAAGTTTATGAATGAATAAAAGAGGACATGCATACAAAATAGTGTCAGAAGTAAGTCATAGAAGACATAAGTACTACTCCCAGTAGAGAGGTTGATATAAGGTCTTCTAAGTTCTGAAAAACTCCATCAACAATGGTTAGCTCTCCTTTTACTCTAGAGGGTAAGCAAAAAGATTAGAAGTGCAACACTAAAAGTATAGGTAGCTCCTTGATAGTAGAAGTTTAAAATTTTTAAAACAAGGATATCACTATGGATCCCACATTAGATACCTTAAATTTAGAAGATAAGGATATTGACTTATTAACTGATAAGTTAATCTAGGTATTCAGTTGGGATAATATTGATAACAACTTATAAACCTAGAAGGAGGAATTAATTAAAAAAAACCTTAAATTAGGTGGTGATAATTATTTAGCTAAAGATTTAAGAATAGATTTACTAAAAATAGAGATTGAGGACAATATTAGGGGACAAACTAAGATATGTGGAAATGTAACAAAGCAGGAAAATATAGGAACCCAAAAAGATATCATGGAAGGTTTATATGGTGAATTCAGAGAGCAGCCAAGCATAATTCATCAAATCATAAGTGAACTCAAAAATTAAGAATTGGAAGGACAAATCAGCTTCAAATTCTCCACTATTCAAAATGCAAAAAATAAGATTGAGCACCTTGGGATCCAAATGAATCAAGAAGGCTTAAGTTCACCTAAATATGGTAGAGTGAAAGGCAAAAGAGGCAGAAAATAACTGAAGGAACTCACGAAAGTAGATGGAGTTAGTAGAAAATAGAGGAAGATAGATCAGTTAATCAATAACTAGAAGAGGAAGTGCCTTCCCAAGGAATCATGAGGATCACTACATAGAATGCTAGGGTCTTAAATGCCCCTACTAAAAAAAGGTTACTAAAGAAAAATATTAAAACCTTTGAATCAAAAATCATTCTAGTTCAAGAAACAAAGTTAAATAAAGTAGAAGGTTCAAAATTAAATAAGATGCTAGGTCTTTGGAGTTCCATCTTTCAAGAATCTATGGCTACTTCAAGGGGCCTAGGTTTAATTTGGAATCCTAGGAAGGTAGCTATCCACTATTTAAAATCTAGTCACAATTGGATTAGTGTATGTATACAGAGTCTTAAATCAAACCTAAATTTCATATTAATTAATATACATGGCCCAAATAGTCATGTGGGGAAAAATTTCGTCTAGAATAAAACTAGCTCTTTCATTTACATATTTAAGGATAAAGCTTTTCTGATAGGAGGCAATTTTAATACTATTTTAAACCTAGAAGAAAAAGTAGGTGGTATTTAACATCTCTCGAAATCATCTTTGGATTTTAAAGCCTAGTTAGATAAGCATACCATGATAGACATTCCAACCAATAATGGAAATTTCACATGGAACAATAGAAGGAAAGATTTTGTGTACATTGCTGAAAAATTAGATAGGTTTTTCATGATAGGAAATATAGGAGATTATAACTTAATTTTTCTATCCTCCATTCTGCCCATTTCTAGGTTTGACCACTACCTAGTTCATTTCAAATTCAGTGAGCCTTCAACACCTGTTAGGAACCTGTTTAAATGTGAAAAGATGTGGTTCTATGATCCTAATTTCATTAAGAACATTAAAGACTAGTGGACAGAAGATAAATTTGAAGGTTCCAGGATGTTCATCTTTATTTCTAAACTAAAAATGTTAAAAGAAAGGATCCTAAGATGGAATAAATTTTTTTTTTAACAATAACTTTAAAGAAAAAATGGACATCGAAGAAAAATTAAAAGATCTGAACCTAGAAATAATTAAGAAAGGCATGAATAATGAAAGTTTTCTACTAGAAAAAGAACTTCTCGCTAGATAGGAAGACATACTATCCAAAGAATAAATTTTTTGGAGACATAAATCATGGGGAAAATGGCTAGATGAGGGAGATTAGAATACAAAATTCTTCCACAACTCAACTCTATATAGTAGATCAAAGAGAAAAATTACTAGTATTAAAAGTAGCTTGGGTATACGAACCAAAAAACCAATAGAAATTGTAGATACATTCATAGCTCATTTCCAAAATATATTAAATAATTATGAAGTATCAAATAGAGAGGCCCAAGAAAAATTTCTTAGATTTATCCCGAAATTAATTTCACCCGAAGATAATAAAGTTTTAAATAAACCGATCATTATGGAAGAAGTGAGATCAGTAGTTTTTAACATGAACCCAGACAAATCTCTAGGTCCAGATGGATTTCAGGCCTTCTTTTTTTAGAAATATTTGGATATTATTGGGGACGATCTATGGAAAGCCATTGAAGCTTCAAAAAATGGAGGAGCTCTTCTATCAGAGATCAACTACTCGTTTCTCACTCTGATCCCCAAAAAGAATGAGCCCGAGAATTCTAGGGACTTTCAGCCCATTGCATTATGCAACACGATTTATAAAATATTCTCCAAGATTTTAGCAAATAGGTTGAAGGGGTTTTTGCCAAAGTTAATTTCTAAGGAACAAACAGGGTTTATCCCTAGTAGATCTATTTTTGACGCCATTCTCACTATCAAAGAGACCATTCATTCTGCTTCAAAAAATAAAGAGGCATGCATGTTTATGAAATTGGATATACAAAAAGCATATGATATGGTGGATTGGTGTTTTCTCTACAAGGTCCTCAAAGCCTTTGGTTTCTCCCAACAATGGATTAATCTTGTATTTAAATTTATTTCTACTCCTAAAATTTCTATCCTCATTAATGGTATGCCTGAAGGTTTCTTTGAAATATCAAGAGGTATAAGACAAGGAGACCCATTATCTCCTTCCCTTTCTATCATTATGGTGGAAGCTTTTGGGAGAGAAATATCAGAAGCCTATCATAATCAAGAAATCTCTGGTATCATTGTGGCTAGTAATATGCCCAATATCAGGCATCAAGAATATGCAGATGACATAATTCTACCTAGCAAGAGTATAGATTCAAAAGAATTGGGTTTTAAGACCATCATTAAGTCCTATATGGATGCCTCAAGGCAAAAGGTGAACGAACTCAAATCGGAGATATATTTTTTAAATACTAAAATAGAAATGGAAGATCAGATCTGCAAGATAATGGGTTAAAAAAGGGTCAATTTCTATGCAAATATCTAGGGATTAACTTAGAGAAAGGCTCAAAATCTAGTATGGTTTGGCATAATACTCTTGACAAGTTGGATGCAAGGATTGGTAGCTAGAAAGATAAATGGCTCTCAAAGGTAGGAAAAATTACTAAAATTAGTTATGTCCTATCTACCATTCCAACCTTCCCCCTCTCCCATCTTCCCCTCTCTAAAAGTTTTCTATTGAAATTCAAAGCCAAACTTAGGAATTTTCTATGGAAAGATTATGAAGAAGATAAAAAATTGGCACTCATCAAATGAGAAAATATATGCAAACCTAAGATATGGGGGGATTAGGGATTAACAATCTTCAATGGCAAAATGAAGCTTTAGGTGCGAAATTAATATGGCATCTTTATAAAGAAAGAGATCAAAAGGGGACTAAGATATTTTACAATCCCTTAATCTGGATGACCCTTTGTCATTATTTAGAATGATAAACCTACCTAAAGGGTCAGAAAGCTAGAATTTTATGACAAGATGTTAGCTTTTAATTTGCAAGTTTCTCACCTGGGATGTGGGTTTGGGTGATAGAGCCTTATTTTGGGATGACTCTTGGGATGAACTTCCTTCAATTAATGTAAGTCCCTTCCCTAAGGATCTCAAAGATAAATTGGTTTCATTATGGGGGGATAAAGTGAGTGATTATAAGTCTAATTTTTTTTGGAAGGCACCCACAAATGGGTTTGGAGATCTTTGGAAGGGATGGGGTTAGATTCTTTATCCATTAAGGCTTATGAGAAGATTTTGTTAGCTGGAAAGATTAAGCAAGTAGAAAGGAAAGATGAACTTATTTGGGCTACTTCAAATGATGGTAAGTATAGTGTGAAAAATGGATACAATGCTTTGATTCATTCTCAAAGATGGAGAAAAATTGAAATTCCTCTCAAACTCTATTGGGACGTAGGTTGTCTTCCTAAGGCAGGCTTCTTTTTATAGCTAGCATTCCAAAATAAAATCTTGATAGTTGATAGACTATCCAAATTTGGTGTTTTAGGTCCTTTGAGATGTGTGTTATGTAAACATAATAGTGAGGACATGGATCATTTGTTATATAGATGTCCTTTCACCCATGCTGGTTGGGATTGGATTAAATTCAGATTAGGATGGTCAACACCTATGCCATAATCCTTCACTAATTTCCTTATAGCTTGGCCTATAGGCATGACTAAAGGAGTATATAATAAACTTTGGAATATATGCCCCTCTATTGTGGCATGGGAGATCTAGAAGGAGAGAAACCATTTCATTTTTTAAGATGCCAAATTGAAATTAGAAGAGTTATTATTAAAGATCAAGGCTTCTATAGTGGAAGTCATGAACTCCCATCTCAGAAAATCCATGAAAGAGGAAGGTTCTTTCTCTACATGGGATGGTATTATGAAGAAGAATTGGTACAACCTAATTAATCTGCCTCTTGTATACCTTAAGAAAAGCAAGGAGGATAGGGATAGGTGCAAATGGGCACCGCTCCTGCATGGATGGCTTAAACTCAATTTTGATGGAGCTACTAGAGGTAATCCTAGTGTGGCGAGTACAGGTTGTATCATCAATGATGATACATGTAAGTGGGTAGAAAAGAAAGCTATGTCCATTAAGCCTACCTCTAATAACCTGGCATAATTGGAAGCATTAGACAAAGGTTTGCAATTATGTCATGAATTAGGATTGTTTAGGGTCATCATAGAAGGTGATTCTTAGATAATCCTAAATGCGCTTAGGAAGCATGTTACCCCCAATTGAGTCCTAAATTCAAAATTAGGAAAGGTTCTTGGTCTTTTGGATCGATTCAAGGATATTCAAATTTGTCATATTTTTTGAGAAGGCAATCAAAAATCAGATTGTTTAGAAAATAAAGGAGCTGACGGGGTGAATTTTTAGATTTATAATGATGGATAATCGATATCTTGTCCTAGTAAGTTTTTCCTTATGGGACTTATTCTCTCTATCCTTTATTAGGCTAATTATACCCTAGTCTATTCTTTTTAATTTGGTTAGGTTTCAGCCTTAGTATAAAGAGAGACCTCCTTGGTTAGGTTTCACGATTTTATGTTAGTGTTATGGGATTAGGATATGAGTTCATCATATCCTTCTAGTTTCCTATCATTAGGAATGGTGGATTTCTCTCTATCTTTATTTGTATGATTCAATTTCAGGGTTTTGGTAATAGCATTATGGAAATTTCCCCATGACTAGGTTGGCTTTCATTAGTCGAATGAGGTTATGCTAGCCTGGGCTTCTAGAGGGTTCTCCTATTGTCTTTTATGGAGTCATTTTCACTACCTTCTAATTGATTGAGATTGCTAAACATGGATTTGAATGTCTATGTTTTCCATACATCAAAACCTTGCACCATGGAATTTTGTGGCAATGTCAAACTAGAATGTTGGAATCAGATTCTAAATCCTATGGATGACATGGCAAGAATCATAGTAAGAAAAGCAATTGGGGAGGTGGTCTTTGGTTATAAGTATACATGCAAAACCAAAAGTGACATAAATGGATCATTCATTGGATGTATGGTGTAACACCCCGCCAAGGGATCCAAAAGAATTAACCTAAAGTTTCACTAAGTTTGGTAACATTTTTTTTTTTTTTGAAACATGAAAGTTAAACCATTCACATAATACACATAGTAACAGAAGTAATAACAACATTCAACTGAAAGTATACATAAACATACATAATAGGTTACATTCCTTAAGGATCCCTTAACATTGTTTCACATTTAAATTAACTAATATTAATTCCATCTAAACATGAAATAATAATGAAAAGTCCAATGGTCTTAAACATTATACTTTTGTTCCAAGTGTCCCTTAGGAAATTAACTTTCAAAATGCTCAATCATCCACTGTACATGTCACAGGGTATGAAAGACATAAAAGAATATACATGTGTGAAAATAAAGTACATCATCCTATTCTAAATCCATGATGCAAGAGCAATAAAATAAATGAAACCACATGTCATACATGATACATCATCATAGAAGATATAAACATCCATTGTAACAGATAACCAAAAATCATAACACATAATTATCTAAGTGCATGGTTCCTCTCAACCATAAATAGCATCATTAGACCATCATGGGCCTTAGCCATCCCTCTGCGCGTAACATCCCAAGTTACCAAAGAGATCATCAGTATTATCATAGTAATAGGGATATCACTCCTAAAACATGCTAGAACATATGCATAAAGAAATCTAACATGCAAGAATAAAGCATACGATGATCCTACAAAGAATATAACATCATCTATCATGTGCTAATCATCAATATAAACAAACATACTAGTAAATAAAATCCATCATAAGATATAAGAACATAATAAAGATAGATGCCAAAAAAGAATGCTCCAGCCACGGTGTCTTAGATAGATCTCAAATGGTAAGAGTGAAAAAGCACTACCACCTGACCGTGTGGAACCCAAATGGTCCACTCCCACCATGCTGAGGAGATAGTCTCAAGTCCCAAATTTGTTAACAATTCACATAGCACAAGTACTCTCTAAGTTCAAGAATCCTAAAAGTATACTAACTCAAAGGTTCCAACACAAACTGACATCTAATCCCAGAGGCACACAAGACACGTAGGAACCTACTATGTAAGCGAGAAAGTGTCATTGCACAGATCATGCTAGAGTTACCCTGGTAGTCTCTCAGTGGACCCTGGCCCCCTAGTGATCCCTATGCAACCACTAGTATCCTCTCATACTAACGAGGCATACTATGAAATGCAAGGTTGCAACCAAGGGTTCTCTCTACTCCCATCCTAGTCTATCCTAGCACTTGAGGCATGGGCGAGAACATACAATTATCTTGTTAGGTTCATTTAAGTTAGTATTAAGTGTAATATTTTCACTTATTAAATAACATACAATGAGTAACCCTGGCAGCCACTTAGGGCCTCGGCCCCCATTGCAAGCCACTTCCCCACACTACATGTAGATATCCTACCCTAAGCTCATGGAATCATAAATCACAAAATCACAATAGTCCTATACAAGTGACTAGAAAAATATCAAAAGATAATCCATAATAAGAGCATCAAATCTCCATGAGCAACTGAAAAGCATCCCTTGATAATCATGACCACAATAGTTCTCTATTGGCAACTGAAGGTATCAATGATAATCACAATATCCATTGATCCTTATCAAGCAACCAAAAAGGCATCTCAAAATAAATCACAATATCCATTAGTTCACAACAAGCAACCAGAAAGTATATCAAAGTAATACTGATCAAAGACTCCAAAATGGTCAAGTCATATATGTCACATCATGATGTCATCAAGATCAAGTATACACTTCAATCCCATCAAGGAAACTGGTAAGTAATCCAAATACAACTGATCGATAACTCATAAATGGTTACATAAATCATAGATTACACAAGAAGACTAGAAACAATATCAATCAGTGAACCACACACACCATAAAGCATGCCATCTCATAACCATGGTTGGGTTTAAAAAGATCAAGATCAAAAGACATCATCATGCCATCACAAATCATAAACCTCGAGCCTCTAGTAGACGTCCTATATCTGGTCAACAATCTAGTCAACCCAAAGAAAACCCCAAGACACAAACATTATTCATACAACAATATAAATTTCATGTATTAACTTAGCTTTTGATTCACAGTATCAATTTATAGTAAAGTTTCAATTTTCACTTTAGTGTGAGTTTCCAAATTTAAAGAAATACATCTTAATCCCTATAGCTTAACCATTTTCCCATGCTAGAATGAAAGTCCAATTTTCCAATGTGGTCAACTCTCTAAATTATACCATGGGTAAATTATGTTAATTTAATCATTAAATTTTCACTTATTGATTTTCAAAAGATTACTCCAAAGATTCTATCGATATTAAAAAAATCTAACACATTTACAATTCAAGCTATCCTACCATCTTTATTAATTAATCATAATTAAATTACATTTATTCAAATCAATTAATAAATATATAATTCATAATATAAAACCCTAAATCATTTTAATAATTTCTTAATTAAAATTTAATTTTATATTATTAAAAATTAAGTCTATTAACTATTAACTAAATTAAATATTATTAACAAATTACTAATGTTAATTAATAATTATTATATAAAAATTAATATATATAATAAACAAATTTATAATACTAAAATAAAATAAAATAAAAAATATATAACACTCATTCCTGCGTAGTACTTGCGAGTATGCAATACCTACAAAATATTTCACAGGCTGTGGTCGCAGTGCCATCCCATATCGGAGGCCTGCCACGGCAGTGGCTACTGTGCAGCCTTTAATGGTTGTCGGTGGGTCCACTATCATGGACAGTGACCACCGGTGGAGGTGGGATGTGACTGCCCGCCCTCACCAAATTTTTTTAATTTTTTTAAATTTTTAAAAACAAAAGAAACACCCATGTTTTTTATAATTTATAAAACATTTTCAAAATAATTTTTTTAGCATAAATGCTTATATCTAATTTAATATCGACATGATAATATTTTCAGAGCTATATACACACACACACACACACACACATATGTATGTATGTATATGTATATATGTATGTATATATGTATATATACATGTATATATACATATATACATACATATATACATATACATACATACATATGTGTGTGTGTGTGTGTGTGTGTGTGTGTGTGTGTATTTTAGGTGTAATTCTGAAGGATGTGCACAGATTATTTGGATGAAGGAATACAATGTATTTTCTTTATTATTTTTATCAATTAAAACCTAGCCCATTAAATTACTCTTATTTATGTGTGGAGCAATTTCCTTATAAAATATTCGACACATGAAATTCTCAAAAACATTCAGAAGACATGATGAAGATAGAAAGTGGAAGAAGTTGGAAATAACATAATGCAAAATCACAAGTGTCTACCTGGACATTGATTGTAAGCCACTTCTCCTCATAAACTGCAGAGCAAGCTCCTTCCTTCTCCAGCGTTCACAGA
This sequence comes from Cupressus sempervirens, assembly GCA_028749045.1. Taxonomy (NCBI): domain Eukaryota; kingdom Viridiplantae; phylum Streptophyta; class Pinopsida; order Cupressales; family Cupressaceae; genus Cupressus; species Cupressus sempervirens. The sequence goes on from CM053790.1 coordinate 23,483,550, forward strand.
TCCACCCAAAAATGCTTCCTGAGCTACTAGGAGTGCCTGAACATAAGGACCTCTAAAGAAGCACCTAGAATGTCTCTAGAAACAACCAAAATATAAGATAAGCGTTGACAACTAAGCATGAGCTTTTTCTGAACTTCTAGATGAGTCACAAGGTTATAGACACCACATCCTTAATTTGTGTGCTAACTCCTGCATTGTAGACATACGTGCATTCAAGAGGTGTGCTTACTCCTAGGTAGACTTATGACTTTTATTTTAATTATTTTATTATTATTATTATTATTTATTTATTATTTTATTATTATTATTATTATTAATTTTAATTTCTTTTATTTACTTCTTTTACTCAATTAATTTTCCATTTAATTAATTAAAATAAAAAAATCAAAAAATCATAATATTATATTAATTTTCACCAAAATAATTAAATTATTAATTAAATCTTTTAATTTTAGACTTAATTAATAGAGAATTCACCACAGACCTCTCAAGATGCATATATATATATATATATATAGCTAAATAGGCAATGGAAGGAAGTGGTGCATCATGTAGATCTTGACTAGCAGGTGACTACGACTCCCTTCCTTAACCACATTAGAAACACCATACATAAAGAGAAAAAAAATGCACACCATACACATACAGTATGTGGCAAGTATCCATAAGAAAACACACACATATAATAATCCATTTAGCTAAACATCATCAATAACTGAGAATAATGTAATAATCATCATGCATACATGAAATGTAGAGGCTAAATAATCGCATCATATATCAATTGAATTTGTAACACAATATTTACCATCAACATAAAACTAACCTAACAGAGTTTGGCAATGATAGCAACAATGTATCTGGAAAAATGTAAATGAGGGCAGGCACTACATATGGCGAGGGCAAAGGTGAAATCTGAGGATACCATCCATCTCTACCATAGTATTTTTGACCCTACATGGAGGAAGGGGTTAGAACAAGCAGTCTATAGTATTGGTGAAAAATTGAGGATCCCACTGCTAGAGAAGTACAAGGAATTCCCTCTAGGATCGCTAGAGCTGAGGGTCATTTTCCATCATCCATCCTTAATTATTTAGGAAAATTGTGTCTTTTATAGGGAATGACCCAAAATGGAAGCCAATATTCAATTCCTACTTCATTGGAGGGGCATCACGGAGGAGGAGAATACAAACTAGTTAGTCAATTACCTAGAAGCTTTTAGTGCCTACATTAAGCTTGGGGTTACCTTTGAGGATCTTGAAGCCCTAAATTTCTACATGTCAAATGCAAAAAAGACAAGTAGGTCTAAATTTGAATTTGAATTTCCCCCTAATTTTTAAGTAGAAAATCCTAATGTCATTTCTAATATCATTATGGTGTACAAGAAATAAGCTCTACTTACTGGTATAGTTGGATAATATATTAAGGTCTGTAATAGGTGGATTATTATAGTGCTAGGGTTGGCATTTTCTGTATAACTTCATGCCAAGTTTTGGTTTGTAATTTTTTTGTTTATGTCTATGGTTGTAGTAGGTATAGGTGGAAGGTTGTATATAGCTCTTTTCTTGGTATGGTTATACAGATAGCTCTGCTTAATATATAATGACATGGGGATAACATTTTTGTGTTGATTCTTGGTTGAGATTAGATGGTTTGGTAGCTAGATAGTTGATGGTGGTTACTCTAACTAATGTTAGATCTTGTTTCCTTAACTTTTGATGAGGATGTATTAGATGAATAGCATTTTATTTCAATTTTATATGGATGAGTGGTAATTACTCTAATTAGCTAATCTCTATGGTTTGGGTCCCTATTTATCCTGTAAATTTAAGAGTTTAATCTCAAAGCTATAGTGTTAAATAGTTGTAGATGGTAATTGGATGTATGTTGATAGTTTTAGTCTTGTGAATCTATACTATTTTGAGGGAATCTTTACTGGTTATTTTCGATTAGTCACTCAGTTGGAATTTAATCTCTCAAATTAAGCCTACATTATGTCTAATTATTGATTAGTTGTTAGGGGCTGATCTTAATTAGTATTATGTAACTAGGCTCTGGCTGTATGAACTATTGAGCCCCTTAATGTAGCTATGCAGTTCAATTTGTTTTGGGTATTTTATTCAACAAGCCTAAGATATCCTTGTTTTTGGGGGATGTTCTAGAATAGCATTTCGTGGCCTAGCCTATGGTTTGATTGTCTTTTTTAGGCTCTCATTTAGCTATTTAGCCTGACTGTCATGGGTATCCATCAATTCAAATAGATAGAGGCTCTGAGGTGATGTGTGTTCATGGTTTTTAGGCTGTTATGGATGCTTGGATATGTTGTATTTAGATGTAATGAGAATGATAAGGCAAGTTAGCTTGATTGTGACATTATAATTATCAATTTTGGTGCTCTAGTTTTGATTTGATCAAGCCTTTATAGCATCCCCTCTCTACTTAACTAAAAGGCTAGTGACTTGGTGGAGTATCTACTTGGCCAAGGGCTTGTATAGTTTATTTCTTGGTTTCAAGATTTTTTATTAGCATATATTTTGCTTATCTTGATTAAAGTGGATTTAACGATGTGTTCAGTAGAGTAAATATTCTGGTTATTAGATAATCTTTTATTCCTCTCTTTATCTGGCATGATTATGAGTTGTATAGTTTGCTCATGGTAGGTTTTCTAATTAGGATAATATGCTAATGATAAAAGGTTGACTATTTTTTGAATATTATTTATCTCTAACTATGGTTATTTTGTAGACTATAGAGAGGACTATTTTTTGCATCAAAATGGGAATTAAGTCAGCAAGGCGAATGTGTACCTATATTGAAGTATCACACTAGATTTTGACAAACATATGCACCAAGCAAATGGAATTATCTAATTAATCTAGGGACCATTCCCATTCTTCTGTATATCTACTGGATATATGTTGTATTGATTAATGGTGACTGGGGTATGCCCCTTTTAAGATGTAATAATAAAAGATGTTTGTCCCAGGCTAGACTAGAGGTTTTCTTCTTTGTTCTTTCTTACTAGTGCCCGCTTGAATAGAGATAGCTGATGTACTTTCATTTTATGTTAATAAAATTATCAAGACCTTGGCCCTTTACCAATCAAAAAATAAAATATTATGTTATAGATAACATAAGTAGCTAGAAGAGTCAAAATTAAAAATTGACTTTAGACCTATATTTTCTTTGTTATAACGATTCAAACTTCAACTTATTCAAATTGATAGTTTTCATCTCCCACCACATTTTCAAAAATAATTTTATTCCAACCAAAAGAAAACTTATAGATTTTGAAAGAGAACTCTCTCCTCTAGAATGTGATATAACTTTTAATTTTTATTGATTTGATTTAATATTTTTTCATTCTCAAAATCAACATCTTCTCGAGTGTTAAAATATGTACTTGTAGAATTTTTTAATTACAAAATACTATATCTAATTAAAATAATCTGAACTCTATATGTGAATATTCTTGACTTTAAGCTCTATAAAATGGTTTTTATATGTTACTAAAAGAATTCATAAAAATAGTGAGTTATTGAAATGTTAGTTTTTTGAAATAATTGTATTTCTTTAGTAATTGAATACTAACTAGTTTAAAGCATGCATTCAATAGGCATTTCCAATTGGAAAAGTGTGAGACCATATATAACTTAGCTAGAATAAATTTATCAAGATCATATGTTTGAACAAAATTGAGTTTTAGATAGAAATACTCAAATTTCATTGTTCTAATATGTTAGCCTAAAAGGTGACATGGCTTTGTACTTTTACCTTTGATCAAGTGGATAATAGGTGTCTAGAAAAGTTAGTGCAAGCCAAGAAAAAAATTAGTTGAAGCCAAGTAAAATAAAAATCTAGTGGATGTCGAGCAAGATAATTGATGCCGAGTAAAGTTTAGTTGATGTTAAGCACCACTAAACTTTAGTTATGTCAAGTGATTTTATAGTGGATGTGGAGTAACATAGCATGTGCCAAGCATAAAAAGCAAGATAGTGTCGAGCTGCTGCATTATTTTAAAGATTGTGGATTTGATGAATCTGAGCTGGCAAGTTTTTTTTCTTGATTTGTGTGAACCAGGTGGGAGATAAAGATGATGAGATCATGGCATAAAATTCAAGTTAAACCATTTTAAGAAAAATTCAAAGAGGATCGAAGGAGAAGTTTCTAGAAGAGATATGGAATATGGGGTAAATACATTGTATCCTACCTAAACCTAAATTGGACGATGGAGAATGAACGACAAAAAATCTTAATTTCTTATTTATAGGGATGGTTGGTAATGAAGCAAAGGTTATCATGTGTGAGAACCTAAGGAAGATAAGGAGTTAAGGTTTTTTCTTCATCAAGTGACCTAGAGAAGAGTATGTATTGGCATGATAAGAAAGAAGGCTTAAGAGTATGAATTCTTGAAGGGTTAACAAGCTATTAGAGCTACAATGAGTGAAGGCCAATTAGAATGGAGGATTTAAAAAAAGATCTATAATTTGCAAATGAAGTTGTAAATTGTAATCAAATCAATCCTTACTATTACTCTCTAACAATTGTATCAATCTAGGGTAAATCCTTTGTATTAAGGTTGACCTAATAGTCATTTGTAAATCCTTTAATTTGGAGACATTCCAAGTGAATGGTCAAAAATTCTCTAACAAGGCTCACTCCTAATAGGATGATTCAAATCCTTTAATAGGGTCACATTTAATAGTGTGTATTGTAACCTTTAATAGGGTTGGCCTTTCATAGGCCATCACTTCAAAAAAGTGAAAAAGAGTAGCATGTTACTAGTGGTTTTTCTCAAATTGGGTTTCCATATAAATCATTGTGTTAAATGTGTTCTTAAGTCTTTTATGTTTCATATTTACATTTTTGCAAGTTGATTTGACAGTAACCTACAAGTTTATAAGTGATTGCATAATCATATGGATGCATGCATGATGGTAAATGTTTTATGGGTTTACTAAGCTATGAAATGTTTTATTTATACATCTAGACCTTGGATAAATGATTCACCTCCCCCTCTTAGTTATTGTAAAGAATTCCAATAGAGACCAATTTAAGGATGACCTAAAAAAGAAATGGTTAAGTGTATAAATTTTATAGAACTTATGTCAATTGTTTTACTCTGAAACTTATGTCAAGATTTTTAATTATGGTTATTTTATAACATTCAATTTTGCTGATCTAGTGATTATTGTTGGTGAAAAATGGATTGTGTGTTGAGATATGATTGAAAAGAGAGATTATTGAAAAAAGATTGTGTTTCAATCATTTTTTGGTCACTGATGTCAAACCTACTATTTTCTGGTAAGAGAATTTCTTATAAGATTCAAGTACTATCATGTAGTTGATTGATGGAGAGGATTTGATCAATAAGACATAACAATAACACCTAGAGGAAAGGTTGAGTTATGATTATGTAATAAGTACAAGAATTAGTTGAGATAGTGATGACATGATGTATTGATGACCTACTTAAGGTTGCAAAATGTTGGCTACACTTAGAAAGTTTAGAAGAATAAGTTAAACAAAGTTTGTTTGCCAAGCTTGATCAAGTGGATAGTAGGTGCTAAGCAAATCCAATACAGGCCAAGAAGAAAGTCAATTGGAGCCAAGTGAAAGTAAACTCTAGTGGATGTCAAGTCACTCTTGTGCTGAGTGAACTCAAGTGCCAAGTAGATAGACCATGTCGAGTAAAGTTTAGTTGATGCCCAACATTAGTAAACTTTAGTTGATGTTGAGCAATGTAGTATGTGCTGAGCATCAGAAGATTGATAATCCCAAGCTACTGCATTATGCTAAAGATCAAAGATTTGTTGAATCTAAGTTGACAAGTTTGTTTTCTTGAAATTTGTGAACCAAGAGGAAGATAAGGTTGATGAGGTGGTGGCATAGAATTTGATGTAAACTATTTTAGGCGAATTCAAATGGATTCTAGGAGAAGTTTTTAGATAAGACAAGATATGGGTTAGATACATTGTATCCTACCAAATCCATCCAAAACCCTAATTTGATCAATGGAAAATGAGTAGGAAAATATCCTAATTTCATATTTATAGGAATGTTTGTTCATGAAGCAAAAATAGTTGTTAGCATGTGCGAGATCATAAGGAGAAGAAGGAATTAAGGGTTTTTGCTTCATCAAGTGACCCATGAGAAGAGTCTGCAATGGCATGTTAAGCAATCATTCTTAAGGAGATGAATACTTGAAGGGTGAACAAGCTATTAGAGCTGTAAAGTATGAAGGAAAAGCCAAATTAAGGACTGAATAGAGATTTGTAATCTACAAGAGAAGTTGTAAGTTGTGTAAGATCAAAGCTCTATTGTTACTCTCTAACAATTGTATTAGTTTAGGGTAAACCCTTTGAATTAAGGTTGACCTAATAGTCATTTGTAAATCCTTTAACTAGGTGGCATTCCAAGTGAATGGCCTAAAGTCCTCTAACAAGGCTCACTTTTAATAGGGTGATTGAAATCCCTTAACTGGGTCACATTTAGTTGATGTCAAGCATCAATAAAGTTTAGTATATGCCAAGCATTAGTAAACTTTAGTTGATGCCAAGTGATTTCATAGTTGATGCTAAGAAATGCAGTATGTTCTGATCATCAGAAGATTGATAATGTTGAGCTGCTACATTATGCTAAAGATCAAAGATTCACTAAATCTAAGCTAACAAGTTTGTTTTCTTGAAACTTGTGAACTAGGAGGAAGATCCTAAGGAGAAGAAGGAATTAAGGATTTTTGCTTCATCAAGTGACCCAAGAGAAGAATCTACAATGACATATTAAGAAAGAAGGATTAAGGAGATGAATGCTTGAAGTGTGAAAAAGCTATCAGGGCTACAAAGTAGGAAGGCCAAATAGAATTGAGGACTGAATAGAGATTTGTAATATGTAAGAGAAGTTGTAAGTTGTGTCAGATCAAAGCTCTATTGTTACTCTCTAATAATTGTATCAGTTTAGGGTAAACCCTTTGGATTAAGGTTGATCTAATAGTCATTTTTAAATCCTTTAACTGGGGGGCATCCCAAGTGAATGGCTTAAAATCCTCTAACAAGGCTCACCTTTAATGGGATGATTGAAATCCCTTAACCAGGTCACATTTAATAGTGTGCATTATAACCTTTAATAGGGCTGGCCTTTTATAGGGCATCACTTCAGAAGAGTGAAAAAGGGTAGCATGTTACTGGTGGTTTTTCCCAAATTAGGTTTCCACATAAATCATTGTGTCAAGTGTGCTGATGAATGTGTTTTGTTTCATGTTTTACATTTTTGCAAGTTGATTTGATAGTAATATACAAGTTTTAGCCATTATATAATGGATGCATGCATGGGTATGAAAGTTTAATGGGTTCACTAAATTGTGAAAAGTTTTATTTATACATATGGACCTTGGATAAATGATTCACCCCCCCTCTTAGTCATTCTAAAATTATTCCAACAGTTGGTATCAGAGCAAAGTTTCTTAAGAGGACTAGTTTGAAGGTACTAGAAGCACAAAGACCAAGATATCTAAAAGAAAGGTACCCAAGCTTAATAAAGATAACTTTCCTGGATGGAAATTTTTGATGAAGCTATGCCTTGGAGGACTTGGAGATCATGCACAATCTACCATTACAATGGAACATGTTGTTCCAGTTGGACCCTTAACTACTGAGGATATGAAGAAGAAGAAAGAACACAATTATGGGATGTTGGAGATTACCTCTACTCTAAGCTATGCCAAATTTGATGACATCAAAAGCTATGACACTGCAAAGAAAATGTGGGATGCTCTACACACCGTCTATGGAGGAGAAAAAAATGTTCAAAGAGCCAAATATGAGAGCCTCAAAGGTAATTTTGATGATATGAGAATGAAAGAAGGTGAAAATATTGTTCAATATGTTGCTAGGATAAAAGAAGTTAGTGAAATAAAAGGAGCTACTAGTCATATAGATGATGATACAGTGTTAAGTAAAGTCTTGAGAACATTGCTCCCTATTTATGCTACTAGAGTTTCTATAATTCAAGAGTTGAGATATATTCCTGGAAATAATTTGACCCTTGAAGGTTTGGTAGGTAGATTTACTGCTTTTGAGCTATCTAACTTTGATAATTACAAACTTGAGAGTCTTTAATCTGCATTCAAAGAAAAGTTGTTATTGAAGGACTCTAATGAGGTGAAGTAGAAAAAGAAGTAGAAAAGAAAGATAAAACATGCATCGAGTGACAGTGATATAGATGAGGAACATGTTGAACAATTGGAAGCTCTACTAGAAAGTAGATTTCATAGAGGTAAAGGCAAGTTCAAAGGTAAGTTACCCATCATTTTTTTCAATTGCAATGAGGTTGGTCATATTGCTTCAAGATGTACACAAAAGAAGAACCATAAAGATGGTAACAAATACAAAAATAGAAGAGAAGATGACAACATAGACTATAAAAAAAAGAGGCAAGATATCATGCTACATTGCTGAAGAAGAAAGTAGGGATGATTCTCATGAACATGATGATGAAGTGGTGTATGTTGCAATGAAGGATGAATCTAATGAAGATGAGACAATTGCACTTGTGACTTGTGTGAACAAAAATCATAGATGGATTATTGACAGTGGATGCTCACATCACATGACTAAAGATAAAAGTAAATTCATTACCTTAACTTGTTATGATGGAAATAGTGTAAGATTTGGTAATGATGCACCATATTTGATAAAAAGAAAAGGCTCTATCAAACTCACGGACAAGATTTCATGTGACAATGCTTACTATGTTGAAGGATTGAATTATAACTTGTTGAGTGTGTCACAATTGAACAATCTATGATACAAGGTTGAATTTGGAAAGAAAACTGCCAAGATATATGAAAGAAATGGGAAACTGATTAGAAAGTGTATTCAAACAAGAAGTAATCCATTCTATCTTGATATATAGGATGCTACTTTCTTTGTTGTTAAATCTAATGATGTATGGCTTTGGCACAAGAGACAGTCATGTTAATTTTGATAACTTGGTTAGTATCAGTAACATGAAGAACGTTAGAGGTTTTCCCAAGTTGAATAAACCTAATAATGTAATATGTAAACAATGTCAACTAGCCAAAATGACTAAGTCAAGCTTTAAGAGTAAAGATTACACCTCTAAAGAAATACTGGAGATTGTTCATAATGACTTATGTAGACCAACTGAAGTGCAAAGCTATAGAGGAGATAAGTACATAATTCTACTTGTTGATGATTATTGTAGGATGATGACAGTTATGTTTTTGAAATAGAAATTTAATGCTTTTCAAATGTTTAAATGGTACTTGGTAAGAGTTCAGAAAGAAATAGGTAAACGTTTGAAATGCTTAAGATCAGATAGAGGAGGAGAATTCACATCAAATGAGTTTGAGATGTTCTGTAATGATAGAGGAATCAAAAGACATACATCTGCCCCTAGGACACCTCCACAAAATGGGATTTCAGAAATGAGAAATAGGTCTATAATGGATTGTGCTAGAACACTTATGATGGAGAAGAATGTTTCTCTAAAATACAAGAGAGAAGTTGTAAGTATCGTTGTATATACCTTGAACCATGTGCAAATCAAGAAAGGTACTCATTCAACACCTTTTGAACTATTGTATGATATCCACCAAATCTAAAATACTTTAAGGTATTTGGAAGTAAATGTGACATTCTTAAAGATGCTAGGAATAGAAAGCTTGATGCAAAAAGTTAAGGTATATTCCTTGGATACTCCACAAGAAGTAAAGCTTATAAGTGTTTAAATACTAACACTAACAAAATTGTAGAAAGTGCAAATGTGAATTTTGATGAATTTACAGAAGTACATAAGGCTGAACCTATAAAACAACCAGAAGAGTACAAATCATTTGTATACTTTTATGAAGGAATTCCTACTGAAGAAGATGTTGCAAATAAAGTTTTAAATCAACAGCAAGTATCTGTAACTGTCAAGTCATATCTTATAAATGCTAATTTACATTTAGGAACTGAGCTACATTTAGATGCTAAGTTATAGAATGAAGGAGATGCACATTCTAACTTTGAGATTAGAACACATGAAAGAGATACATAGATACCTAGTAGAAATATATACAGTGATTCTGAAGCTAAAAGAAAAAATGAAGAAACAAGAGCTGAGCTAAGGCTGTCCAAATATGTCAAAAGACACCATCCTACTGATCAAGTCATTGGAGATAAAAATGCTAGGCCAATGATAAGAAATAGACTAAGAAGTGAATCATGTTTGCTAAGCATGAAGGAAACTAAAATATTGAAAGTAGCATTAGAAGATGTAGATTGGTACAAAGCTATGGAAGAAGAGATTGAATAGATTAAGAAGAATAAAACATGAAGTTTGGTTCCTAGACCAAAAGACAAGAATGCAATTGGCAAAAAATGGGTACTTAGAAACAAGCTATATGAAAATGGTGAAGTCACAAGAAACAAAGCAAGACTAGTTTGCAAGGGATATGCACAAGAAGAAGGAATTGACTATGGGGAGACATTCACTCCTATTGCTAGAATGGAAGGAGTAAGAACTCTACTTGCTTATGCTACATACAAAGGTTTCAAAGTTTATCAGATGGATGTTAAATCTGCATTTTTTAATGGCATACTAGAAGAGGAAGTTTACATAGAATAGCCAAAAGGTTTTGTTGACATTAACAATAAGAACATGGTATACAAACTACACAAAGCCCTATATGGATTGAAGCAAGCACAAAGAGCATGGTATGAGAGACCTCATACTTATCTTGTGAAGATTTGATTTGAAAGGACTGATGATAACAACAATCTGTATATAAAGATAGAAAAAGGAAAAGGTATTTTGATATTTGAAATATTTGTTGATGATATCATATTTGGAGGACAAGATGCTTTATGTAAAGATTTTGCAAATCAGATGAAGCAAGAATTTGAAATGTCTATGTTTGGAGAAATATAATTTTTTGTGGGACTACAAGCTTATTAGATGAAGTATGGTATATATATCACTTAGTCAAAGTATGTCAAAGAAATATTGAAGACTTTTGGATTAGAGGATTCCAAACTAGTAAATACACCTATGGTGACAAGACATAAGTTGTTAAAGAATGATGATTCTATTGAGGTGAATCAAACATTATATAGGTCTATGATTGGAAAATTATAATACATAGTACATAGAAGATCTAATATTGCATTATTTGTAGGGATAGTTGCAAGGTTCTCTACTAATCCCAAGGAGAATCACTTAATGTTTGTGAAGAGAATAATGAGATATCTGAAAGGAACAAAAGATTTTGGTTTGTACTACAAGAAGAATGAAATGTTTGAATTGAGAGCCTACACTAATGCTAATTGGGCTAGAAACATAGATGATAGAAAGAGAACTAGTGGAGGAGCATTTTTCTTAGGCAAAAGACTAGTTACATGGACATACAAGAAATAGAGTTGTACTTCACAATCTATTGCTGAAGTAGAATATGTTGTTGCTACTATAAATTGCACAAACATTGTATGGATCAAATAGCTACTCAAATTAACGAAGGAAGAGATCATATAACCTTTGATACTATATTGTGATAATACAAGTGCTACCAATAAATCAAAGAATCTAGTGATGCATACAAAGAAAAAGCACATTGCAATGAAGTATCATTGTGTGAGAGAGTTAGTTCAAGACAAAGAGGTGAAGATGGAATATGTTAACAAAAAGGATAAAATTGATGATATCTTCACAAAACCATTACCTAAGGATTCTCATGAGTATCTAAGAGGTAAACTAGGGGTGATACCCCTATCATAGACTATTTAAGAAATAGAAGGAGTGCACTGCATCAAACAAGTTGATGTTCATATAATACACATTGATGCAAAGGATCTTACTTTAGGAACTACCTAAAGTAATCACAAATCTAAAATTTCAAATTAGTCACAAGCAAGGTGATAGAGGGAGGAATTAAAGAAACTGCAAAAGCTTATATCTATATATTTTGAGAGGAAAATTTTCTTTTGTATATTTCTTTGGTATTTTTGTCAAAGAGGGAGAGATTCATTTATCAAGAGATGAAAAAAAAGAGAGAGAGAAAGCACATTAAACTAGTCATTATCAAAAGGAGAGATCTTTTGATAAGAAAAAAAGAAAAAAGTTTTAGAGGGAGAAATCCTAATCTACCTAGTAAGAGGGAGATAAAAGAAGGAACTTAGAGGGAGTTATAAGAAAGAGTTTTGTAACCTAATCAGAAGATGGAAGTTGTTGATAGAGGGAGACATTTTAATACAAGTTTTATTTTTTGGGTATAGCCTTACTATTTTAACCTAGTTAGATTGAATAAGATGTTCATCATTTGATTGACTTGGTTAATTAGTTTGGTTTGCCATCAATGCCAAAGACGGAGATTGTTGAAAAAAGATTGTGTTTCAATCATTGTTCTATCACTAATGTCAAACCTACTATTTGTTGGTAAGAAAATTGCTTATAAGATTAAAGTACTATCACTTAGTTGATTGATGAAGAGGATTTGATCAATAAGAGGTAATAATAGCACCTAGAGGAAAGGTTGAGTTATGATGATGTAATAAAGTACAACAATCAATTGAGACAATGATGACATGATGTATTGATGACCTACTTAAGGTCAAAAAATGCTAGCTATACTTAGAAAGTTTAGAAGAACAAGTTAAACAAAGTTTGTCTACCAAGCTTGACTGAGTAGACAATAGGTGTCAAGAAAAGCCAATGCAAGCCGAGCAGAAAGTCAGTTGGAGCTGAGTGAAACTAAACTCTAGTTGATACTGAGTCACTCTTGTGTTGAATGAACTCAAGTGTTGAGTAGATAGACCATGTCGAGTAAATTTTAGTTGATTCTAAGCATCAATAAACTTGAGTTTATATTGAGCAATGCAGTATGTGTTGAGCATTAGAAGATTGATAATGTCAAGTTGTTGTATTATGCTAAAGATCGAAGATTCACCGAATCCCTGCTAGCAAGTTTTTTTTTCTTAAAACTTGTGAATGAGGAGGAAGATAAGGTTGATGAGTTGGTGGCACATAATTTGATGTAAAGCATTTTAGGAAAATTCAAATGGATTCTAGGAGAAGTTTTCATATAAGACAAGATATGGGGTAGATACACTATAACCTACCTAATCCATCCAAAACCCTAATTTGGTCAATAGAAAATGAGTGGAAAAATATCCCAATTTCCTATTTATAGGAATGTTTGGTCATGAAGCAAAAGTAGTTGTTGGCATTTGTGAGATCCTAAGGAGAAGGAATTAAGGGTTTTTGCTTCATCAGGTGACCCAAGAGAAGAGTCTGCAATGGCATGTTAAGCAAAAAGGCTTAAGGAGATGAATGCTTGAAGGGTGAACAAGATATTAGAGCTACAAAGTATGAAGGCCAAGTAGAATTGAGGATTGAATAGAGATCTACAATATACAAGAGAAGTTGTAAGTTGAGTTAAATCAAAGCTCTACTATTACTCTCTAACAATTGTATTAGTTTAGGGTAAATCCTTTGGATTAAGGTTGACCTAATAGTCACTTCTAAATCCTTTAACTAGGTAGAATTCCAAGTGAATGGACTAAATTCCTCTAACAAGGCTCACTTTTAATAAAGTGATTGAAATCTCCTAATTGGGTCACATTTAATAGCGTGCATTGTAACCTTTAACAAGGTTGGCCTTTCATAGGGCATCACTTCAAAAGAGTTAAAAAGGGTAGCATATTACTAGTGGTTTTTCTCAAATTAGGTTTCCATGTAAATCATTGTGTTAAGCGTGCTGATGAATGTGTTGTGTTTCATGCCTTACATTTTTGCAAGTTTATTTGACAGTAACATACAAGTTTTAGCTATTACATAATGGATGCATGCATGGGTAAGAAAGTTTTATGGGTTCACTAAGTTGTTCTAAAAGTATTCCAACATTGTGCTTTCTAGATATAATGCAAATGAGTTTAGTAGGATTGCATCAAAATATTAAGTGATGTATGTAGTATTTGGTACTTTCCTAATCTATATAGATGATGAATTCTGTAGATAGAATTTAAGAGTTCATTATGTTGAAAATAAGAAAGATTAGTTTTAGGTAATTTTTTTAATTAGTTCATGTTATTATTCTTATCTAATTGGTTTTATCCCTTTGGAAGATAGGATGAAGACATTATAAAGCTTATGAATAACCAAATTGATACAAGGAGAAAAGTAAGTGTATCCATTAAGACTAGGATATCACTTTCAATTATTTGATTGTAATTTTGTCCCAAAAATGATGATGAAGAAACATCCAAAGATCTTGAGATCCAAATGTATGAGTTAAAGATATTTTTTCAATTAAGAATCTAAGATGTGAGACCTTTTGGCACACTGCTAGAAGTTACATTCCCTAAAGAATACAAATATCATTAAATGTAAGAGGTAAGAATGTTTTAAATATCAACCTAGAATGCACATGTGATATGCTTAAATTCTACTTAGTTTTTTTATTAGCTAAGATGTTCTACAACTATGTACTATGTGGGTATGTAGAGGATCATGCTATGCCAAAAAGTAGCGACCTAAAAATTATATAGCTTTGAAATGACTCAATGCATTTTAAAGTTTATTCCAACTTCTTTCCCACCTGTCCTGATACCAAACCCAAAAACTAATACCTTTATAAGGCCTACTATATCTTTGGATAGCAACTCTACATGGTCAACTCAAAAAGGTCCCAAAAACATGTTTCTAGCCTGTTCTTATGTATTTATTTAGTTCAAACATGTAGCTGGCAACTTTTTTTCACCCAAATTTGATGAAACAAACAGGGTTTCTTAAGAATGTTCTTAGCTTTCCATAAGTGTAATGTCTATGAAATTACAAGTTTAGTAAGTAATTATTACTTATTTTCTAATGGATTTATGTATAAAGTGTTGATTGACACACTGATCTAAAAACAACTATAACTTTTAAATGGTACAACATTTTTAAAATCCAAAATATGTACCACATTCTATGCTTATTCTATTATAAGGGAAAAAAGAAGAAAATTTAAATTTTGCAAAGTTTTTAATTAGTTAAGGTGGTCAAACATGACAATTTTTAATTCCAAAATACTATAGTAAAAAAATTATAATTAATTATTTATTTAGAATAAAAATACCCAAAAATGTGTGTCACATTTGTGAATAAGTCTAATTCTTATATCTAGAATCTTATTAATAAATATTATCATTTGATTTTCCTTAAGGTGGTTAGACATACATCTACTTCTTCTTTTTTAACTAAAATTTTTGTACTAATATACATTAAAATTTAAAAAATTGACCAATCAAATTTTTTAATTTATTTTTCAAATAAGGCCTAGTAGTTTAGAAACAAAATTCATTTTCCTAGAGATTCTTTTATATCAACTTTTTATTATAGAAAGTTCATAACAAGTTGAAAATTGCATGTCAAGTTGACATAATCCTAATTTGTTGATTTTTTGTAGCCACTTAAGGGCATAGTTTGGTTGACCATGATCCTGCACATACACGTGTACTATTTCAATGAATGACTTGATGATGTGTTTGTTACTTGTGAGTCTAAAGTTACATTTCCTTAAGAAATGACCACTTGAGACAATGTGATTCTCTTCTAGTTAGCTTCATTTAATCAAGCAATAGTTAGAATTTTAATTTTCTTCCATTAAATAACAATTATGCTTATGAATATTAAGTAATATAATTTAGTAATGAAGTTAGTATTTAGAATTAGGAAATTATTTGAGCTCTATGTCAATATTGCTCTGTTATTAAAAGTATTGCTATGTATTTTCTTGTATATACAATGTTGGTTCTGAAGTGAACAAAGATCTGACAATTATAAAATTGAGTTTAAGTTGTTATCACTCTGAAAAAGAGCTAATTAATGTAGACTATTCAATTTAACATTGAAGAGGATAAGCTATGGAATGTCAATTTATTTTTAGCCAACTCGAGGATTCACATTGAGGTAAACCATTTGTGGAAAGAAATTTCAATATCCAATATAACTACTATTTTTTTTTTCTTATTTGAATATCAGTTAGTAAAGTCAAGTATAGAAGAGTTAATTCTAAATTACACAAGCAGTCAAAAATTGTAGCACAATCTTTGAACATGGAGACCATGAACAAGATGTCTTTTCTAATTATTAAGATCTACATGCTAAACCTTCCATTGGTTTCCACATAATTCATCTAAAAGTTCTTCTTTTATAGGATATAGACCTCACCAAATTTGGAAACTAGTTCACCTACTCCAAAATTGGCTATGTAGGCATCATCTGAAGAATGGCAATTCTTAGTCATTTTATGCATCTGAATTGGTTGCAAATTCAACTAGGATGGAGAACTTAGACATGTAGTTTCACATTCCATAGCATTTTCAAGAACGTATTGAAGATGATGTATTATCAATGAAGTCATCAATGTTATGTACAAATTTAGTCTTGCAATCATCCATAGCTTTCTCTTTGTCTAATAAAAATGATAAATGTTTGTTTTCTTATAATAAACAAGCCATTTCTAAATCATGTAGGCAATATTTATGGAGACCTGTTATGAATGGTTTTATTATTATGTACTATAGCAAGAAAATAATAGAATTTTTATAATAATAAAATATCATTGAACTCTTGTCCCTGGGTTCAATTTTTATCAAGTACACCTATCATGCCTCTTCATTTTATGACATGCCCATTTCTCTATTTCACTTACCATCATAATATACTCCATCTCCCTAAACTAAGAGAATTTTATTTCACAAATTTTTGCACAGACAAGATACATTTTTTCTTGTGTTGTTTTGTCTATCAATGATATTTAAATAATGATTACTTGGTATAGTATAAAATTCCATAAGATTCATGTGGTAGTTGTCTGACAAAAATTGCAGCCTGAACAATGAAATCACATAAGTAGATTTTGTTTGTCTTTGTTGTAACTTTATATATATTATTTATTTCTTTGTTACTTGTATGACTCCTTCTATATTGAGAATTATTTTTCTATGTAATTTCTTTGTATTTATGTTCATCATGGCTTTCATATGTTGACATTTAGTCTCTTATTTACTTTGTCTATTACTAGGTTGTGCTGCCCTTGGAGGGAAAGCTAAAAAAGTTTATTGAAGAAGTTAGAATTTAGAGAAAATGTAGCAACTTTGATTGACTGGAGATGTTTCAATAGAGGAGATTGAATAAATTGCATAAAAGGTCGTGTAGTGAAAATACTACAAAAGCTCTACAACAACAATTTGAGACTCTTGTTTGGTTGTAGTAGGCTCCACTAGACAATGGGTACATTAGGATAGATTCACCTGGAGGAGTGGGGATTGAATTATGCATACCCATTTTCCTTAAAATTATTTTTGTCTTTTAAAAGATATTTATATTTTTTATAATTTCTACTTTCTGATTGGGGTTCACTTGATTAATTATGGTGATTGGAAGTTTGTGTAGGAAGGTTTGTTCATGTCCAAGAAAAGATAGAGTAGTGGTCAAGAGACATCTGAGAAGATCACACCTTCCATTCAGATACAAATATAGTAGCTTCCATACATAGATATGCATATTTTATTCAAATTCCATGTTCTAGAAATTGGTTTTAATCTTTTTCCTAGAAACTATTTTAAAGTTGTTCCAACAAGATTTTATCAAAAATATTATTTAGATTAGGGGTATGTGCAAGATCATGTTGTTTCAAAAAGTGGTGAGTTGAAAAATATGTAGTTCTGAAATGCCTCAAATCATTTCAAAATCTATTCCAACTTTTTTCCCACCCATCCTAATACCAAATCAAAAATCAGTACCTTTATAAGGCCTAGTATATCTTTGGATACCAGGGCTTCATGGTCAACTTTAAGAACATCTTGAAAACATGTCTTTGACCTATTCTTGTATGTTTTTTAATTCAAACATACATATCTGATGAGTTTTTTCACTCAAATTTGATGAAACAAAAATGGTTTCTTAAGAATGTTATTATATTTTTATTAATTTAATTTCTGCCAAATTATGAGTTCAGTAAGTAATTATTACTTATTTCCCAGTGGAGTTACGTATAAGAGCTTATGGACACACTGATTGAAAAGAAACTATAACTTTCAAATGGTACAATATTTTTTAAATTCAAAAGATGCATCACATTCTATGCTTCTTCTAAAATAAGGGCAAAAAATAAATTTTTTATTTTGTAGAGTTTTGAATTAGGTAAGATGGTCAAACATGAGAGTTTTTTATTCTGAAAATACTATAGTAGAAAATTTGTAGTTAATTAATTATTTAGAATAAAAATACCCAAAGATATGTGTCACATCTAAGCATGAGTCTACTTCTTATATCTAAATTTTTATTAAAAAGTATTATAATTTTATTTTGATTAAGGTGGTCAGACATACGTCTACTTCTTATTTTTGTCCTAAAATTTTTGTACTAGTGCATTAAAATTCTAGATTTTGACCAATCAATTTTTTTTTTTTAGATAAGGCCTAGTATTTTAGAAACTAAAATAAATTTCATAGAGATTCTTTTCTCTCAACATTTTGATAAAAAGTTCATAACAAGTTGAAAATTGCATGTCAAGTTGGCATAACCACGATTTGCTAAGTTTTCATTTCCATTTAAGGGTGTACTTTGGTTGACCATGATCCTGCACATACCCTTAGTTTTATGTTTTTTATTGCTTTCCTTCTAGCTTTTTATATTCTTTTGGTAGTTGTAATGACATCATTTTTTGGGATTAATTAATGATCATCCTAAATTCCAAATATTATCTTTTGTAGACCTAATTTTTTTTTTGAGCACAATATTTCTTAATAATAATAGATGCCATGTTTATACTACTGAATAGTCATCAAATGTCAAATTTGAGTTTTTGTATCAATGATAAAATGTGTTAAGATTTGTTGGTTGGGTTGGACTAATAGCATGAAGAATAGTACCAGAAGTCATATATTTATAATTTATCATAGATTTATGTATCTCCCTACCCTATTGCAGAGCTATCAATGGTGCGTAGGCTAGGGAAATGTTTGCATATGTAATAGACTATAGTCTAATAAGAGTTTTGCACATTTTGTGAAAAAGCATCAATGGATCCTTGCTATGGCCCTGCATAGAACATCATATGATCATCAAATCTACATTTAGCATACATGTAATGTAGACTTTTTTTCCCTATTCCTTTGCTGATTTAGCATCACATATTGTAATAATACTTGGAAAGGTGTAGTGGTTTGGCTTCATACCCAATTTTTTCATTTCATCAAAAAGTTGAAGAGCATCACCATTGCACTCATGTCATGTGCTATCAAAATAATGACATTCCATGAAATTGAATTACACTAAAGCATTTTTTCAAACACTTGGTGTCCATCTACTATGCTTCTATAATATGTATTCATATGAACCAACACATTATTGAGAACATAATTCCAGCATAAACTCACTTGGATAATGCAAGTATGAAGTTGCTAGCCCATACCCAATCCATTAACCTATGGATTAGTGCATGCTCTCATGATTCTCCTAAGTGCAAAGTAGGAAACCTCTACACTTTTTCTTTCCATTGCACAAAAAGGGTCAAAATTTTGATCTATATGTCTTTTATTACACATAGAAAGTCATAATCGCACTCCACAAAACTATATTTCGATGGGATTTCCATTAAACACTTTACAAGCATTTCCTTATACTTTTAAATTTAATATACAATTTGAAAAAGAAATTCATTTGAAGAGGTTGGGCTCAAAACCAATGGATTTCATATGTTCATGTATTAGCTTGTCGTGATCCAAGGATTTCAATTGTATGCAACACTACAAAAAAACTAGTGTATTTGTTAGAGTCTATAACAATGTCATTCTTGATTATCTTGTGAAAAAATTGTAGGACTTTCATGAATATCCCTTGGCAGAAATTTTTTTGTATACTCAAATAATAATTTATGCCCTCTTCCTTTGCCCAATATACTCACACACATAAATCTACAATTGTGAAGGCTATATGTATTCATAACTTCAAAAATACCATTAAGGAAGTTGGAATTGTTTAGTTGTAGATCTTATTTTTTTAATATTAGATGTGTGTGCCTAATTATATACAAATAATATTGCAATAATAAAAGAGATGGAAGAAAAACCTTTGAAGAATTCACATAGAAAACCCTCGCACACCGTGATAGTAGAGAAGAAAATAGAAAAGAATTAGAAACCCTTGAGAAGGCTCTACGATATCAATGAGATTATATGTTAATAGTATTCATTGTTTTAAAAAATATATTAAAACTTGTTAGCCTATCTTGGAGATCTATCTTCCTTGATCACACTAGATATTCATGGTTGTTGAAAGCTGCAATCTTCACCATACACTTTGGGGCATCTTAGACTTGTAGATATGTTAGATATAAGTTTTTTAGGACTAAAATATTTACCCAAATCAATCAATCAATTGATTAATCTTGAAACCCTAAAGATATTTTATTGTCTACTGATAAGTGAATTAGATCTTTGAGCTAGGTCTTCCAATTCATTGTTTTTCAAGCTTAAGACAATAGATCTATCACATAATGATGAATTATCAAAGATCTCTATACCAAAGGATTGTTGCACCAGTCTCAAGACTCTCAAAATTCAAAAAAATAGTAATCTAATAAGTGAAAAAAATTCCTTGGTGAAATCTAGCTTGCAAAGCTACTACCAGTTCTTACATTGGGTGTTTTTGAATCCTTCTTTCTAACTGATGAACCATATATGTTTTGTAACTCAATCAGATTTTCCTTTATAGAATCCTACCTTCCAAGATTTGAAGAATTTGATTTGGGGCTCACCAAAGCATTCTTTTTTAATAGATTTGGTCTTTTTTTCTATGGAGCTGGTGACAATTCTTTTAAAGAAACTTCCAATTGGAGGAGTAGCTATAGGTGAATTATGTTTTGGTCAGTTTGTCAAAATATTCTTGGTACTAGGAATGTTTTTCTTACTCAATGAGCTAAATACTTTCTAAGTTTTATTCATTGTAGTATGATAATCCATATTCTCCTCTTTAATCAAGATTTCCTCCTCAATAGGAAAACATCAAGTATGCTCTTGAACTTGCTTTGCAAACAAGTTGGAGTCTATTTCAAAGGAATTTGTTATAGTTATATCAAATAATATTCCACCTACAAGGGTCAATGAATTTGAATAATAAATCTTTGATGGATATCCCTATCCCTAGAATTTGCTAAAGTTTTTTTTGAGTGATCACTAGAGTATGACAAGTGAAGGAATAATGACCAATAGAAGGATGAGTACCACTAGCGAAGGAGTAGCTTTCATAGTGAGCATCTTGCTAATAACTCTATTATTTGGTGGACTCCTAAAAGTTGCAATGAGTTCAAAGTTGATCTCATGACCAATGAGCTACTCCTTCAATTCATCAATGCAAGAGTCCACTATTTTATTATCAGGTAAGAGAAAAGAATGCATTGAGAAGTATGGGATTTTAATCAAGTCATTGATCCCTTCACAAAAAATTTCATAAATCTCTTAATAACCATTGTTGAAATATCCATGGATGTGCATCTAGTTCCCCAGTTATATTCATTGGGCATAATTCTGCCATCACTAGAAGAAAAAGTGCTAACAATGTTAGTGTTGTTAAAAATATCATGGTGTCCTACATTATCTTTTGAGATCTCAAAATATGTATTGTTCGTTCTTATGTGGGATTGGATATATATACATATAGAAAAGACACAATGAGCAGACAAACATACATATAACATCTTATAGCTAAAAACATGAAGAGGTTGAGGAGGACCAAAGAATGTCTCATTAGGTTGGCCTAGGCATTAAAGGAAACTTAAAATAAAAATAAAAAATCAACTAGCCATCACAATTATGCTGACCTCTTCAATTGACTAGCCATCACTTGCACAGTACAATTGTTGCAATGATGTCACAATTACAATGGCTAGTCCCAACAAATGAATGTCTCTTCCACTACACAATTATCACATTGATGTTACAATTGCGATGATGGGACGAGACTTTACGACATTGCAATTATGATGATGTACTATCACAATTGCTAGTGTGATGGCTTGTTATTGTAATTCGGGTCCAAATGTATAGTGTGTATTTATTTTCAAAAAATAGACCTTTTAAGCCATTGTTTGAGCCCTTAGAAGGGAAAATTTTGAGGAAAAGACTAAAATTTGCATTAAAGAAGGGCAAGGCGGGGGGGGGGGGGGGGGGCAGTTTGAATGAAGCCTTCAGAAGTGCTTTGAATGGAGCCTCCCTTTCCATTGCATGTGGCACCAAGTGGCCTTCGAAGAAAGGCCCCTTGGCACTTCCCTTATGAGTTTCTTACTGGTCAGTGATGGGTCCAAGGGGCTTTGAATAAAGCTCTATGTTAGCCTAGGGGGCTTCATTTGAAGCCCCCTAGACTGCCAGCAAGGGCTTCATTCGAAGCCCTATTGGTAAAGGTGAATTTATTATTATTTTAACAATGTTTTATGTACAAAAAT